>CM052804.1:37516666-37587703 GCA_028533885.1 Nasua narica
GGACTTTGGGGAGGGTATATGCTATGGCAAATGCTGTGAAATGTGTAAGCCTGATGATTCACAGACCTGTACCCTGGGGTAAATAATACATTATATGTTAATAAAAAAAATTAAAATAAATAAATAAATAAATAAATAAGAAATAGCATCTTTGCAATGTTAAGTCTTCTCTTTAAGGGACATGCATAAACCTCTACTTGGGTTTTCTTTTATATCCTTCAATAAGTTTAATATAGGTCTTACAGATTTCTTTCCAATGCTGCCATGCACAGTAGGCAAGAGTGGTAGTTACTATTATTAAGAGTTTATTGGTTATAGTATACTTAAAAATAAACAAGGAAGCATATTCTAGAAGCCATTGTCAGTTTCCCAGGCCAAAACTAATCTGGATCCTAAATTATCCTTCATCCCAAATCTCTCTTCCTATTCCTACCACTGTACCAAACGGTTCGTTTTTTTAAGAATTATTTAAAACCAAATTTTAAAAACTCTAATTTTAGTCACTAATGTATTAACTCATTAGAGAATATATTTAGGCCTTTAACAATCTTTAGCCAGATCCTTTATAAACACTAAGAGCATCTAAAAATACATTTCTAAGACATAGCACGCAAATCACACTTCCTGTGCAGGGAAGGGGTTTCTACCGCATGGATCCAGAGGTCAATTAACAAAATTAGCTCTCAACCTATTCTGCATGCCTGCCTATAATTATAATAAAGTCTAAGGAATAAAACCCAATTATAGTACTCCAACTTCTATTCCACGGGTCTGAAGACACTTTACCAAGAGTATATAGTATCTCTGAATGCTAAAACTGAACAGGACCTTAGGAAATCATTCAACTTCTATTTCCTATATGAGAAAACTAGGGCCAGATCGATGAAGAGACTGGCCAGGGCCACAGAGTTATATGGTAGCAAAGCCAGATGAATGGTTCTCCTATCAGGCCAATGTTACTTCTTCCACATGATGCAATTTGTGTTACTTTGAGGCCACCTGTTTTACTTGATAATATCCCTATAGGTAGTCCAGTAATAAATACCCAGGATAAGTAATTAATTAATATTATAAAATTAAGCTATAACCATAAAATATATTTATTAACATAAAAAAAGTCTTAGAACAGGAATGGAGACTTCTGTACATTTGAGATATTATCATTATGGAATTGTTTAATGAGGAATAATGGAGAATAAGTTGAAGGTTTAGTAGAAAAACAAACACAAGGCATTTCAGGTGTATCTCCTAGATCCTCTTTCCTAGGCCCACCAAAAATGATATGGAATTCAAGCCTGGAGTTTAAGACAAGAAAGATAAGGGAGGCCAATCTTTTGTCATGAGTTGTTAAGGCTCTGAAGTCAGAATGCTTGGATTCTGACCTTGTTCTACCCATTACGGGTGCCTCAATTTCCTCATTTGTAAAATATTTGTGATAACAGTATCTATCCTCGGAAGGTTGCTTGTAAGAACAACTTACCTATAAAGAGCTCAGTGCCTGGCAAAGATTAAGTGCTCAGTAAATGTTCATTGTTCTTAATTCTTTCTCTTTGAAGAGAAAAACTTTCTGGTCATTATAGCACAGGGAATAAGACCTACTTTTAAATGGCTGTCTATAACACTCAGTGCTCATCCCACTACATGCCCTCCTTAATGTCCATCACCCAGTTACCCCATCACCCCGCCCACCTCCACAACTGATGAATTATTGAAACCTACAACTGAAACTAATGATGTAGGTACGTGGGCTAATGGAATTGAAATAATAATAACAATAATAATAATAATAATATTAAATAAATGGTCATCTATACTGGAGGTTAGGGATTCTATTACTAAATAGTAATTTTAGGGAAAAAAGAAGTCTTTTCAGCTTTACAATTTAATATGAAGAAAACATTTCCTTCCTTATCTTTCATAAAAATTAGGATAATCTTACAAAATGCATAATAGCTTTATAGGCTAATATATGTGAAGTTAATGAAGGAAACTGTGATTAGAGATTGCACTTGACTCCACCATAGGAACTGATAGATACCAGCAAGAAAAAGCCTACCTCCATGAAACTCAAGAGTGGGAAGTGTCCCATGAAATGATTAGAAAGGACTTTGGAGAAAAGCAGATATTAAGTGTATTCCTTTCCCTCCAAAATCCAAGAAACAAGAATTAGAGCTTTACACATGAGATAAGATTCAGTTCCATTGCAGAGACAACTTAGATCTGGAGTGGTATCTATATGAATGCAAAATAAAAGTCTAGTAAGTTTTGCAAACCAAATATTTTGATAGTTCATATCTCTATAGTCTTAGCAGTAATCTCAACCACATAAATAGTAGAGAAAGTGACTATAAAGAAAGAAAATCGAAATAATTCATACATATTCTTTCATAGGTAACTTCCATCCTTTTTTAAACTTTTTTTAAACTTCTGTCCTTCTAACTTAAAAGAATGAAAAGCATTTTTGTGTAAAAATTGAGTCTAGTCTTTCAAAAGAACAAAGAAATGGTGCTAAGACAAAAGGATAGCCACGTGCAAATGAATGAAGTTGTGGGGCGCCTGGGTGGCTCAGTGGGTTAAAGCCTCTGCCTTGGGCTCAGGTCATGATCTCAGGGTCCTGGGATCGAGCCCCGCGTCGGGCTCTCTGCTCAGTGGGGAGCCTGCTTCCCCCTCTCTCTGCCTGCCTCTCTCTCTGTCAAATAAATAAATAAAATCTTTAAAAAAAAAATGAATGAAGTTGGATCCTTACTTCACACCCAATACAAAAATTAATTCAAAATGGATAAAGGGGGCGCCTGGGTGGCTCAGTGGGTTAAAGCCTCTGCCTTCAGCACAGGTCATGATCTCAGGGTCCTGGGATCGGGCCCCACATTGGGCTCTGCTCAGTAGGGAGCCTGCTTCCCCTTTTCTCTCTGCCTGCTTCTCTGCCTACTTGTGAACTCTTTCTCTCTGTCAAATAAATAAATAAAATATTTTTTTTAATGGATCAAAGAACAAAATATAAGAGAAAAACTCTTAGAAAAAACATAGGAGTAAGTCCTCATGACACAGGGTTTGGTGAAGAATTCTTAGAAATGACATTAAAAGCATGAACAACAAAAGAAAAAAATAGAGAAATTATACATCATCAAATTTAAAATTTTTGTGCTTCAAAGGATACCCTAAAAAAAGTGAAAAAGTAACCCAGAAAATGGGAGGAAATATATGCAAAATGTATCTGACAGGGAATTTGTGTCGAGAATATATAAAGAACCCTTATAACTCAAAAATGAAAAACAACCCAATCTTAAAACGCTGAATAGACATTTCTCCAAAAAAGATGTACAAATGGCCAAGAAGCACATGAAAAGATGTTCGATATCATTTGCCATCAGAAAAATGCAAACCAAACCCACTATGAGACAACACTTCATACTCAAAAACATGGCTAGAATTAAAGAGATAACAAGTGCTGATGTGGATATGGAGTAATCAGAACACTCTACACTTAAGTTCCTTTTACAGGGAAGGTAAGATGGTGCAACTGCTTTGGGAGGCTGTCTGGCAGGTCCTCAAATAAACAGAGCTACCTAGCAATTCTACTCCTTAAGTAAATATCTAAAAGAAATGAAAATATATCTCCAAAATATATTTATAGCAGCATTATTCATAATAGTTGAAAGATGGAAACGACCTAAATGTCCCATCAGTGGAAGAAAGGATCAATAAAATGTGTTATATCCATAAAATGAAATATTATTCTGCTATAAAAAGGAATGAAGTACTGATACATGCTACAATATGGGTGAATCTTGAAAATATTACGCTAAGTGAAAGAAGCCAGCCAGAGAAACCAACATAGTATGGGATTGCATACATCTGAAAGTCCAGAAAAGGGAAATCTATAGAGATAGAGAGTAGATTAGCAGTTGCTTAGGGTTGGGGGAGGGGAAGTAGAGGGTGGTGACAACTAAAGATTTCTTTCTGAGCTGTTGAAATTGTTCAAAAATTGAATGTGGAGGGGCGCCTGGATGGCTCAGTGGGTTAAAGCCTCTGCCTTGGGCTCAGGTCATGATCTCAGGGTCCTGGGATCGAGCCCCACGTCAGGCTCTCTGCTCACCGGGGGAGCCTGCTTCCCCTTCCTTCTCTGTCTCTCCGCCTACTTGTGATCTCTCTCTCTCTGTTAAATGAATAAATAAAATCTTTAAAAAAAAATTGACTCTGGTGGTAGGTGCACATATCTATGAATATGCCACAAACCACTGAATACTTTAAATGTGTTAACTATAGAGTATAAATTGTATTTCAACACATATGTCTTAACAAAACTTTAAAAGGTCATCCTATGAAAAACACCTGGACAAGTACTCATCTGATTTAGATTTTAACCATGGATACTTTTGCTACATTCAATGAAAGAACCAGGCTGGGTCAGACTTAATCATATGATGGATCCGCTATACCAGCAGTTTTCATACGTTAGTGACTATCAGAATCACCCAAGAGCTGTTTGACAACACACAGTCCTAAAACCCATTAAGATAAACACTTCCCTGCACTGTTCTAGATGAAACCCACCAGATCTAATCTGCATTTCTACATAAATTCTAAAATGTTGAACAGGTATCCCAGCTACGGGGAAAAAAATAGCTTTCATTCCTATGACTTGTGACAAAGGTTAACTACAGATTTTCTAGACTTCTCATTTGAATGAAAGGGATGTCCAGATGTAGACAAAAGAACTCTAAGTAGCCATAAAGCACAGAACAGGACTGCATTGTTATATAGTGACCCACTTAAATCAAAAGGCTTCAGTATAGACCACAAATACCAGGTAGTATTAACTGAAAAATATTTACTCTTGCACATTTTAATGGTTATAATTTAATACTTTTTGTCCTGTTCATCCCATTACTTTTCTAGATTCTAGTTAAAAAAAATCTTTGCACTGAAGAGATTTTGTATGAACAATATATAGCTTGAAGATACCTACCATCAAGAAGCTTTCTCAAATGAGAAAAATGGCTTTTAGAATTTTAAAAAGTAGAGAAATAAAAAGATAGTAGACATTTTCAATAGTAAGTATACATTACATTAAAAAACTTCTACAAGTTCCTTATCTGGTATTTCTATCTATCTGTTAAATTTGAAATTTGAAAGCAACTCCATCCTAACACCTCACCTAAAAAAAGGGATTCTAAATACAAAAAAGACATACCCCAAAGTTTATAAATAACATTCCCTGGGGGGAGAGAGTAGCATACTTTTTAGACTTTCAGTTTATTTACTCTTACTTCCTATTCAACTCTGTAAAACTTGATTTCCTGGTTTTCTTTTTTTTTTTAATTTAAGATTTTATTTACTTATTCATGAGTGGGGGGAGAGATGGAGAAGCAGGTTCCCTGGGATCATGACCTGAGCCAAAGGCAGACGCTTAACTGAGCCACCCAGGTGCCCGATTTTCTGGTTTTCTAGTTGAAAGAGGAAATAAAGCAGCAAATTAGTGGAAGTAAAAAACTACTGTAGTGGAAGGCACGATGACAGTAGGAAGTGACAGTTGACAATAAGGAAGAAGATTCACTAAAGCTATAAAAAGTAGACACAATCACCAGGAGCACATTCCTACTCGGAAAAGAAGCCCCTAAGGGCATTATAGTTTGAGAACTCAGTGTAATACTTCCACTCCTCCAAAGCTAATCTCTCCATCTGTCCTCTGAACTTCTCTCCTCCCATTTCCTCTGTAATTTTGCTCCATGAATCACCTGCTCTTCTCTACCATACCTGGACCCTCTTTCTTGCCAAAGGACTCCTTCCCCCCAGCAGAGGAATATTCTCAAATCTCCCCCAATTAACACAAAAGAGTCCTTTTGTAGTATATAATACATTATATGTTATATAAACATATAACTCTCCTCTACTTTCTTTCTTCTTTCCTTCAGAGACAAGGTTTTGGAAAAAAAAAAAAAAAGGTCTCTGCTTGCTTCCTCCATTTCCTCGCCACTCATTCATCTTTCAACATGCTGCAACACAATGGTCTTCTGACCCCCACTCCACCAGAGCTGCTCTCACATGGGTCACTAGGGCCCTAGGTGCCGAAGTCAATTGACTCCCTACTTTTTATGCTGTTGACCTCTATATGACCCAACTCCTTCCTTCCTGAAACTCCTTATTTGCTTACAGTCTGTGATGCCACACTCACTTGAATTCTTCAGTTTTCGGATGCAAATGGGATGTATGCAAATAAAAGTGGGGGGAGGAGGCTCATAATCAAATAGGTTTGGAAAATGTGGTATTAAATTAAACAGATTTCCTAACTACAGGATTTCTCAGATTTCTCATATCAATTCTGGTGTTCATTATACCTCTACAAGATGGAGTGCTGCAGCGTTTCCCAAAGTTACTTGACTCTAGAACACTTCCTTCCCTTTTATTATTTTTTTAAAGATTTTATTTATTTATTTGACAGAGGGAGAGAGATCACAAGTAGGCAGAGAGGCAGGCAGAGAGAGGGAGAAGGAGGCTCCCTGCTGAGCAGAGAACCCAATGTGGGGCTCGATCCCAGGACCCTGAGATCATGACCTGAGCCGAAGGCAGAGGCTTTAACCCACTGAGCCATCCAGGCGCCTCCCCCCTTTTTTTAAATTTTTTTTTTACTTCCCTCCCTTTTAAAGAACCATCTTATATGACAAATTAATTGAGGAATATAATCTGAGTAACAATACTCTTGATGTTTTTTTCCAGTCTTATCTGCAAGATTTTCCTCCTCCACTGTCACTGTTTCACTCATTTCATGCCTTAGTCACCTCCCAGTCCTCCACTTACCTCCACCCTATACATTCATCCTAATCACTCAGTCACATCCTCGTGGTTTTAACCTGGCCTTAGAGTTAACAAGTGACTTTGTCACTTACTGTGTAACCTTGGATCCTGGTTTCCTAATCTATAAAATGGGAATAATGAAAACTATCCATAAGAACTAAATAACATAATATACGTAAAGTATTTAGCACAGGTATTTACACATTTATAAAGTATTTACACATTTAAACAAAAGTTCAATAAGTGGTCACAATCATTTTCTCTGTCTCCAGCTAGAGCTCCTTGCTGAGCAAATATATCTATCTACCTTAGGAATTTCCCTTGGTTATTTCATATATATCACCAATTCAAGATGTTCACTTCTCATCCTACCACTTAAATGGTCCCTATACTCTCTAGGTAAATGAATGACACTACTCTCCAACCAGCTGCCCAAATCTGAAATACTGAAGCAATACTCATTCACATTCATCTCTCTGCCCACCAACTTACTAATTATATCTCACTTCCCTCCAATACATTTCCAGATAGCTACCTTTCTAAAGTGCAAGATCTGATCACATTACTCCTTTGCTTAAAATTCTTCAGTATTGCAGGGCAGGGGGTTATGGGGGGGGTGGGGAAGAGAAATGAAACAAGATGGGATGGGGAAGGAGACAAACCATAAGAGACTCCCAAACTCACGAAACAAACTGGGGGTTGCTGGGAGGTGGGGCGGGGCTAGGGATATGGACATTGGGGAGGGTATGTGCTATGGCGAATGCTGTGAAATGTGTAAGCCTGATGATTCACAGACCTGTACCCTGGGGTATATAATACATTATATTATAATGTAGTATATAATACATTATATGTTATATAAACATAACATTATATGTTATAATGTATAATATAATACATTATATGTTATATAAAAATTTAAATAATAATAATAATAATAAAAATAAAGTGCAGCAGAAAAAAAATAAAAAATAATCTTTCAAAAAAAATTCTTCAGTATTTCTTCATGGTTTTCAGGGTAAAATTCAACCTCCTAACATATCATGTGAGGCTCCTTATGATCTGGTATCTTATATCTCCTCTCCCTCCATGTTCCAACCTGACATACTCTCCACTCCAGTCAAATCAAATCACCTCTATTTCTACAAACGGCCATACTGTCTTGTCTTTGCACGCGCTTTTCTTCTGTTCATAAAGTCGGTTCAACTACACTCCTGTCCATTTTACCGCTGGTTCCAAATGGTCTTTTTCGTGAGTTTAATTGTATGTTATTTCATTCCCAGCCTTTCAATTTTCCCTATAACAAATGTAAAATACAGCCTATAAATTTAAATATTCCTTCTCAACCTCTTTAATACTATAAGATACAAGCAATACATTCAAGCTGGTTAGGTAAAATTATCAGCCCCGGAACAGTCTTATTTTAGTAATTAGGAAGTCTATAATTAAATAAGATTAACATTCTCTCACTGTCATATATTTTTTTATATTCCAGATTCTAAGGGGGGGGTCACAAAAATGAGCAAGAAAAGCTTCTGACCTCTGAGGTAGTCTGACCCTTAAACCAATAACCCCAATATAATGCCATATATATGTGTGTGTGTGTATATGCACATGTGTAAAATGTCTAAGAGAAAATTGAGAAATAACTTAGGTGAGGTGGTTTCAAAATAATATAATGAGAACAAATTCCACATAAACTATTTCCTCCCTCAGTGAAAACTCATCCAATAATATCAAGGTAAATTCCAGTTCTATCATTAGGGTCACCATATGTCCTCATTTGCACATTTCAGTTAACATCTGTTACACAGTGAAATGATTATCAGCACTCCTTTCACTCTCATTATTTTCCTGGTTTGGATAATAAATTACAAGCTCACCTTATTTATCATCTACTTCCTGTTCCCCTAAAAACAACCTCAATAATTTGTTCTTTTCATTCTGAAGAATGTATCTATCATTTAACTTTGTTAGAGGGAAAAAGTATCTAATTTTAACTACTCTATCTCTGAGATGGATCAGCTCAAAATATTTTTCAGTTTTATTACCTCATTCTCCCTCCCTCCCCCTCATATTTGCTGAGAAAGAAGACTGTCTTCTTTAGCCTAGAAATTTAAAAAGAAGAAAAAAGTAAGTGCTAGAGGCATCTAGGAGAGGTTGGAAACAATAGACAAAAATCTATATTAATTGACACGGTGAATAGTTTTTGAGAATGTCTCTCAAGGTAAAAATAAAGAATCAACTCAAACATATAAAATAATAATGAAAGTCTCTTTTTTTTAAAAGATTTTATTTATTTATTTGAGAGACAGAGAAAGTGAGAGAGAGCATGAGAGGAGAGAAGGTTAGAGGAAGAAGCAGACTCCCCGTGGAACTGGGAGCCCGATGTGGGACTCGATCCCGGAACTCAAGGATCATGACCTGAGCCGAAGGCAGTTGCTCAACCAACTGAGCCACCCAGGCGCCCAAAAGTCTCTTTTTTAACCAACAAAACAGAATATATAATTTTAAATAAATGTTCTTTCCAAATAGTCATTTTGAGAGGTCCTACGATATCCCACTACTTAAAACATTTTGGGAATATCTGCTTAAGCCAGTTCCCGATTCACAAAAATTTATCTTACTATCTTGTACACAAGCCTATTTTCATTTCCTTCTTTTTCTTTCTTTTCTTTTCTTCCTTTCTCTCTTTCTTTCATTAGAGAGGAAGAGAGGGATGGGGAGGGGGAGAGAGAACCTTAAGCAGGATCCAACACAGAGCCCAACAGTGGTGGGAGAGTGGGGGGAAGCAGCTCGATTTCACAACCCTGAGATCATAACCTGAGCAGAAATCCAAAGTCGGACGCCTAAGAAACTGAGCCGTCCAGGCATTCCTTTGTCCTTTCTTTCTTTGACTGAAAGTATTAATTTTGTGAATTAGGTTCCATGGTTTCTCTTGGTCAAAACCCTTAAACAAGTCAGACAAGCACAGATATGCTATCTGCCCCCAAATTATGCACCAAACATTGTCTCACAGCTTTGAAGGCAGGGACAGATTATTTTAGACATTCCTGTACCCCTAGGGCCTGAAATATAAAAGACACTTAACTAAGATGTTTTGGTTTGGCTAATTAATAATCATCAGATATGGATACAAATTTTTCTGGCTATTGCCAAAGATCAAATTTACCTTCAAAGGAAGATTTGCTACCCTTAGAGATACTTAAAAGAACTGAGAGCAAAGCTAAAAAAAAGGAGCTCCAAAGATGCTAAGTAAATATTGTATCATTTGCACAAGTGTGTTGTCTACTTTCTTTAGGGACTAGACAACAGTGCTTCAAATATACAAGCTCTGTTATGTTTATCAAAAGAACTAGTCTTATTACCCTATATCCTGGAACTCCTTAATTAATTGAAATATTCCAAATAAAGAAAGAAAAAAAAAATGAGGCCCAAAACCAAATTTGCTATTTTTCATCAACATCTGCTCTTAAACATTCTCTTACTTTTAAAAACTCTCTAAGATAAGACTGCCAATCAATCCCAGTCAAAATGCATTAATCCTGCCAAAATCTTAATCATGTTTCAATCCTTTCCCCAAGTTTTTCATTAAGAGTTTCTCCAAACCTTAGTTTTAGATTATTAAAAACTATATTCTTCTGTACTGTAAAAATGGCTTGAGTTTAAGGTTCAATACAACTTCTCTTACAGGAAATCATAAAAATCTCTAAATCTCTGTAACTTTGAAAACAAATGTCTAGAAATCTTTCCAGTTATCCATACTTGTTCCCTTTTTACTAGCAAACAGTATTTCCAGGTATCATGGGAATGTCTCTACCACTATAAAGATATCAAAATCAAGTTTCCATTAGACCTAGTTCCATAACCACAGTAAAATCTTAAAAAAAAAAACAATAAGAATCGGTAGCTGAATTTAATTAACTGTAAATGGATAAATCATCCAATCATAAATGAATGGGTCTCAAAGGACAGTAGGAGAAAAATAACCACAGACATGAGAGATTGAGAGATATTTAAAGTTTTAAAAGTATAAGCCAATTATAGCTCATATATTATGAATGTCACACCTTAAATTCCCATGGTCACATAGCAGTGATACTTAATCATTCTTATGATTAAGAATTTGTGGAACCTGGACCCTGTATACACAGATTCCTAAGAATTCCCAAACACACATTAAATTCTATGGGAAAGTTGCCAGTATCTGTTATTACTAGTGCTCATATTGAGCAAAGAAACACCACCCTGTTACTAACATACTACGTCATTATATGAGTCACCTTAAAACAAGATTTTCCTCCTTTGCTTAAAAACAAGACAACCATATACCAAGCAACAAGTGATAAGGTACAAGTTTAGACAACTTTACATTCAGTAGAAAACACCTGACAGCACTTGAAAAAAAGCATACTGTTGCTTTTAGAGTTTTACTGTTTATCATTCTTTTTTTTTTTTTTAGATTTTTTATTTATTTAAGAGACAGAGAGCATGAGAGGGGTGGGCAGAAGGAGAGGGAGAATGAATCTCCAGCAGACTCTGAGCCAAGCGCGCAGGACCCTGAGATCACCGCCTGAACTGAAGCCAAGAGTCGATGCCTAACCACTGCACCACCCGGCACCCCTAACACTCTTATTCTTACTTTATAATTTTGGATCCTCAAAAAAAACATTCAGAGGTTGCATCACTGCTCACTGTAACCTGCAAAATAAATACTTCTTTTCAGAGAAAGGGGGGGATTCTGTTTGTCTTCCTATATAGCAATTTCTTAAACTATATTTATACCTTACCCTATATATGATTCAATATATTTGAGTGTTACAATCTGACCCAAGCAACTTAAGTCCCAGAGTATTTTAACAAATGTAAGTAAAAAATGTAGTTTTTGTCAGTGGTATAAGCTCTTGTTGGACGTATGGGTCAACACTGTAAAACATATCACCAGTACCTATTTATGGGTCAGTGTAGCTTTAGTTGAAAATGGTTAACATCTTAATGAATGAATCCTAGATGAATTTTACCATTAGGGTTTCCTAACATCTTGCATTCTACTTAATATCACTTTGTCTTTGGAAAACCTTTACATCATAAATTTGAAAGGAAACAAAAAATTTTTGCATTAAAATCAAAATATTCTTTTTTTAAAAAAAGATTTGAGAGAGAGAGTGTGTACAAGCTGGGGGAGGGGAAGAAGAAGAGGGAAAGGGGAAGCCAATTCCTGGCTGAATAGGGAGCCCAATACAGGCTCGATCTCAGGATCCTGAGATCAGAGCCCAAGCCAAAACCGAGAGTCAGATACTTAAATGATTGAGCCACCTAGGTGCCTCCAAATAAATAAATAAACAAATAAACAAACAAATAAATAAATAAATCTTTTTTTTAAAAGATTTGAGAGAGAGAGAGCGAGAGAGAGTGCGCATATGCGGTTGAGAGGGAGAGAGAGATAATCTTAAGCAGATTCCCTGCTGAGCACAGAGCCCTATGAGGGGTTCAATCACGGGACCCTGAGACCATGACATGAGCCGAAATCTGAACTCAACACTTAACCGACTGAGCCACCCAGGCGCCCCCAAAGTCAAAATATTTTTTTTAAAGATTTTACTTATTTATCTGACAGAGACAGAGAGATTACAAGCAGGCAGAGAGGCAGGCAGAGAGAGAAGGAGAAGCGGGCTCCCTGCTGAGCAGAGAGCCCCATGTGGGGCTGATCCCAAGACCCTGAGATCACGACTTGAGCCGAAGGCAGAGACTTTAACTCACTGAGCCACCCAGGTGCCCCCAAAATCAAAATATTCTTTAAAAATATTCTGTATAGGGGCGCCTGAGTGGCTCAGTCATTGGGCATCTGCCTTCAGCTCAGGTCATGGTCCTGGAGTCCTGGGATTGAGCCCCGCATCGGGCTCTCTGCTCAGCGGGAAGCCTGCTTCTCCCTCTCCCACTCCTCCTGCTTGTGTTCCCTATCTCGCTGTCTCTCTCTGTCAAATAATAAATATTTAAAAAAATAAAAATATTCTATATAAATGATATACTTCAAAATTTAAACAATAAAAAAAGAAAATTAGCATATTTTTTCAGGTCATGTTAATTTTGGCCTATATTATGTTAGAGTTTTCCCTTGAAATACAATTGATAATCTTTGTCTTAATTCCTCAACAGTGACATTATTCCTTTGTCTAAGTTTTAGCTGGTGTAACAGAAAAAAAAAATATCATCATTGGTCCATGCTGCACATCAGGAGCCCAGATGAGCCCTGGACAAATTCAATTCTTTATCCTCACACATCATATGCTGTACCGATGGTAAAATTAACAGCTACCATTTATTGAAGGCCTAAAAGCGCCAGGCTCTGATGAGTATCCCATAAATAACTCTGGAGTTGCATCAAATGTGCATTTCATTTATGCTAATTTGATTATATGTGTTTAGAAGAGAGTAAATATGAATGAAAATATGTTATGGTGCACATGATTTTGCCTGCAATTACATTCAATAAATGCATGTCACAAAGTGAGTATGATATGGAAGAAACTGCATCCCCTCAGACAGTCTCAGTTACAAACTGTATGCCCAAAACCACATATATTGTCCTTCATGGGTGATTTAAGAGTTCTGTCCAGAGATAATTTTGACTGTAACTTAATTTTTGCCATACATGCTAACTTTAGAACCCTACTAAGTTAGGACCAAACTGTTGTCTCATTTGGTCTTCATAAAGACTCTGTGAAGTAGGTAAAACTATTAACCCTATTTTATAAAAGAATTAACAGGCAGAGAGATCATGCAACTTGCTTGGCAGAGGTAAGATTCCAACTTGGGTCTTTCTGAATCCAAAGTTTCTGCATTCAACTACTATGCTATATTGCAATATGCTCATTTTCCAGATGGGGCATGAGAGGCTCAGAAAGTTTAAGCAAACTGGTCTAGTATCACTCTGCTGGTAAGTCTTTATATCAAGACATAAACTCAAGCTTTCTCATTTTAAGTTCAACACACGCTTTCCACTTTACAAAAAAAATGTTTCTTTTCTATGAGGTTATCTTAGAAACCTAATAAAATAACTAACTGTTAGAAGCCAGGTGTGCATAATAAATAAGAAAAAAAATACTGTTATAAAGTGTTCACGAACTGGTGACCCATAAAATAAATTTGGGCCACAGATAAGCTCTGTTTAGCCCTCAAGATACATTCCTTTAAATCTTCATTAATTGTTATGATAGACAAAGTCTGACAACAGCTATTGCAAAGATCCTTCTCCTTTATTGCCACTCAATGATTAAGATGGAAAGTCATATACTTGCCTACCTAGGCCCTCTTGCACCAAGGAGTAATCAGGTAATCTAGTTCTGGCCAGAGACTTAAAAGAGAAGTCTTCTAGGAATGGGGGGGTCTGTTTCCAGGAAAACTTACGCACTCCTAATAAAGATATAGCTAATTCCTGGCACAGTACCTTTTACTCCTTCCTGCATCAAACATGGATATACTAGCTGGAGCTACAACTGACATTTTTTTTTTAATATGGAAACAAACACAAAAAATGGGAATCAATACATTATTAATGGCAGAACACAAAGTTATAAAGGACTTGGATCCTTATGATATTGTTGAGTTGGTCCTGTTGAGTTGGTCCTGGACCATGCATCTTGGACTTCTGTTAGATAAACCAAAAATAATCTTATGGCTCAAACTTGGTCTTTTGTTACTTGTAGTCAAAACAATTTCCAGTCAATTCAGTTGCCAACACTTATAAAAATCACGAGATTTCACATAACAATCTGCATCACTGGTGTTTCTTGAACTAGAAGACTTTTCTGGAAACACTGGGTCTACACTCTCATTTGGTTACAATTGGCAGCCCCTGACAATAGAGTTCTCAGTCTCCAAATTACCACAGGCCCCATATGGTCAGCTACACTAATTCTGTTCATCTGCTTAATCCCACGGCCACATTTAAATGTGTGATCTTCTGCATTACATTTCAATGTATGTCTAGCCTAGAACCCAGGTAACTACTTGAATGCCTAGCATCCTAGAAAACCTCCAATCAATCACTATCAAAGATACAATACAGGGTTTTTATTTTTTTAAATATTTTATTTATTTATTTATTTATTTGACAGAGAGACATACAGCCAGAGAGGGAATACAAGCAGGGGAGTGGGAGAGGGAGAAGCAGGTTTCCTGCCGAGCAGGGAGCCCGATCTGGGGTTCGATCCCAGCACCCTGGGATGATGACCTGAGCCGAAGGCAGACGCTTAATGACTGAGCCACCCAGGCACCCTAATACAGGGTTTTTAATATAGCAAAAACTTTCCTGAAACTGCTCAAGAAATTAGTTATTCTAAACTTTATCCCTGGAGCCAAACTCTAGAAACTATTTAACAGTAAAATAAGGAGCCAGAGGAGTTAATTTTCCAGTTCTGAAATTCTGTGAAACCCTAGGAAGCATTATTTATGAATAAACCCTAAAATTTTGGGAGTAATCAAAAGTCCAAGAAACCTGCATTTCTTACATAGGAGTAGCAAAGAAATATAAAAACCACTGCCTCCAAGATCCTGCAAACAAGAAATTGGGGTTGTGATTTTGTAGTCTTAGCAGCAAGGTAAGCTTACATCACTACTGAACATTACTGGAAAAAATTAGGGTTCCAATATCCATAGCAATTAAGCCAGAATCTCACAAAAATCTGTTACAGGTGGGAGATGATGATGTGGACATTTCAAGATGGCTGTCATTTAGGAGACCTAAACAATGTAGCTTTTCACTAGAAGCAGTTCCAAGACATTATACACATCTGCCAAAGACTCTTTCTTGTCAATTCTTTGGAAAATAATAGAAACAAAGGCTGAATTCTTAAATATCACTCATTTGTGCCCATCGAGCATTAAATTTAGACATACCCCTCAGTGCAAAATTCACTGTATCTTTATCTGAAAATAACTCTAATGATAATTATAGATAACCACAAACTACAGTTTTCACTATCTTCAAATGGATTTCATTACACATTAGTTTATTACCATTACAAAGATGGTTGTGTCCATTCAGGGTATACAACTTCTCATAAAATTAACACATCTCAGAGTAGTACATACTGGACACAATACAGTAAAGATGAAAATATATCACCAAAACTAAACATGCTTTGGAAACCAAACTATCATAATCTTTTTTTTTTTAAGATTTATTTATTTTAGAGAGAGACAGAGAGTATGCAGAGGGATTACAAGGGGAGAGAAAGAATCTCAAGCAGACTCCCAGCTGAGCGTGGAGCTGGATGCAGGGTTCCATCTCATGACCCTGACATCATGACCTCAGCCAAAATCAAGAGACAGATGCTTAACCAACTGACCACACAGGGGGCCCCATCATAATCTTTTAAAATTAAGTATGTATGTAATATTGTGCAAGAAGCAAAGAATTAAATCTACTTAACAACAGTAATCACTAGCAGTTACAGAACATCCACTATGCTATAGTGCTAGACACTGTGCTAAGCAGTCATTTAGTTTTCTTACAAAAGCCAACAAACTATTCTGTAAGATAAGGGAACTGAAACTTTAAAAAGTGATTTGCCCAAAGTCACACTTAATAAGTGGAAGAGCTGGGTTTTAACTCCAGAATCTGTCTAGACTCTAAAGCCAATTTAGCTAGTAGGCCATAATGCAGACTACTTCCTTGAGAACAAGTATGTAAGACATAAAATCATTATTAAGTTAGCCAGAGAGGGAAACTGTCCTTTTGGGTCCAGATTTGGCAGAAAAGAAAAGTTAACTGAGTGAAGGCCAGTGTATAAAATAGTTTTTCTTCAGAGGAATATAATCAAGAAATGTTTAGCAGCATTAAAAAAAAAAAGCCTCATTATTTCAATATCACTGTCACGTTATCTAATAATCTTAAAGAAATTCTGCTCTAAATTGCCAAAATGGTATTTCAGAAAGTCAGTAATAAATCAAGTAAAGTAGGCAAAAAGCAAAATGAGGAAAGAGAACTTAGTAATTTTAGGGAGGGGTTAAGAAATAACTATCTTAAAAAAAAAAAAAGAGGGCGCCTGGGTGGCTCAGTTGGTTAAGCGACTGCTTTTAGCTCAGGTCATGATCCCGGAGTTCCGGGATCGAGTCCCATGTCAGACTCCCGGCTCTGCGGGAAGTCTGCTTCTCCCTCTGACCTTCTCCCCTCTCATTCTCAGTCTCTCTCTCTCTCTAATAAATAAATAAAAAATCTTAAAAAAAAAAGAAATAACTATCTTGGGGCACCTGGGTGGCTCAGTTGGTTGAGCAACTACCTTCAGCTCAGGTCATGAACCTTGAGTTCCGGGATTGAGTCCCACATCAGGCTCCCAGCTCCGCGGGGAGTCTGCTTCTTCCTCTAACCTTCTCTCCTCTCATGCTCTCTCTCACTTTCTCTGTCTCTCAAATAAATAAATAAAATCTTTAAATAAGAAATAACTATCTTATAAGGCATCTTTCTCTACTATTGACCCATATATTTTCCAAGAACATTTTTGTGTATTCAAATATTTTCCAAAAGCAATTGTCCATTTCAATAACTTTTCCTTCATCTGTGAATTTAGGAGCACATATGATCTAATTCTATATAGGGTTTCACTTTGTAGTCCATACAACTACTACAGAAAAGTTATTTCTAATTAAAGAATCACTATTATGGTTATTTTAGAAATGTGAGCCACAAATAAAATACAGAATAAAAAAGTACAAAATCAAATGGGATATTTCAGTATATCAGTAGAATGGAAAAAGAATAAAACACAGGACATCAATCATCTAATTTTCTAAATCACATGTTCAAGATAAGACAACTTGTAAAAAAAAAAAGGTAACTTATTTTAAAAAGGGTAGACTGTACTGGTAGCTTAAATGATATAAAGTCTTGTGCATGGTCGGTCTTAATGTTTGCAAATGAGTGCAATCCAATAAAGTGAAAAAAAAATCTATGAGAAAAAAAAGAATAAGCCTGGAACCTGTTAAAACACAGTCTTCCTCTAAGTGCCTTGAATCACCTGAAAGGGCAGCTGGAAACAAAGCAAAGACTAAGTTGGTGAGCAACATCTCCATTTCTAACTTTTGGCTGACTAGCATTCTGAACAAGCTCATGCAACACAGAGGTCCAAATCTTCCTGGGTCTTAACTATAGAAATAACTATAGCCTTCTATAAGACAATTTCAAAAACACAAGAAGACTTCATGGTTTTAATAAAATTCTCTTAATTTTAAAAATCTTTTGGATTAAAGTTCTATAAAGCAGTGCTTAAACAGAATTCTAATGTTTCCTTTCTCCTGAAAGCTGAATATTTAATTTTCAAGATTCTATATCCTGCAAAAATGTTTTGTAAGCAAGTGGAGGAGTCCCTGGATTTTTCAGCCACATCTTGCCCAACCAGACTTCCTTTACAGTCAATATAGTTTCCTTTGAAGTTTATTTGAAAACCACAGAATCAGCATAAAAATGCTCAGAGTTGACAAAGTTGCAGCTTGTATAACACAGATCAAGAGTCTTCTTGATCAAAATATTGTGCTCCTAGAAAATTTAGGGCAATGTTTTTCAGTACTCTCTCAAAGAAGAAATAGGTTGTTTGTATTTTCTAACAGGGCTCAATAATAAAATCTATAATCAAAATGTAGCCAAAGTCTGAACCAAAGATCTCTTGTTATATCATATGTGACTTCATTCAGTTGGTTTAGAATTGCATTTTCTAAAAGCTGCATTCAATTTCAACTGCCAACTGTTTGGTATAGCTGAATTAGACAGCTCATTCTTATCACCTATTGTTTCTTTGTACAAAGATATATTTAAACCCATGAATACATTCAATGTCCTCAGATTCTCTATATTTAAAAAAAATCTGTAAATTTCTGTTCTACTTTGCCACATGATTTATATTCTCAATCATTAAAAACACCAACACAGTCTGTTATTTGACTATACAAATAATAGTCAAGATGACCACTTGCAATTATCTGTCCTACCATATAGCAGAACATCCAGTAGATTAATATACTACTAATCATGACCTAGTGAACTGATAAGTTCTCAAGGGAAGGAGATTTTTAAAGATTACAGTTTCATTAATCATTCTGTATGGTGCTCCAGGGTCATCACAAAATCATACACAACATACTTTGCCATGGAGACTGGGACTCCCTGATTTAAAAAACAAGCTATTATTGAGTAAAAAAATTTAAAAAGAAAGCAAAAAGATGTAGAGAAACTAACCCCTGAAATAGGTTATTTAAGTTATATTGTCATAAAGCATGTATCCTCCCCACCAAATGTGTATTCTTATGAAAATTTGCTTAATAAACAAATACCAACCCTACATCACCATCATTATAAAAACAATTACTCCATGAATCATGCTTATTTGCCAGACATAGGCTAAGAATGCTAAGGCATTCTCTCATTTAATTGCTTATTTCTGTGAAAGAAGTACTATTATTACCCCTATTTTACAAATGGGCAAACTGAAGCATAGAACAGTTAAGTGACTTGTCTAAACCTAATACATTGTAGAGCCAGGATTCAGAATCAGGCAGATTATTTTCCAGACCCTACACTCTTAACCACTATAATGGACTGCTTCATGCTGCTATAGGTATTTGAAGCCTAAGAAGCGAGAAATGAAAATACTATTATGGTAGGCCTTCCCCACCATATGGTCTATATTAGAATCACTGGCAAATACTATTTTTATTCAAAACCACAATCACTTTCTCAAACCCCAAAGAATCAATAAACTTCCTTAATAGATTAAGATACATTATGAGATGCTAAAATGTGGTTTATTTTAATTTCTGCCTGAGACATGCTAAGTATCATAATTGTGAAGAGAGGGCTCTCCCAAGTTGTTGGTGTTTCTATAAAAATGTCTGAAGCAATAATTGGAGAATCACTGCTCCAATAAGTAAGCTGCACAAAGATGTCTCTCCTTAAACTTAAATAAATATAATTTCATACATTCCCCTATCTGTCTGAAGCAGTAAAGAAGAGGTTGGATTTTCTTTTTCCTTAACTGGGCCAAGGTATGGAGTTGAGAGAGGAACAGGCGAGGGGCAAGGTAACAACTACAAACACAAGTTTTCCAGATATAGAGTTTGAAACCTGGCTACCATGCCTTAAATAGCAATGTCTTACAATAACAACCCTGTAGAAACAAACAAACAAACAAAAAACCAACTGGCTTCTAATTATGAATGGAACCAAAAGGAATTAAGATTTAGAAGTAAATAACATATCTTTCATTTTTTTTAGTTGCAAAGATCTTTTGCTCCTTCATCTTTCCCGATTACTCTATTCCACATTCCCTATCCATTATCCTTTTTGGAAATGATACCTTCTTCCCTATACAGACTTGGTTTTGCCACTCCTATTGCACTCATTATACTACTTTTATTGCTTATACATGCTTAGTTTTTAGCTACCTTCCCCCACTGTAAATTCTAAGACAAGGATAATGTCTTCTATGCTCCCACAGTGCTTGAGAAGGTTCTCAAATGAGTTTATCAACTACTAAGGCATATGCAGCAAAACGACACAAAGACATAAATCCTAGTGGTTCAAACTAAAGCAGGGCAAACGTGATACAAAATGAGTTAAAAAAAAAAAAAGGAGGTGGGGCGCCTGGGTGGCTCAGTGGGTTAAAGCCTCTGCCTTCGGCTCAGGTCATGATCTCAGGGTCCTGGGATGGAGCCCCGCATTGGGCTCTCTGCTTGGCGGGGAGCCTGTTTCCCCCTCTCTCTGTCTGCCTCTGTGCCTGCTTGTGATCTCTCTCTCTATTTCTAAAAAAAAAAAAAGGAAGAAATCAAACAGCACCCAGACAGAGGACTAACTCTTAACACCCAGAAGATAATTTAGTCTAGTAGTTGGTCTCCGAGTATGACAACCGAAGCTTAAATACCAGCTCTGCACTCCAAGCTAGGGGAATCTACACAGCTCTCTGAAAATCAGTTTCTTCATCTATAAAATGGGAACAATAATAGTATTCCTTCAAATGTTTGTTGTGTTGCCCATTTAACACTGAATCTAGTGTCTATAGCATAGCAAACACTTAAAACATTAGGTAACTATTAGGACAGTTATACTTAAGGTTTCTTGCCCCTAATCATAAATTTTAACAAATTCACTTTAAAGGAAACCAAAGAGAACATATACACTACATGAAAGGTTAAAGTAAGCGTAGATGTTATAATTCAGAAAAATTATGTTTACTTCTCCAGCCCTATTTTCTGTACTTTGCAAGGCATCAGCACTGTACTGCTTGTGGTTCTCAGTGTACATCTGCCATTTCTAATCCCTGCGCTTTAAATTCATGCTTAAGAATGCTTAAGAATCCTTCCCGGGCACCTGGATGGCTCAGTGGGTTAAGTGTCTGCCTCCGGCTCAGGTCATGATCCCAGGGTCCTGGGATTGAGTCCCACGCTGGGCTCCTCTGCCCCTCCCCTCTGCTCGTGCACTCTCTCTGAAGTAAATAAATAAAATCTTAAAAAAAAAAAAAAGAATGCTTTCCTCCCTCCTGCTACTCACCCCTAACCAACCCTGTGTTTGCTGGCCAACTCCCACTCACTCTTTAAGGCTCAACTAAGAAATCCTTGCTGGCCTCCCCTCTCTTCCTCAAGGCTTACATCATCTGAGATTACTACACTATACTTTTTTAATACCAATCTTTCCACTTACACTCTAAAAGCTTCCTGAGGCCAGGGACTGGCTGCTGGATTCCCAATCCTGGCATGAATGAGTAAATAAACAGATATGTCCAGGACTGGATATAGTACAGGATACAAAAAGGTACTGAAAGACTTTTTTTTAAAAAAATGTATCAAACAGGTCCATAAGAACTAGGCTGGAACACAGTATACTACCATTTGTTTCCGAGCATATTCTCTCCCACTCAATCAGTGAAATATTTCCTATTTTTCAGGAAATCTTAGGAAGCATGGGACCTCTTACTACATTTCAGAGCCAAGATCACCTCACCAGACTTTCTCTTGACAAACAGGAAAATGAAGGGCACTGTGAACAGCAGCTGTGCTGCTCAAGCTGGGCAAGAAAATGCAGGGCAGGTTATAAAAGTATCTGAAAACGACTCAGTGCTGAGAACCAGAGGAAGAGAATGGATGGGGTTACCTGAACAAAATAGCACTCATTAAATATTTGCTGATTAACAAGAATCTTTGGGTCTCTCCCATGTACACTTGACTTCTGGCAGATTTCAGATTGGGTAATGGGTCCTATCATAATCACAGGGGTTTTTTAAATTAGAGTTTCCTTACTATAGTTAAGTTTCTTGAACAAATGAACAAATTAGTGAAAACCACAGACATGTGAACGCCTACAATGGGCCAGGCAATGTGTAGCCAGCAAAACAGTAGACATTTAATGGAAAACAGTAAAGCCCCAAGCTGCTGCTACCAGCAATGGTATTTAATGGTGCTATATAGGAAGGGAGCATGGGCTCTCCATGGTGCCTTCTTCATGGTATAATCTAGAATCTGTGCCCTTTCATTTTTTTTTTAATTCATTTATTTGGGGCGTCTGGGTGGCTCAGTGGGTTAAAGCCTCTGCCTTTGGCTCAGGTCATGATCTCGGGGTCCTGGAATCGAGCCCTGCAATCCGGCTCTCTGCTCAGCAGGGAGCCTGCTTCCTCCTCTCTCTGCCTGCCTCTCTGCCTACTTGTTATCTCTCCCTCTCTGTCAAATAAATAAAATCTAAAAAAAAAAAAAAAAAGATTTATTTATTTGATGGGGGTAGGGGCAGAGAGAGAGGGAGAGAGAGAATCTCAAACAGACTCCCCCCCTGAGCTGGATGGGGGCAGGAGGTTCATCTCAGGATCCTGAGATCATGACCTGAGCCAAAATCAGGAGTGGGTAGCTTAACCCACTGAGCCAGGGAAGCACCGTTTCCTTTCACTTAAAGCCAGATAGAAATGACAAGAGACCTGAAGATAACTTTGACTACCAAAGGACTGCTCTTACTCTGGACTTCCCAAGCCACTTGGGTCAAATTTTAAAACCTAAATTAGTTGAAGTTTAATGGCGGTCCATGCAATTAAATGAATACTAAGTAATATGTGCTAAACTAACTAAATTCCTGTGGAACTAACAATGGGTCTTCAATGGAACACATTTTAGCTTTTAACTCCAATTTAGTATTTCCCATAGGTGGAATTATACACCACTAAAAAAAGAAGCAAGTTTCATAAAATGAACTGAGAAAAGTTGTTAACTGTTTGGAACAAAGTAAGTTTAATATTTACCTCATACCATGTAGTAAAATTAATTTCAGATAGTTGAAGTTAAATATAACAACAAAGTATTAAAAAACTTAAGAAAATATAGGTGACTATATCTCTGTTGATGGAAAACTGAACTAAGAAAGACAATGGAAAAACATACACATAGACACACAGCTTTGGATTGATGATATTAAAAAATTTTTGATGGCATTAAAATCTTTTAAATGTTTATATATGCATAATAAAACAAACAAAATAAAACAAAATGGCAACTGAAAAATCAAAGCAAATGTCCAACATAACAGAAAAAGGTTAATGTTCTTGTGTACAAAAAATATTTACAAGGGGAACCTGGGTGGCTCAGTCAGTTGAGCATCAAAACTCTTGGTTTTGGCTCAGGTCATGATAAATCAGGGGAGTCTCTCTGGCTCAATCAGTAAAGCATGTACTCTTGATCTTGGGATCATGAATTCAAGCCCCACATTGGGTGTAGAGATTACTTTAAAAATATATTTACAAATCAATATGGCAAAAATAGCTATCCATGGAGAAAATTGAGCTAATCACAGGAATGACTTTACAAAACAAGGAATATAAAACATATAGTAGCAAATATTTGAAAAAAAATGTTTACCCTCTGAAAAAATGTAAATTAAGATGATAAAATACTAGAGGTTAAGCAAAAGGGTTCTGGGGTTAAGACACCAGATCTTGGGTAACTCATTTTACTTCTCTGAGACTCAATTTTCTTTTCTTTTAAAAGATTTTATTTATTTATTTATTTATTTATTTATTTATTTATTTATTTATTTTTTTATTTTTTAGAGAGAGAGAGAGAGAATGAGCATGAGAGAGATTGAGCAAGCAGGGGTAATCCAGGCAGAGGGAGAAGCAGGCTCCCCATGTCGATATTCGACTCTATCCCAGGACTCTGGAATCATGACCTGAGCCAAAGGCAGACACTTAACCCACTGAGCCACCCAGGTGTCCCTGAGCCTCAATTTTCTTTGTAGAACAGAGATAACAATAATATCTGAACCAAAGGAGTGATGTAAAAATTAAATAACATAATGCATGTAAAGTACTCAGCATAGTGCCTGGTACATGATAAGTGTTCAACAAGCAATAGCTCTTACTATAATAAAGAAAATGGATGATGATGATGATGATACTCAGGGTTGATGAGGATGCAGTGGAGCCGATATATTTATGTACCTGACCTCTGGTATATTTCACGGTTTGTCAACAAAGTTTGATTCAACCTTTCTAGAGGACAATTTAGCAAAAATTATTTTTGCTGGTCATACTCTTTAGGCTTCTGGAAAAAAAATGTTTAAAAACAATGGAAAAACTCAAAATGGAAAAGTCTGCTAAATACTACCATATTCATCGATTCATCATCCATTGATCCATCCATATGTCCAATATTATTGACCTTGGTGATACAAAATTATGAAAACAGATCTAGTCCCTGCTTAGTGGTTAGGTGGGGAGATAAGCAGTCAAATAATCAAGTGTACTAAGGAGATTAAGAGCCACAATGGGTAAGTATAGGGTGCTGTGGTGCGCACAGAAAGAGCACCTACCATAGTCTGAGAGTGGAGTCAGGGAAGCTTCCCAGAAGAAGAGACATTTAAGCTGGGACCTGAAGGATGAGTAGGAATTAGTCAGGTAAAGAGATGAAGAAAAAGTGTTCCAGGTAAAGGGAACAGCATGTGCAAAAGCCTAGAGATCAAAGGGAGCACGGCATGTCAGCTTGACTGAGCAGTGTGCAAGGCAGGAACTTGGGAAAAGACCAAGGATGAAGAGGGAAAGCAAGGTTTGCTCATTAAGTCTTGCTAGCAAAACTCTGGAGTGTAGACTTTATTCTAAGGGCAATACAATTAAAAAGCAATTAGTGCTAATAGTCAATAATCATTATATCAAGAGGATACACACGTTGAAAAGAATGAACAAATACCTCCTAAAATGGAAATACAGAATTGTAGTGAAGGTTGCACAACTTTGTAAGTTTTACTAAAAATCACTGAATTATAGAATTATTAAAATGGGTTTATTTTAGGCTTTGTAAACTATACCTCAATAAAGCTCTTTTAAAAAGTTAACAGAAATGCCTAACCATCTGAAAAACAGTCAACTTGTCTAGTAATAAAATATATATAAGACCAATGAGGTACTATTCTTTATCTTTGAAAGTTACTAATGATTTAATATGAAATGAGGATATCCAGTGTTAATAGGGCTAGAAGAAATGAGTATTCTTACCGTATGTTGGTTGAAATAAATGTTAGTTGGAAAAACCTTTCTAGAAAGTATAAATATGCAAGAGGAGTCTTAAAATTGTTTATACTGTGATCTAGTAATTATATTTCTTGAAATCTTAATAAATGTTCCAAAATGTAGTCAAATATTTATGCCCAATGATGTTCACTGCAACATGATTTATAATAGCAAAAAAAAAAAAAAAAGTTGGAAAAAAACCAGATGGTCAACAATAATGGAATGGTTAGGATGAGTTACAACTGCCCTATCCAGCCATTTAAGTGCTATGGCAAATAGATATATGTTTACGATATGTAGTAAACTAAAAAGAACCAATATACAAAATTATACAGACAGCAGCATTCCAGCTATGTAAAATATATATACAATCGTAGAGCACATATCTTTCATTCTCTTTTCTGTGCTTTTTTGTATTTTCCAAAATTTCCTACAATGACCATGTATTATTTCTATAGTGTAAGAAAGTTTCTAAAGCTGTCTTCAAAAAATTAAAAAGCATCACTTTTAAGTATTTATACTTCAGACAAATCAATTTCATATTTGCTATGGTTTTATTTTCTCTGTCTGAAAGGTGTGGTATATTTGAATATATATAAAATACATATATAATTCAATAATGTCTTATTTATCCAGCATCATATGTGGAAATGAATTTCCCCAGTTAATTAAAATGTGCATCATAAACTTCAAAACTTCACTGAAACCTGGATGGATATCTATCTGAAAATACAATTCACTCAATCCTGACTGCTTAAATGAAGACAAAACAAGATGAAGCCTTATTATGATTATTCAGGGTGATCATTATGACCACATAATAGTAGCTTTGAGGGACCACCGGGTCTTAGAGAGGGATTTGTCCTTACATTAAGTAGTATGTTACCATAACTGCTAAATTTTTTCTTATGCCAGCTATTTATAAATCTTCTTCTTCCTCCCTTACTATAAAACCATCAGCTATCATTTCCCAGAACTGAAAGTAGCCTGTCTTTAGCAGCACCTGCCACACTTTCCATTCCTATTTCGCTGTTGATTACCTTCTTAGAGTAAGACAAATTAAATATCCAAGTTTTAAGAATTATGTGTAAACTAAGAGATAACAGGCCTCAAATAAGGGTATTACCTAAAAATGATTTGCCCAGACACAGATGATTCCGTTCTAGTTAAGGTCACAATATACATGAATGGCAAAGAGTATGAGTTCTTGATTACATCTCAAGTCTTGGTTCCTTTACTATATTGGCAGTCAAGTTTCCAGGATCAGAAACTCATATGCTGTTTCACATCACAGAAAGAGATGCGGACCAGGGGCCAAGGAACTTAGTTCTAGTGCAGGTTCTTACACTAACCAGTTTTGTGACCTTCAGCAAGTCTTTTAACCTTGGTACCTGTCCTGCATAACTTATGAGGCTGCCCTAGAGTTAAATTGGAACACAAACACAAAACCACTCTGAAAAGTATAAAGCACTACAGAAAAGTAAAATATTTCTATGGTATTTCACTGTGTTTATATGACCACGGATCAACATAGGTATCCATTCAGAAAATTCATAACACAAGGAAAAAGAGAATTCTTAAACTGCCTATTACTAAGAAACATCTATTATCTTAGAAGAACAATACCTTCCAAAGTTGGCATCTCTGATTCCTCCTCCCCTATATCTAATCAGTTCCCAGGTCCTTTGTGTTTTCTCCATAATCCCTCACATCTGTCCCTTTCTTTCCATTACCACTTCACATCCCCAGTTTAGGCCTTTATTTTCTCACACCTGGGCTACCGTAATAGCCTCTAACTGGCTCCACTCATGGCCTCCCTCTGCCTCCCTCAAATCCCTCCGGCCAACAGCTCCCGGATCAATTTTCTTAAAACACCACTGTGATCATATCTGCTCAAAAACCTCTTTAGACTCTCTATTACCTTCCCTATCAAGTTCAAACTCCTAAACTCAGCAGTCCCTGTGCAGTCCCAGCTTCCTCTTCACCTTTATATCTTACTACTCTTTCAAGGAAACCTTTCCTTAAACTGGTCTAGTTAAGTCCTTCAGATATGCCTTTTGCTTTTCGGCCTGTAAGTTTTGGTAATATAGCTTCTCTCCACCTGGAATACTCCCTATTTCCCAGGCCCTACCCCAGCCTATAAATATTTTATCCATACTTGAAGGCTGAGTTTGAATCTTGTCCACCTACCATATGTACTTCTCTTTGATTACCACAAAGGAAAAGATGGAAGATTCTAAAGTTAAATACATCGTCAACAGCTGAGTGACACTGGGCACATTCCTTAATAGCTCTTTGCCTCAGTTTCTTCATCTGTAACTCAGGGATAATAGCAATTTCCTTTGGACATAATATAAGAAGTAAATGAGTTAATCCATGTAAAGCACTTGGCATTATGCCTAGCACAGACAAAAACCCAAGAAATGTTAGATATTCTTATTATTACTCTTGCCATTAGTGAATTTATCTTAATTTGAATTCAGCAATACTTAGGGCCGTTACAAACTAGTTGTTCATGTACATACAGTATCATTTCCCTCACTCTCTTTTTCTACCCTCTCATCTCACATTTGTTCTTCTTCCTATCCCTTCCCAAGATTACATGATACTGATACACGGGATTGATGTCTTAAACATCTTACTATCTGTAATAATCACTCATACCCAGTAGATGATCAATAGATTTGTTTAATCCCCAGTGAATGAATATTGAAGAGCTGACAGTATTAAAATGCCCTATACACCTACAGTGAAAAAATAAAATAAAATGCTTAAAATTATTAATTTAAAAATGCAAATTTCCAGTCTCACAAAATTAAATCTCTCCTTTCATGATTCTCTAGACTTTTTCTTGTTTGTTTGCTCTCTTTTACCTTTAAAACAAACAACTCAACCTATTCATGCAACAAGAGATGCAACAGCAAATATATGCAGGTCAGACAGCAGCCAAATATTGGAACACAAGAACCACAAGGCAATTCAGTTGAACATAGCTCTGGATGAATTAAAATAGGAAGACAACTTAAGGGGAAAGGTAACTGGCTCATCAGTCACACAAACACCCACACCCACACCCATACACACACCAGTCCCAGGATTCCTTACACCCAGGGTCCCATATAAACAGCTGAAATAACCTGGCTACTATAGCAAGTAGATGTAGAAATATCAATCAGTTAGCTTAACAACTGAGCTTACCACACGATCAATTTAATTACCTATCTCAAAAGTGGCTATTAACATACCTCAATATTCTAATAACTAAGGTTTGGCTAAGTAAGTCATATCGAATAGATATGGCCTTACTGTATACTAATCATTCAACTCCAGAAACTTAGTATGATAACTTGATATATGTATGTTATTATCATAGCATAAACTATTTTTTAACAATGCACAGGGGAAATGTTATTACAATACTGGTTTCTAGTGTATCTGCATGACTCTACTAATTTTCAGTTGCATTCTCAGCCAAAATCAGGTCTGGGTGACCACTATTCTCAAATAGTTTACCAGTAGAGAGAAATAAGATGGTTTGATGGAATGTTAACTTTGCAAGAACTAGCATAAAATACTACATAAAAACAAGTTTATTAAGTTTCTATCCATATGACACTTATCTCCAGAGGACCCTAAAACGTTTTACCAGCTTTTAAGTGCAACTATTCTCAAATCTCAAAATCTTAAGAGTTGGAAAAAGCCTTAGTAGTCCCCCTCTGAAGGAATTCCTTATACTAAATTCCAGGCAAAAGGCCCTTCTTTGTATACTTTAAGCAATGGACACTCACTATTTTTGCAAGGCAGTCCACTTCACTGTCACAAAATTCTTCCTTACAATCATTGGAAATCTGCCTCCCTGAACTTTTACCCAAAGATCATAGTCCTTTTCTCTGGAACAATACAAGTTAATCTCTGAAATATAATCAATTCTAGAATTAGGATATAATTGTCAATTTGGTCACACAAAATGCAGGAGAAAGCTCAGGAAAAAGAAAACCACCACCATACACAACAAAATTTTGAAATTCATCAACTGTGTTAAAACCACAAGTCACCATATTTTCGAGATATCAAAGCCCATGCCTCAGTGAACATACAAATATTAAGAATAACCTGATGTTTTACACTGCAAGGTGGTACAGGGTTTACTGGATACCTTTTGGCAACTTGAAACTACTAAATCCACCAACACAGTTTTAAAAATTTTAATTCTGTAGGAAGTTCAAGACAGTTTTTCCAATTGCTCATATTTTCATTCTATTTCCTTCTAAAACATCTGCGTGTTTTTAAAAGACCCCACTTCGCCCCACTGGTGCAATATTTTATATATTTATTTTTAATATTTTTTAATAAATACATTCAAGAATAAAGCCTAAAAGAATGGGGTGTAAAGGAGTGGGGGTGGGGCTAGCAGGGAAGTCAAAGACGGGCCCAGCAGGAAAAGGCTGGTTACTGGGTATTTTCCTTCTGGAAGCATGTATCTGAAGTGAGGAACCATACAAACACAACCCAAGAACAAGAACGATCATGACCTATGAGTGTAAGGCATTCATGTCTGTAAGATGTAAATGAATTGGCACTGGTCATCAAGCAGCGCCAGATGCTTCAGGACCTCTTAGAGGAAAGGTAAGAGGTCCAAGAAGCAGAGACCAAGGCCACCCTCTGCGGGAGGGAAAGAGGTTTGAAGAAACCAAGGAGTAACTACCAGCTCAGCAGTCCAATGAAGCCCGAACAGTACCAGAGCACAAGAAAGACGACAAGTGACTAGGGGAAAGGCACACACCCCGGAGAGCCTGAAGAAGGGGTTGCGCTGTGCGAATACCGAAACGGGTCCAAGAGATGGGTGTGGGTAAGGGGTTGTGGTGTGTGTAAGGGGCAACGCAGGAGTCCATGGTCCTCTCCCTGCAGCAGAGCAACAGAGGGTACAAGGAAGGGGGAGGGTGAAAAGCAAGAATGACTCATTCCCGAAAGGAAGTGTTCAAGCCATAGGAAAGCATGCCACCGGAGGGGAGGGGGTGTTCAGGGCGAGGACTGTGAGAGCCAGGTGCCCCCAGTGATGGGGGCAAACCCTAACGTCCCGTAGTTCCCGTAGCTCGTCTCTAAGATGGGGTGTGTGGGGGGTTTCGCGGCAGCCGAGTGCCAAGGCCTGGGAAGCGGCGCGGCGCGTGCGCAGTGGCGCTCGGCGGGACCCGCTGAGGCAAAGCGGAGCCGCAGTGACAGAAGCGAGCGGAGCGGCCGCCGGGTGGGACTCACCGAGGCGCAGGGGCTGGAGGTGGTGCTGGGGGTAGGCGACCGCTGGACCGTGACCAAAGCCATCTAGGCGCTGCTAGGTTGTTCCGGGCAGGGCATTCTTGTCCTGAGTGTGGGGGGCGGGAGGGTGACGGAGCCGGGATGGGGAAGGGGGTATGGGATGGGGGTGAGGGGAACGGGAAGGAGGAGGAGGCCGCGGGAACGGCCGCAGGCTCCGCACCCACCACCGGACTCTCGCCTACTGACGCGCCGAACGGGCGGCTGGCGGGCGGGCGGGCGGTTCGGCAGCAGCGGGGCACAATGAGCGCTCCCAGTGCGCAGGCGCCACCTGTCAGCAACCGCCTCTCCCCTCGGCGCGCGCCGCCGCCTCGCCGTAACCCTTGAGTTGCCGGAAGCCGGCTGGGTGTTTGCGACTCCGGCCGCCGCCCCTTCCCGGGTTTCCTCCTTTGCCCTGGAATCGCGTGGTTTGCCCGCGTCCAGAGGCTGGGAGGTGGGATGAGGGGAGGGGCCCCGGGGCGGGGAGGGCGGGGGTGGACTCTGGAATTCCCACTCCTGAGAGACGACCATTTTATGAGGTGGGGGCGCACAGCTTAACCGATGTTACTGAAAGGAAACTGAGATGAAAATCCTGAGGCAAACATGTTGTCTGGTGGGAAAGGGCTCCGCCGGGTTTCAAAGGCTTTTTCTGGGCGGGAGTGAGACTGACTGGACTGAAGACCCTCTTGGCGCGATCGGAGACGAGTTTATCCCCTTTTGACCCGGTTCTCCGGGGCTTTTTCTGAGCTTTACCACACTGTCTCAGAGCCCATGTTTTATGATGAGACTATGAAAGAAAGAAAGGTTTTTAATTTTATACCCTAACAAGCTTCAGGGTACCCCTCACGCTTCCTCTGTTACCCTGGCCTCTAAGGACTCATTCATTATTCCTAAGGTGGAGAGAGGCTGCATCAGCCCGGGAGGCCAAGACGGCTGGGCTCACGGATTTATAAGGGTCCAACCTGCTATTTACCCCCCACTTGCTTCCTGCTGGGAAGAAATTCTCTTAAACAGGATTTGCTGCTCGAGATTTTTTTCTCCTTCGGGTCTAGATTTCATGATTGCATAGGCATGTGTGAAATGTAAATTATTAAATTTTTAAAGGAATGCTTTTCTAAAAGATAAACCGTCAGCAGACTCTAAACCAAGAAAGTAATGAAAAATCAAGATTAAAAGGCGGGGGGGGGACGGAATCTCACTATGCAAATACCATTGATTATTTACACAGAGAAAGAGTTGACAAAGCTATTTCGCAATTGGAGTGGATGCTCTGGAATATACCACCATACATATCCAAGCTGTAGAAAACACACACATTAAAGAGTTTGCAGTTATTAAAGCCTCCTCCTCCTGTTGTCACTCAAACTCTCTTGGATCTCATTGCTTTCTTTCAACTGACAGGGCCATCATGAGCTCTTTCTGGCTGCTGTATGGTTAAGTGCCACTAGAGCCCTCTGTGCTGAGCCTTTGTTCTCTCCCTGGGGCCCTGCGGTTGAAATAATTAGCAGGGAGGTTCCATCAAGAATCAGACACTGAGGGTCCCTGTACTGTACAATCCTCTATAGAATGAATTGCAGAGAAGCCAGCTGGTAGGCTTTTGCCCCCTGGTGGTGGTCAAGAGTGCCTGCGAAACAAAATTAAACAAAGATGCATGGTTCACCGATTAAACACTCTTGTTTTTTTTCCCCCAGAGCTGCGTAGTAAACAGGAAAAGAAAAGACAAAGTTCAGAAATAAGAACTTTGAACCAATGCTTAGAAGACCAAACAGGAAGTTATACGCATAGCTAAGAAATATACATAGCCAAAAGCTGAATGAACTCAGATATATGAAACAAACGTGGTTAAGAAATCAAAGTATTCTAGAAAAAGTATTATTCGTAATTAACAGGTCTTAGTAATGTACTTGTATGTTATTTTTCTTAGTGATTCAGGGATAGCAACACTGATTATCTAGTTTTGTGTAGCAACATAATAGTAAGAAATTCTTTTGGCAGATGACTTAATTCCATTAATCTTACAGTGGGAAAGATCACTGCCATAGGAGTCGGAAGACCTAGCTTCTAGCTCCAACTCTGTGAAACTTTAGGCAAATGGCTTAAACTTTTTGAGCATTAGTTTCTACAATGGATCGCTAACTCACAGGATTCCTGTGATCAAATGAGATAAGTCATGTAATGCATGGTAAAGTACAAGATAAACTATAAAGGGCGCCTGGGTAGCTCAGTGGGTTAAGGCCTTTGCCTTTGGCTCAGGTCATGATCTCAGGGTCTTGGGGTCGAGCCCCACATCGGGCTCTCTGCTCAGTGGGGAGCCTGCTTCCCCTTCTCTCTCTGCCTACTTGTGATCTCTCTCTGTCAAATAAAATAAATAAAATCTTCAAAAAAAAAAGATAAACTATAAAGCCCTGTATGTAGTTAAGATAACTTTATTATTCTCTAGTTTGTCCCAAGTTCCGTCAGCTTTCTTTGATTGTATCCTATGTGTAGAAAATAGCATCAAGGAAAAAGGGAATAAAAACGAATTAAAAGGACGTGACACATGCCTTTTCTTAAAAGTAAGAGAAGTAGGGGTGCCTGGATGGATCAGTGGGTTAAAGGCTTTGCTTTCGGCTCTGGTCGTGATCTCAGGGTCCTGGGATCAAGCCCCACATTGGGCTCTCTGCTCAGAAGGGAGCCTGCTTCCCCCTCTCTCTCTGCCTGCCTCTCTGCCTACTTGTGATGTCTCTCTGTCAAATAAATAAATAAAATCTTAAAAAAAAAAAAGTAAGAGAAGTAGATTAGTGGTGAAGATATGTCTCATCCGTAGGCAGATATAGAAGATCTTTGTTAGATATCTGAGATGATAAAAATCCTAGTCAAAATTAGGATTATAAAAAAAATTGGAATTAGGAGCGCCTGGGTGGCTCAGTCAGATAAGCGACTTGCCTTTGGCTCAGGCCATGAATGATCCCAGGGTCCAGGTCAGGGCTCAGCAGGAGTGTCTGTTTCTCCCCCTCCCCCTGCTCATGTGCTCTCTCTCTCTCCCTCTCTCACTCACTATCTCTCTTTCAAATAAATATATAAAATCTTTTTTAAAGATTGGAATTATAAAGTACCCAGATTCACATTAAGCTTATTTGTATTAGGAAGTTAATTTATAATTTCTAGAGGAAATAGCTCTTCCTGGTATATAACCATTTAAGGAAACTTAGATTTGGAAATCTTAATTTATGTTCATTAATCACCATCAATTGAGAAAATATTGAGTATGTATTATGTGCTATACACTGTTTTAAGAACAAAATGAAAGTCTATCTTTCAGGGGCTCAAAGCCTATTAGCAGGGAAAAGTGGTACTGTGATTTCAGTCCCCTTTGCTAGGCCCCCAAGAGGGATACATATACAGGAGAAGCCTAGGTATGTACAAAGTGCTTTAGAAACAGAGGAAGAGGTCTGGGCAAATGCACATTTTATGATACTGGCTTTCAGGCTTTGGTTGCAGAGCTAGATCACATGTGAGCATTTGAAATCTGTGCTCTCTGCCTCATTTATACCTATTCTTCCCTGGGCTCCGCCCTGGTTCCTGCTTGGTGTTCTGGTGACCTGAGGGAAGAAGTGTCTACTTCTAATAGAGAAAAGGCCCTGGAATTCTCTTAGTATATTAGTTGAACTTGAAAAGAAAGAGACCAAGAGCAGGATTCCCAAAAGAGGGAGCCAGAGACAGAAAGCCTCCTAGTTCTATTTATAGCACCTTTATTCTTCCCACCTGTGATAATGGAGGCCTACTTGTGCCATTGGAATTCCTTTAATCCTTAACTTGTATCATCGCTCCTTTAGGGGTGAAATTATAGAGGAACTTTTGAAATTCCTGAGATCAGTTGGTTCTTAAGCTTTGAGAACTTGGTGAAAACTATTAACTCTCTCTCCAGAAATATATACTTGCACATTTCACACACTCACTGAAATCCATTGACAGGCCTCTGGTTAAGAATCCTGATCTGGGGGCGCCTGGGTGGCTCAGTTGGTTGGGCGACTGCCTTCGGCTCAGGTCATGATCCCGGAGTTCTGGGATCGAGTCCCATATCGGACTCCCGGCTCTGCGGGAAGTCTGCTTCTCCCTCTGACCTTCTCTCATTCTCAGTCTCTCTCTCTAATAAATAAATAAAAAATCTTTAAAAAAAAAAAAAAAAAAAGAATCCTGATCTGGGTTGCAACGACATGGACGAAACTAGAGGGTGTTATGCTAAGTGGGATAAGTTAATCAGAGAAAGACAATTATCATATGATCTCACTGATATGTGAAATGTAAGAAACAAAGCAGAGAATTATAGGGGAAGAAAGGAAAAAATAAAACAAGATGAAACCAGAGAGAGAAACAAACCACAATAGACTCTTAACCATAGGAAACAAACTGAAGGTTGCTGGAGGGGAAGGGGTGGACAGATGGGGTAACTTGGCGATGGACATTAAGGAGGGCATGTGATATAATGAGCACTGGGTATTATATGAGACTGATGAATCACAGACCTGTACCTCTGAAACCAATAATACATTATATGTTAATAAATTGAATTTAAATTTTAAAAAATGTTTAAAAGAATAAAAATGTCAAAAAAAAAAAAAAGAGAGAGAAGAATCCTGATCTGGGACTAAAGCAGTGCTTCTCAACTTTTTTTCATATCATGCATAACATCCATAGAGATGATATTTGTATAGCACACTGGGATAAATTAAAGGGGATTCGGAGGCAACTATATGGGGCTTGGTGAAAAAAGCTTTTTATATAATATAATGAGAAAAAGAAAATAAACATATTAAGGATGATATTAAGTATTGAATTTGTATGAGATTCTGAATAGTCTTCTCAAAAATTAAATGAAAAACCTGAGATTGCTTCTATAAACATAATATTTTTATGTAGGTTTTTAAAAACATTATTATAATATTATTGACTGTTCTCTTTGCTGTACCTTCGAACTCCACGACTTATTTATTTTATAACTGGAAGTTTCTACCACATAATCCCCTTCACCTATTTCACCTGAACCTCCACCTCCCTCCCCTCTGGCAACCACCAGTTTGTTCTCTGTATTTATAAATGTACTTCTGCTTTTTGTTTGTTTGTTTTGTCTTTTGGATTCCACATGTAAGTGAAATCATATGGTATTTGTCTTAGCCTGACTTATTTCAGTTAACATAATACTTTTCATGTCCATCCATGTTGTTGCAAGTGGCAAGATTTCATCTTTTTTATGACTAATATATATATATATATATATTCATATCTATCTATGTATTTATCTACCACATCTTCTTTATTCATCCATCTATCAATGGATACTTGGGTTGCTAACATATCTTGGTTATTATAAATGCTGCAATAAATGTGAGGGTACATATCTTTCCAAATTGGTGTTTTCATTTTCTTTAGGTAAATACCTACTAGTAGGATTACTGGATCATATCATGGTCTATTTTTAATTTTTTTAGTAATCTCCATACAATTTTCCACATTGGTTGCACCAATTTACATTCCCACCAACAGTGCACAAGGGTTCCCTTTTCTCCACATCCTCGCCAACACTTGTTATTTCTTATCTTGATAGTAGCCATTAAGACTGGTGTGAGACAATATTTCATTGTAGTTTTGATTTGTCTTTTCCTGATGATTATTGATGTTGAGCATTTTTTCATGTATCTGTTGGCCCTCTGTATGTCTTTGGAAAAATGTCCAGTCAGGTCCTCTGCCCATTTTTTTTTAATTTTTTTTTCCCTCTGCCTATTTTTAATCAGGCTATTATTTTTTTAGTGTTGAGTTGTATTAAGTTCTTTGTATAATTTAGATATTAATCTCTTTTTGGTCATATCATTTGCAAATATCTTCTCCCATTCAGTAGGTTGCCTTTCTGGTTGGTTGATGATTTCCTTTGCTGTGCGAAGGCTTTTTATTTTGGTATAGTCCCAATAGTTTCTTTTTGCTTTTGTTTTCCTTGTTTGAGGAGGCATATCTATAAATATATTGCTAGGGCCAATGTCCAGGAGATTACTACTTACATTTTCTTTTAGGAATTTTATGGTGTCAGGTCTCACATTTCGGTCTTTAATCCATCTTGAGTTTATTTTTGTGCGTGGTATAAGAGAGTGGTCCAGTTTCATTTTTTTGCATGTAGCTGTCCAGTTTTCCCAGCGTTATTTATTAAATAGACTGTCTTCATTGTATGTTCTTGCTTCCTTTGTCAAAGATTAATTGACCATATGAATGTGAGGTCTGTATCTGGGCTCTCTATTTTGTTCTATTGTCCTGTGTGTCTGTTTTTGTGCCAGTATTATCCTGTTTTGAATATTATAACTTGGTAGCATATCTTGGAATCTGGAATTGTGATACCACCAGTTTTGCTCTTCTTTCTCAGGATTACTTTGGCTATTCAGGATTTTTTGTGGTTCCATGCAAAATTTAGGATTATTTGTTCAAGTTCTGTGAAAAATGCTATTGGTATTTTGATAGGGATTACGTTGAATCTGTAGATTGCTTTGGGTAGTAGGGATATTTTAATAATATTAATTCTTCCTATCCATGAACATGGTATATCTTTCCATTTGTTTGTGTTATCTTTAATTTCTTTCACTAATGTGAAAGTATAGTATAATATAGGTCTTTCACCTTCTTGGTTAAATTTATTCCTAGGTATTTTATTCTTTTTGGTGCAATTATAAATGGGAGTGTATTTTAAATTTCTCTTTCTGCTACTTTGTTATTAGTGTATGGAAATGCAACAGGTTTCTGTAAATTAGGAATGTATCCTGCAACTTAACTGAATTCATTTATTACTTCTAATAGTTTTTTGGTATAGTCTTTATGGTTTTCTATATAAAGTACCATGTCATCTTCAAATAGGGATAGTTTTACTTCTTCCTTACCAATTTGGATGTCTTTATTTCTTTTTCTTGTCTGATGGTTATGGCTAGGAATTCCAGTACTATGTTGAATACAAATAGTGAGAATGGACATCCTTGTCTTGTTTGTGATCTTAAATGAAAAGCTTTCCGTTTTCACCAGTAAGTATGATATTAGCTGTGGGTTTTTTATTTATGGCCTTTATGTTAGTGAGGTATGTTTTCTCTAAACATATTTCATTGAGAGTTTTTATCATGAGTGAATTTTGTATTTTATCAAATACTTTTCTGCATCTATTGAGATGATCATATGGTTTTTGTCCTTCTTCTTGTTAATGTGATATATCATATTGATTGGTTTGTGAATATTGAACCATTCTGGGGTAAATCCCACTTGATTGTGGTGAATGGTCCTTTCAATGTATTGTTGAATTTGGTTTGTTAATATTTTGTTGAGGGTTTTTGCATCTATGATCATTGGGGATATTGGCCTGTAGTTTTCTTTTTTTTGCAGTGTCTTTATATGGCTTTGGTATCAGGGTAATTCTCGCCTCATAAAATGAATTTGGAAGTTTTCCTTCCTCTTCTATTTTTGGAATAGTTTGAGTAGAATAGGTATTAACTCTTCTTTAAATGTTAGATAGAGGGACGCCTGGGTGGCTCAGTGGATTAAAGCCTCTGCCTTCAGCTCAGGTCATGATCTCAGGGTCCTGGGATTGAGCCCCGCATCGGACTCTCTGCTCGGCGGGGAGCCTGCTTCCCCCTCTCTCTCTGCCTGCCTCTCTGCTGCTTGTGGTCTCTCTCTCTGTCAAATGAATAAATAAAATCTTAAAAATAAATAAATAAATGTTTGGTAGAATTTAGCAGTGAAGCCATTCAGTCCTATACTTGTTTGTTGGGAGTTTTTTCAGGACCTACTCAATTTCCTTACTAGTAGTCAGTCTGTTCAAATTTTCTATTTCTTCCTGATTCCATTTGGAAGACTGTATGTCTTGAGAAATTTATCCATTTCTTCTAGATTGTCCAATTTGTTAGCAAATAATTTTTCAGTTTTCTTTTATAATCCTTTGTATTTCTGTGGTGTTGGTTATTTCTCCTCTTTCATTTCTGATCTTATTTGAGTCCTCCCTTTTTTTCTTGATGAGATCGGATAAGTTTATCAATTATTTTTATCTCTTCAAAGAACCAGCCATTGGTTTCATTGATCTTTTCAATTGATTTTTTTTTTTAGTTTCTATTTCATTTATTTCCACTTTAGTCTTTATAATTTCCTTTCTTCTACTAACTTTGGGTTTGCTTTGTCCTTCTTTTCCTAGTTCCTTTAGGTGTAAGTTTACATCATTGTTTTGAGATTTTTCTTGTGTTTTGAGGTGGACCTGTATCACTACAAACTTCCCTTAGAACTGCCTCTGCTGTGTCCCAAAGATTTTGGACCATTTTGCTTCCATTTTCATTTGTCTCCATGTTTTCGTTGTTGTTGTTGTTCAGTTTTTATTTCATAATCATAAACTTAACTCTGCAATCCTGCCAGACTTTGAGGGGAGTAAGGAAAATATGGAGCCCGCAGAACTGCAGTGAGAGCACAAAGGGTATAGGATATTTCAAGCAGATGGGGGTGAAGGGATGCTTCTCTGAATGGTCTGGTAGTTAAAATAAAATGCAAGTCAAATTTATTAGATTCGTCCATAGTCACCAATGGTGATCTTCTTGCTGGTTTTGCCATTCCTGGACCCAAAGTGCTCCATGGCTTCCACAATATTTATGCCCTCTTCCACCTTGCCAAAGACCACATGCTTACTATCCAGTCTCTCAGTCTTAGCAGTGCAGATGAAAAACTGGGCACCATTTGTAATGGGTCTGGCATTTGCCATGGACAAGATGCCAGGACCTATGTGCTTCAGGATGAAATTCTCATCATAGAATTTCTCCACATAGATGGACTTGCCACCAGTGCCATTATGGCCTGTGAAGTAACTACCCTGGCACATAAATCACAGAATAATCCTGTGAAAACTGGAAACTTTATTACCAGATCCTTTCTCCCCAGTGCTCAGCGCCTGAAAGTTCTCTGCTGTCTTTGGAACTTTGACTGCGAATAATTTAAAGGAGTTGTGGCCCAAGGTCTTGCCATTCACGGCAATTTGAAGAACATGGTGATGACTGGCAGCATGGGCAGCTCTGGGGTGGTGGCATATGCAAGGCTGTCTCCATGTTCTTTTTGATTTCCTCTTTGATTTCTTTGTTGACCCTTGGTTGTTTAATAGCATGTTGTTTAGCCTCAATATTTTCATGTTTTTTCCCTTTTTTTTCTTGTAATTTATTTCTAGTTTCATACTTTTGTGGTCAGAAAAGATGTTTGATATGATTTCTGTCTTAACTTTATTGAGACTTGTTTTGTGGACTAACATGTGATCTATCCTGGAGAATATTCCATGTGCACTTGGAAAAAATGTCTATTCTGCTATTATGGGCTGAAGTTCTATATCTGTCTTTTAATCCATCTGATATAATGGGTTATTCAAAGCCACTCCTTCCTTATTGGTTTTTTGGATCTGGATGATATATTCATTGATGTAAGTGGCATATTTAAATCCCCTACCGTTATTGTATTACTGTCATTTTATCCCTTTATATCTGTTAATATTTGCTTTATGTATTTAGGTGTTCCTATGTTGGGTGCATAGATATTTACAATGTTAATCTTCTTGTTGGAGTGATCCCTTTAATATTATGTAATGCTCTTCTTTTTCTCTTGTTATAGTCTTCGTTTTAAAGTCTATTTTGTCTGATACAAGTGTTGCTACCCTCGCTTTTTTTTTCCACTTCCATTTACATGGAATATCATTTTTTAATCCCTTCACTTTCAGTCTGTATGTGTCTGTAAGTCTGAATTGAGTCTCATAGACAGCTTATAGATGCATTTTGTTTTTTTATCCGTTAAGTCGCCTGATGTCTTTTGATTGGAGCATTAACATTTAAAGTAATTATTTTTTTTTAAAGATTTTATTTATTTATTTATTAGGAAAGAGAGAGAGTGAGAGAGAGCATGAGAAGGGAGAAGGTCAGAGTGAGAAGCAGACTCCCCATGGAGCTGGGAGCCCGATGTGGGACTCGATCCCGGGGACTCCGGGATCACGACCTGAGCTGAAGGCAGTCGCTCAACCAACTGCGCCACCCAGGGGCCCCTAAAGTAATTATTGATAGGTATGTGCTTTGTTGGAATTTGTTGTTTTGTGGTTGTTTTTGTAGTTCTTCTTTGTTCCTTTCTTTTTCTTTTGCTCTCTTCTCTTCTGGCTTGATGGCTTTCTCAGATTTATCTATTTTTATTTTTTGTGTATCTATTTCAAGTTTTTTATTTGTGGTTACTGTGAGGTTGATAGATAACATATGTATATAGGCAGTCTGAATTAAGTTGATGGTCACTTAAGTTCACACATGTGCTGAAGAACATATTCTTAAAGGCGCTAAATTTTTACTCTACCTCCATGTTTCATGTATGTGATATTATATTTTACATTTTAATTTTATGTATCCCTTGACTAATTTTTATATATATAATTGATTTTACTATTTTTGTGTTTTAACCTCCTTACTGGCTTTATAAGTGATTAATCTACTATGTGTTTGGTTTTACCAGTGACATTTTTTCATAGTTTTCTTCTAGTTATATTCTTTTCTTTCCACTTAAAGAATTCCCTTGAGGGGCTCCTGGGTAGTTCAATTCATTAAGTGTCCAACTCATGGTTTTGGCTCAGGTCATGGTCTCCAGGTTATAAGACCAAACCGCACATTGGGCTCCTTGCTAGGTATGAAGCCTGGTTGGGATTCTCTCTCTTCCTCCCCCTTTGCCCTTCCTGATACTCTTGTTCTCTGGGAAAAAAAAAAAAGAATTCCCTTTAAACAAAAAATAGACAAACAAAAGGAATTCCTTTTAATAATCAGAATCTAAGAGGTCAAGAGCTTCCCAAAGAAACAATAGTTAAAGGAGTTCATCACCACTAAAGCAGTCTTATAAGAAATGTAGTTTTATGATTGAAATGACTGCATGTAATTCATGAACAAGACAATTTAATTATTGTCTTGACAAGATCATTATTGATGATCATTATTGATGAGAATATAATTATTGATGAGAATATAATTCAAGCAACTGGGAGATAAATCTAAAACAATTTTCACAACAATTAAAAACTTACAAGTATAAATTATATTTGACTGCAATAGCTCTTACTTTTTCCCACTGGCAAATGTAATATGACAGTATCTTATGATTACATGACTGGATTTAGAATATCCAAGTATATTTTCATATCAAGTATATATTACAAAATAATGATGAAGCTCTAATTTGCAGAGTATGACTATGTTATTACAACGAAAATTCTACAGCTAACTTGGATATAACTAAAAGGACACATCAGCCATAAACAAAAGGAGGAATTCAATATATATGAAAAGAGAGATTGGGAGCTGAGTCCATAAGGAGTATCCGGTAGGTCTCCCTGTCTTTCCTGGCCATACCTTGGGCTGTGAGTCCTGCCCCTTGAGTACCTGGAACATGCAGGTTGCTCCAAGGCTCAATGTTTATGACAAGCAGCAATACTCACTACAACTGCCTTTGGAAAGTGATGCCATGGTAGTAGAATACTCCTTGGCTTTACTTCTTTATTAAAGAATACTTGCTTTAATAAAGCAAGTTCTTGGGGTGCCTGGGTGGCTCAGTTGGTGAAGTGACTGCCTTTGGCTCAGGTCATGATCCTGGAGTCCTGGGATCAAGTCCCACATCGGGCTCCCTGCTCAGCAGGGAGTCTGCTTCTCCCTCTGACCCTCTCCCCTCTCATGCTTTCTCTCTCTCTCTCCCTCAAATGAATAAATGAAATCTTTAAAAAACAAATAAACAACAACAAAATAAAAAAATAAATAAAGCAAGTTCTTTGTTGTGCTTGCCTCCTTGGGGACCATGGGTGGATCATCAGTTTCTGACTACTTTGGGCTACTCTCTGAGAACCCTTAGAACAAATTGCTTCTGGCCAGGGGTGAATTCTGTAGAGGCACCAACCACCCCAGTCATTTCAGGCCATCTAGAGCTGAACAGATAACTATCTTGCAGTACATTTGTAACTCATTTATTACACACTAAATGAAGTGTGTCACTTAAAAGACTATGGTTTATATAGCTAAACTTGTTAAAATGGGGGTGGGGGAAGAAATCATAGTTTCTGTGTTTAATAGTCCAATTCTTTACATTTGAAATGACTAAGTGATATCGCTATATTAATTAGTACAGATAGAATGTATAATAACTGGAGTATGATTGAGTCATCTATTACTTTCATCTGGTTGTAATTTTTAAAAAAATTTATTAATAATCTTTTACTAACTTCAATAGTCAGTGTCCAGCTAGGAAATAGAAATCCCACCAGTTATTTGAAGAGATACTTTAACGAGAACTCTTCATTAAATATAAAGTTAAGTAGATGCCTGCAAAGCTAAAAAGAGACATTTAAGGTATGAGAGAGGGAGCAACTATTACTGCATCTAGAGCTGGGAAAGAAAAAAAGAAGCAAAGGAAAAAATTTACGGACTTAAAGAAGTAACCCCCAGAAAGCGGAAACTCAGATTACTGAGAAGATTCTGCTCAGCTGGTATTGGTATCTCTGAGCTTAGAGTAGGGATTCCCTAGGACCCAGACAGGCAGGAACACTGGCTGGTATTGGTGTCTTTGAGTCAATGACATGTGCAGAACTGTAGAAAAACTACAAACTGGATTCAGTTGTTGCTATAGAAAGGACCTGCTGCTACCAGGATAAAGAAGCATGGCAGAGGTAAAGCATACAGGAACCAAAAGTTCACAGGAAGCAGTCTTTTTTTTTTTTTTTAAGATTGTATTTATTTATTTGACAGAGAGAGACAGCAATAGAGGGAACACAAGCAAGGGGAGTGGGAGAGGTAGAAGCAGGCTTCCCACCTAGCAAGGAGCCCAAATGTGAGGCTCAATCCCAGGACCCTGGGATCATGACCTGAGCCGAAGGCAGACGCTTAACAACCCAGGTGCCCCAGGAAGCAGTCTTGAGATAGACGGGAAGGAATAATTCTCTCGTCCTTCTTCAGTTTTGGGGTCTCCCTCTAGTGCTACCAATTAGCACAGTCTTACAGAACCAGCTGGCAAGGCAAAGAAGTGTGGTTTTCGGAGTCCCAGCTCCAGCATCAAAGACAAATACAAAAGGGTGAGTTTAGAGCTGAGATAATGTAGTAACTAGCACTTGACTGATATGGAAACTGATACCAGAAATGGAGGTTATCTTTCATCCTCTAGTTTGCATATATTTTATGAAGACAGTTAAAGACCTTGCTACTTCCTGCTCTGCAAATCCAATGACTGTGAAGTCATCAATGTGCTGGACCTACTCAGTGCTGATGGGAAGGTCATGAGGCTCAATATCTCTGTGGACTACATTATGGTAGAGAGCAGAACTGACGTAGCACTGGGGCAAGACAATGAAGTTATATTTCTGGTCTGCCAAGTAAAAACAAATAGCTGCTGGTGTTCTCTCCCAATCTGTATGGAGAAATAAGCATTTGTTAGGGCACTAGCTGCACACCAGGTGGCAGGGATTGTGTTGATTTGTTCCAATAAAGATATTACATATGGAAGGCAGCTGGAGACATCGCCTGATTAAATTTATAATAGTCTACAGTCATTCTCGAAAATCTATCCAAACGGGCAAATTAAATTGGCATGAGATAGGTTTCATCACTCCCTGCTCCTTTCAAATCTTTATTGGTGTTACTACTCTCTGTAATTGCCCATTCTGTCATCCCAGGAAAACAATAATTTTAGTTTACTCTCCTGGTATATGTGTATGTGGGGGAGGGGAGTTCCCAAGGGCTACAACTTGGCCTTTCATACTATAAGGCTCCTTATTTCAGGATCGGAGAGCCAATATGAAAATTCTGCCAGTTACCATGCATCTATTTTAATTATACATCCCAGAACTGATGAAATCACTGTAGAGTGGTTCTATGGATTTACTTAATCTACTGTGATTGAAACTTAAGACTTGATTTCTCAGGGGGTGGGAGAGTGGAGAATGAGTTAAATAGATGATGGGGATTAAAGAATGCACTTGTGATGAGCGCGGGGTGATGTATGGAATTATTGAATCACTATATTGTACACTGGAAACTCATATCACACTGAATGCTAACTAACTGAAATTAAAATAAAAACTTTAAAAAATAAATAAAGGAAAGGCGCAAGGACTAAGCTCTGGGAGCACTCCAATATTAAGAACTCTGAGAAAAGAAAAGTAACCAACAAGAGAAACATAAAAAATAACTAGGGAGATGGGAGAAAAACTCAGTTATTGTTATCCTGGAAGCCAAGTGAAAAAAGTACAGGTTTCCCCCACTATCTGAAAGTACAACATTTCTGTGAGACTCTAAGCCAGAATGACGTCAAGCAAAGGAGCTATTATCATTGATTTATATGGAAAAAAATTGTGAGCATTCCTGGACCCAAAAAAATCAAATCTCTTAGGCTTTTCTGATTTCTTAGGACACATCTTGCTAACGGATGCACAAAATATATCGAGATAAAGCACCAATGCTCAGACACAGTTCAAAGCTACAGTTGCTAAATGCTGAGCTAGTGAGTGTGGTTCCTGGGGAAGGAGCTTAGGGTATATGCTGCCTCTATAACGGCTTGCTGTGAAACAAATGCTGAATGCTATTTTTACTTTCTGCCTTTTTTTGTAAAAGCAAAAATCCTCTTCAGATTTCTTTCCCCGAGGGAAACCAGATGGTGGTCAATGCATCATCAAGATTCACACTCACTTATGACCTCAAGACCTACCTTACCAATTCAACTGTGTTCAGGCTTTTCTTCGCCGCCAGCAGAAATGGTGTTAATCTTAAAGGATCCTGCATCCCAAGTCAGGCCTTGGCCATTACAGCAACACTTCTTCATGAGACCCTCATGCTGTGCCATGTGCAGTTCAGTAATACTTTGCTGGATCCCAGCAAGCAAAGTCTTCCATGTCCATGCCGGTTTTAGCATGGAGAACGATCAGTGTGCAGATTCAGGTGTCCTTCAGAAATTCCTGGCTTCGGGCCAGACCATCCTCCTTACCCTCTTTGCAGTGCTGTTCTCAACAGCTTTGTCTTTCTAGCACACAACGCCTTCATAAACAAGATACAGACAATTCTGGTTGTTTATGCACCAACTTTAGGGACACCACAGCCAGGTTCTTAGATCTCTAGACACCCTCCCCACCCATTCATGGCTCCATAGCCCCCCCAACCAGCCTAAAGTCAGCTACAACATTGGCTATGGAGTACAAGGCACTAACCTCCACTTCAAGAGGTCCCCTTAACTGCGGAAGACTAGAAATTTCTATCCCTAGACCTGGAGCCTAGTAGCAACCTCTACACTCATAAGCCCCTAAACAAAGCTTTTGAGAACTGTAAATAAAGGATCCTAAGCTGTTCCATTTTTAAAAAGGGGGGGGGGCCGCCTGGGTGGCTCAGTTGGTTAAGCGACTGCCTTCGGCTCAGGTCATGATCCCGGAGTCCGGAGATCGAGTCCCACATCGGGCTCCCAGCTCCATGGGGAGTCCACTTCTCACTCTGACCTTCTCCCTTCTCATGCTCTCTCTCACTCTCTCTCTTTCCTAATAAATAAATAAAAATCTTAAAAAAAAAAAAGAAAATTAAAAAAAAAAAAGACTCGATTTCTCAGCTTCTACCACAAGCCCGTACTTAAACTGGTGGACTGCAGTGGCATTTAGAGATCCCAGGAATTAACATAAGTGTAGAACCAGGATATTTTTTTCCTGGCACATAGTCATTTTAGGAGATGGCCACAGGTCGTGTGGGGGAAGACTTGGAAGATTTTCAGTATATACTAATGGCAGTGCCGCAGTATCCTTCTTCAAGGAGATCCAACTTTGCCTTCAGTTATGGGGCTTAGGTTTAGAAAGTGGTGAGAGGTCAGAACTCTCCACCATGGTGACTAGAGCCATATCTTTGGCCACCACATATGGATTTTTTTTACTATATATATAGATGACCATTTCAGTAGGCTGACCATCTATTTTATTCCTAGGGCCACCATAATCATTTAGCTGCAAAGATTGCTGGGAGTCAAAAAAAAAATCTGGGGCGCCTGTGTGGCTTAGTTGGTTGGGCGACTGCCTTCGGCTCAGGTCATGATCCCGGAGTTCCAGAATCGAGTCCCATATCGGGCTCCCAGCTCTGCGGGAAGTCTGCTTCTCCCTCTGACCTTCTCCCCTCTCATTCTCAGTCTCTCGCTCTCTAATAAATAAATAAAATCTTTAAAAAAAAAAATCTTTATTTTCTCTTTATGGTAAACGTGCCTAAAATGGCTTCTCGGCCTTTTGGCTAGGATCAATTATAATATGGTAAATGTGCCTACTTTGTCTTTGGTGGTTAAACAGTAATATTTGGCCTCTGCTCCTCTGAAATGGGTCATCCCACCTGCCTAGCCTACAGAAGAAAGCCACTATAGCGCTTTTCAAGGATGTAAGTATTCCCATCACTAATATACTTTTCAATGCTCTAGTAAAAGGATCTCCCCAGAATCCTCTCAGAGGATGTACTGGGGAGGGGAAGGGGGCGCAGGTCAATACGTAATAAATCTGCTCCAACATTCCTATCTCCCTAAGCCTTTGGATTTCTTCTTACAATATGCCAGGAAAATTCCAGTATCTCAGCTTAAACACATACCACTGTGGAGTCCAAGTTTCAGTGAATTTACCAAATAAATGATTAGCATCACTTACAGCTATAGATGCTATAACCTGAAGTCCTTAATTTCTGGTAAGTGTACCCATATTAACAAATTCTAACAACTCAGAATTATATCCTTTCTTTAACTCCCTTATAATATACTCTCACACATATTCCCTGGGTTTATGCCACTAGATATGCAAATCGTGAAAATCCTTTGCTGTAAAAACATTTCTTCCTGGTCAGACTTTGTATTTGCCCTGCTGGAGCATTTTAACATCCGATTTTAGTTTTGAGTCTCCTAGAAGTAAGAGGTAGTTGTTATGAGTCTTGAGGAAAATGGGCATCTCCTAGTAAGGCAATTGCCCCAGATGAGATTATTGCAAGGTTTTCAATTTAGTGAAGGCTAGTTTCCAAAATACAGGAGGACAAACTGCCCTCATTGGCAAGAGAGGCTCAAAGTGACTCAGAAATTTGAGATTATTAGCCTCCTAGTCCCACTAAATGTTGGAAATTTGGAATGAGGGCCTTCTTCCCAATCAGTGCCCCAATTTTAACATGAGTAACTTGGCTGGGATGTGAATTCAATTAATACTATAATTCTGCAACCCATAATTCTTGATGAGTTAACCCCTTTATCATTGTATAATGACTTTCTTTGTCTCTTGTTCCAGCTTTTGGCTTAAAGTCTATTCGAAAGTCTGATGTAAGTATAGCTCTGCTCTATTTTGGTTTCACTTGCATGTACTCTCTTTTTCTATCCCTTCACTTTGAGCCTATGTGTGTCCTTAAAGCTGATGTGAGTCTCTTGTTTAGGCAGCATATAGTTGGGTCTTGTTTTTCATCCATCTATCCACTCTATGTATTTTGATGGAGACTTTAATCCATATACATTTGGTTTAATTATCAGTAGGGAAAAATTTAATAATATTATCTTGTTAATGATTTTCTGGCTGTCTCATAGTTTCTTTGTTTCTTTCATCCCCTCTTACTGCCTTCCGTTGTGAATTGATCATTTTCCATAGTGGTATGCTTTGATGCCATTCTTTTTATTTTTTGTGCATCTACTGTAGGTTTTTGCTTTGTGATTACCATGAAACATCGATTATAACAATTATTTTAAGCTGATAACAATTTAATTTCAACTATATACAAAATCCCTACATTTTTACCCTCCCATTTTGTTTTTGATGCCAAAATTTCCATCTCTTTATACTGTATATCCATTAGCAAATATTGTAGCTATAGTTATTTTTAATACTTCTGTCCTTTAACCTTTATACTAGAATTAGCTGATTAATAAACTACCATATTACAGTATTGAAGTATTCAGAATTTGACTCTATAGTTATATTTATCAATATGTTTTATATTTTCTTCTTTTTAATTTTATTTTTTCAGTGTTCCAAGATTCATTGTTTATGCACCACACCCAGTGCTCCATGCAATACGTGCCCCCCTTATTACCCACCACCAGACTCACGCATCCCCCCACCCCCTTCCCTTCCAAAATCCTCAGTTTGTTTCTCAGAGTCCACAGTCTCTCATGGTTGGCTTCCCCCTCCAATTTCCCCCAATTCACTTTTCCTTTCCTTCCCCTAATGTCTTCCATGTTATTCCTTATGCTCCACAAGTAAGTGAAACCATATAATTGGCTTTCTCTGCTTGACTTATTTCACTCAGCATAATACGTTTTCATGTTACTAATTGGTGTCCCTTTATGCCAACTTGAAGAACTCCTTTCGCCTTTCTTGTAAGGCAGTTTTTATTTGTCTGGGAAAGACTTTGTCTCTCCTTCATTTCTTTTTTTTTTTTTAAAGATTTTATTTATTTATTTGACAGAGAGGAGAGAGATCACAAGTAGGCAGAGAGGCAGGCAGAGAGGGAGGGGAAAGCAGGCTCCCTGCCGAGCAGAGAGCCCGAGCGGGGCTCGATCCCAGGACCCCGAGATCACGACCCGAGCCAAAGGCAGAGGCCCAACCCACTGAGCCACCCAGGCGCCCCTCTCCTTCATTTCTGAGAAGAATTTTGCCAGATAAGAGTATTCTTGGTTACTTTAAATATATCACCCCCATTTTCTCTTGGCGTATGAGGTTTCTAATAAGAAATACATTGAGGGGCACCTGGGTGGCTCCGTTGGTTGAGCGACTGCCTTCAGCTCAGGTCATGATCCTTGAGTTCAGGGATCGAGTCCCGCGTCGGGCTCCCGGCTCCGTGAGGAGTCTGCTTCTTCCTCTAACCTTCTCTCCTCTCATGCTTTCTCTCACTTTCTCTGTCTCTCAAATAAATAAATAAAATCTTTAAAAAAAAAAAAAAAGAAATACATTGATAGTCTTATGGGAGTCCCTTGTAAGTGACATACTTCTTTTCCATTGCTGCCTTCAAGATTTATCATTGTCTTTGGTTTTTGACAGTTTTATTACAATGTGTCCTGGGGAAGATGTCTTTGGGTTGAATTTGTTTGCAGACCTATGAACTTCATGAACTTGGATGTGCAAATATCTCCACAGATTTGGGAAGTTCTCAGACATATTTTTAAAATAAGCTTTCTGCTCCATTCACCCTCTCCTTAGACTTTCATAATACATAATTTCTCTTAAAGGTGTCCCATCAATCCCATAGGCTTTCTTCATTCTCCTTCATTTTTTTCCCTTTCCTTTTCTCTGACTGGGTCAATTCAAAGGATCTGTGTTCCTACTGAGTACCCTCAAAAATGAAAATGCTAATTTGAAAAGATATATACACCCCTATGTTTATTGTAGCATTATTTACAATAACCAAGATGTGAAAGCAACCCAAGAGTCAATCAATAGATGAATGGATAAAGAAGATGTCACACACACACACACACACACACACACACACACACACACACACTGGAATATTACTCAGCCATAAAAAAAAATGAGATCTTGTCATTTGTGACAACATGGATGGACCCAGAGGGTATGCTAAATGAGATAAGTCAGAGAAAGACAGATACCATATCATTTTACTTATATGTAGAACCTAAGAAAACAAAACAAATAAACAAAAAGCAAAAACAAATTCATAAATACAGAGAACAAAGAAATGGTTGTCACAGGAGAGAGAATTGAGGGATGGGCAAATGAGTGAAGGGAGTGGGAGACACAGGCTTCCAGCTATGGAATGAATAAGTCACAGGGATAAAAGTACAGCATAGGGAATATAATCAATGGTATTTTAATAGCGTTGTATGGTGACAGATGATAGCTACACCTGTGGTGAGCATAGCATAGTGTATAGTCTTGTAAAATCACTATGTTGTACACCTAAAACTAATGTAACATTGTATGTCAACTATACTTTAATAATAATAGTAATAGTAATAATAATAATAATTAAAAAAATCTGTGTTCAGATTCACTGATTCTTCTGCTTGGTCCAGTCTGCTATTGAAGCTCTTCATTGAATTCTGTATTTCAGTCCTTTTATTCTCCAACTTTAAAATTTCTGGTGTCCTTTTTGCGTTTTTCTCTTTGTGGGACTTATCATTTCATTCTTTTATTATTTTTCTTATTTCATCAAAACCATTTGTCCTGGTTCTCTTGTAGCATTCTGAGCATCTTTAAAACAATTATTTTGAATTCTTTGTTAGGTAATTTATTAATCTCTACTTCTTTGGGGTCTATTACTGGACGTTTACTATGTTCCTTTAGTGGTGCCATGTTTCCTTGATTCTTTGTGATCCTTGTCACTTTTGTAGGTGTTTGTGCATTTGAAGAAAAGTCACCTCTTCCAGACTTTATGGAATGTCTTTGGTAAGGAAAGAGCTTCACCTGTAGTTGGGGGCATGTTAGAACATGCTGTGATCCTTGGTCTAGAGCTGCAGGATGCCAAGTATGAGGACATGCAGTGCCTGTAGATGGGGATGGGTGGGGATGACACGATGTGTCATTGACTCAGGAAGCTATGATCCGTGACATCAACAACTGCATGATCCTTGGTAACAGCTACAGGCAGTACACAATGGCTGCAAGGACAGTTGGATTCTTTTTTCTTTTTTTTAAGATTTATTTATTTTATTTTTTTATTTTAGAGAGAGAGAGAGAGATAGAGCATGTGAGCAGGGAGAGGCACAGAGGGAGAGGGAAAGAATCCTAAAGCAGACTCCCGGCTGAGCACGGAGCCACACATGGGCTTGATCCCAGTACAGCAAGATCATGAACTGAGTCAGACCCTTAACCAACTGAACCACCAGAGCACCCCAGGACTGTTGGATTCTTTAACAGAACCTCTAGTCTACTGGCTAGGGACTGTACCAGGCAGTGATGGTGGCCATAGCCAGTGGTGTGCATGCAGTTGGCTGTGGGGCCAGTTGAGGAGGCTGGCTGGCTGCAGGGACCAGTTGCAGATAGATGTGTACTGGTGATGCCTAGGGCTCTCAGAAGGGGCTGGGGCCAACTGCAGGCAGCTGCAGTGGCTCTGGCTGTCACTGTGGACATGTGTGACTATAGGGGCTAGCTGTAGGCACGTGTTTGGCAGAGGAGGCCAGTGATGGGAGTTGGGGCTGGTGTCTTGCGGGTGCACAACTGTAATGTTAATTGCAAGTGAGTGGAGCTGTGCAGACCAATGACAGGCGTTAGGGTTCAATCCAGATCCACCAATAGCTGTATAGACCTTGGCCATTGGCATATACTTGTGGGCTACAGGAGCTCACTGTGGCATATGCATAGTGGTAGAGGCTGATAATGGGAGTCAAGCCAGCAGCGTGCAGGTAAATAGCTGTAGGAATCTCCTGCCATTCTCAGCAGTTATCTCTCTCTTACCCTGGCTTTTAATTTCCTAGCCTTACCTTTAAGTGTTCATCAGCAAGGGATTATCTTTATCTTTTTTTTTCTTCTCCCAGATGATATTCTTATTGGGTGAGTTCCACTAACATCCTCCTGCAAATGCATCTTTCTGTCAGTACCCAGGGGTTTAAGACTCATGAAATCTAGCTAAAATGACATTTCTGATCTTCTATTAGTCTGACAAATCAGAATTATGTATGATTTCTCTCTTACACTGGGAAACCCCTTCCTCAAGGATAACTGGCTACCCTTTCATATATGACTGACAGTCTTGCCAATCAAGATGCCAAATGCTGCAATTCACCAATTTAGAACTCTATTGGGAATGCACATCAAGGGCCCTTAACAGATTCACAAAAACCCTGTCTCATAGCTGACAATCTAAGTAGAATGACTCCAGAATCTCATGGGTGGGAGAGTGAGGTATGCAGAATGCTATGCGAGTTAGTACTATTCAGACTGGACAGTGCTTCCATCATTTTCCAAAGGACTTGATTCCGCACAACCTCCTGTCAATGCACCATAATATATTTCAGTGTCATTAAGATTCTTAGTAGAAACGTCTATCAGACTACTGAATAGGTATTTTAAGTGTGTTAACACCTCCAAACTCAAACCCTTATCATTCCTCCAACCTGTTTTTCTTTCCTATCCTTATTTTATTAAATGGCATCATCATCCATTGGCATCCATCATCCATCATCAGCCTTGTAAATATGAAAAAAAACCACTCAGTGAACCTCAACTATTTCTCTTTCACTCTTTAGATCCAATTTTGCCCCCAATCCTGATCATCATATCTGTCTTAGTTTAGGTTCCCACAGAATAGGCCCTGATCCAAGGAGTTGAGTGCAAGTTCATCTGGGAGGAGGTTCCAGGAAACAATGGTAATGGAATAGGGAAGTAATACAGAAAAGTGAAGGACGCCTGTATTATTGGGCAGGTTGCACTCAGTAGGCAATTGAGGCTCTAGGCCATTGGGGAACTCTGAGAGACAGAAATGTTCCACCTATGGGACTATATGCAACTTCCTATCCATCACTGGCTCCTCCTGTAAGATATCAACTCCCAAGCACTTCTTGCCTATCCCCACACTTGGACTGGCAGGAAACACTCAGATAGTCTAATTCCAGGTGCTTGCGGTCAGAAACCATCCACATATACTGAAAAAGTGAAGCTGAAGGGGTATGGTTAGGGTATTGGCAATGTCTGGCAGAACCCAGACTAGAGTGAGGGCCATTTACTGCAGATGCAGCGTTTCAGGGGTGCAAAATTTACCTTCATTCCCTCTTCCCCCAGTGTTTCATAATTCTAGTCTTTGCTGGCGGAGGTAACTTTTTAAAGACACCAATTTGATCACATCTCTCCTGTGCTTAAGAAGCATGTAGTAAAGTCCAAACTCCTTGAATTAGCACGATTAACCTTTATAGATTGAAAAGTGACATTTTCAGCCACAGCTCCTGCCATCTTCTTTTATATAAGTGTGCCCTGCTCCATCAGCGTTTCACTTTTTGAACTTGCATACCCTAGTCTGTATTGCTCCTTCTGCCTCAAATACTCTTCCCGCCTCCTTTACACAAAAATGTCTTATTAGCCTGTTAAAATCCAGTTTAGAAATCTATCTTTCTGTGAACTTCCCTGACCTCTCTGGGAAAAGTAATTGCTTACCCCTCTGTGTTCCTTAGTATCTTATATGCACCTCTACTTTGGCGCTTTGCAGATTGAATTGCCTCTGTTTAACCCTTTTTCCATTACTAAACTAGGAACTCTTCAAAGGAAGTTTTCCTGTCTCCCTGAACACAGGTCTTACTCATCTTTTCAACCCCAATGTCTGCCTACATAGAGAAGGCCCCCAATAAAGCTTTATTGAATTTGATTTATCTGGGTGCGTCCAAACAAAACGGATTTCAAGAGAAATGGAAGGGAACTTCTTAGCAATTTCAGGAGATGGACACCATAAACAAAGAAAGCAGTCTGTGAGCATGTACAATTGGGACCTAATAAAGAAGTCCATTTTATATTATTTATTATTTATGAACTGCTTCAAAAAGGCTTTCAAGGCAGCTATTCTAAAGTGTTGGAATTGGGGGTGCCTAGGTGGCTTAGTGGGTTAAAACCTCTGCCTCAGGCTCAGGTCATGTTCTCAGGGTCCTGGGATCAAGCCTCTCATCAGGCTCTCTGCTCAGCTGGGAGCCTGCTTCCCCCTCTCTCTCTGCCTGCCTCTCTGCCTACTTGTGATCTCTTTCTCTCTGTCAAATACATAAATTTTTAAAAAATCTTAAAAAATAATAAAATATTGCATGGGGCACTGGGTGTGGTGCATGAACAATGAATCTTGGAACATTGAAAAAATAAAATAAAAGTATTTGGGGAAAAAATAACAATAAAATAAAATAAAGTGTTAGAATCTGTTGCCTCCAAAGGCAGTAATTTTGGTTTATTCAACTAGAACATATGCTTTGTTGATCAAAAGAAATGCAAATAACTGTATGGAGATTCCTCAAAATGTTGAAAATAGAGCTACTCTACAACCCAGCAATCACACTACTGGATATTTACCCTCAAGATACAAATGTAGTGATCTGAAGGGTCACATGCACCCGAATGTTTATAGCAGCAATGTCCACAATAGCCGAACTATGGAAAGAACCTAGATGTCCATCAACAGATGAATAGATAAAGAAGATGTGGTATATATGTACAATGGAATACTATGCAGCCATCCAGAGAAACAAAATCTTGCCATTTGCAACGACGTGGATGGAACTAGAGGGTATTGTGCTAAGCGAAAAAAGTCAGTCAGAGAAAGACAATTATCACATGATCGCTCTGATATGAAGAATTTGAGAGGCAGGGCAGGGGTTGTGAGGGGTGGGGAAGAGAAATGGAACAAGATGGGATGGGGAAGGAGACAAACCATAAGAGACTCCTAAACTCATGAAACAAACTAAGGGTTGCTAGAAGGTGGGGGGGGGTGGGTAGAGATGTGGACATTGGGGAGGGTATATGCTATGGCAAATGCTGTGAAATGTGTAAGCCCGATGATTCACAGACATGTACCCTGGAGCAAATAATACATTATATGTTAATAAAAAATTAAAAAATAAAAAAGAGAAATGCAAATACCCTAGCACAGTATAAAGATACCATTTCAAATTAAATAATCCGTAGACTGTAACTGCCCTAGAGGTAGAGGCCACGGATATAAAATTTACTTTTTACATAGCATCTAGCCTAAATAAATATATACAAATTCTCAAATGATTTTTGGCACAGCAGTGATTTTGATAATTTGTGGCTGAATTTATAGTCATTTGCAGTGAAGTAAAGATCTGATAATTATCCACTTTAATTCCTTAATATGAATAAATAAACAAGATAATCAGATTCCTCTCAGAACTCCTCATTCCAAAAAAAAGTGCTTTGCAGTGAGATTATTACTGTAGTGTTTGTATGCCTTTCTCACATGAATTGGGTAGCCATCAACATTTTACTCCACCTCATCTGAATTGTTATTTCAGAAATTAATGAGGATGATAATGTTTTTAAAAATTCACTTGCATCCCTGGGGCAAACAATACATTATATGTTAATAAAAAAAAAAGATAAGATGTAAGCAGGCTGGAAAAAAAATTCACTTGCATTACTGTTGCTGGTGTGTGTGTGTGTGTGTGTGTGTGTTATTTCTTTTTTTAATGATAATGGTTGTGATTATGGTTGAGTTGATAATCAAATGGTTGAGTTTTCCTGTCTCCCTGGGCACTAGCCGAGTACTAATCTAGTTTTGGCCAGTAGCAACAGCAGTAACAGTAGCAGAGTTTGAAAAGTTTAGCAGTTGAGAACTTACTATTCAATAGAATGGTGGGATGCAGTGGGGGTTGGGGGTGATTTTGGTCTTCCATACTACTTTTTGTTGTTTATTACTACTTTCTTTCTCTCTCTCTTTTTGTTATTAATATTGGTCTGGTAATACTTTTCCCTACCTTTTGATGACAACTTTCAGTGACCCAGATGAGTAAGTCAGCATCTCAAGAGGAACCCAAACCTGCTCAGGTATCTGGCTTAGATAGGTTTCTAACCACTTAACTATGAAAGGATTTGAGAGTCAACATTCTTGAGAAAATTGAGATACAATGTCATATTTTATCATTTAGTTATTTCTCTTTTTAGTTGAAGTATTCTGCATCAGGTTGTGACAAACATGCTGAAAAAAGGGGGTCGAGGGGTGCCCAGGTGGCTCAGTTGGTTAAGCATCTGAACTCTTGATCTCAACTCAGTATAGATCTCAGGGTCATGAGCTCAAGCCCCAGGTTGGGCTCCATGCTGGGCATGTAGTCTATTTAAGAAAAAGGGGTGCGGGGGAGTCAAATAATAGTTGGGTCACAGTAGTCTGATTCTGTTGGTTGGCATTGACAACAGGTCTGTTTGAATTTGTTAATACAGCTACTTTGTGTGATTTTATTTGGTATGATGCTTCCCCATTATGTAAATTTTTTTTACATAAAAATCTTGCTATACTAGAGTATAAGATGTTAATTTTATCTTTAGCATCTTTTGGATACCACTTACTAATATGGTTTCCATTTCAGGAAAATGGAAAAGAAGACAAAGAAAGGAAAGAGGAAGCAACCGAAGTTGAAGAGCCTTCTGAGGTAGAGTTTTCATGAATAATCAGATGTTAATGCTGCAGAGTAAACTGGAAAAATTAATTTTCTTATGAAGAAGGAAAAGAAAATATGTGGGTATTAAAAAAGATAAACAAAATGGCAATAGGAAAAGAGCAAACTCACGTTAATCATTAAGATGACTCATTTGAGTCAGTTGCAGGAAGCTTCCACAGACAAGTAAATTATTTGTGAAAAGCTATTATAAATTATAGGTAAATAAAGGGTGCTTTCTAAAGTCAGAACTATTACCCTGAGTACAATAACCACCAGTTTTTAGGGTAACTTCATTGTTCATTCTGAAACTATAATTCCCGTGTAAATAATTTATAAGTAACTTTGTGTTTATTTGAATACAAGACTTCAATGAGGAAGAACATCCTATAGAAAAGGGGAGACAATTAAAAATATGATTCACCATTAAGTTTGCTAATATGAGTCTTATTATCATTCTTTTAAAACTATATCAGCATGAAAACAAAACAAACAAAACTACACCAGCATGAACACAAAAAACTATTTGCCACCATTTATTCATAAAACTAAGCTTTAATTTCTTCAGTTAAGATGAAATATTTTTCTTTTCCCCACAAACATGAAAAGCGATTCTAATAGTAAAACAACATTTTCGAAAGTCCGATTTCACTACATAGTGGTCTCAAGTTATGTTTTTAGAAAGTATTGCATAACTTATATAATACTTTGAGGATTAATGTACATCTGGAATAATATTCTTAGCATATCACTTTGTTAGCCACAGGAAGTTGGGATGACACATTGAGCCAATGCATTTTATCTTGTTGATGCGCTAAGACTGTGATTACTGCTTTGCTTCTAGTACACAGCATTAAATTCTAAAAAAATTAAGCAGGTATGCTTGGTAACTCCTACAAGGCATTTATCTGCATTCTTTTTTTGTTTTGTTTTTGTTTTTGTTTTATCTGCATTCTTTAACTGGGAGAGTTGATGCAACTTTAAGGAAAAGTAACTCATTTTGAAATTGATGTTTCTTTTCTTTCAGAGTTCACAGAGTGAACCAGGCAGCTCTGCATTAGACAGCAAGAGCAATGTGGCAGAAATAGCAGCAGAAGAAATCAAATCCCAAGGTAGAGAAGAAGCCTTTCCCCAACACAATGGAATTAATACAATTATATTTTCACCGGGGATGCAATTCTTAAGATTTTGCCTTTAAAAAAAATATAATCTCAGGGGTATTTTAAATACAATTTGGGAAATAGTTAAAAAATGTATTCCCTTCACCATCTATTAATACCTTTGAGGCCACTTTATTCATCTCAGGCTTAAAGAGAAAATTTAGCTGAGAGCTGACTGACACATACTCATTAATGCAAATATAAAATGAAGAACACAAGCGATTTGGTGGGCTTATTGTCTTTTTGGTTCTCCTTTTTACCGCTGTATTTGGTCACACATTTATTCTGACTTCTAGCCCCATCTTTAACCCAAATTCCACATAATTCTGCACACTGGAAATTTATACGATCAAAGACAAAAGACAAGTGGGAAAGACATTCATCCCTTTCACTGTAGTTCTTCTAACTTCAGATACGTAGGGAAATCCTGTGCAATAAAAATTCTTGACACTATCTGAAATTTAATGATTTTAATTAATTGAAATTTGCTTCTATGTGGTTTAAAGCATTAAGTGTTTAGTATGTGCTAGGCTGTGAAAGATTGAATTACAATAATAATTATTAAAGAATAATAATTATGAAAGCATTTTCTAAACTATAAATTGCTATATAGATGCTACTTGTAACTTTTAGGTGCTTGTTTTTCTCCAAAGGGTTTTCTGTCTCTTTTTTTTTTTTTTAAAGATTTTATTTATTTATTTATTAGGAAAGAGAGAGAGTGAGAGAGAGCATGAGAAGGGAGAAGGTCAGAGTGAGAAGCGGACTCCCCATGGAGCTGGGAGCCCGATGTGGGACTCGATCCCAGGACTCCGGGATCATGACCTGAGCCGAAGGCAGTTGCTTAACCAACTACGCCACCCAGGAGCCCAGGTTTTCTGTCTCTTAAACCGATTAAAAGCAATTATTTACTATGTTTTCTTTTTTTTTAAAAGATTTTATTTATTTATTTGAGAGAGAGAGAGAGAGTGAGAGAGAGCACGAGAGGGGAGAAGGTCAGAGGGAGAAGCAGACTCCCTCCCCATGGAGCTGGAGTCCCGATGTGGGGACTCCGGGATCATGACCTGAGGCGAAGGCAGTCGCCCCACCAACTGAGCCCCCGAGGCGCCCCTATTTTTTCTTATTAACATACATTATAATATGTACACGTCAAGAACCAAACTTTCCAACATTTATTCTGTTTTTATTGGAAACTTGTAATATTTTTGTAGCTTGTATTATGCTAACTTGTAAAAAGTTCTCCGGAAGTCCTTCTCCATCTGCCTCTCCCACCAGCCCCAGTTTCTTGATTTTACTTCTTCCTCACTCCCATCCTCCACCACCATTACCACTACATATACTTTACTTTTACCTTAATCATTTCAGCCAAGTGTTTTTTTGTTTGTTTGTTTGGTTTGGTTTTTAGTAATCTCTAACACGCAAGGTGGGGCTTGAACTTATGACCCTGAGATCAAGAGTCCCATGGTCTTCTGACTGAGCCAGCCAGGTACCTGTCAGCCAGGTTTTTAAATGGACTCTTTCATTTTAAACATGCCAAACAGAATTGTTATACATTTAATTAGGTTTTAATTTTAATTAAGTTGTGACCAAATGTGCAGGTGCAAAACTTCACACATGTATTTCATGATGTAATTGATTCCCTCTCTAAAGTTATCAGTCAAGAGTTTGTGGTATTTCCTGTTCTTGAACTTCCGATTTCTGTTGTTGCTTTTCAATGTATGGTAGAGGGAAGTGTTGTATGTTTAAGTATATTCATCCCAGTATATGATGTATACTGAAAACATTGCAGTTGCTTATTGCAATATCACTTGCAATGCAATGTACTTATGTATTCAGTGGCCGGTCGCTATTAAACCTAATATTTTAAGTCTTTCATTGTAAATGTGTGTGTGTATGTGTGTGTGTGTAAGAAGTGAGAATAGGGGGCGCCCCTGAATGGCTCAGTTGGTTAAGTGTCTGCCTTCGGCTCAAGTCATGATCCCAGGGTCCTGGGATAGAGCCCCACGTTGGGCTCTTTGCTCCCCGGGGAGCTTGCTTCTCTCCCTCTGCCTCTCTGCCTACTTGTGCTCTTTCTCACTGTCAAATAAATAAATAACCCCCCCCCCCCAAAAAAAAGTGGGAATAGGAACTGTTAATGCAATTTCAACATACCAAAGGAAGTGTCTTTATTCTTGTTACATACTTGTCAAAATTAAAATGCTGTTATCTTGTCTGGCAGCTCTCAGAATGCACTCAAATGCATATCTTTGCAAAGAAGATATTGTGTTTAAGTGTACACGTGAATTCCTCATTTCTTTACCCCAGTTACCGTACTTTTCGTAGGGTATGAGCTTAACTTACATTTTGAGAAGTCATTTTTTGAAACTATGTTTGCTCAAGACGCCTGGCTGGCTCAGTCAGTAGGACATGGGACTTTTGATCTTGGAGATTTAAGTTTGAGCCCCATGTTGGGTGTAGAGATTACTTAAAAATAAAAGATTAAATAAAGAGAGAAAATATGTTTGCTCAACTCTGTTCTTATTTCATAGCCCTAAGATTAACAAAGTTTTATAGGAAAATGCATTTTCCTATAGCTATTGAATCTTGATTCTAATAGTCTTTAATAGTGCTTCTTTTCCTCCTTTATAGTCATTCTACCTTCTGTACAAATGTTAAGAATCAAGCCAGCTGAGTTTTAGACAGGGCTTGTATTTAAGGAAGACATCACACATTTAATTGAGTAGCCCTGCTGGGTCATTTTGAACTAGTTTAATCAGCAGCCAGTCCCACTAATGTTATAAGCCCTTTTGTAAAGAAAGAATCTGCTAAAGCTTATTATAATGTGGATAATAATTCATTCCTATATATGTCCTTAAATAGGTTTGTACTGAGGCCATGCCCAGCAGGGAGCCATGAACTAAGTACAAGAAATGAGAAAAGTCACTTTTAAGGCAGGCCTTTCAAAATATGAATATGGAATTCTTTTGTGTCCCTACTTACTTAGTTGAAAGCATTTATGTCCAAAGTACCCGAATAAGTCTTTGTATGTTAGAAGGTGGATTAACTCAGGAGTGAAAGGTGTACATGTTGGGGAAGAATTCAAAAGGCTCTTACTGCTATGAAGAGTTTAGGAAGGTAATCCCAAAAAAAAAATTCCAGTGCTTAGCATAGTGCCTGCCACAAAAATGAGGCATTATTACTATTGAGTGAATATATAACGAATCAATCTGTAAAAGGTTTAGGAATGTCCAAGCACAGACCTGCCAAAAAAAAAAAAAAAACCCAAAAAACCCCAGAACCCGTTTGAAACTATATTCAATTGAAACTCAGAGTTAATTTACCCTTGGCCAGTGCTGTAATTTATGATCCTTGGACTCAGAGGTCACTCAATCAAAAGATAGCTGCGGATAGGCTTGCTTAGAATCCTGATTTATTAACCCTGCTATTGCTGTGCCTCCTTTTCTTTTCTCGGTTTTATGGCTCTACGAGAGAAGTTTTTGCCTAGAGTTGTAACCAAATACACATCTTCTTCCACTCCGCATATCAGTGCAAACACTAGGATTATTGCTTAGCAGCCTATCATCACCAAGCACACTAGTGAAGCACTAGCAGAATACAGCAAGATAGAGAATGTCCTAGTTCACGTGTGGGTGCACATATGAACCATGGCAGATGGGTAGATGTTAGGTTTCTCTACATATATAGCACTACGTTTAAAGCAAGAGAGGATTCTCTTTGGGTTATGCTGGAGACGGTGAAAGCAAAGAGTAACATTAGAACCCACAGACTTTAAAGAATTGCTCTCTTTCACACTTATTTAAAACAAGAACAAAATCATTGTATATTAATGAGCATTGTGATGAACCAGAGTGGAAACATCCCCTCCCACTCAAAAATGTGGCTGACTTGTTGGCAAATCCAACTGAGAGGTAAGGGAGAACATTAAACTACCCTCCCTACTGCCCCCATATTGGATTAAGAGAATCAGCCAAAGAGGAAATAAAAACTTGGGAGGAGGTTCATAAATACTATTGGACATAAGACATTCTTTAGATGAAATATTGGCTTTTCAAGAGTTTCCTTATATACTATTAATTTTTTCCTGGGCAGAAAGATGGAAACTATCTAGGTAGGATATAAAAGTATTCTTCAGAGTATTCTCAATAAGGTTAGGGGAAATTTTAAATAAATAAATAAATTTAAAAATATTTGTGGGTAACTCCCCACCGAAAATGAATAAATACATTGCAATACAGTCATACAGTGAAATAATATGAAGCAGTGAAAAATGAATGAACTGGTTATAAGTGCATAAAAAATAATAAATTCCTAGGTAGGAATAAACCTAACCAAAGAGATGTAAGACCTGTACTCTGAAACTATAAAACACTGACAAAAGAAATTGAAGATGACACAAAGAAATAGAAAGACATTCCATGCTCATGGATTAGAAGAACAAACATTGTTAAAATACTACCCAAAGCAATCTATACATTCAATGCAATCCCTCTCACAATACCAACAGCATTTTTTGCAGACCTAGAACAAACAATCCTAAAATTATTATGGAACCATAAAGGACCCCAAATAGTCAAAGCAATCTTGAAAAAGAAAAGCAAAGCTGGAGGCATCCAATTCCAGACTTGGTTATATTACAAAGCTGTAGCAATCATAGGAGTATAGTACTGACACCAAAATAGACACATAGATCAATGAAACAGAAAATATTGAAATAAACCCACAATTACATGGTCAGTTAATGTTTCACAAAGCAGGAAAGTGGGAAAAAGTATCTTCAACAAATGTTATTGGGAAAACTGGACAGCAACATGCAAAGGAATGAAACTGAACTATGTTCCTACACCATGCACAAAAATAAACTCACAATGGATGGAAGACCTAATTGTGAGACCTGAAACCATAAAAATCCTAGAAGAGAACACAGGGAGTAACTTCTTTGACATTGGCTGTAGCAGTTTCTTTCTAGATAATGTCTCCTGAAGCAAGGAAAACAAACAAAACAAATAGACTCTTGAAACTACATCAAAATAAAAAGCTTCTGCACAGCAAAGGAAATAATCAACAAAACTAAAAGGCAACCTACAAAATGGAAGAAGATATTTGCAAATGACATATCCAATAAAGGGTTAATATCCGAAACATATAAAGAACAGATACAGCTCAATACCCAAAACCCAAATATTCCAATTACAAAATGGGCAGAAGACATGAACGGACATTTCTCCAAAGAAGACATCCAGATGGCCAACTGATGCATGAAAGGATGCTCAACATCACTCATCGTCAGGGAAATGCAAATCAAAACTACAATGAGATATCACCTCACACCTGTCAGAATGGCTAAAACCAACAATACAAGATACAGTGGGTGTTGGTGAGGATGCAAGAAAGGGGAACCCTTGTACACTGTTGGTGGAAGCGTAAACTGGAGCAGCCACTGAGGAAAACAGTATGAAAGTTCCTCAAAATGTTAAAAATAGAACTACCCTATGATCCAGCAATCATGCTACTGGGTATTTACCAGTAGTGAAGAATAATTGGATGCTAAATCTAATATATACTTTCTACTTCTTATATCATTTGATTTCTCTGCAGCATTTGTCACTGTTGACCACTTTCTCTGTAGTGATCATTTTTTTGTCCATCCAACATCTCTTCAGGAAACTACCCTCCTGTCCTTAATCCATTTGGTTTAGATGTGGCTGACTCCAACTCTTTATTTCCAGGGATAGGTGGTGATCCAAACCTGATCAATTAGAATATTCACCACCCCTTCAATGCTGTGAATGGTTCAGAAATAGGCATATAATTTATACCAAGTCAATTAAAACCTTTCCCAGATATTTTTTCCCCAGATTTTTTAAACTGGAATTTTAATGGCAGATTTTTAAAAATCAATTATAAAGCTTATGCAAATCTAAAGATGCTGGTGACCATTTTTATCAACATGTGAGGACAACCTGCTTAAAAATTAATTCAATAGAACAAATTAGAAACTGGAGGTGGATTTCAGTGATGCCTGAAACAGTTACAGATTTTCCAGCTATATGAACTAATACTTTCCATTTTTAATTTAATTTTGATTTAAGCTATGTGAGGTGGATTGCTTGAAATTGAAAAGGTCTTTCCTGAAACTCTTCTTGTGGTTTCTGTGATTCTGACCTATCCTATTTTCCTCCCAAATCTTTAGTCACTCTCAGACTCCTGTGTTCTTTTTTTGCCTGTTCTCTAAAAATGTTGCATGAAACTTACAAGTCCTACAATGACCTTTGAGCAGAAGCAACAACATTCTGACCTAAACAATAAAAACTGATTTTAATAAACCTGCTATTTAAAAAATACTGTGTAAGATTCCTTTCTTGGTCCTCTTCTCACTGTAGACATTCTCTCTGTGCAAGCTCATCCAACAATAATAATAATAACTACAGATGTTTTAGAATGTATAATTTCATATATATGCATAATTTTCTCATAACTATCCCGCAAAGTATAATTATTGTTTCCATTTTACAGAAATAGAAACTGAGTCTAAACTGAGTAATTTGTTCTAAATCACGGGGCTAGGAAAGGTGAAAGCTGGAATATGAACTGTGGTGTTTGTGATTCCAATGTCCATAATATTCTTTAACATAACATTTATTCATTAACCAAGTAATTGAGTCCTTACTATGTTTCTGACACTGTTCTAACCACTGAGACACAGAGTCCTTGCATTAATGTGTCTCAATTTCTAAAGGTACCTTAGAAATAGATTATTCCTGGGGTGCCTGGGTGGCTCAGTGGGTTAAAGCCTCTGCCTTTGGCTCAGGTCGTGATCTCCGGGTCCTGGGATCGAGCCCCGCATCAGGCTCTCTGCTCAGTGGGGAGCCTGCTTCCCCTTCTCTCTCTCTGCCTGCCTCTCTGCCTACTTGTGATCTCTCTCTCTGTCAAATGAATGAATGAAATCTTTAAAAAATAAAATAAAATAAAAAAAGAAATAGATTATTCCTCCCCCCAAAATCCATGGTTTTCGCCAGTACAATAATGCAAATAAAGGAAATAAAAGTTATAAAAATTATAAAGAATCAAGTAGAAATGTCTTTTTTATGCAGATAACATAACTGAATAAAGCAATAAATAAATTTAGCAAGGTTTCTGCATACAAAGTCAATATACAAAAAGAATATAAGTGCATTACTTACCTCGACTCAGCTTGTGAGGGATGGTAACTGGGACCCTGTGTCTGCTCCTGTCACCTATGCCTGCTAACCGGTAGCCACCATGCATGAATGCATCTTCATCCACTCTGGCCTGGCTAGTGTCCAGATTGGCAATGCGCTGGGGGCTCTGTTGCCTGGAACGTGGCATCCAGCCTAATGGCCAGAGGCCAAGTGACTAGATCACTGGTGGAGGAGATGATTCCTTTAACATCTTCTTCAGTGAGATGGATGCTGGTAAGTATGTACCCAGGCAGTGTTTGTAGACCTGGAACCTATAGTCATTGTTGAAGTTCACACTGGCACTACCACCAGCTCTTCAACCTGAGAACCTCATCCCAGGCACGAAGTTGCTGCCTGAGGGCACTACATCATTGGCAAGGAGATCATTGGCCTTGTCTTGGACCGAATTTGGAAACTGGGTGACCAGTGCACATGTCTTCAGGACTTCTTGGTTTTCCACAGCTTTTGAGGTGGAACTGGCTCCGGGTTTACCTCCATACTGATGGAACATCTCTCTTTCAATTATGGCAAGAATTCCAAGCTGGAGTTCTCCATTTACCCAGCCCTCCAGGTTTACACAGCTGTAGCTAAGCCCTACAGCTACCCTCTCTCCCAATTCCACCCTAGAGCACTCTGACTGTGCCTTCATGGTAGACAACAAGGCCATCTCTGACAGCTATCGCAGAAACCTCAATATTGGGGCACCTGGGTGGCTTAGTCAATTATGCATCCAACTCTCGATTTTGGCTCAGGTCATAATCTCATGGGTAGTGGGATTGAGCCCCATATCTGGCTCCACACTCACCAGGGAGTCTGCTCAAAAGATTCTCTCCCTCTGCCCCCCACCACTCGCATGTGGGCATGTATGCTCTCCTTCTTTCTCTCTCTCTCTCTAAAAAAAAAAAAAAAGGAAGCCTCAATATTAAATGCCCAAACTACACTAACCTTAACTGCTTTACTAGTCAGATTGTGTCTTCCATCGCTGCTTCCCTCAGATTTGATGGAGCCCTGAATGTTGACCTGACAGAATTCTAGACCAACCTGGTGCCCTATCCCTGCATCCACTTCCCTCTGGCCACATAGGCCCTTGTCATCTCTGCTGAGAAAGCCTACCATGACCAACTTTCTGTATCAGAGATCCAAGCATGGGTGGATGCTTTGAGCCAGCCAACCAGATGGTGAAATATGACCCATGGCATGGTAACTACGTGGCTTGCTGCCTATGAGTCCCCAAGATGTCAATGCTGCCATTGCCACCATCAAGACCAAGTGCAGTATCTAGTTTGTGAACTGGTGCCTCAATGACTGCAAAGTTGGCCTTAATTACCAGCCTCCTACTGTGGTATCTGGTGCAGATCTGGCCAAAGTACAGTGAGCTGTGTGCATGCTGAGCAACACCACAGCCATTGCTGAGGCCTGGGCTCACCCGGACCATAAGTTTGACCTCATGTATGCCAAGGGTGCCTTTGTTCACTGGTATGTGGGTGAAGGCATGGAGGAAGGAGTCCTTTCTGAGGCCCATGAGGACATGGCTGCCCTTGCGAAGGATTATGAGGAGGTTGGTGTAGATTCTGTAGAGAGAGAGGGTGAAGAAGAAGGAGGGGAATACTAATTACCATTCCTTTCAGCCCTGTAGCTTGTAACACTCAGAACTTTAGCTTAAACATTTGCTGACAGGCATTAAAGCTTCCTGGTTATACCGTCTTCACTTTTTAACTGTGATCACGTCTTACTGTTCTATATGTACCTGGAAGATTTTTCCATGTCTCAAAGTAAAGGCTTTAAAAACACACACACACAAAAAAAACCCCAATTATATATATGTAGATTAGCAACAAATAATTAGAAAGTAAAATATTTTAAATACCATTTTAATAGTATCAAAACCCCTTAACATATAGAAATAAATCTAACCAAAAATGAGCAACGCCTCAAAACTGAAATTATAAAGCTTTGCCAAAGGAAATTAAAGATGCCCTAAATAGATGAAAAGATTTACCTTAGAACCGACAAAGATGGCCCGAGGCAGAATTGCACCACCCTTGCCAGGGGCCCGGCCTAAGTAATATGCTAGGATTTGCTGTGGGGAGCTTTTGTTCCCTGAACGCTTTCCGTACAGCTTTGGAGGATGGGAATGAAAATGGCGGCCTCCTAATCTCCAGCCGGTAGGAGCTGAGAGCTTGGGGACCCACTCCTCAGTGCGCCCTCGGAGAAAAGCCGTCAATCCCTCCTGTCTCCCTGGTCTCCAGCCACACTCTGAGCTCAGCCGGCCTGTGACAGAGCATTTCTATCTCTGGCGCGTGGCCCCGTATGGAGTCTCCAAATCCAGCCGATTCCTGCTGCACGCTCCCACGCTGCTCCTCCCAGAGGAAGAAGGAGGGAATCTCCCCGGATCTGCCAATTGTGGGGTCCCTGCTGGAAGAGCAGTGGCCCAACTGTGCGCCAGATCACGGTTTAAGGTAACCCCAAGCTGAGAGCCCCCACCTCGGCTCTGTCTTTGCAGACGGCTTCCTTGCTCTGATACCTGGGAGCTCTGCCACACTCAGACACCCCTGGTCTTTTTGTGACCCCACGGGACCTGAGACCACGTTGTCCCAGCAAGGGCTCCACCCCCCACTTAGCCTCTGGAGCATCATCCCTCCGTGGAGCAGACTTTCAAAAATTCTGATTTTATGCTCCACTGCTCTCTCACTTGTTGGGAGCCAGCTGATGGAAGCCCCCTCCTCCCGTGGTCTATTCTCCCATATATTGTCTCAGATTCCCTTCCCTGCACGTCCTACCTTCCGGAAAGTGGTTGCTTTTCTGTTCCTAGAATTGATGCTCTTCTTCTCTTCGATCTCCTGTTGAGTTTGTAGCTGTTCAGAATGGTTTGATAATTATCTAGCTGAACTCCTGGGACCTGATGATATTTAGGTCTCCTACTCCTCCACCGTCTTGCCCAGGCAGAGGGGAAAAACTTTTTTTTTCCTAGTAATATTCTAAAGTAACATAAATTAAAATCTACCTCTAATATTTCTTACATTTCACTTTTTTTCCTCCTCAGGAATACACCTAGAAGGACAGACAGAAACCTCAGATGGTTCAAAAAAGGCCTCTAAGAATTTGGTGGTTAAAAAACCTGCAAAAGTGATTTTCAATTTAAGTCCAACTGCACTGACTTCAAAGCTAGAACAGCCATGGAAGAAAAACTTTTTTGAAAGATTGGAAGCAAAAGCCCAGGCAATGCAGCAGAAGACAATAGAAAAGGATAATCTGAAGAAAGAACAAGAAAAAAAGGCTGAAAAAAAACTCCCCAGGGATAATTTGGCCAAAGAGTGGTTTAATGCTGAAAACATGACACTGAACACTCGTGCGTATTTGCTCGACAAACTTCTGCCTACCTTAGTTCCTGGAGTGGAAAAAATGTTAATGCAAGTGGAAAAGAAGCAGCTTTGGACAGAAGTTGATAATACAACCAAGTTTGATCCAATTAATCATTTGGGGGAATACTTAATGAGAAACAATCCTTATTATACCGAAGACTCGGGAATGTCTGGTTATCAAAGGGTGATGAGGGATGTCACCGAAGACCTGAAGATTCATGTTCCCAACACTACTGGCAACAGGTACAATTTTTTTTATATTTTCAGTTGATGATCTAGATCCTTACACTGAAAGCAAGTAGAACAATAACATAATCATACAAAGAGGACTTAAATAATTTCATAATGATTCAGAAAGTATTTATTGAGCTGCTAGCATGCTATTTATAAGGCACTATGAAGATGAACGAAGCATATTAAACAAGTTCCTTGAATTCATGGATTTAGTTATCTCACTCGGATCTAAAGTATATATTCTGTCTCTTTGCACCAGAAAGTAAGCTATATAAGAGCAGGGACTTTTTAAAAATTTAACTTTTCAGGGCGCCTGGGTGGCTTGGTGGGTTACGACCTCTGCCTTTGGCTCAGGTCGTGGTCTCAGGGTCCTGGGATCGAGCCCCGCATCGGGCTCTCTGCTAAGCGGGGAGGCTGCTTCGCCCTCTCTCTCTGCCTGCCTCTGTCTGCTTGTGATCTCTCTCTCTCTGTCAAATAAATAAAAATCTTGAAAAAAAAAATTTAACTTTTCAGATAGGCAATATATTCACTTGGTTCAAAAGTCAAAACGTATGAAGAGTTATACAGTGAAAAGTTCCTCTCCCATTCTTATCCTCCATCTACCTAGTATTTCACCTTTGCCATAAAATAATGGCTGCTCTTCATTTTCAGTGGATTTTTCCAGTTTCTTTATACATACAGAAGCAAGTGCAAGTATAGATTCTAAATTTTCTTCCTTTTATACAAGACCATCAGACTGAGTTACTAATATTTTCTTCTGTTTTTTACTTGCTATTTATATCTTGTCAAGCAGAAGATATTTTATTTCTATGTGGTTGAATTTATTTACTTTCATTTTATGGCTTCTAGATTTCAAGTCATTGTTATTTTCAAAATAGGAAAAGAATCCTTCCTTTTCTGGAATTTTTATTATTTTAATTCCCATTTTAAATATTGATCCATTTGGAATTTATCCTAATGTAAGACATTAAAATATGCATCCAACTTTTTCCTTTTCCAAATGGCTCCATAGTGATCCCAAAGGCAACTGTCAAATAGTCTATTTTGCCCACTGTTTGAAACTTTATTACTGAATTCCTGTATATTTTGGAGTGTGTTTCTGCATTTTTCTATCCTATCCCATTGATTATATCCCTGTTCATGCACCACACTGCACTGCTTTAATCAATGAGACTTTTAAGTATATAGTAGTACCTGATTTACAATAGTTACACTTACTGATTTTTTTGGCTTTATGTTGGTGTGAGAGTGGTATGTGTTCAGTAGAAATCATACTTTGAATTTTGAATTTTGATCTTTTTCTGGACTAGCAAAATGCAGTACAATGCTCTCTCATGATGCTGGCCAGTGGCAGTGAGCCACAGCTCCTGGTCAGTCACTTAAATGTCACTTAAAATGATTCTGTACCCATACAACCATTCTGTTTTTCACTTTCAGTACAGTATTCAATCGATTACACGAGATAGTCTACTCTATAAAATAGGCGTTTGTTAGATGATTTTGCTCAACTGTAAACTAATTTAAGTGTTCTGAACACATTTTAAATGGGCTCAATACTAAACTATGATGTTGGGTATGTTAGGTGTATTAAATGCTTAGGATAATATCTACTTAGGATATTTTCAACTTATGATGTGTTTATTGGGACATATCCCTATCATAAGTTGAGGCAGCTCTGTATTTCAATAATTCTGACTGTGCTGGTCCTCATTATTTACTCCTTTATTCTGGTGTTTTTGCTTTTTTTAAAAAATATTTTTTTTAATTTACTTGAAAGAGAGAGAAAGAGAGAGAGCATGCACACAGAGGGAGAGGGTGAAGCAGACTCCCTGCTGAGCAGGGAGCCTGATGCAGGACTCGATTCCAGGATTCCAAGATCATGACCTGAACTGAAGGCAGATGCTTAACCAACTAAGCCACTGAGGTGCCCCGTGTTTTTGCTTTTTAATATAAATTTTAGGATTGAGTCGTCTACTTGAAAAAAAAAGGAGAATGGCAAACAAACGTTATAGGAATTTTTATTGAAATCTGTTTAAATTTATTTATTAACTGAGGGAAAATCAACATCTTTAATGACAAGTGTTTCTATCTGAGAACATATGTCTTTCCATTTGCTCCACTTATTTTGTACCCATCATTGTTGTCTGAGGTTTTTTCATTTAAACTAGTTTTTTAAATTTAGTTTTTTTTAGTTTGATGAAAAAAAAAATTTTTTACTATTTTATTTATTTATTTATTTTTAAAATTTTTTATTTACATATAATGTATTATTTACCCCAGGGTACAGGTCTGTGAATCATCAGGCTTACACATTTCACAGCATTTGCCATAGCACATACCCTCCCCAATGTCCATATCCCTACCCCCCCCACCTCCCAGCAAC
>CM052804.1:37588203-37607689 GCA_028533885.1 Nasua narica
TCTTGGGAGTCTTTGTTCCCTTAGCGCTTTCCGTACCGCCCTGGAGGCCGGGAATGCAAATGGCGGCTCCCAGTCTCTGCTGGAGGAGCTGAGCGCTGGAGTCCCTGCTCTTCAGCGTGCCCTCAGAGGAAAGCAGTCAATCACTTCCGTCTCCCGGGTCTGCACAAGCTCTGAGCTCAGCCACCGGTGGCAGCACGCCTCTATCTCTGGCACACGGCCCCGTCTGGAGTCTCCAAACCCAGCAGATTCCTGCTGCGCGCTGCCACGCCGCTCCTCCCCAAGGAGGAAGGAGGGGGTCTCTCCGGAATGCCTTATGTGGTCCCGCTCGAAGGGCCGCGGCCACGGTCTAGGGTAAGCTCCAGCTGAAAACGCACTGCGCGGCTCTTTCTCTGCCGCTGGCTTCTCCACCCTGATATCTGGGAGCTCAGACACCCCCGGTCTCTTTATGATCTCAAGGGTCCTGAAACCACTCTGTTCCCACGAGGGCCAGACCTCCGGCCTAGCCTCTGGAGCAATGTCCCTCAGCGGAGCAGACTCTAAAAGTTCCGATTTTGTGCTCCGCTGCTCTGCGGCTGCAGGCAGCCAGCCCCTCCCTCCGCGGTCTCTCTTCCCGTCGCTTTGGAATCACTTTTCCAATTGTCCTACCTTTCTGAAGGTGGTCGATTTTCTGCTCCTAGAATTGCTCTTCTTCCTCTCTTCTCTCTCCTATTGAGTATGCTGGCTTTTAGAATGATTTATTAACTATCTAGATAAATTTCTGGGATCCGACTCTATCTCAACCTCCTACTTCTCCGCCATCTTGCTCCTCCCCACCCCCACAAATTTTTTTTTTGAATATTTGTCCATCCCAAGATGGACACTTGGGCTGCTTCCATAGTTTGGCTATCGTAAATAATGCTGCAGTAAACATAGGGGTAGATATGTCCCTTTGACATATTTACCTAAAAAACCTAAGATTTTTTCATTAAAATTTAAATTCATTTTTTCATTTAAACATGTTAGATGTATTATTAGTTATTTTATTATTTTTTATTGTTATTGTAAATGGGACTTTCTTCTTTCATTACATTTTCTATCTATATGTAGTTTGAATACATGAAGACTTTTAATTTCTGTAAATTTTTGTACTCTTCTACCTTACTGAGTTCCATCATTAATAGAAAAAAATATTTTTTATTTTTATTAAAAGATTTATTTATTTATTTGAGAGAGAAAGAGAGAGAGTGTGCATACAAATGGGAGAACAGACGCAGAGGGAGAAAGAATCTGAAGCAGACTCATCACTGAGTGTGGTGCCGGACATTGGGCTTGATTCCACGACCGTGAGATCATGATCTGAGCCAAAACCAAGAGTTGGATGCTTAACCAACTGAGCCACCCAGGTGTCCCTGTTTATAGAAAAATTTTAGTTGATTATTTGGATTTTCTAGAGAGGAAACTTATTATCTGCAAATAATAGGCGTTATTCTTCTTCATTTTCAATTTTTATGCTTGTAATATCTTCTTCTTACCTAGTTATATTGACAATTACTTCCAACAGAATATTAAATAATAGTGATGATATGGGCATCTTTGTCTTGTTTATGACTTTAGTAGCGATGATTCTTGTATTATTGCCTCATCATGAGCAGTTTTTTAAAAACTATATATTAATACCCTAACTCTACTTTATTTGGATCTGAAAAAGATATATTTTATTACATTAGAAAAATGTGTAGGGTGCCTGGGTGTCTCAGTCAGTTAAGTGTCTGACTCTTGATTTTGGCCCAAGTCATGATCTCAGGGTCCTGAGATCAAGCCTGGCCTTAGACTCAATGCTAGATGTGGAGTCTGCTTACGATTCTCTCTTTCCCTCTCCCTCTGTCCCTACCCCAACTGAAAGAAAGAAAAAGAAAGAGAGAGAGAGAGAGAGAGAGAGAGAGAGAGATGTGCCTAATTTCTGTATTATAGAATGATTTTTAAGTTTATTTTATTTTATTTCATTATGATAAATGTACTCTTTAATCCTTATCCCCTATTTCCCCCACCCCCACACCTACCTCCTCTCTGGTAACCATTAGTTTGTTCTCTATAGATAAGAGTCTGTTTCTTGGTTAGTCTCTCTCTCTCTCTTTTTTCTTTGCTCATTTGTTTTCTTTCTTAAATTCCTCATATGTATGAGATCACATGTCATTTGTCTTTCTCTGACTTATTTCCCTTAACATTATATTCTCTAGCTCCTGTCATTGCAAATAGCAAGATTTCATTCCTTTTTATGGCTGAAAAATATTTCATTGTATATATCCCACATATTCTTTATCCATTCATCTATTGATGGACACTTGGGCTGCTTCCATAGTTTGGCTATTGTAAATAATGCTGCAGTGAACATACAGGTAGATATGTCCCTTTGAATTAGTGTTTTTGTATTCTCTGGGTAAATATCCAGTAGTGTGATTGCTGGATCATAAGGTAGTTCTGTTTTTAACTTTTTGAGGAACTTCCATACTGTTTTCCTCAGTGGCTGCTCCAGTTTACATTCCCACCAACAGTGCACAAGTGTTCCCCTTTCTCCACATCCTTGCCAACACATGTTGTTTCTTGTATTGTTGGTGTTAGCCATTCTGACAGATGGGAGGTGATATCTCATTGTAGTTTTGATTTGCATTTCCCTGACGATGAGTGATGTTGAGCATCCTTTCATGCATCAGTTGGCCATCTGGATGTCTTCTTTGGAGAAATGTCCGTTCATGTCTTCTGCCCATTTTGTAATTGGAATATTTGGGTTTTGGGTATTGAGCTGTATCTGTTCTTTATATATTTTGGATATTAACCCTTTATTGGATATGTCATTTGCAAATATCTTCTTCCATTTTGTAGGTTGCCTTTTAGTTTTGTTGATTATTTCCTTTGCTATGCAGAAGCTTTTTATTTTGATGTAGTTCCAAGAGTGCTTTTTTTCCTTTTGTTTTCCTTGCTTTAGGAGACATATCCAAAACGAAGCTGCTACAACCAATGTCAGAGAAGTTACTCCCTGTGCTCTCTTCTAAGATTTTTATGGTTTCAGGTCTCACATTTAGGTCTTTCATCCATTGTGAGTTTATTTTTGTGCATGGTGTAGAAACAGTTCAGTTTCATTCTTTTGCATGTTGCTGTCCAGTTTTCCCAACACCATTTGTTGAAGAGATCATCTTTTTCCCATTGGATATTCTTTAACCCTTTTTAAAATGTTCAGTAGAATTTATCCATGAAGCCATCTGGTCCTGGACTTTTGTGTTTTGGGAGTTTTTTGATTATTGATTCAATTTTATTGCTGGTGATTGGTCTGTTCAAATTTTCTATTTCTTCCTGCTTTAGTTTTGGCAGGTTATATGTTTCCAGGAATTTATCCATTTCTTCTAAGTTGTCCAATTTGTTGGAAAATAGGTTTTCATAATATTCTGTTAGAATTGTTTGTATTTCTGTGGTATTGGTTGTTATTTCTCCTCCTTCATTAGCAATTTTATTTGTGTCCTTTTTTTTTTAATGAGACTTGCTAGAGGTTTATCAATTTTGTTGATCTTTTTTTAAAAAAAAAAACAAGCTCCTGGTTTCACTAATCTATTGTTTTTAAATTAAATTTTGTTTTCGAATAAAAGGACTTATATATTTATTACCAAACCAACCTACTGGTACAGAAGCATATAGTAAGAAAGAAAAATCATTTCCCTGATAAAACATGTCTGTTGTCCAGATAGCAGTGATGTTTATAGAGTGACAGGATTCAAGCATAAGACCTTCATGCAACATAAATATGTGCACCATCTCATGTGCTATCCCTTATAGACCCAGCCTGATTCTTCTCTAATGTCTCCTCTCTAATATCTCCTAGAGGAGATAATGTCTCCTCCTAATATCTAATGTCTACTAATTTTATTACCAGTTCATCTCAATCCACTGGGGAATGGGACAATTCTGCCTTTGTTTCTTGTCCTGGACTAATGTGATCCTGAAAGTCTTTTGAGAAAACATGATGAGGAACCGTCAACTGCACACACCACAATGGCGGAGAAAAGGATAACTGTTCTATTAGAGTTTTTCAGTTTCTATATTATTTGTTTCTACCCTAATCTTTAATATTTCCTTCCTTTTGCTGGGTTTGGGTTATGATCTTCTTTTTCTAACTCCTTTAAGAGTGATTTTTTAAAAAGATTTTATTTATATATTTTTTTGAGAGAGAGAGAGAATACGCAAATGGGGCAAGGAGTAAAGGCAGAGGGACAAACAGACTCCGTGCTGAGCATGGAGCCCAATGTAGGCCTGGATCTCATGGCCCTGAGATCATGACCTGAGCTGAAATCAAGAGTCAGATACTTAACCCACTGAGCCAATTTTTAAAGCTCAAGAATGATTGTTAAATTTATCAAATGCTTGTTTAACATCTGTGGAGATGATCATTTGGTTTTCACCCTAGACCTGTTGATAATGAATTTTATTAATAAATTTCCTAATTTTGAGCTATGGGAATTCCTGAAATAACTCCCACTTGATTGCTATGTATTTGGTTACATTGAAATATGCTTCCTATTAATAAGACAAAATAAATGCTTAATTCTTTCCTTTTAATTACAAATTTTCAGAATATTGTATTTTATATCTCTATGTCTCTATGTCTCTATGTATCTATCTATCTATCAAGAGGCACCTGGAGGAGCAAAAAATGAGAGATTTCTTGGGAGTTTCCTGGGTGGCTCAGTCAGTTAAGCCTCTGCCGCCTCCGGCTCAGGTCATGATCCCAGGGTCCTGGAATGGAGCCCTGCATCGGGTTCTTTGCTTGGCAGTGAATCTGCCTCCCCCTCTCCCTCTGCCTGCCGCTCTGCTTACTTGTGCTCTCTCCACCCCTCTGTCAAATAAATAAATAATATCTTTAAATAAATGAATAAATAAAATGTTTTTTTAAAAAGATTTTTTTTCCCATTTGGAGGAATGGTTCCTTTTGAGTATCATTGTAGACACATTGATTTTAATATATATTCAGTGTATTTTAATCCATTATAGTTACTTTTTCTTTTTGAACCTCAATTTGACCCAACTTTGGCTCCTGTGTTCTTCCAACCTTACTTCTTTAGTCTCTGAAAGCTTCGTGCATTTTTTAAAAAGGATCCTTAGCTCCTTTTAATGGAAATCACTCATCTGGGAGCTAGGAATGCTCATAAATATTGTATTATCATTGCTTCTAGGCTCTTTCAGAACTAACAAATATAATTCTAAAAAATACGGGTGCCTGGGGCACCCAGTCATTAAGCATCTGCCTTCAGCTCAGAGGATCACAGGGTCCTGGGATTGAGCCCCGCATCAAGCCCTGCATTGGGTTCCCTGCTCAGCGGGAGTTCTGCTTCTCCCTCTCCCCCTGCTTGTGTTCCTTGTCTTGCTATCTCTCTCTCTGTCAAATAAATAAATAAAATCTTAAAAAAAAATAAAATAAAAATTAAAAATAAAAATAATGAGTAAATATTGATAGTTTCATATCAAACACAATGTTTCAGGTTTTTTACCTAATTCCTTGATTTTATTTTTGTATCTCTCTTTTTTTTTTTTTTTTTCTGAAAATCTTGGCTCCTAACAACATTGACAGAATTAGTTGTCTTATCCTACAATTTACGTAAAATGGCTTCAGAATAATAATACCAACAATCCCAATAAAAGAACTACTAGATTTATTAGCAGATTTTTTTGTCCATAAAACATATCCTTCTAAGTATGTGTATATGACAAATGAAACCATGCGACAACTAGGAGAAACTAGGGATTAAGTTCCTTTATTACCAGAGAAAAGTTTTTTTTTTCCATAGAAAAGCCTTTTAACCATGACTCAGAATCATAAAATTATTGCTAAATTTGATTACACAAAAATTAAAGGGTTTTTGCCTGGAAAACTGAGTCACAACTACTCGATTTTGCTGTTCTAGTACAAAAATAGTTATATACAATATGTAAATAAATAAGCATGGCTGTGTTCTAATAAAACTTTATTTATGAATACTAAAATGTATCTAATATTTTCTATTATGCCACAAAATATTATTCTTATTTTTTTAAGATTTTATTTATTTATTTGACAGAGAGAAAGAGATCACAAGTAGGCAGAGAGGCAGGCAGAGAGAGGAGGGGAAAGCAGGCTCCCCGCTGAGCAGAGAGCCTGATGCGGGGCTCGATCCCAGGACCCTGAGTTCATGACATCAGCCAAAGGCAGAGGCTTAACCCGCTGAGCCACCCAGGCGCCCCTACAAAATATTATTCTTATTTTGATTTTTAAAAGCTATTTTAAAATGTAACAGCCAATCTTGGCTGTTGAGTGGTACAATACCAGGCAGCAGGCCAGTTTGGGCCCTAAGCCCTAGTCTAGATAACATCTGGGTCTCTTCCAGATCTTAAAACACAAAATAAAATAAAAATAAGACATTTTGGGGCACCTGGGTGGCTCAGTGGGTTAAGCCTCTGCCTTCTGCTCAGGTCATGATATCAGGGTCCTGGGATCAAGCCCTGCATCCGGCTCTCTGCTTAGCAGGGAACCTGCTTCCCCCTCTTTCTCTGCCTGCCTCTCTGCCTACTTGTGATCTCTTTCTCTCTGTCAAATAGATAAATAAAATCTTAAAAAAAAAAAAAAAGACACTTTGAATGCCTGATTCTTTTCCTGAATCTTCATACTTTCCTTCTAATATCTCCTGCATGAATACTGATACTAAAATTTACTAAAGAACCTAAAATTCTTTGTGATTTCTTTCAGTATTCTTCCTATAGGGTAAGCAACCAATCAGAAGCTTTAGAATAACAATTCTTTTGAAATTAGGTACATATATACCACTAGAATAAAGTAGGAGATATGTACAGAACTCTTATTTCATATATGGACATGGAATTTTTTTTTTTTTTAAAGATTTTATTTATTTATTTGACAGAGAGAGAGAGATCGCAAGTAGGCAGAGAGGCAGGCAGAGAGAAAGGGGGGAAGCAGGCTCCCCGCTGAGCAGAGAGCCCAATGCGGGGCTCGATCCCAGGACCCTGAGATCATAACCTGAGCCGAAGGCAGAGGCTTTAACCCACTGAGCCACCGAGGCACCCCGGAATTTTAATTTTTAATTAGCAATAATCGCGCCTCGCATAAACCTCATTGGCTATGATACTGTCACTGCACAAAGCTGGAATTTTAATTTTCCATTGGAACAGTCTTTCTCAGAGTGTGGTTGCCTACGAATGACATCAGGATTACCTGGATTCTTGGTTAAAGTGCAGATTGCTAGCTTCTTCCTCAGATCTTCTGAATCAGGACCTTTGGGCATGCACTGAGAATGAGTTCCACAGGAGGTTATTAGACACCCTAAAAAAAGCTTCAAAAACCGATTATGCAGAGAAGCCAAATTAAAGGAATTTTAGTACTAGTGAAAAGTTCCAACAGCAGCAGGGAGCGGTGTCATTAAATTTAATAAATAGCTTAAAGAACATTTCTGTTCACCATCTGTTCTCGCAGAGCAATAAATTAGATTTGTATTTAGATCTACTGCCATAAAAATACTTAAAATTTGGGAACTGATGTCAAGGCTGTAAATCAATATATTGAGAAATACTTCCTCCTACTAGGGATATGTAAATCTCGATCAGTACATAAAAGTAGGCACTTGTCAAGATCTGTAAAGAGAATAGTAACGGGCACACTAGGACTCTGGTCTGGGTCCTATTGCCAACAAATGACACAATACAAGAGGGTTAGTTTGTCTCACCGATGCTTCCTGAATTGGGAGTTTGAATATTTAAAGGTCATTTGAAGCTTGATGAGAGCCCTAGTTTCTTTCTTTCTTTTTTTTTTTTTAGTTTTTTTAAAATTTATTAAGTAATCTCTACACCCCACGTGGAACTCAAACTTACAACCCCGAAATCAAGAGTCACACGTTTTTGCCACTGAGCCAGCCAGGTGCCCTGGAGCCCTAGTTTCTATTGGAGCAATACTGTTGTAGGAATTTCATGCAAGAGTTAAAGTAATCCGGATGCCTGAGTAGCTCAGTCGGTTAAGCTTCTGCCTTTGGCTCGGGTCATGATCTCAGGGTCCTGGGATCGTGCCCCGCATCGGGCTCTCTGCTCGGCAGGGAGCCTGCTTCCCCCTCTCCCTCTGCCTGCCTCTCTGCCTACTTGTGATCTCTCTCTGTCAAATAAATAAATAAAATCTTTTTTTAAAAAAAAGGATTAAAGTAATCAAAGATGCTTTGTCTGCCTAGGAGGTCAGGATTAGGGCTTCATCTTTCTGGCAAAAATTCAAGATCTGTATTATCAACATATGACAGTGTCAAGCATGTGCAGAATATTCAGAAATCCTGGGATACATTACAACAATACAGTATCTATTGACTTAAAGCTTGGATACACAGCAATCTTAGCTAAAACAGTCTTGCTTTTCAATTCTCTGAACTATATCATTGTTTGTGTCATCTTTAATCCATTAGAGAGTTTTGGAGAAGTCCATTTATGTTAGGAATGAGAATTTTTCTTATTTATATTCAAGAAAAAAGATGAATAAAATTTTTGTTTGGTTTGTTAAGACTTTATCCTCTCGTGATGATGTTAAAGTATCCATTTGCCTCAACCTGGTCCCAAAAATTTTCATCTGACTACTTTTCTGGATAAAAAGGGATTCGTTTTTGTTTGGTGTTTAAGAACAATAGATAGAGAAGATACTCCTTACTGATTTGGGACAATTTTTATAGTGGTAGCTGCTAGTCTGAAAAATAAAATATTACTGTTGTTTGTAAGTTTTACATATGTAATATATCTTTATTGCTTTTCATTGGAGTTTCTGAACAACAAATTAAGAACTGAAGTAGACTTTAATTCTTACATGTAATTTTACAAAACTGATAAGGTTATGTTTGTATCATTTTGTTCATATTTTCTTTTCATCTCTTTTCAGCATGTTTTCCCTCTAACTCCTGATTCCTTCCATGCTTGGGAATGCATATTTTATAAGTCACAACTGCCTTATTGTGAATTGATAATGAAAAGTATTTGTTGGGGCGACTGGGTGGCTCAGTGGGTTAAGTGCCTGCCTTTGGCTCAGGTCATGATCCCAGGGTCCTGGGGTCCAACCCCGCATCAGGCTTCCTGCTCAGTGGGGAGTTTGCTTTTCCCTCTTCCCCACCTCCAGGCTCATGGTTTCTCTCAAATAAATAAATAAAATCTTTTTTAAAAAAAAAAAAAAGAAGAAAAGAAAAGTATCTGTTCTTTTTTTAACTTTTATTTTTAAGATTTTGTTTTTAAGTAATCTCTGTACCCAACATGGGCCTTGAACTTACAACCCTGAGATCAAGAGTCTTGTTCTATGAACCAAGCCAGCCAGGTGCCCCTGAAAAGTGTTTGCTCTTAAAATAGGATTATAGGGGCACCTGGGTGGCTCAGTCAGTTGAGCGTCTACCTCCTGCTCAGGTCATGATCCCAGAGTCCTGGGATGGAGGCCCAGGTTGGGCTCCCTGCTCAGTGGAGAGACTGTTTCTCCCTCTTCTCTCTGCTCGTGCTCTCTGTTGCGGTCTCTGTGTGTGTGGGGGGGGTGTGTTTCTCTCTCTCAAATAAACAAATAAAATATTTTTAAAAACAGGATTACAAACTTTCAATAGCCTGATTATGGTGATGGTCACACATACTTACACATGTGTTTAAATTTATACAACTATGTCCCAAAAAAGGTCAATTTTACTAGATGATATTTTAAAAAATAAAAAATTTATACAGTAAAAAAATAACACAGATGTGTAATTAACTAACGAGTTAAAATTAAAATTTTTTAAAATGACAGATATTATTATTACTGATGTTAGAACTTCACACTATTCCAAAGAAGTGGGGCCTATTCTACACATTTCCTCACTTTTCTCCATCAGTCCTGATATGCAGTCCTGATCCTAGATGAGAGTTCAAATGAGCTAGAAAGTAGATCCTAGACCCAAGGCAAAAACTTGGATCTTTTCCTTTGTGGCAGTTCTAGTGACGCATGCCAGGTTCTGGTTTTGTAATACTCTCTGATCCCTACATCTGTTGCTTTATTTCATAATTACGATGGAATCTGTGCTGCACGTTGAGATATCTTTTTGGCATTTTTCCTTGACAACTCTTTATCACCCTTATGGATTTATAATGGAACATTTAACCCACAAAGAAAAAAAAAATCACAACAAAATTTTGCATAGAATTTCTTTCTCCCCCCACAGCTACATAAAGGAGAAAAATAAGTCAGTATAAATGCTCAAGCATTAAGGATACACAAGCCAAGTAAAAGCTAAGAGAAAAAGAGACATGATTATTTACTTAATAATTAATTTTTTTTACTTGATAAGTCCCTACAAGTTAACTCATGTACCGTGTTCAAAGAACTTAATGTAGACTATGTGACAACATCCATTGTGTTTCTATTAGAATGTGGTATCTCCAAAGGGTTTGTTGGTTTACTTCAAAGTGCTTACTTTTTGTGTTTCCAAAAACAAACCCCATCCCCCTTCTCATGTGCAACTTCCGACAATTTTGGTCAAATTGTACATATAAATTGGGCATATTGTAAAACCTTCTTTGTATATTGCACTCTTTATAAAGTGTCATCTTTGTAATTATTTTCCAGAATTTAGTCTCATCTGATAATAACATTACAACCCCTACCTTCTCTTACATGCATTTTCATAGAATGTTTTTGTTCATCCTTTCATTTGCAATTTTTCTGAGTAATTTTAGTTTAGAGCTTTCTCTATGTACAGAATATACAGTGTAGAATGCTCTTTTATAATTCGATCAGAATCTTTTAATAGGTAGGTTTTAGCATATTTACGTCTATGGATATAATAGGTGAGTTTTAGTTCAACCATTTTTTATTACGTCTTTCTTATTTTTAGCCTTTTACTTTTACTTATTTATTTTTTAAGATTTTATTTATCTACTTGACACAGAGAGAGAGATCACAAGCAGGCAGAGAGGCAGGCAGAGAGAGGGGGGAAGCAGGCTCCCTACTGAGCAGAGTCCAATGCGGGGCTCAATCCCAGGATCCTGAGATCATGATCTGAGCCAAAGGCAGAGGCTTAACCCACTGAGCCACCCAGGCGCCCCATATTTTTAGCCTTTTAAATACAATTTTTCACTATAAAACAAACGAACAAACCCCTAAATGTCTAATTTATGCTTACAATACACCAGCCACTAGGACTTGGCAAGAGTAAGGGAATGTTTCATCCTTGATATGGATCTTCTGCAGTTGCCAGGAGACAGTAACTTCCTAGACAGATGTCTGTCTGCTCATACACCACACCAGCTGTCACCTCTCTAGGGAGCCAAACCCTAGTGCTTATATTATGCTAGGAAATCCCGTACGTGCTTCTCTCACAGGTGGTATTATTAATATCAATCATTTTGTTGATTTGTATTGAATATAATGGTTTATCAATCTAGTAAAACAGATTATACTAAAAGTGAGTATCTAGATAGGAAAAATGCTTTTTTTTTTTTTAATAGCGTTTGACTGTTCTACCCAATGGTGGTAAGACTTCCTCAAAGAGATTCTACTTTTATTCAACCTGAAATATAATAATAATGTATATACATGGGCTAGTTTCATATCCATCTCTAAGCCACTTTGTTGCATCTGTATATATCCCATTATGAAGTACTTAGAAATTGAAGTACTTGTGGACTGAGAAACTATGGGCTCCTTGGATGTTATTCTCATATCCCGCAAACACACACACCCTGCAACTTGTTGTTAAATAAGTCCATGGTCCTACTTCAGTGGCATAGGACATTCCTAATGTTAAAAAGGCTGAGGTGAAGTTCTTGAGTCAAGTTCACTGCAGCTGGGGCTGGATACCTGGTATAATGCCTGGCAAAGCATGGTGGTCCTAGAGTAAGACTATCCAAGATGTCCAGAAATTCCTAGGATTTGCCAGATTAAACTATTGATTCATTTAAAACTATCCAGTAACTATTATCCTCAGAAGAAAATAAGATTTTTTTCTCTATGGAAGAGAACAGACTGAAGACCTTATTTATTTATCCAGTGGGAAATGCCCTCTGCCTTGCTTATACTCTTCCAGGAAGGTGGTTCAGTTGGAACTCAACTACCTCATTTGGAAATAGAAATCTTCATCATGAAGGCCAGCTTCAAAACTTGTAGGCACTAGATCTGCAGTACTCAGCATGTAGTGATATCAAACTCAGATCATCGTGCCCTGACTTCGTTCATCTGGGCTCGATAGGCAGCATTCTTTATGCACATCAATTTTATTATCTCTTACCTATCAACTAATCAAAACCACGAGCCAGATGCCCTCTCCTCTAATCCAGAGTGCCAGCTTTCTATGTCTAAACAATATTCCCCTCCTTTTTCTTGCTGGACAGTTTTTCCTGTGCTTCAAGAATCAGCCCAGGTATCCAGGTGCCTGGGTGGCGCAGTCTGTCAAAAGTCAGACTCTTGGTTTTGGCTGAGGTCCTGATCAGGATTGTGAGATCAGGCTCAACACTCAGTGCAGGGTCTGCTTAGGATTTTCTCTGCCCCATTCCCACCCCTGAACTTGCCCTTGCCCTCTCTCTCTCTCTCTCAAATAAATAATAAATACATAAATAATCAGCCCTTATATCATTTCCTCTGGGATACCTTCTGTCACACCTGCTTTGGATTAGGTACTCTTTTTTTTAATTTTTTAAAAAAGATTTTATTTATTTAACAGAGAGAGAGATTACAAGCAGGCAGAGAGGGAGGGGGAAACAGGCTCCCAGCTGAGCAGAGAACCAGATGCGGGGCTCGATCCCAGGACCCTGGGATCGCGACCTGAGCCCAAGGGAGAGGCTTTAACCCGCTGAGCCACCCAGGTGCCCCTGGATTATGTACTCTTTCCTTATATTCCTGGAGCACCTGTACACTCATGTCAGCCTTTAGCACCTTACAAGGTAATTGTTGATTTACCTCCCCATAGTCCCTTTGAAGACAAGGACTATTTTTCTACCATATCTATGTTTCCAACACTGAGCACAGTGCTTGGCACGATAATATTTGTTATCTAACAAATATCAAAAAATTTTGGTTAGATAAATTAATAACTTAGATTTATTGAGGAATCTTCACTCGGTTAATCAGTATTTGTTGCATAACTACCAAGTGCTCCATGTTGAGCCATACCTTATAGGGAAAAAAATTAAAATTTGGTTCCGTCATGAGGAACTTACACACTCAAGTTGAAGAAATATAACTAAAACATAGCTAAATTTATCAAAGCAGGTGTCCATGTACATTTTCCCCACTTCCAACACATTTCTCAATCTGTTCTATCTGGCTATTCATTCCAGGATTTCTTCAATAAATGTGACTTACTGAGATCACAATGTTCTCCATGTTTCTAGGCCCAGTGGAAAGTTTGCAATCCTCATCTTACTTGGCCTCTTACCAATATTCAATGATGTTGACCATTTCCTCCTTGAGATACTCTTTCATTTCCCTTCCATGTTATTATTCTTTAGTTGTTTTCCTTCTACCTCTTTTTAGTCCTTCTCAGCATCCTGAGCTGAGAAGGATCCTTCTCAGCATCCTTCTCAGCATCCTTCTCTGCCATCTCATCTTCAAATATTAAGATTCCTTAAGTCGTGTTTCTCCGATCCCTCCCAAATCAACCTTGAGTGCTCTCATTTCAACACATGACTTCAGTTACCATCTATACCTTCACACTCTTAGATTTATATCTCTAGTCCAAATGCCTTTTTTGAGCTTCAGACCAATATGTGCAACTATTTAGTATCTGTACTTGGATATTTCACAAGCACTTCAATTTCAAAAGTTTTTATTATACATCAAGATTTTCAAGCCCAAACCCAAGGGATGAACCTTGACACCTTCTGCTTCCTCACTAATCACTTCTCATCAATCATTAAGTCCTGTTGATTTTACCTCCTCTCAAATTTTCTCATTTCTGACCTTCCCTGTTGCTGTCACCCTAGTCTAAGCTACTATCAGGTCTCACCTGCACTATTGCAACAGTCTCCTAATTAGTATGTTTCCATTCACTCTTGTTCTCTCGCAGTCTATTCATTACTCATAACCGAAGTGATTTTTTAAAAAGATCAATCTTCTTACCATTTCTTTTTTTTTTTTTTAAAGATTTTATTTATTTATTTAACAGAGAGAGAACACAAGCAGGCAGAGAGGCAGGCAGAGGCAGAGAGAGGAGCAGGCTCCCTGCGGAGCAAGGAGCCCGATGCGGGACTCGATCCCAAGACGCTGGGATCATGACCTGAGCCAAAGGCAGCCGCCCAACCAACTGAGCCACCCAGGTGTCCCTCTTCTGACCATTTCTTAACTGGATTTTTAATTTGGGGGTGTTGAGTTTGATAAATTCTTTATAGATTTTGAATACTAGCCCTTTATTCAATATGTCATTTGAAAATACCTTCTCCCATTCTATAGGTTGCCTTTTTTGTTTTGTTGATCGTTCCCTTTGCTGTGCAGAAGCGTTTTATCTTGATGAAGTTCCAATAGTTCATTTTTGCTTTTGTTTCTCTTGCCCCCAGACACATGTCTAATAAGTTGCTGCGGCCAAGGTCACAGAGGTTGCTGCCTGTGTTCTCCTCAAGGATTTTGATGGATTCCTTTCTCACATTTAGGTCTTTCATCCATTTTGAATTTATTTTTGTGTATGGTGTAAGGAAGTGATCCAATTTCATTCACCTGCATGTGGCTGTCTAATTTTCCCAACACCATTTGTTGAAGAGACTATCTTTTTTTCCATTGAATATCCTTTCCTACTTTGTTGAAGATTAGTTGACCACAGAGTTGAGGGTCCATTTCTGGGTTCTCTATTCTGTTCCATTGGTCTATATGTCTGTTTTTGTGCCAGTACCATACTATCTTGATGATTACAACTTTGTAATAGAACTTGAAGTCCAGAATTGTGATGCCTCCAGGTTTGGTTTTCTTTTCCAATATTCCTTTGGCTATTTGAGGTCTTTTCTGGTTCCATACAAATTTTAGGACTATGTGTTCCAACTCTGTGAAAAATGCTGGTGTTATTTTGATAGGGATTGCACTGAATGTGTAGATTGCTTTGGGTAGTATAGACATTTTAACAATATTTGTTCTTCCAATTTCCATTTCTTTCCATTTCTTTGTGTCTTCTTCAATTTTTTTAGTAAATTTAGAAAATTTAGTTTTCAGAGTAGAGATCTTTTTACCTCTTTGGCTAGCTTTATTCCTAGGTATCTTATAGTTTAGGTGTACTTGTAAATGGGATAAATTCCTTGATTTATCTTTCTGCTGCTTCATTATTCGTGTACAGAAATGCAACCGACTTCTATGCATCGATTTTATATCTTGTGACTTTGCTGAATTCCTGTATCAGTTCTAGCAATTTTTTGGTGGGTTTTTCAGGTTTTCTACATACAGTATAAGAAAAAAGTTAATCTTGGGGCGCCTGGGTGGCTCAGTTGGTTGAGCAACTGCCTTCGGCTCAGGTCATGATCCCGGGGTCCTAGGATCAAGCCCTGCATCAGGCTCCCTGCTCAGTGGGGAGCCTGTTTCTCCCTCTCCCTCTTCTGCTCTGCCTGCTTGTGTGCTCACTCTCTCTCTGTCAATAAATAAATAAAATCTTTAAAAAAAATTTTTTTAAAGTTAATCTTATCATGTTTTTCCCAAGTGTGGAACCTTTCAATGGTCTCTATTAACTCTTAGGATAAAGACTAAAGTCCCTAATTAGGCCTATAAGACTTTCCTTGTATGACCTACCTGGTCCCTAACTTACTTGGCTGCTGCCTCTCTTCTTCTCACATTCTATACCCCCAGACACATAGGATTACTTTCAGTTTTCAAACCCATTCTGCTTCTTTCCACATCAGGGTCTTGTGTGTCATTCCCTCCATATCATTCTTCTCCTTCCTCTTCATTTTATCCTACCAATCCTTTCCAATCATACACCATTTCACTGTGAAATTGTTCTCTTATATGCTCTTTCATGCATCCTGTATTTCTCCCTTACCTTGTTGATCACAATTGTAACGGTTGTTTCCCCTGCTATAAGCCAGGAGCTGTAAGTCATATTCATCTTCACATCTCTAGTATCTAATGTTGCTTTCTGTAAATAGTGCTCAGTAAATATTTGTTAAATGAATTAACTAACTTATTCTAATCCTGTTTTTGCTTTCATGATGAAAGCTTTCTTGTGTGTGTTTCGCTTTTTTGTTTTTGTCTTTGGATACATATGATTATTATAAAATATGTCTTAATTTGGGGTATTTAAACATTTAATTTTGAAGTCTCTGGAATTAACTATCAGTATTTAGTGGGGAAGCTATGATAAATGTTTTTCATCATTTTATAAAATTCTAAATAGGCCTAACCCATTCAAATATCATTGATTAACAATAACTTACATTTTTCTTAATAAGACATACGTTGAATATACAAAATATTAGAATTAAGTAAGTATAGTAATTAGACTCATGTCATATATGCATTTTTATAGGAATACTCATCACCGAAATAATATGGATATCCTCCAGTAATGGCAAGAAATCCAGTTTAGCTTTTTGAAACTAAGATCACCAGAACTTGAAAACAAACAAACAAAAACTAAATTTATTAACTTGCCAGGCAAGGCAATATACAACAGTGAAGAATTCACTGACTAGGTTGCAGAGGGGAAAAATTCAGGAGTTTTAAAAAGTGTTAGCAAGGGAGATCTATAATGTTTATACTTATAACAACTGAAAACTATCACACTGTATAGGGCAGAATTAATCCATAAGTTTGTACATGATTGATTAAAACAAGTCCCATTATGCAGCAGTCCAAAAAGAGTCTTCAATTAGGTCCAGTTAATGGTATACTGGGATCATTCAAAGTTTAGGGTCAGTTATCCACATAAACCGGTTAGAACTGATTTTGATGAAATATAAAATTCAGTTTTAATATAATAAAGACAAATGCTGTTTTAAGAGGAAGATATTCCTTGTACTGCTTGAATGAATGAATAGAATTTGGATTATCATAACTAGGATAAGGAACATTTTTACTTCTATTTTTGGGGGGGGAGGGTAGAGGAAGAGGAGGAGAATCTTAAGCAGGCTCCATGCCCAGCACGGATTCCAACATGGGACTTGATCTCACAACCCTGAGATCATGACCTAAGCCAAAATCAAGAGTTGGATGCTTAATGTACAGAGCCACTCAAGTTCTCCTGCTTCTATTTTGTAATCAGTTAGATTTATACGGTGCCTTTCTTTAAAACATCTCAAAAACACTTATTAAGATGGGGAAACTTTTCTTATTTAGCTTTTGCTGCATAACAAAATGCCTCAAAACTTGGTGGCCTAAATCAATAGTAATTTATTGGCTCATGATTTTGTGGGTTGATAACTTTGGGCTGAGCTTATGACTCCTCTCTGCTCCACATGGTATTGATTGGACTCACTCATACATTGCAGTAAGATGTTGGCTGTTTACAAAAGCAGTGGAGGTAACTGGATAATCATCTAGCAGGCTAGCATGGGCCCATTGCCAAGGTGGTGGTGGAAGGTACTCTAAGTTCAACAAAATAGGGCTAGCCCTAATGTTCAAACACACTTTTCTTTTTCTTTTCTTGTTTTCCAGTTTTGTTGTGATGTAATTGATAACATTTTCAACTTTCTGTGTGGATCATGTTTGCTAATGGCCCATTAGCCAAAGCAGATCACTTGGCCACAGCCAGACACGAAGGATGCAGAAATAGATTCTATCTCTTAATGGGAGAAGCTGCAAAATCATGTTGCCTACAAATGGACATGTGTGCAGGAATGGAAAGAATTTCTGACCATTTTTGCATTTTATCACGTTTTAAATGTGGATTTATACTTAGGATCTGCTTGTAGTTTATGTCTACCCTACATTATGCAAAGTTAAGAGTTTCGGATGCTATAAAATCCTGTTGATTGATGTACATATATATCCTCATGAGATAATGCAGATCATAGAATAGAAATTTTATTCGCTGAATGAGTTACATAATCAATTTTAAATCCATTTGAATTATGTTTGGAGTCTCATGTACAGTGGCCTTGAAATACAAACTAGGTTTTGTTTCTTTATTAGTGAGAGGGAGGAAATGATGTCTGAGCAGAGACCTAAAGGATGTGCAGGATCTAGTGAAACAAAAAGAGGGAGAACAGTATTTCAGGCAGATGGAAACATGACAGAAACCCAGTTTTGTTCATCTTTTTTTGTAGTTCAGTGATTGGTACACATGAAAATTTGGAGATACCCTGTACTTATTATGCAATATTATTTACTTTTCTTGTTCTACATGGGACCCTAAGCTTTATAATGGCAGCATCCATAGCAGGTGCCCAGCAAAATTGTATAATGAATGAATAAGTGATTGACTTAGTGAGTAACTGAGTGTTTAAATGAAAGATACAGACAAAGAATAGAAAGTCATGCAAGAATGATGATAGGGGGTGCCTGGGTGGCTCAGTTGGTTAAGTGTCTGCCTTTGGCTCACGTCGTGATCCCACAGTCCTGGGATCAAGCCCATATTGGGCTCCCTGCTTGGCAGGGGAAGGGTCTGCTTCTCCCTCTACCCCTGCCCCTTACTTGTGATCTCTCTCTCTCTTTCTCTCTCTCTCTCTCAGGTAAATAAATAAAATCTTTTTTAAATAAAAGAATGAAGTTAGAAATTGGGGAGAATGCTGTATAGAGAGACGGAAGAGGGGAAACAAGGACAGAGAGAGAAGGTGAGGAAGAGATAGGTAAGGCAGCAGAAGGAGAAAGAGTGAACGGACCAGAGAACCAGCAGAGAAGGGACTGGAGGAACTGAGATCAGTGGTGGAGATTTGCCTGCTTCACATTTGCATCAGGGAAACTTAGCACTTCCTTTAAAATCCTAATTAGTCTTCCAGCAGCTTGGAAACAGGTCCTTCTGTACTATTAAGCCGCTTCCATATTTTTATTTTCAAGCTTCAAAGTTTATTTTCAATAGCCTAGTTACCTCGAGAATTTTGAAGGCCATATATGGGCATGATAAAGAAATGACAAATTTTGATTGATTCTTTTGGATTATTAGAGGTATCCAATTTGCTTGTCCTAACTGAAAAGTCTTTTGCATTTCCAAATCTGTCAGACCACCTTAGTCTTTTTTCTTTGAAAGATGAAGACCTGCTTCAAAAAATTATATTTGAAAAAAAAAATTGTATTTGAAGCCAGCAGCTATTTTGATTATTTTGAGTCCTTTTGGTATTTCTTTTTTTTTTTTTCCCCAAATTTGTTTATTTTAATTTTTCAGTGTTACAAGTTCATGATTGTTCATGCACCACACCCAGTGCTCCATGCAGTACGTGCCCCTCTCGATACCCACCACCAGGCTCACCCCCCCCACCCCCTCCCCTCCAAAACCCTCAGTTTGTTGCTCAGAGTCCACAGTCTCTCCTGGTTCAACACCCCCTCCGATTTCCCCCCATTCGCCCTTCCCTTCCTTCTCACGATGCCCTCCATGAT
>CM052804.1:37608189-37651272 GCA_028533885.1 Nasua narica
GCATTTGTTGTTTACTGTCTTGTTGATTTTGGCCATTCTAACTGGCGTAAGGTGGTATCTCAGTGTGGTTTTGATTTGAATCTCTCTGATGGCTAAAGATGATGAACATTTTTTCATGTGTCTGTTAGCCATTTGTATGTCTTCTTTGGAGAAGTGTCTGTTCATGTCTTCTGCCCATTTTTTGACGTGATTATCTGTTGGTATTTCAATCAAAACCAGTTCAGGGGTTTTTGAAGTCCTCATAGGGATGATGAATATGGGAACAATTAAAATCATGATACTGTCTCCATTCCCAACCTGGGTGATGTAGCTCTGTCTGTATATACGGGTAACTATTATGCTTAGAGGCTGTCAAAGTGCTTGACTTGAGATGTTTAAAGGAAATATATATTCCTAGACGGAAATCAAAAGTTTGAGGGCGCCTGGGTGGCTCAGTTGGTTGAGCAGCTGCCTTCGGCTCAGGTCATGATCCTTGAGTTCCGGGATCGAGTCCCACATCGGGCTCCCGGCTCCATGGGGAGTCTGCTTCTTCCTCTAACCTTCTCTTTTCTCATGCTCTCTCTCACTTTCTCTGTCTGTCAAATAAATAAATAAAATCTTTAAAAAAAAAAAAAGAAATCAAAAGTTTGAGCGGAGGCATCAGAATTACCTAAGATGCTGGTTACAAATGCAGCTTCTAGGCTTCCACTCTAGTCTTGGAATTAGAATCTTTCCAGATGATTTCTGTGTCCAGAGAAGAGAGAGCCCCACCACTGTAAGGCCTTAGTGCATTCGGCTTTGCTTTTAGGTATATGTGGCAGCTTCTAGGTCTATTTTTAGTACTTATGGATGGTAATTTGTTGGGTAAAATAAGGCCCCCTGTATAGAAAGCCAACTAATACTAGAAGACAGCCTATGATTTAGCCAAATTCAGTAAGTGCTGGGAAAAGGAAGGGGGTCACTTCAAGGCTAAATCAAGGAAGCTCTCATAGAGTAGAGGGGCACCTGGGTGGCTCAGTCGGTTAAGAGTCTGCCTTTGGCCCAGGTCATGATCTCAGGGTCCTGGGATCAAGCCTCGAATCAGGCTCTGTGCTCAGCAGGGAGTCTGCTTGTCCCTCTCCCTCTCCCTCTGTGCTCTCTCTCTCTCTGTCTCTCTTTCTCTCTCAAATAAGTAAATAAAATCTTTAAAAAAAAAAAGATCTCGTGGAGTAAAGACAGGAGCAAAGTTTATTTTTTTATTTTTTATTTTATTTTTAAGATGTATTTATTTGAGAGAGAGAGAGAGAGAGAGAGCACAAGCAGGAGGGGAAGGGGATGTGGGCGAGAGAATCTTCAGCAGACTCCAGACTGATCATGGAGTCTCACGCAGGCTGGAACTCATGACCCTGAGATCACCACCTGAGCTGAAATCAAGAGTCAGAGGCTTAACCGACTGAGCCCACCAGGTGCCTCTTTTTGTTTTTTTTTTTTTTAAGAAAGGAACAAAGTTTAAATGAGGCTCTGAGTTCTTCTCTTCTGCCTTTTGAACAATCCGAATGAACTTCAATGGTCTCAACTCAATATGTCTGAACTCCATATATCTTTTTTTTTTCCCCAAATTTATTTTAATTTTTCAGTGTTACAAGATTGAACTCCATATATCTTTTATTTCAACATCCTTTAGAATAAGCAAGATGAAGGAGAGTATGAAACAGAAACGGGAACAAAGACAATGCATAACAGAAGTCAAAGTCCAGGTGGCCAATACACGGAAGCAGGCTCTGCAGGAACAGTTCAGTGAATGGATTGTAGACCCCAAAGGAACGATCCCCCTGATAGTGGTAAGAAAGGAGGATATTGTGAAGGGTAGGTGGGCTGGGTGATAAGAGGATGATTGCTACAATATTGAGTGGAGTGCTAGAAATGGACATCTAAATTTTCAGTCTTACTGAGGGAAGCTGATTCCTGACCTGTCTGGTCCCTGAGAGTTAATTTCTTCAATTTTCTCTTGAGCATTAAAAAAAAAAAAAGATTCTAGCAGATTTCCAAAATATTGACTCTGGCTAAAGTTCCCAAACTCTTCGTTGTGGATAGACATAGCTTTCATTTGTTTCTTTGTTTGTTTGGTTTTTTTATGTGGGTGACTAATTACTTCTGTGGACTAAGAGCCTATGTCTTTTCGCTTCAGAAAACAACTGTACTCTAACAGTTAAACATTTTCTCTTAGGTGTATATAGATGTGAGAACATTTATTGCTTAGATACAATGCCGAAGCATATTTTCAATTCAAAGTGAATTATTAAAAATAGACCAAGAAAGACAAGCCACAGAGTAGGAGAAAATATTTGCAAAAGAGATACCTGATAAAGGACTATTATCGAACATATACAAAGAACTCTTAAAATTCAACAATAAGAAAATGAACCACTGATTTAAAAAATGGGCAGGGGCGCCTGGGTGGCTCAGTTGGTTAAGTCTCCACCTTCAGCTCAAGTTAGAATCTCAAGTCCTGGGATCAAGCCCCGCATCGGGCTCCCTGCTCAGCAGGAAGCCTGCTTCTTCCTCTCCCTCTGTAGCTCCCCCTGACTGTGGGCTTTCTTTCTCTTTCTCTCTGACTCTCTCTGTCAAATAAATGAATAAATAAAATCCTTTTAAAAAATGGGTAAAAGACCTCAACACTTCACCAAAGACATACAAATGGCAAATAAGCATATGAAAATATGCTCCACACTTGTCATCAAGGTAATGAAAATTAAAACAATGAGATACCACTATACACCTATCAGAATGGTCAAAATCTGGAACCTTGACAACACCAAATGCTGACCAAGATGCACAGCAACTGGTGGGGATTGTTGGTGATAATGCAAAATGGTACAATCACTTTGGAAGACAGTTTGCAGTTTCTTATGAAACTGAACATACTCTTACTATATAATCCAACTACGATGTTTATTGGTCTTTGCCCAAAGGAGTTGGAAACTTATGTCCACACAAAAACCTGCATGTGGATGTTTATAGTAGCTTTTTTCATAATTGCCAAAACTTGGAAACAACCAAGATTTCCCTCAGTGTTTGAATGGATAAATAAACTATAGTACATCCAAACAATGGAATATTATTCAACACTAAAAAGAAATTAGCTTAAAAAATAATAATAAAATAAAAATAAATGAGCTATCAAGCCATGAAAATATATGGAAAAACTTTAAATGTATATTATTAAGTGAAAGGGGCCAATATGAAAAGGCTACATACTGTATGATTCCAACTTTATGACATTCTGGAAAAGGTTAAAACTATGGAGACAGTGAAAAGACCAGTGATTTCTAGGAATGAAGGCAAAAGGAGGGATGAATAGGCAGAGCACAGAGGATTTTTAGTGTGATGAAACAATTCTGTATAATACAATAATGATGGATACACATCATGATATATTTGCCAAAACCCATAAAATGTACAACATCAAGAGTGATTCTTAACATAAACTGTAGAATTTGGGTGATGATTGTAACAAATGCACCACTGTGGTAGGGAATGTTGGTAGTGGGGAAGCTGTATACGTAGTGGGAGGGGAGGGATTATATGGAAACTCTCTGTACTTTCTGCTCAGTTTTTCTGTGAACCTAAAACTGCTCTAAAGAAAAGCAAGTCTACCTTTTATAAAGTAAGCTCTATGCCCAGGGTGGGCCTTGCACTCATGACTTGGAGACTGAGTCACAAGCTCTACCAAATGAGCTGTTTAGGGGTCCCTCAAATCTATTTTTAAAAAATGGACCAAGAAGAACTCAGAAATTTTGTTTTTTAGTAACTGAAGAACAGGGAATTATAGAGGATTCTTTGGATTGCCAAGCTGGTTGCCAAAGATGCCCAGTGTCTGAGGGTTGCTAGAAATGTCCTTGGAGAGGACAAAATAAGATCACTCTCAACATCCTACTTCTCACATAGAAGTGGAGTGAACGTTCGCAATGGGAATCCTTGAAGATATATATGAAAAACATTTGATATACCTTGAAGTAGTCTATGAACTAAATGTAAATTTAGCTATAGTTATATAACTATGTATATGGTTAACTATTTCTGTCCCTGGCTTAGAAGGATTAGTCAAGACTTAAACAGAAAGCCACTAGATGACTTTTAGTCTAAAACACTAAATCTATGCCCATTAAGATGTAATACATGGTCTATTTTCTTTGATTTGCAGATTCAGAATGTTCTTCATGAATTTTTTCAAAATCCAGATTTCCGTCTTGGTAAACCTGCCTATTTCTGTAGTATTTCTATTTTTCCCTCTTTTATAAGGGTGGGGGGGGAGGGGACAGATGCTGGATTAAGATGAAGAGTTAAGGGTGCCTGGGTGGCGCAGTTGGTTGGGCAACTGCCTTCCGCTCGGGTCATGATCCTGGAGTTCCGGATCGAGTCCCACATCGGGCTCCCAGCCCCATGGGGAGTCTGCGTCTCACTCTGACCTTCTCCCTTCTCATGCTCTCTCTCACTCTCTCTCTTTCCTAATAAATAAATAAATAAATCTTTAAAAAAAAAAAAAAGATGAAGAGTTAATACTGAGATATATGTTATTCAAAGTTCTTACACATGCACTTTGGTTCTTTTGCTCTTGCCAAATGGAGAATGTAGAAAAACAGAATCCGTGATGTTTGATCCTTTTTGGCAAGTGTTCCGTTTTATTATAAATACTCTGTATTATCCCTTTATCATCCCATCAAGTTCCTAGAAAATATTACATACATACACAGAAGTTCAAAAAGAAAGGTATAATGTCCTAACTGTGATATAAAGGAAAAATACAAGGCACGAAATGAGAAACAGATATAGACTGTATTTTGACATGCAAATATTTGGTTATAACATCACTAGAAGACACAGTGTAACAGACATTTGTACTTACTTATAATGAATGTTTAGCCATAAGAAAAGTAAAATTATATCCAATTGACCATTTTCTTTGTATTCGACATTTTGAAGGAAGGGCAAAATGAATGATTTGTGTGTAAGTATGCATAGAATCCCCATAAACAGGAGAGCTACAAATGCAGACTGGCACAGTCATGTTGTATTGCAGTTCAGACACAACTTTTTTTTTTTTTTAAGATTTTATTTATTTATTTATTAGGAAAGAGAGAGAGTGAGAGAGAGCAGGTCAGAGTGAGAAGCGGACTCCCCATGAAGCTGGGAGCCCGATGTGGGACTCAGTCTCGGGACTCCGGGATCATGACCTGAGCCGAAGGCAGTCGCTCAACCAACTGCGCCACCCAGGGGCCCCAGACACAACTTATGACCTTATCTCCCACTACATAATTTTCTGAAATGGTGGACAACTCTTGGTAAAGTTTCAGAAGGAGGCAACGTACAATCCGCTCTCAAATTTTCATAGTAATTACAGTCTTGGAAAATCTGACAATAAAAAATATACTTGTGTTTATATGTAAAATAGTTCCTAGACTCGGATTTATTCTAAGCAGATTTATCCCCTATTTGAATATCTGTTTATTTGAGAGACAGACAGACAGACAGCAAGAACAGGGGGAGGGGCAGAGGCAGAGGGAGAGGATCCTCAAGCAGACTCCTCACTGAGCATAGAGCCCGACACAGAGCTTCATCCTGGGACCCCAAGACCACCTGAGCAAAATTAAAAGTCAGATGCTCAACTGACTCAGCACCCCAGGTGCCTCAGGAATTGCAGGATTTCTGACCCTACCCCTGCTACCCATCATTGTGCCAACAAAAACTCAAACTACAAATTTCCACCATGCTCACTGGGGGTAGAGGAGGGAGAGTACTACCACTATAGAGAACCACAGATTTTGATGCTTTTATTTCCAAAATTGTTTCCTCAGATGAGATTAAGCAAAAAATTCTGACTTGTAAAATAAATCACTAGAGTTTAGGTCCTGAGATTATATATAATTTATATCCAAATGATCTTTTTCAGTTGATCTTTGACCAGTATTACATCAATAAAAAAGATGGTCTGAAATCTATTTTTACTTTTAAAAATAAAATATGCTTCCCATCTTCCTGATCACTGGTCCCCAAACATGATTTGGGCCTTGCTGACAACCCTTTCTCCCACACGTTCTCAGCCTATCCAAAATCTAGAATTCTTCATGGTTAGCACAACCTCAACTCCTCTTTCAGAAAAATCTTTGAGATAACTTCTTCTTTTTTTTTTTTTTTTTGGAGATAACTTCTTTTATTTGTTTACTTTTTGATGAAGGTACAGAGGAGTGAGTGAAGAGAGCTCCATTTGAGACTGTGGTGAAATTAGAGAAATTCCAGACGATTCTAGTTGACAGTGATTTTTTGTCTCCTCTCACCTCCTACAATATCTCAGATTTCCTGTACCATTCATTCATTCATTCAACATTTATTAAGCCCTCACCTAGTTCCAGATGCCGTGATGGGGTAGAGGATGCAAAGAGGACTAGGAGATCTTTCCTTCCTGAGGTTCCTTAAAGTCCAGCCAGGGGACAGATACATACTTAATAACAGCTGTTAACATTAGAAACCAGTGTGGCTTGCATAATCTTCCAGAGCTTGGGGGTAGGTCTGGGATGAGGATAACAGCATCTAATGCATAAGCTTATACTAAAGTTTATATGCTCTTCTTATGACAATAACTGTTATCTCCTAATAAGCAGTGACAAAAACCAAAAGTGACTAAAGGATCTTAGATGTACCAGCCCATGACAGGCAGGAAGATTTGGGGTTAGAAGTAGGAGAGGAAGCCAGTGCTTTCATCATGAACTTTTACACAGTTTGTATTTCTTTTTTGTTAAGGTCAATAAAGATTACATACTTGTCATATCTAAAGGAGGTTTAAAAAAATCTTTATTTGAACTAACTGCCATATTTATCATTATTGATCACTCTGTTATTTATGAAACTCTTTTTTTCATGGCTTTTGTGATATCATTCTTTCTTGATTTTTTCATCTATCACTGATCACCTCTTAGCGCATTTTTGTTTCTTGGTTCTTCTTTTATTGGTACCTTAAATGTTTTCAGTTTTCTTTTTAGCTCTATTATCATTTTACACATTATACACACTACCCGGGTTCTTATTTAAACCCATGACTTGAGCTGATGACGCATCTATATATCTATATTCCCATCCCAAACCATCCCCCTGAGCTCCCAGACCTGTAGGAAAAGATCTATAAGGTGAGTGATGAAGTGCAGATCAATATGATTGCATGTATGTGTAGAAAAGCAAAAGATGTATATTATAAACAAAAATACCTAGAAAGGTTGCTGGAAGGGAGGCAACAAATGGGTCCTTCTGGGGCAGTGGTGGGGAAGGGGAAGTGGGAATGCTGGTGGGGGGCAGGGGAAAAGGGAGATATTCAAGTTTTGCTGCTTATGTTTTTGTACAATTTGAATCTTTTACTAAAAGAACATATTTGTATATTATTCATTTAATTTAAGAAACATTAAAGACAAAATATTTAAAAAGAAAGTTTGCAGGAGTGTTGTGCTTTAGGACCAACACAGTTGTTCTCGTAGTCTTTTTTATTCTATTGATGTCATATTTGTTTTTGCTTTATCACAGGCTGATTGTTAAAAATGTAGACATGTCTATTTCAGTGTTTGGGTTGCTTGGTTAAATAAAGCCAGGAAAAGTAATAATTTTGTAGTAATTGGAATGTTCCCCAACTACATATCATTTGCTTTATTGTAAATATTGATGGATATTAAGATAGATGTTAATTAAGAAATTTATGTTCTTCTTCTAAAGTGCTTGCTATAAAATGAATATGAAATATGAATGTATTGCTATCAAACTAACTAGCAAATACCTTTTATTCCATAATTAGAAGCCTGTTGCCAACAATTGGATATTGCTGACTCAATGGAACCAAGATTGAACAAAATGGAATTTATAAAAGTAAGAAGTTACATTATTCATTATTTGAATCAAATTATTTTGCATGGACATCACACACCCATTAACTTAGAATTAAATTAAAGCATACTAACATTTCTAAGATGAAATATTATTTTATTTTATTTTAACTTCTCTGAAGTTAGGGTATATCTTATAATCAAAAGCATTTTACAGTTTCTTTCAGTTAATGGTACTCATGATGTGAAAGTGAGAAAAACTTTCACTCACACCTTCAGTTAAGATCAAGAAAAACCAGCTTCTTTTTCCATTGCATTTTAGATAAAGAAGTCTAAAAGTTATAAACCATTTCCTATAGGCCAGGCATTGTCCTAAGCTATCCATATATTAACTCAGGTAATGCTCTAAGCAATCTTTATTCTTGCTTTTATAGATGAAGACACTTAAGGTGCAAAATGGTTAAGTAACTTGCACAAGGTATCGTAATTAGTGAAGCTGGGCAAATTTGTATTCAGGCAGTTTAGTATCAAAGTCTACATAAAGTTCATCTGAGAAAGTATGGGATTACTTTTGTCTTGGGATTATATTAGGTAAGCAAAAGGAGCGATTTAATGGTACTAGAGTCCTAAGTCTTTGATAGATTACCTGGAGTTGTTAAAATGCCCATAATTTTTTAAATGACAGTGCCACAAATGGCTATGTGCTCCTCTCCAAAGGAAAAAAAAAAGTTTCTATAGGTTGTTTTGAACTTGGAACCCATTTTCCAAATAGGAGCAATATTTTATATAGTGACTGAGGTCTGTGGTGTTTATTTTTTTAATTATTTTTTTAAAGTAGGCTCGACACCCATCGTGGGGCCCAATGCAGGGCTTGAACTCACAATCCTGAGATCAAGACCTGAGCTGAGGGGCGCCTGGGTGGCTCAGTCAGTTAAGCATCTGACTTTGGCTCAGGTCATGATCCTGGGGTCCAAGGATTAAGCCCTGCATCAGGCTCTCTGCTCAGTGGGGAAACTACTTCTCCCTCTCCCTTTGCCCCTCCCCCTGCTTGTGCACTCACTCTCTCTCTCTCTCTCAAATAAATAGATCTTTAAAAAAAAAAAAAAGACCGGAGATCAACAGTTGGACACTTAACCAACTGAGCCACCCAGGCGCCCCTGGGTTCTGTGGTTTGAATGTCCTGAAATGGAACTCTTAATACGAGTGACTATTTCTGTGTGGAAAATGCTATCTGAAGAAGGCATCACAATGCACTACCAGGGAAAGGAATTTTCTTATGTCTAAACCATCAGTAATAACTACATATTAGATTTTTAGTATGATGAGAGTCCATGGAGTGAGGGGTAAAGATGGCCTCAGGTAGAGGAGAACTTCCAAAGATTCCAGACTGAGGAACTGAGGGAGGCTGATCTCTCATCATTGCAGATCCTCTTTTCCTACCTCTGAGGGCTCCAGAGGTTGTCATACTTCTGTTTATATTGATAGTTTTCATATGGCTCTGGCCTGGGTTATATTCCTCCTCTGATGTAATTTCAAAGTTAGGCTCCCCCAAACTCTTGCCTCTAAAGTAGTAACAAAGTAAAGCTTTCTCAAACAAGAGTGAAGTCTTTTAAAGGGCTATTCTCTAGGGCAGTGTGTCCTGCTTATCAGTTCTGCTCCCTCAGGATCGTAGGCACCAGGATCCTGACTCAAACTGTCATTTGTGCTCATCATTCCCAGTTTTCTGTAAGAGACATCTAGTCTTTATTGTTTGATTCTATAAATACGAGTGGATTGAGAATGGATGAATGCATACCGTAGAATAAGAACCCTGTGCTTTGTCCCACGTGGGGTTGCCCAATGGGATGGTAATGGAAAAATGCTTCACACACGGTTAAAGGCTGTAAAAAGTTTCTTTTATGGCAAAAGATTTTTGATATTTACAGAGATGGCCTGTTATACAAAGCAGAATACAACACAGCATGCTTCCAAACAGAGGTTCCCCAAAGTTTTCCACAGGAATTAGACCATTGGCATGGATCAGTGGTTTAGATTTGCAAACCATCCGGGTTTGCCTGCACCCCAGGGGTTTCTTAGAACATGGGACTCTCAGTGCTAAAACTAGGAAAGTCCCAGGCAACCTGAGGCAGTTGGCCACCCTCCTTGAAGAGTTTGTTTTGCTTCGACCATCGTGAAGACTCAAGCAGCACATCCACCTCTCACCAGGGGCAAGTGAAAACAACCTAATACCTTTTACTATGGGACTGGGTAGAATGAGGGTCAGTTTCCCGGGAGCATTCTTCAGCAGGCCTGGGCTTCAAGTGGTCTGAGGTTTGAACCTGAATTATGTCATTGGCTTAAGAATAATTATATGCAGGGGCGCCTGGGTGACTCTGTTGGTTAAGTGTCTGCCTTTGGCTCAGGTCATGTTCCCAGGGTCCTGGGATCGAGTCCTCGCATCAGGCTCCCTGCTCAGCTGGAGGGTCAAATTAAAAAAAAAAAAGGAATAATTATATGTAAAAACTAGAAATACTATTTGCTGGGATTCAGATACTAACTTTGGATTCTGTGACACCAAGGAGTAGCAGTGGTAAGTAAGGGCTATGTCTCTGCCTGAATTCTCTTCTCTGGGACTTAGTCCATTCCTGCTCCACAGTGGTCGGCTTGGAGATAGTTACTTTCTCATGCTCGGTTGTTTTATACCAGTCACACAGTCTGAGGCCTTCCAACTGACGTGGCTCAAAGTTGAAATTTTAAATAGAGAGGCTTCATCAAATTACTCAAAGATTGTGGCTTTCCTGTAATGTATTCTGCTCAATCCAGGCTGAGCATTTCCCCCAAAATGGTATGTATCCGCGTGGCTCTCTATTCTGTTATTTGTAATTTGCATTTTGTCATTTTTGCTGCTTTGTCCTGCTTATTTTGTTTTTCCTGTGCTTCGAGCTATGGCAGGGAAGGACAGAAGAAGCAAGAATGATGACTTTAGGGGAGGTGTAGGTAGAGGCAGCAATATGCTGTGAAAACTGCCTGAGGAAGCCTTGGAGTGAAATGAGCGAATTCAAAACCAGGGAAATGGAATGGTCTATGGTAAACTATCCTCCAAGGTGCATGTCTTCGTAGGTGGTCTTCAACCACAAGAAATACGTAAAGGAGTTTACTGATCAGCAAGTCCTTATTGTCAGTTTGCTAGGGCTACCATAACAAAGTCCTGCGTGACTTAAACCTCAGAACTGAATTTCTCACAGTCTTTTTGAAGACTAGAAGTCCAAGACAAGGTATTGGCAGGGTTGGTTTCTTCTGAGGGCCTCTCTCCTTGGCTTATAGGTGGTCATCTTTTTGCTGTGTCTTCACCTGGTCTTTCCTCTGCACATGTCTGTGTCCAAATTTTCCCTTCTTATTAGGACATTGGTCATATTAACTAATGACCCACCCTAATGACCTCATTTTAATTTAAAGCATCATTTAATTTAAGCATCTGCCTTTGGCTCAAGTCATGATGGGGGGGGCCCTGCTCAGCGAGGAGTCTGTTTCTCCCTCTACCCCTCCCCCTGCTCATGCACACTCTCTTGATCACTCACTCTCTCTCTCTTTTTCTCTCTCAAATAAATGAATAAAATCTTTAAAAAATAAAAACCAAAGATCCTATCCCAAAATACAGTCACATTCTGGGGTATTAGGGGTTAGGCCTTCAATGTGTGAACTTTGGGGGGACACAACCTAAATCAGAACATTGCCTAAGTTACCTTTCACCAGTAGGGGAAAAATCATATGTTTTAATCTGTCACTTTTGTTATTTTTGGATATTGAGTAAGGCCTTTGTTCATTTGTTAAGCAATGGTTCTGATTTTTAAAAATCAAAAGAATTAACGTGTATATCTGCTTTGTTGAGTATATAATTAGCATTAATTACTTTTAAAAGTTCCCTGAGACTGGAAATCTAGTTTCCTGACGAAATGCTATATGAACACACTTCTTTAATGATGGGTAGCCAGTATAATCTGTGTATTTCAATATTCTATAGTCTTTGTTTGCAGGCATTTCTGAAAATGTTAGTTACTATCAGGACTTATCAATACAGTTTGGAAGTTAATACCTAAAATAGTTAATTTCCGGGCACCTGGGTGGCTCAGTGGGTTAAGCCTCAGCCTTCAGCTTGCGTCATGATCTCAGGGTCCTGGGATCGAGCCCCACATAGGGCTCTCTGCTCAGCAGGGAGCCTGCTTCCCCCATCCCTCTGCCTGCCTCTCTGCCTACTTGTGATCTGTCTCTCTCTCTCTGTGTCAAATAAATAAATAAAATCTTTTAAAAAATAAATTAATTAAATATCTTTAATTTAAATGTTTTAAAAAATAAATTAATTAAATAAAATAGTTAATTTTCAAATATAGTTTTCTTTCTATTGCTTTTGTATTACCCACTTCATCAACTCTCCAGTATGTCTACAGTTAAATAAGTGTGAATCCCAATGGCCCAGAGCTATAAAACTTAACAGTAAATACCAGCCTGTTAAGTATGGCATTTACTACATTCTCAAAATTTTGGTTTTCAAGTCAGAAAGGCACAGCCCAAAATTCACCACAATGGGACCCAGCACATGGAGATAGCTTGATTAAGTACAATTCAAATGTTTAGCAGTTCAAAGAGCTATTAAGTGGAAGTATATTCATAGTTCATTATATTCTTAAATTAGGCAATCATTTCAGGATTGGTGGATATTAATTGATTTATTCCATGGGAGGATAGGAAAACACAAACGCCCTGTGTTTTCACTTTCTCTGTTTTTACAAGAGACACCAGCAAACTTCTGTTACTGTTCTATTTGGAATTTTATTTGTAGTTAGTCGGCAACTGGTAGCCTTATATCATATAGCCTGTGCTTATGGTACACACTCCTTCAGAAAACCCATAGGCTCTAAGTCCAGAATGTTGAAGTATCTCTTGGAGAAACAGTAAAACTAATCCTTGGTTTAATATGATTACCACAACCAGAAAACTCAAATGACCTTGTGGTCAATTCCCAAATTCTTAACTTATATATTAAGGATTAAACAACAGGATCATAGGATTCTGGAATAATTAAGAACAGTTGTCCCATGTCATCTATTTCAATGGTTCTCAACCTTTAGTGAACATAAGAATAACCCAGAGGGCTTATTTATTTATTTATTTATTTGCTTATTCCAGAGCGGACTTATTTCAAGTTACCATGTGTAAAGGTTGGCAGAAAAAGATCCAAGTCTTTCTTTCCCCTTGGCTGGGGCCCACTTGATTTTCCATACATGGTTTCCACAACCACATGCCCCCACTGGCTAATGTCACAAGAGTTCTGAGTGTTGGGATATAAGGAAAGAATAATAGTAGAAATGTGTTGGGGTCTGCTTCTCAAGAGGGAAAAAGAAAGATGATTTCCCTTCCCCAAGTATCCTGGGGGGCAACTGGTCTGGTCATGTGACATCTACTCATATTTTTTCTGTTCTGATTCTGTAACTCGTGAATGAAAGGAACCTGATTAAGAGCTAGAAGTGTATTTTGCTTCCAGAGGGCTTTTCTAAAAAAACACAGATTCTGGGTCCCACTCCAGAATTTCTGATTCAATAGATCTGGAATAGGGCACCCAAATTTACATTTCTTTTCTTATTTTTTTTTTAGAAAAAAATGTTTATTTCTTTTCTATTAAAGCAAAATGTGTATAAAATAGCCACCCAAAAGACTGTGTTCGTCTTCTTTCTGTCTTTCTTTCTTTTCTTTTCTTTCTTTCTTTCTTTCTTTCTTTCTTTCTTTCTTTCAAGTTTTTATCTTGGGGCACCGGGGTGGTTCAATGTTGGGTGGTTTAAGTATCTGACTCTTGATTTCAGCTCAGTTCATGATCTCAGGCTCCATGCTGAGTGTGGAGCCTGCTTAAGATTTTCCTCTCTCGGGCGCCTGGGTGGCTCAGTTGGTTGGGCGACGGCCTTCGGCTCAGGTCATGGTCCCGGAGTCCCGGGATCGAGTCCCATATCGGACTCCCGGCTCTGCGGGAAGTCTGCTTCTCCCTCTGACCTTCTCCCTTCTCATTCTCAGTCTCTCTCTCTCTAATAAATAAATAAAAAATCTTTAAAAAAAAAAAAAAAAAGATTTTCCTCTCTCTCCCTCTCCTGCCCCTCCCCTGCCCCCTCTAAAAAAAAAGTTTTACTTTATTTCCAGTTAGTTAACCTGCAGTGTGATATTAGTTTCAGGTATACAATATAATAATTCAACACTTCCATACATCACCCTGTGCTCATCACAACAAGTGCCCTCTTTAATCCCCATCACCTATTACAACCTCCCCATCTCCCCTCTGTGTAACTCTCAGTTTGTTCTCTATAATTTAGAGTCTGTTTCTTGATTTGTTTCTCTCTCTGTCTTATTTTTTTTTCCCCTTTGCTTGTTTGTTTTGTTTCCGAAGTTCCACATATGAGTGAAATCATATGGTATTTGTCTTTCTTTGAGTTGTTTATTTCACTTATCCTTATACTCTGGCTCCATCCATGTCATTGCAAATGGCAAGATTTCATTCTTTTTTTATGGCCAAATAATATTCCATCTATATATACCACATCTTCTTTTGATCGACACTTGGGTTGCTTCCATATCTTGGCTATTGTAAATAATGCTGCTATAAAAGGAACCCTCGGGCACTGTTGGTTCCGCAAAAGGTTAAAAATAGAACAACCTTATCCAGCAATTGTACTACTGGGTATTTACCCAAAGAATACAATAATATTAATTCAAAGGGATACATGCATCCATATGTTTATACTAAACTTACATTTCTCATAAGCTCTCAAATGATGCTCTCAGAGCTTCCAACCAGCTCTCGGATTGATGTGGTCAAGGGACCACATTTTGAGAATCAATGATCTCATTGGGTTTTTCCTTCTAAATAGGTTTGTCAGTTGAGAGGACTTTCATTTTATAGAAAAAAACTTTCTTGGTCAATTTCTTTCCTGCTCAAAAGGAAACAAGGGCAATGGCTACAGATAACTTATTACGTGAAATACCTATATTCTGTAAATACCAGGATCCTCTTCATGACCCAGTGAGATAGCTACTGGGATACACATTTCACATATGAAGAAACTAGAAAGTTCAGTGACTCAGCCAAGATTACTCAGCCAGTAAATATGGGAACTGGGATTTGAACTCAGATAGGCTCCAAAATGTGAGAGGTTTTTGTTTTGGTTTGGATTTTTGCCTCCACCTTCCAGAAATATTTAGAATCTGGTGTCTTCTCACCGCCTGTTCTCTTTGCTAAACCATCATCACTCACTCACCACTCACACTGCTTTATTTCATTAGCCTCTTGACTGATGCCCTTACTTTCACTCTTTCCTTTTCAAATGAAAGGTAAGGGCTCCAGCCTCACTAACACTTGTTTTTTTTCTTTTTGAAAACAGCCAGTCTGACTGGGGTGAGGTGAACTTACTGTGGTTTTAATGTGCATTTCCCTGATGATTAGTGATGTTGAGTATCTTCATGTGTGCGTTGGCTGTGCCATCAGTGTGCCTTCTTTGGAAAAATTTCTGTTCAAGCTTCTGCCCATTTTTAAAATCAGGTTTTTAAAAAATATTAAGTTGTTTAAGTTCTTTATATTGTATAGTTTGGGTATTAACCCCTGATTGGATGTATGATTTGCAAATACTTCTCCCATTCAGTAGGTTGCCTTTTTGTTTTGTTGACGGCTTCCTTCACTGTGCAAAAGTTTTTTAGTTTGATGTAATTGCATTTGTTTATTTTATTTTATTTCTTTTTTTAAAAAGATTTTATTTATTTATTTGAGTGGGGGGGGGGGACATGAGAGGGAGAGGTCAGATGGAGAAGCAGACTCCCCGCTGAGGTGGGAGCCCGATGTGGGACTCGATCCCGGCACTCCAGGATCATGACCTGAGCCAAAGGCAGTTGCCCAACAACTGAGCCACCCAGGTACCCGCATTTGTTTATTTTAGCTTTTGTTGCCCTTGCTTCAGGAAAATGGTCAAAAAAATATTATTAAGACAAACGTCAAAGAGCTTACTGCCTATGTCTTCTTCTAGAAGTTTTATGGTTTCAGGTCTTATACTCAAGTCTTTAATCCATTTTGAAGTTATTTTTGGTATATGGTATAAGAGAGTGGTCCAGTTTCATCTTTTTGCATGTAACTCTTCAGTTTTCCAATACCATTTTTGAAGAGACTGTCTTTTCCCCATTGTATGCTCTTGCCTCCTTTGTCATAGAGTAATTGACCACATATGCATAGGTTTATTTCTGGGCTCTCTATTCTATTCCATTGATCTGTGTGTCTGTGTTTATACCAATACCATGTTATTTTGCTAACTATACTCTTTCGGTATAGCTTGAAATCAGGGAGTGTGATATTTCCAGCTCTGTTCAACTTTCTCCAGGTTGTTTTGATTATTTGAGGTCTTTTGTTGTTCTATACAAATTTGGGGATTCTTTGTTCTAGTTCTGCGAGAAATGCCATTGGTGTTTTGATGAGGCAAAATGTGAGTTCTTAACTATTACCCTTTGCTGCATCCCAAGGTAACACATAAAACCTTAGCTGTACTCACTGATCCATCAAAAATAATGACAATTAGAAGGTTTCAGCCCTCAAAGAAACTAAATATTTAGAAAAGCTCTCTTACTCTGCTTTAAAATTTCCTTTTGATCTCTAAACCAGTTGAATAATGGTTTATGATTCATTAGCATGGATTCAAACCCAATGTATCTCTTACATAACACATTTCTAAATTTGCCTAGATGATATTGCTGAGGAAGTGAAATATCTACTATATCCTTCATTTAAAAAATTATGTCAATAAAATATGCCCAGGGGCGCCTGGGTGGCTTAGTTGTTGGGTGTCTGCCTTTGGCTCAGGTCATGATCCCGGGGTCCTGGGATCGAGCCCCGAGCCAGGCTCCCTGCTCATGTTCCTTCCTCTCCCTCTGCTTGTGTTCCTTCTCTCACTGTGTCACTCTCTGTCAAATAAATAAATAAAATCTTTAAAAAAGTAATAATAAAGTAAAATATGCCCACAGAATGTTCATTTTTTTATTGTGTTACATTAGTCACCATAAAAATACATCATCAGTTTTTGATGCAGTGTTCCAAGATTCATTGTTTATGTACAACACTCAGTGCTCCATGCAATATGTGCCCTCCTTAATACCCACCATCAGGCTCGCCAATTTTAAACAAACTATATTAGTTAGTAACCTCTAACTGCAAGAAATGGAAGCCAACCTGAGTTAGTGTAGCTGAAAATGAAATGTATGGAGTCCAAGGGCAAGATTATGTCTGACTTCTGGAAGAGATTAGAACAGGGACTTAGAAAATATCAAGACTCTTCTCTCTGCTTTCTGTTTCATCTATCTCTAGGCACTGACTTTTCCTGCATCCTTAGTTCACCTGGAAGAATCTGGCCACCCGACAACTCTTAAGTTTACATTTAGAGGTCCAGCCCCTCTCAGAGGACAACTGACCATTTTCCAGTACAAATTCTCAAATCCTAGTAGAGAGAATCTGAATGGCTTTGTTTAGGTTAAGGATCAGCCCCTGGTCCAATCATTTATGGCTATGGAAGTAGAGTAATTCAATCCAAATTGGCCACCAGTACAAATATGGCTACCACTGTGCTTGGTTGGGACAGAGGAGGAAATCGTTGACTTAGGAGTTGTGCTAACATTTCAAGAAGAGTTCACTCAGAAATTCTTCCAGTGCTAGATCCACATATGTAACACAAGATATTATAGTCAAGTATAGATCAAGAATGTAATGTTCCTGACCCATCAAATGAGCAAAAACCCAGAAGGCAATATACACTGGTGGTGAGGCTGAAGACAAATATCCACTCATTCATGAGTGGTAGAAGCACAAAAGGATACAAGCCTGATGTCAAAACCTATCAAAAATACAGATGCCTTTACCTTCTAAGCTAGCAGTCCCACTTCTGGGAATCTGTTCAACCAGGATCAAGAGAAATGGTCCACAAGCAGAGATGTTTTCAGACTCTACACTTTCAAAATAATTTTTTAAAAAAATAGACAAAGGATACCTTATTATAATATCAGGAGACAGAAAAACCACCCACAATCCCCATTTCTTTCTTTCTTTCTTTTTTTTTTTTACAATCCCCATTTCTTATACTCCAATCATTAAATGTAGCCAGTCTTGGAAAAAGCATGGTTTTATATGCCATACATCAAAAGAAAAACTACATGCAACTTTAAGAACTATTAATTTACAGGCAACATTTCATAACTGCTGACTGCTGCTATTTCATACTGTGAGGTGAAAAGTCTGCCCTATATAATGCTGATGTGCTCTAGAGGGGAATTGCTCCAAAAATAGTCTCCCTGGTCTGTGGTTTTGGGGATTGTATTGATCGCCTCTCTCTGCAGCACAGCTGTAGCATAGTACTAACATGAAAATGCTTTTATCTATGTGACAAGCAAATGATATGGAAAAAATTGTAGCCAATAATTTCATGTACCTGGGCTGAATCCTTGAAAAAATCCAAGTAAAGAGCCTAGTTTTAAATCAATCATTTATCTTCTTTTTCTCTGCAGTACCTCTCTTCACACGTTGCAGACTTTAAAAGTGAAATGTTTGAGAAACTCCTTAGGCACCTTTGTCACTGTGCAGATGAATTCCGGGAGGTCATAAAAATGGACATGCGGAGGCAGATGTTTGCTGAACTCTTCCTTCATTGTGACCATGGGAAGGTAAGATAAGGCCCTTAAAGCAATGCTTCTCAAACTATTTTTTTGTGAAGGACCAGTTTCTAGGTGGTTGTTTGGTATGACGATGCTGTTTTTAATTGCTAATCCATTATGGACTGACACTCAATGAATATGGATTGCTAGGGGTAAAAATGCACATGACAAATATAATCCACATTTTTTTATAAAGATTTCATTTTTGGGGGCACCTGAGTGGCTCAGTGGGTTAAGGCCTCTGCCTTCGGCTCAGGTCATGATCTCAGGGTCCTGGGATCAAGCCCCGCATCGGGCTGTCTGCTCGGCAGGGAGCCAGCTTCCTCCTCACTCTCTGCCTGCTTCTCTGCCTACTTGTGATTTCTCTCTGTCAAATAAATAAATAAATTTTTTAAAAAAAATATTTCATTTTTGAAAAAATACTTTATTTATTTATTTGACACAGAGAGAGATCACAAGTAGTCAGAGAGGCAGGCAGGGGGGGGAGGTTTGTGGGGGGAGTGGGAAGCAGGCTCCCTGCTGAGCAGAGAGCCCAATGTAGAGCTCAATCCCAGGACCCTGAGATCATGACCTGGGCCGAAGGCAGAGTCTTTAACCCACTGAGCCACTGCGGACTCTCAGAAACAAACCGAGGGTTGGAGGGAAGGGGAGTAAGACATTGGGGGGCTATTGAGGAGGGCACATATTGCATGGAGCACTGGGTGTGGTGCATGAACAATGAATCTTGGAACCCTGGAAAAATAAAATAAAAATTAAAAAAATAAATAAAAAATAAAGATTTCATTTATTTATTTGAGAGAGAGAGCACGAACAGGGGGAGGGCAGGGGGAGAGGGAGGGGGGATAGGCAGACTTCCCACTGATTGGAGAGCCAAGCATGGGGCTCAATCCCAGGACCCTGAGATCATGACCTGAGCCAAAGTCAGACTCTCAACTGACTGAACCACCCAGGTGCCCCTAGTCCACATTTTTTGATTATCAGATTCAAATCTGATTTATCAGTTACATTCTAGAGTTGTTATAAAATTTTCTAGATACTATTCTCAGTTTCTGTACCTTTCTTGTCACAGAGTGGTACTAGCCTGTAGACTACATCTTAACCATTTCACTGTATTTTACAATGTACATCTTGTCTCTAAATCTCTTTTCCACTCTTAAGAATGGGCACTTATGACTGTTTTTCCTTACTCTCTTTGCTGGTGGCTTCCTATGGAAAAGAGTTGTTGGGAATAGGAAGCTTAATACATTTTCTTATGCAGCTTCTTAACACAAGAAAAGTTGATATCTAAAAGTATTTCTAAGAATGGTATTTGGAAGGATACAAGTAAGCCAGGATACCAAATGGATTTGTAAAAATAGATACAAGCTTTATTGAAATACATCTGTGGGACACCTGGGTGGTTCAGTCAGTTAAGCATCTGCTTTTGGCTCAGGTCATGATCCCAGGGCCCTGGGATGGAGTCCTGTAATGGGCTCCCTGCTTAGCATGGAGTCTGCTTCTCCCTCTCCCTCTGCCTACTGCTCCCCCTGCTTGTTCTCTCTCTCGCTCACTCTCTCTCTCTCTGACAAATAAGTAAAATCTTTTATTTTTTTAATTTTGTCTTCAAAAATTTTTTTAATTTAATTTTTTCAGTGTTCCAAGATTCATTGTTCCTGCACCACACCCAGTGCTCCATGCAATTACGTGCCCTCCTCAATACACACCACCAGGCTCACCCAACCCCCACCCTCCTCCCCTCCAAAACCCTGTTTGTTTCTCAGAGTCCACAGTCTCTCATGTTTAATCTTCCCCTCCGATTTCTCCCAGTTCACCCTTCCTTTCCTTCTCCCAATGTCCTCCATGTTTTTCCTTATGCTCCACACGTAAGTGAAACCATATGATAATTGACCCTCTCTGCTTGATTTATTTCACTCAGCATAATCTCTTCCAGTCCCGTCCATGTTGATACAAAAGTTGGGTATTCATCCTTTCTGATGGAGGCATAATATTCCATTGCATATATGGACTATATCTTCTTAATCCATTTGTCTGTTGAAGGGCATCTTGGCTCTTTCCACAGTTTGGTGATTGTGGCCATTGCTGCTATGAACATTGGGGTACATGTGGCCCTTCTTTTCACTGCATCTGTATCTTTGGAGTAAATACCCAGTAGTGCAATTGCAGGGTCATAGGGTAGCTCTATTTTTAATTTCTTGAGGAATCTCCATACTGTTTTCCAAAGTGGCTGCACCAACTTGCATTCCCACCAACAGTGTAAGAGGGTGTTCCTCTTTCTCCACATCCTCTCCAGCATTTGTTGTTTACTGTCTTGTTGATTTTGGCCATTCTAACTGGTGTAAGGTGGTATCTCAATGTGGTTTTGATTTGAATCTCCCTGATGGCTAATGATGATGAACATTTTTTCATGTGTGTGTTAGCCATTTGTATGTCTTCTTTGGAGAAGTGTCTGTTCATGTCTTCTGCCCATTTTTTGATGTGATTATCTGTTTTTTGAGTGTTGAGTTTGAGGAGTTCTTTATAGATCTCAGATATCAGACCTTTGTCTGTAGTGTCATTTGCGAAAATCTTCTCCCATTCCGTGGGTTGCCTGTTTGCTTTGTTGACTCTTTCCTTTGCTGTGCGGAAGCTTTTTTTCTTGATGAAGTCCCAAAAGTTCATTTTTGCTTTTGTTTCCTTTGCCTTTGGAGACATTTCTTGAAAGAAGTTGCTGTGGCCAATGTCGTAGCAACAGCAATCAGAAGACAAAAATAGGGACGCCTGGGTGGCTCAGTTGGTTGAGCAGCTGCCTTTGGCTCAGGTCATGATCCCGGCATCTTGGGATCGAGTCCCGCATCGGGCTCCTTGCTCTGCGGGGAGCCTGCTCCTCTCTCTGCCTCTGCCTGCCTCTCTGCCTGCTTGTGTTCTCTCTCTGTTAAATGAATGAATAAAATCTTTAAAAAAAAAAAAAAAGAAGACAAAAATAAATAAAAGGTATTCAAATTGGCAGAGAAGAAGTCAAACTCTCTTTGCGGATGACATGATACTTTATTTGGAAAACCCAAAAGACTTCAACCCCAAAACAGAATCTTTTAAAAAATACATTCATTTATGAACTTAATATTTATCTGTATCCCCATGTTCCAGAAAAGATTTAAGGACACTTACTAATTGGATAAAATGCAACAAAGGAACATAGATAAAAAGTAGGATGAAAGAAGAAAAAAATGAGAGAATACTAAATGAAGCCCAAATTGCATACTATAATGACTAAATATTTGTTCTGGATCACCTACAAGTTTGAATCTAAGCTTCCTAGCAGTGAATATGAGAAGGGAAACATAACTAAATACTCTATTGACAATGTGAGATAAATATAAACTGGGAGAAGAAGTACACATATTGAATCACCCTTGTAGCCCAGGAATAAGTCCTGTTTGAGTGATGAATGATTTTTTTAAAGGTACTATTGGATTGGATTTGCTAGTATTTTATTGAAAATTTTTTCATCCATGCTCATCAGAGATATTGGCCTGTAGTTCTTTTTTTAATGGTGTTTTTATCTGGTTTGGGTATCAGGGTAATGCTGGCCTCAGAATGGATTTGGAAGTTTTCCTTCTCTCTCTCTCTCTCTCTCTGTCTCTCTCTCTCTCTCTCCCCTCCCCCCCAATCCTTCTCTTCCCTTTACTTCCTGCCTTCCTTCTTTTTTTGAATAGTTTGAGAAGAATAGGTATTAACTCTCTTTAAATGTCTGGTAGAATTCCCCTGTGAAGCCATCTGGGCCTGGACTTTTGTTTTTTGGGAGATTCTTGACTACTGATTTAATTTCTTTGCTGGTTATCAGTCTGTTCAAGTTTTCTATTTCTCCCTATTTCAATTCTGGGGGTGTATATGTTTTTAAGAATTTATCCATTTCTTCTAGATTGTCCAATTTGTTGGCATATAGTCTTTCATAATACTCTCTTATGGTTGCTTGTATTTCTGTGGTGTTGGTTGTTAGTTCTCCTCTCTCATTTGTGATTTTATTTATTTGGGTCCTTTCTCTTTTTGATAATTCTGGCTAGAGGGTTATCAATTTTATTAATTTTTTCAAAGCACCAGCTCCTGGTTTCATTGATCTGTTCTCTTGGTTTTTTTAGTTTCTATATCATCTATTTCTGCTCTAATCTATATTATTTTCCTTCTTCTGCTGGCTTGAGGCCTCATTTGTTGTTCTTTTTCTAGCTTCTTTAAATGTAAGGTTAGGTCATTTGGGATTTTCTTGCTTCTTGATGTAGGCCTGATACAGCCACTCTGAAAAACAATATGGAGCTTCCTCAAAAAGATAAAAATAGAACTACCCTACCATCCAGCAATTGCATTACTACGTATTTACCCAAAGAATAAAAATACTAATTCAAAGGGGTATATGCACTCTGATGTTTATAGCACCATTATCAACAATAGCCAAATTACAGAAAGAGCCCAAATATCCATCAATTGATGAATGGATAAAGAAAATGTGGTGTGTGTGTGTTTACATACATATATATAGAGAGAGGGAGAGAGTGAGAGAGAATTACTATTAGGTATCACTCAGCCATAAAAAAGAATGAAATCTTGCCATTTGCAATGACATGGATGGAGCTAGAGAGTATTATGCTAAGGAAAATCAGTCAGTCAAAGAAAGACAAATACCATATGATTTCATTCATATGTGGAATTTGAGAAAACAAATGAACATGGGGGTAGAGACAAACCAAGAAATATCCTTTTTAAAATATTTTAATTTAAATTTTAGTTAACATAGAGTGCAATAACATAGAGTGCATAGAGTGCATAGAGTTTCTGGAGTAGAATTCAGTGATTCTACAACACGCAGGCACCCCCAGACTCTTTAATTATAGAGAACAAACTGATGTTACAGGAGGGAAGGTGGGGGGGATGGGTTAAATAGGTAAAGGGGATTAAGGAGAACACGTGTTTTAATAAGCACCAGGTGTTGTATGTTAGGTGTTGAATTACTTAATTCTACACCTGAGAATAATATTACACTGTATGTTAACTAATTGGAATTGAATAAAATCTTTTTTTTTAAAAAGAAGTACAGGGGCACCTGGGTGGCTAAGTCAGTTAAGCATTTAACTCTTGATTTCGGCTCAGGTCATGATCTCAAGGTTGTGAGACTGAGGCCCACATTGAGCTCTGCACCCAAGGGTGGAGCCTGCTTGAGATTCTCTCTCTCCTTCCTCCCCTTCCTCTCAAAAAAGAAAAAGAATAAGTACAGAAATTTGGGATTCAAAGTACAGTCGAGAGTTTCTCCTGGAAGTACTCATTTAAGGGGCCCTATGCAATGAAGGGAACATCCATTATGATGGTCTTATAATAAATGAAACACTTTCTTAGGGCATTTTCTTATAAGTGCCTTAAGTACAGGCAAATGACACCACATAAGACTACAATTCAGAAAAAAACAGATTTTTTTTTGAGAGAGAGAGAATGCAGCAAGGGAAAGAGAGAATCTTAAGCAGTCTCCCCACCCAGTGCAGAGCCTTGAACGAAGCTTGATCTCATGACCCTGAAATTATGACCTGAGCTGAAATCAAGAATTGGTTGCTTAACAGACTAAACCACCCGGGCACCCTCAATAAAACAATTCTTAAAGGAGCCAATATATTGCAGTCTAAGTTCTCATATCCTTGCCAATTTGGTTTAAGTAAAGAATATATTTTATAAAATCTGAAAAGTCTATGCATCTTTCAGGCAATCCTCCTCGAATATTGCTTCGACAACATGGATGGATCAAAGGGTTTAATGCTAAGTGAATTAAGTCAATAAGAGAAAGACAAATACCATATGGTCTCACCCATATGTGGAATTTAAGAAACAAAACAGATGAACAAAGAAAGAAAGAGAGAAACCAAAAAACAGTCTCTTATCTATAGAGAACAAACTAATGGTTACCAGAGAGGAAGGGAATGGGGGGGATGGGAGGATATAAGTAGAGGAGGTTAAGAATCACTTATGATGAGCACTGAGTAATGTACAGAATTGTTGAATTACTCTATTGTACACCAGAAACTAATATAACACTATATGTTAACTATACTGAAATTTAAAAAAAAGGCTGACAAAGACAAGTATTGGCAAAGATGTGGAACAAGTAGAATTCTCATGTGCTGCTGATAGGAATGGAATATGGTTTCCAACCATGTTGGAAAACATTTTGGCAATTTCTTAATAAGTTAAACAAATACTTACCATATGACCCAGCAACCAGCAATTCCACTCCTAGATATTTACCAAGGAGAAATGAAATAAAATTTGAAAAATTGAAAATATATGTATATTCAAAATCTTATATGCAAATACTCTTAGTCTAATTCACAACAACTCTGAACTGGAAACAACCCAAATGTCCATCAACCTGGGGATAAACACGTTGTAGTATATCCATACAATGGACTATTACTCAGCAATAAAAAGAAATGAGCTACTGATAGACACAATAACATTGATGAGTTTCAAAAATATTATAATAAATGAAAGAAGGAAGACATAAAAGAATACATACTACAATATTTCATTTATATGAAAACCTAGAAAAAGGAAAACTAATCTATAGCAATAGAAATCAGAATGATAGTTTTCTGGGGTTATGAGTAGAGCGGACTGATTACAAAGGGGCACAAGGACTTGGTTTAATGAAAAAATCTGTATCGTCATTGTGGCGGTAGTTACATGGGTGTATACCTTGTCACAACTCATTGAATTCTACACTTAAAATTGGCTCATTTTACTGGATGTAAATTATACTTCGTTAAGTAGTATATTATATAAGTCAATTAAAAAAATAAAAATGTTCATAGCTTTATTTGTAATAGTCAAAAACTAAAAACAATACAAATATATATCAACAATGGTAAGATTAAATAAATGTTTATATATTAATGCAATGGAATAGTATGTAACCATGAAAATAACAGACAAATGAAACATGAATAACATTCATGGATATATTGAACAAAAAAAGATACAAAAGGGCATGTACTATATAATTTCATCTATATGAAATTTAAAAATAGGCAAACTAATCTATAGTGAAAATATCAGAATAATAATTACCTTTGGAGGAATTATTGACTAAGAGAAACCGTGGAGGAGTCTTCAGGCAATGATGAAAACATTCTGTCTCTTTACCTGAGTGGTACTCATGCGGAGTATAGATAGGTAAACATTCATTGAACTAAACGCTTGGTATTTGCATACCTTACTACATTTTTTAAAAGTATTCCACGTGTACCTGGGTGGTTTAGTCGGTTAAGCGGCTGCCTTCTGCTCAGGTCGTGATCCCAGGGTCCTGGGATCGAGCCCCACATCGGGCTCCTTACTCCGAGGGGAACCTGCTTCTCCTTTTCCCTCTGCTGCTCCTCCTGCTTGTATTCTCTCTCTCTGTGTCAAATAAATAAATAAAACCTAAAAAAAAAATTTAAAAATAATAATAATAAAGTATGCTCCATGCCCAGCAGGGAGCCCAACTCAGGGCCTGAGATCAAGACCTAAGCTGAGATCAAGAGTCAGATGCTTAAGCAACTGAGTCACTCAAGTGCCCCCACCTTATCATGTATTTATTATTCCTCAATGAAAAAGTTTTTAGAATTATCACTGTGGTTGTTTAGGATGAAGTATCTTTTGAAGGAAGGGCATTAAAAGGGAACAGGTGACTGTTGCATTTAACCATAATTACACTAAGTGTTGAATACAAGGGCTGTCAGTGGATGGGCTTCATTTCACTGCATTGGGGAGGTTATAGAAAGTGAAAAAACAAGCTCAGGGCTTTAAATTCTCAGCTCAAGTTGCAGTCAAAAAGCCAGAAAATGTTCATGATGACTTTGAAGGAAACTCTATTTCTTGTAGATTCAAGGCATATGTGGATAAAGAATCAGCCCACAAATTTAATATGACAGGATTAAAATATAAGTTGAATTCATACAGTTGCCAAGTCTGTTATGTGAAAGTTAACAAGCCTCTTGGAAAATAGAGAGACCCTGAGACTTGGAATGTTTACATTTGGATGGAAGCTAAGACTTGAGCTACAAATCTCTCTAAGCCTCCCTTGGCAGCAGAACCAATCGCTTCTCTCCTATTTGAGAATATTAGCTTTTCTTCCCTTAAAGTCCCTACAATAATTTTACTTAAGGCAATTAGCTTGCAGGGGTATGTCTATTTTCCTTACGGTCCACCTCTATGACATTCATTGCCTTTAGACCCAAAATTGGAGTCAGATCTCAGCATGTCCCATCAGGACTAGTCAAATCTGTACTGAGAAGTTATTTTTGGTACTCCAAAAGAATAGCAAGTTTTTCCTAATTCATAGCAACAAAAACCTGGAGGATATATGTGGGGATTGATTATAAAACTTTAAGAATAAGAAGGATGGATATAAGTTTGGATTGGCTCAGACTTGTCAATATTGTTATACTTAGAAGATTTACTTAGCTGGAATATTTTTAGTATCTGGGAATGCTTTTAACAATTCCCTTGGTAGGTAAACTGAAACCTTGACCCAAATAAGACCTACATTCAATGATACTGAGATGCCAGAATCTTCTTCGCTTACTATAGATGAAGAAATCCAAATGTTTATAAGATTTCTGAAGTTGATTTCTCTTATGTAGCCTGCCTGTTATGCACCTTTACCATATCCTCCCAGAGGGCCCGGATGGCACTTCCTTGAGAAATACATTAATGAAGGGTGCATTAGCATCTCTAGAAAGCTCTTTGGTGGCTGTCCTCTGTATGTTGAAGATGATGGTAGTAGATACTGCCATTAAAATTATGGGATTCCAGAGTGATAGAAGACATGGTATTTAACTGCCAGAAACAAGGCCTGCTGGTCAAAGTCAGTGCTCAACGATACCATAGATAAATGGTATTTTGACTCAATGCCCAAGGTCAAAGTCCATATTATAATGGGCTCATTTTGTCTAGGACTCACACCATGGTTATTTTTACTTATTGAATGTATAATTAGAATTACCACAATGAACAGCAAGAATTAAAGTGACTATCTGAAAATTTTGACCTGCATGGATTTTCTGTGGTGATCATGATTTCCTTTGAAGTTAAGTAGATAGGATGTCTACTAAATTATTACTAGAGTTATTTACAGAAAAGCTCTAACTCTGGGGCCAGACACATGAGTTGAGATACCTCAGTGGAGAATCTTAGCTTCTTATCCAGTGTCCAAACTTAAGCCAATTTACACACCAAGAATTCTTTGATGTAGAATAGGAGGCTGGCTCTCGAAGAAGAATCCTACAAGACTGCCTCAAGCATATATAGTATATCTTATTTCAAGTGTTCCTCAAAAAACCTGTAGCCATTTACCAGGGTGAAATACATTGGAAGGAGGGAAATATCCCAGACTTTCTGAGATTACCAGACACTGACTCCAAATTAGTACTAATCCCTAGAATCTCAAAATGCCCCAGCGGACCACTGGTTAAAATTAGAGTTCATAGATATCAAGTGATAAGTGGTATTTTGTTACCCCAATTAATCTGTGACTTTAGCTATGTTTAGTTCTGGTTCCTGAATGTATAAATTGGAATAGACATACTCAGCAACTAGCAGCATCCTTGCAAATTGGGGGCTGAAGGCTATCATGGTAGGAAGGACCAAAGAGAAACTCCTGAACTTTCTCTGTCTGCCAGAATGGAAAATAAATAAATAAACAAACAAAACAAAGCAATTCCACAGAAATTAGATATAAAAATACAGGAATGATGTGAAGGATTCGGGAGAAGTAACCCTATCATAGTCTTGTCTGATTCTCCTCTTTTGCCTACACAGAAGATAGAGCTCGAAAGAGTGTTTGTAGGTTACTGTGACTCCATTTGCAATTGCTACTCACCACGTGGAATCTTTACTGAACCACACGGACACAGCGCCCTCATTCACAACTACTGGATTGTCAAATACTGTTTTCTCCAGAGCGATTTACAAGGACGAACAGAAGTTTGACTTCCCCCGTCAACACTATACTTCTATGCCTCACCATGCACGAAGACGGCCCTCTTTCTTTCTGTTATAATCTACTACGCAGACATCCCACAGAATGTCAGGTCTACTACTTTGATGATTTCCATCATGGCGATTGGACCTGCTGAGCCTGAAGAAGCCTTAGATGCTTTGGCACAACCCATACGTGTCAGAGGGTAAAAGATAAAAACCATGTAATATCAGGGCTTCCTATCTTGGTAAAAGTGTTAGCAGTCTGGTAGTCTGAAGCATGACAGAATATCTCAAAATACGAGGCAAATGTGCCACCTGCCACAAAGAGGCACAATGCTTATCGGACCTTTCTACGTTTTAGGAACCACCTTTACTCTCGTGTGTTGCTCTCATACATCAATTGAGCTGTCAGCTGTGAGTGTAAGTCCCAGGGCAAGAAATGTCTTTGTAGACTTTGTCGGCTGCAGCGTAAATACTCTTCTTTACCTTATACCTGATCACCTAGACGATCCCATGGTATTTGAAGTGTAGGGGGCAAATTGAAATGTTATCGCAAGTTGCAGTAGAAGAATTACAGTGTAGATTCCTTGACTTTTAGAGCAAAATCATGCCCTCTACTAATGTTAGTTATTCTCCTTTGAGAAACAGCTCCTGTGTGTGGTTACGCTGTGATAAAAACCATTTGCTCATTTTCTGTATACTTTTCTGAATGTATGTTGTATTTTTAAAAAAGATTTCCTTTTTAAAAACCCTACGGAAATGAAGGTCCAAATAGAGCAAAAACAATTATAAAAAGAACGAGTTGGCAAGGATTTCCCTGGTTTTGTTTGTTTATTTATTTATTTATTTATTTATTTATTTATTTATTTATTTATATGTTTGTTTGTTTGTTTGTTTGTTTGTTTGTTTATGTGGAGAAAATGAGCAGAGGGAGAGAGAGAAAATCCACTGAGAATGGAGCCAGTCATGGGGTTCAATCCCATGACCCTGAGATCATGATCTCAGCTGAAATCAAGAGTTAGATGCTTAACCAACTGAGCCACCCAGGGAGCCCGATTTCCCTGTTTTTTAAAAATAAAGTTATATTAGCAGAATATTGGGCCTGGATTTAGTGCATAGCACAGGTAGCAAATAATTCAGTAAGAAGAGTCTAATCAATAAATGCTAAGTTGGGACAATTGGGAAAAAATTAAAATTAGGTTTGAGCCTCAATAATGAGGAAAAATAAGTCCTATCTAATCAAAGACCTGGATGTGGAAATCAAAATTGTAGAAGTTTTAGAAGCACATATAGAGCACAGAGCATGATTTTTGAAGTTGGTATAGGTAATATTTTTTAAAGAACACCTCTAATAAGCACAAACCATTCAAGAAATAATCAATACATTTGGCTACCTCAAAATTAAAAACATTGATACGGCTAAACTCATCAAAAGTTAAATTAAAAAATAAGAGCTTAAACTGGGAAAGGGTATTTGCTGTATAGGTAACAGAATGATCATTATCAAAAATTTACAAATTAATAAGAAATAGACAATTTCACAACTGAAGAAAGGAAAAGGACATAAAAAAGCCTACCATAGATGAGGAAACACAAATACATAGTAAATATATGAAAATATATTTAATCTTACTAATTATCAGGGAAATACAAATTAAAATAACTAGATACCATTTTTAACCCATCAGATTGGGAAAAAATCATGAACTCTAATAGTATCAATATTGGCATGGATATGGATAAATGGTATTCTCATTCAATAACGGTGAGAAGTAAATTGGTGTAGGTATTTTGTGGAATGGTTTAGCAATAACTACTAAAGCTGAAAATGCTCATAGTAAGGATGCCTGTGTGGCTCAGTTGGTTGGGCATCTGCCTTCGGCTCAGGTCATGATCCTGGGGTCCTGGGATTGAGTCCCGCATCAGTCTCCCTGGTCAGATGAGACCCTGCTTCTCCCTCTGCCTGCCACTCCCGCTGCTTGTGCTCTCTTTCTCTCTCTCTTTCTGACAAATAAACAAAATATTAAATGATATACTATATGCTGGCTAACTGAACATATAAAAAATGCTCATAGTATATAATCCATTAATTAACACTTTTAATTACTTACCCACAGAAATGTTCATACATGTATGCAAGGAATGTGTATAGGTATATCCATGGCAGCATTATTTTGGTATCTAAACACTGGAAATAATCTAAATGCCCATCAATAAAGGGATTTTTAGGGGCACCTGGGTGGCTCAGTCGTTGGGCGTCTGCCTTTGGCTCAGGTCATGATCCCAAGGTCACGGGATCAAACCCCACATCGGGCTCTCTACTCGGCCGGAAGCCTGCTTCTCCTTCTCCTACTCCCCCTGCTTGTGTTTCCTCTTTCACTGTCTCTCTGTGTCAAATAAATAAAATTTTTTTAAAAAGGGGGATTTTTTTTAATAAAATTACAGTGTTTTGGGGGCACCTGGGTGGTTCAGTTGGTTAAGCATCTAACTCTTGATTTCCGCTGAGGTCATGATCTCAGGGTCCTAGGACTATGCTCCATACTGGGCGGGGAGTCTGAGGATTCTCTCTCCCTCTCCCCTTGCCCCTCTCCCTCAGGTAAAGAAATAAATCTAAAAAAAATTTTAATTACAGTGTTTTCATATTATAGAATACCATACAGCAGCTAAAAGGAATAAAATATATTTCTTCACATACATGAATTGATCTCAATGTTGAGTAAATAAAAGCGATTTTAAGAAGTACATATGTACTATGATATCACTTATGTATTTTTAAAGCACATACACAAAATATTAACAATCATCATTTCTGGGTGGTGGGAACACAAGTGTTAGTTTTATCATTTTCTCTTATTTTTCTGTTATTAAAATGTTTCTCAGAAATGATGCAAAAAAGAACAAGTAAGGAACGGTTAAGTGCCATGCTCAGGTCTGATTAGACAAGAACTTAGCATTATACAGTGGATTTATCAATTAAATCAGTAGCTGTTGTTAAGCATCTATTAAGTGCAGGGTATATAGATATGTCACAGGATGAAGAAGTAGAGTAAAAGCCTAAAGGTAAGATAAAGCTTTCCTGATTTTGACTCTGCAGCTTTCATTTACATAATGATGGTAGCAGAGATGATGATAAAAGCTTCAATAAACCATATTCATTTCCATAAAAATCTCAAATCTCCTGTGTCAGCTAACTGCTAACTTTCTGTTTAGGTAGGGTTTTTGGATCGGCAGAGGACATTGGCCTTGCTGGAAACATTCTATGACCAAAGTTCAAAAACGATTAGAAGTTTGCTGCGAAACCCAAGACAATGTAAGTGCCATTCAGAAGGAGTATGCTCAAGTTAGAATGACATTTGTATGATAAAAGTCATTGTATTCCCATGGAATCCCTTCACATGACATCTCCCTTAGATCATGATAACTAATCTAACTCTTCATTCCCCACAAAATTCACTCTTCATCACAACTTGATGTGTTTTTCCCTATAGTCCAATACTAAAAGTTGTCAAGTTAGAACTCAATTTTAAGTTCATTCAAATGAAGAGGTTCTTGAGTGACAATCTGAATGTTTTGGAAATGAAGTTGGTAATGGTAATTCCAGTTTTAATGTCCAACTTAGAATTCTAAAATTTCTGAGAAAAATGTTTCCTTCTCCCAAGCATTTTTACTTGTCTACCTTTACTGAAATTACACAGTAAAGTATCTTTTTTATGTTATTACCAAAACAAGTAGGATTATGAGTTTTGTTTTTATTTTTATTATTTTTTTTAAAGGAGAAAGAGAGAGAATCTTAAACAGGCTCCACGTCCAGCACAGAGCCTGATGTGGCACTTAATCTCACAACCCTGAGAGCATGACCTGAGCCAAAATCAACAGCCAGATGTTTAAATGACTGAGCCACCCAGGTGGCCCATTTTTATTTTTTGAAGAGAAAGTCTTTGAATGGATGGGTTTTCCAAAAAATGTCAATATTTTAGTTCTGTGTGAAAATAGTTGGACACTTAATAATCTATGGGTAATATAGAGTAGTCGTAGACACCAGAATTGTTTTGTTTTTGTTGTTGTTTGAGTGAGATTCTGGTGAATGCCATCCAATCTTTCCCTCGAATTCTGAACCAGGTATTCACATAAGTTGTGCAGGAAAAGAATTGAGGAATAAAGAAGAAAGAATGGGAGAGAATAAGGAAGGGGAGAAAATGAATATTAGGAAAACATAGCCCAGTGAATGATAGAGACTTGCTCTTATTTTGATATTGTAGATACTGAAAAGGTATTTGAGGGGGAAGACATTTGTCCTCTGCCTCATCGTTTTGATAGGCTTATTGTTGGAGGACCAAAAGTAGAGGATAAATTCTGTTGTCTCGGCAGTCTAAGCAACTCTCCAAGTAGAAAAGGAAGAATCATGCTCATTTCCAAAACCACACCTTTTAGGAAGGGATAAATTCTTATAGTAGTATATAAGAAATTTTATATATGCTATATAATTTTATATATACTATATAAATTTTATATATACTATATAAAATTTTATATATAAGTATATATATTTTATATATACTATATAAATTTATATAAATAGTATAGTATACTATATATACTATATAAAATTTTATATATACTATAAAAAACTTATAGTAGTGAGCATCTTTTACATTATCTTTTTGCTTTTATTGTGTTGTAGGGAAAAGTAACTGTTATTTATTAAAAACAATAGGCCTATGCTCCACACGTAAGTGAAACCATGTGATAATTGACTCTCTCTGCTTGACTTATTGCACTTAGCATATGCATGAACAATGAATCTTGGAACACTGAAAAAATAAAATAAAATTTAAAAAATAAAAATAAAAACAATAGGCCTATGTTACAATTACTGTGATCAACGCTGTTTTGCATTGATTTACTAGCTCTGAGTCTTCATTATAACATCAATTGTTTAGGGAAATTTTTTTTTTTTCCTCCTGCATTAGGGCCATTCATTGAATTTGAAGAGATGGACTTGCCTGAGTTCTGGGGAGACATGGATAATCAGAAACATATTTATGAAGACTTTGACAAAGTGCTCTTAGAGATGAATGCATCACTTTCTGAAAAACATGCCAGCAAAACCCAAAGCAAATTGTTAGAAACTCCAGAAGATCAACGCAAACCTGATGAACACAGTGAACCAACGCTTCCAGAACAGCAGAGAGGGACGACCGCAGAACAAGAACCAAGCAGAATTTCAACGGAAGAACAAGAACAAGACAGAGAGTCAAGTGGAGGGAAAAAACCACACAGAGAATCAGTAACAGAACAAGAAACCCACACAGGGTCAACTGCAGAACAAGGATCAAGTAGGGTGTCATCTTCAGAACAAGGAGTCAACATGGAAACAGCTGCAAAACAAGGACCCTACAGAGAACCAATATCAGCACAAGGAAAACACAAAAGGTCAACCTCAGAACCACGATCACACAGAGAGTCAATAGCAGAGCAAGGATCCCACAAAGGGTCATGGGCAGAACAAGCACCATCCAGAGAGATGATTCCAGAAGAACAACAGGACTCAACTTTACAATCAGAAAGAGGTAGTACCTTCAGAGCCGGTAATCTATCTAGGGAGACTACTTCCTCCAGGTACCCTAAACTCTCCCCACAGAAAGAGAGGACTCAGGAACAAACGTATGAAGAAGTATTTATGAGTCCTGAACTGCAAGAGGAAGTTTCAACATCAAGAAGAAAAGATCATCTTTCAGGTAATAACACGATTCACCTATGACATTAGCTCCATGTTTTGTGGAGTCATTGTTAAAAGTCTTTTCGGAAAATACTCATTCCAGGATCTTTTCTGGGATACCCGATCATTCAAACCTTAGATATGTTGCTACGCAACTTGAACAATCAATTAAATGCAAGCCGGAATGTTTCTACTGTCAATTTACCTAGAATTCCTTTTGCACAGGAAGTCCATTCATAAGGAAGCCATCTGGTAATGTTACATATAGAAAATTTCACTAGACTCCCAAAAAGGCAGTAGAAGCCCTTTCAGTTTTTGTTTGTGGTTTTTTTTTAAGACTTTATTTATTTATTTGAGAGAGAGAGGAAGCAGGAAGAGAAACAGAGGGAGAGGGACAAGCAGAATCTGTGCTCAGCACAGAGCCTGACGTGGGGCCCGATCCCAGGACCCTGAGATCATGACCTGAGCCGAAAACAAGAGCTTGTCGCTCAACTGACTGAGCCGCCCAGGGGCCCCAGAAGCCCTTTCATTTTAAATATGGTGTCTAATATTAGAAGCCACTTTTTAAAATGTCTTTGACTTCGACTATAAGATGGTTCTTGCATTTTTCAGTTACTTAAGATGTATGTTCTAGAAGAGTTTCTGAAAGTTATATTTAAGACAGAAAACACCCTGCATTTCAAATATTTGTTCCGCAGAAGATTTTCCCTCTGAATTGCCTATGCCAATGTATGCCTTCTTGTTGAAAAATTCTAACTTCTTAGAGTTAGAGTTAGCCCTCAGTTAAGCATAAATATTTTTAAAGTTCTGCTCTTTAATTTTTTTTGGGTGGGGGTGCCTATAGCAACTTTATTTTAACAGAGAAACCAGGCTGCAAGAAATCCAACAGGTCACCAAGTCATTTCCCTGGTGAGAGGACCCAGAGACAACCTTCCTGCCTACGCCCCCTACTGTTGTGAGATTCACACAGAGAGAGAAGGAGAGTGGATGGTGGCGAGCAGGTCCTTTCTCTCAACCACAGTAGTTAACACTCAACCACTGAATGTGTTTCATAGAAAAGAACGTGTAGTGAAATAGGGCAGAGGCAACTGTGGCGGGTTCGTGAAACCTTGTAGCTCATAACCAAACTCCTGCTCATCCTTTGAGCTCTGCTGTTCCTAAAGAGTTTACATGTACAAGAAAGACGTAGCCCCAAAACCCTGTCAATCATGCCATTGCAGTATTCCAGAAGCTTTATCTGCTCTTTAATTTTAAAGTCCCCTAGTCCCAAAGAAAATCCTTATTCAAAACTCCTAAGACATGAGTAATCCATGTTCTAGATTCTACATTATCAGCAACTAATTAGAAATATCTCACTTTTCAGCATTATGTTTGGTTCTCCATAAGATAGGGCTATTAATTTTTGGCTCTCCCTACATAGTAGGGATGCAGCTAGAAAAATTGTGAAGTTACTCTCCAATCAGATGTTATTAGTAAGGACTTAATTTTGTTCAGTGTAACAGTGATCCAAAATGACAGTGTCTAGGGATGCCTGGTTGGCTCAGATGGTTAAGCGTCTGCCTTTGGCTCAGGCTGTGATCTCCAGGTCCTGGGATCGAGCCCAACGTCGGGCTCCCAGCTCAGCAGGGAGTCTGCTTCTCCTTCTCCCTCTGCCTCTCCCTCCACTCGTGCACTTTCTCTGTCTCTCTCTAATGAATAAATAAAATCCTTAAAAAAAAATGACAGTGTCTAAAAAAAAAAAAAAAACCAAAACAAAACAGCAATGTCTAAACAACATAGGAGTTTCTTTCCTTCTGATATAAAAGTTAAAATTAATATGATAGCTCAGTCCCATGAAGTCAGCAGTGGTTCAGGTTCTATCTTGTGTTTCCTCTAACCACATAGTCCTGGATGGCTCACTATCGCATCCAGATCCAGACCAGAAGTTAAGGAGAAGGGGCACCTGGGTGGCTCAGTCAGTTAAGCGTCTACCTTCGGCTCAGGTCATGATCTCAGGGTCCTGGGATCAAGTCCCGCATCAGGTTCGCTGCTCAGCAGGGGAATCTGCTTCTCCCTCTCCCTCTGCCTGCTGCTCTGTCTACTTGTGTTCTCTCTGTCTATCAAATAAAGAAACAAAATCTTAAAAAAAAAGAAAAAAGAAAAGAGGGCAAGAAGGAAGAAGAAGAGATAGGCATTACAACGCTTGCCTACACATCACATTGGTCAGAATTTAGGCATTTGGTGACATCTAGCTGTGACAGAGTTTAGGAAATGTAGCCCTTGTACTGCGTGTCCACATTTGGGTACAATAAATAGCTTTCGTCATAGAGCTGCTCTCAACAACTAAAGTTATTAAGTGATTTCTTTGTGGTTGAATGTGACATAACATAGATGGGAAATAACCTGATAGAACGGTTTTGGTGTTTTGTATACAAGGCGTATTTCTCATTCATTAACTTAGGACTATATCATAGAATATATAATATCTAATTTACAGCCACTTTTTTTTTCTTTCCAGTTTTTATTTAAATTCCAGTTCATTATAGCCACTTTCTTTTGTACCTTTTAGAAACTACAAAAAAGGAAAATCAGAAAGATCCATCCTGTGAAAAGTCCCAAGAAATAGAAGGAAAGTCATGGTCAGGTGACTCCTCATTTAATCCTCCTCTCATTTATACTCTAGACCAAAGACCTTATGAAAGGGAAATTAAATTGTCTACGTTATGGAACGTCTGTTTTGTAGGTGAGCTTTTGACTTGTAACTGGAAGATGAATTATATCAAATGCGAAGATGAGAAACAAGCCAACTTACTCCTCAGTGACTCCAGGTTCACAGGTATGTGTTAACAACCAGACTAGGGAGACTAGACGACAGTCCAACTGATGAATTTACTTTGCTGTGGTACCCCTGATAAAGACTGAACTTAGCCGAGACACAATGGCAGGGTCATCCTTGCATTATTTTGTCCCTGAGCTGATGGATCTGAACATATACAAGATGAGTGTTTTTGGTGAGAGTGTACTTGGAGGCATGTGCTATTGATGAGTGTTTTTCTGCCTAAAAACATATGCATTAGTATACAGTTTGTTTTTACCATCACATGGCCCTATAACTGCTTTGAAGCTATGATCCAGGCATACAAAGGAAATCAGATATCGAATATTAGAACTCAATAGACATCTTTCCAGCGATTCCTCTCCCTGGTAGTTCCATAACTCAATATATGAGACAGGTTTGAATCTGTCTTGTTTTTAAAGACTTATAAAGGAAGATCGACTTAGCAGAGCAAAGAGTAGCTTTTAGCTCTTAGATAAACCATGTATTTAACCGATTGTTCCAACCAGTACTCATATTTTACTGCAATGGTATTTTATCATTTTACTTTCATCAACAAGTAGTAGAACTAATTACATTAGGATTATTTTCTTCCTCTCTGCAAATTTTTTCTCATTTAAGCCTGGGTCAGATAACAAACTTTCTTTTTTTTTTTTTTTTTTTAAGATTTTGTTTATCTGACAGAGAGAGCGAGATCACAAGTAGGCAGAGAGGCAGGCAGAGAGAGAGGAGGAAGCAGGCTCCCCGCTGAGTAGGGAGCCCGATGCGGGGCTCCATCCCAAGACCCCGAGATCATGACCTGAGCTGAAGGCAGAGCCTTAACCCACTGAGCCACCCAGGCGCCCCGATAACAAACTTTCTATCATCCGAATATTTTGGTAAAAATTCACGGCATCGGTCAAGCTCCTGGGGCCTACTAGGTCATGTTCTTCTTCTCCTGGTCTTACTTTTTTATTTCAATTTTGCTTTAACACTTTAAAAAACTGCATGTGTGATGATTTTTAGGTCATGTCAAATCTCATATGGGAGGCATGAGGGCATGAATGATTGAATCAGTGAATAAGTCAAACATAAGTCACTGGGCTGATATTTTATGAAATATGCTTCCTATTATAAGATTGAGCTTCAAGATAAATATATTAGTCAAGACTCTGTGGGGGAGAGGTTGCAGTAGTATTTATAGATTTATTTAACTGTCAAATCCGGAGCACAGCTGGTTTCAGGCACAAATGATTCCCAGGCTCAATCGCAGCAGCGAAACACTGTCTCTGCCTCTCAGCCCTGTTCCTCTCTGTGTAACTTTCAGTTTTAGGTTGTTTTCTCCATAGTGCGGTAGAGATGTCCATAAGGGTATTGCTAAGCCTGTATCCTACGTTCAGGAATCAGAATCCTAAAAGAGTGATTCATCCCCCGTAGTTCCCCCAAAAGTTTCAGAGCTCATTCTCATTGGCATATAGTGGATTACATTGCTGTCATATGGGAATCACTGGCCAGACGTATAACACATGGTCTTGTAGCAAATGTGTGGGATGCTCAGTGCCACCCGATTCATCTAAATCTATAAGGAACTTATCAAACTCAATACCCACCCCAATATATAAGCCAGTTAAGAAATGGGCAGAAGGCATGAATAGATATTTTCCAAAGAAGACATACAGATGGCTAGCAGACACAGGAAAAGATGCTCAACATCACTCCTCATCAGGGAAATACAAATCCAAACTACAATGAGATACCACCACACACCTGTCAGAATGGCTACAATTAACAACACAGGAAATACCAGGTGTTGGCAAGGAAACAGGGAAAGGGGAAACTTCTTACATTGTTGGTGGGAATGCAAACTGGTGCAGCCACTGTGGAGAATAGTATGGAGGTTCCTCAAAGAGTTAAAAATAAAACTACCCTACCATCCAGCAACTGCACTGTGTATTTACCCAAAGGATACAAAAATATTAATTCAAAGGGATACATGCACCCCAATGTTTATAGCAGCATTATCAACAATAGCCAAATTATGAAAGAGCCCAAATGTCCATTGACTGATGAATGGATAAGGAAAATGTAGTTTAGGGGTGCTTGGGCGGCTCAGTCCATTACGTGTCCTGAGATAGAGCCCCGTATCTGGCTCTGTGCTCAGCGGAGTCTGCTTGTCTCACTGCCCCTCTTGTGAACTTGAGTTCTCGCTTTCTCTCAAATAAATAAGGTCTTTAAAAAAAAAAAAAGAAAAGATGTAATATATATATATATATATATACATATAATATATAATATATTGCATATAATATATATTACATGTAATATATACATACAATATATACGTATAATACATAAAATTACATACAATATTAATTACATAAAATTAATGCATTACATAAAATATATACATAGAATATATTACATAGAATATATAAAATATATATAATGGAATATTACTCCGTCATAAAAAAGAATGAAATCTCTCCTTTGCAACAAAGTGAATGGAGCTAGTATATATTATGCTAAGCGAAGTAAGTCAGAGAAAGACTAATATATGATTTCACTCATATGTGGAATTCAAGAAACAAAATAAACAAAGGAAAAAAAATGAGAGAGAGAGAGAGAGAGACAGACTCTTAATTATAGAGAACAAACTGATAGTTACCAGAGCAGAGATGGGGGGCGGGGGGAATGGGTTAAACAGGTGACGGCAGTTAAAGAGGACACTTGTGTTGAGCACAGGGTGATGTATGGAAGTATTGAATCACTATATCATACTATATTGAAACTAATATCACACCGTATGTTAACTAACTGGAATTTAAATAAAAACTTGAAACATAAAAAAAAAAAAAAAAAAAACAATTGGGCGCCTGGGTGGCTCAGTTGGTTAAGCGACTGCCTTTGGCTCAGGTCATGATCCCGGAGTCCCGGGATCGAGTCCCATATCGGACTCCCGGCTCTGCGGGAAGTCTGCTTCTCCCTCTGACCTTCTCTCCTCTCATTCTCAGTCTTTCTCTCTAATAAATAAATTTTTAAAAAATCTTTAAAAAAAAAAAAAAAACAATTACCATGAAAGAATGACAAATTAGATCTCCTCAAATAAAACTTTGGTTTATTAAAACATGAATTAAAGAAGTGTATATATAAGCCACAGATAGGGAAAAAATACTTGGAATATTTGCAAAATTTATATCTGACAAAGGACTGTTATACAGAAAATATTAAGATCTTCAACAACTCAAAAATAAAAATATAAACAACATAGTATAAATTAGCAGAACACGTTAATAGATGCTTCACGAATAAAACGCATAAGAACGAGTAATGAACACATGAAGAAGTGTGCAATGTCATTAGTCATCATAAAAAACAAACTAACATTACAATGAGAAACCACTACATATGACCCGAATGGCTAAAATGAAAGACTGACAGCACTGACTCTTGGCAAGATTGTGGAGAAATTAGAAGTCTTTAGGATTGTTGGTGGGAGTTTAAAATGTTACAATTACTTCGGAAAATATCTGTGTGTTTATTGTAAAACCAAATACACATTTACCCATGGTCCAAAATTTCCAACCCCAGTTACTTATCCAATAGAGTTAAAAGCATGTTTACAACAACAGCAAAACATATATAAGAATGTGTAAACGGGGTATATTCCTAATAGCCTGAACTTTCTGGAAACATTCCAGGTATCTATCAGTAAGAGAATAAATAAAAAATTGTGATATATTTATAAATCGAATATTACTCAGCAATAGAAATGAACTATTGATACATGTGAAATGAAAATAAAAATATAAGCTGACAGTGGAGAAAAGATGTTTTCCTCATGAAGGGAGCATGGGTTTCTGACAGGAAAAACGTAGCAAATGTTTATTGCAATAAGTACTTGTATATTTCCTCTATGCTTTAAGAAATGGTCCACTTTACTGTTTGTTGTGTGTTTCCTACTTAATAGACCTACACTCAAATATCAGAAATATTCAGTCTTACAAGGAAGTAAAAGGTAGAAGTGCTTTCAACGGCGTTTCCTTAAATCTGCTCCAGTTTGTGCAACTTCTGGAGACGTTTGTTGGTGAAGATACCCCCTTGAGTGTCAGTGAGACCCTCACATCCTTTTTTAAGAGGGGCTATGTTGAAACGAAAGAAGAGAAAATAAGTAGCTTAGAACAGGTGAGTAATATTATTTATCAATAAAACAGGCAGGGTCACTATTTTAGTAAAGCTTTCAAACTCAGTTGCTCCTAATGTGGTCCTTTAAAAATTCATAACCCTGGGGCCCCTGGTGGCTCAGTTCGTTGAGCATCTGACTCTTGATGTCAACTCAGGTCTTGATCTCAGGGTCGTGAGTTCAAGCCCTGGATTGTGCTCCACAAGGAGTGTGAAATCTACTTTAAAAAGAAAGTTCATTTTTAAAAAAGTTTATGATCAAACTTATTGCTTTATTTCAATGAGCATAACTATTAAGTATTTTATTTTATGGTCAAATGTTCCAAGACCGCACTGCAGAGAATTCATTCCCCTAGTAATAACATGATCACTGGTGGCAGGAGATGGTTTATTGTACAGTTTTTTTTTTCCTCCTCTGAAGCTTGAAGAGCAGATTCTGAAGGGCAGATATGTGTATGTGCAAAAAATGCGTGTGTATGCACACTGTCTGCTGTGTGAATGCATTTACTACTGTGCATACCTAGGGGTACAATTATGATTTGTATATGTGTTTTTATTCATGTGAATCCAGGTGATCCATATTTTCTAAGAACTTACTACCTACTTGAGTGATAGCTAAGTGCACACATTAGCTGATATAAACAATTTATGTGCCCTTTTATGAAATACGTAGCTTACATTCATCAGGCATATTGACTCGTCTCAGCAGCCTTAGGAGTCTTGTCAACCTAATTCTAGAGCTGATATCCCTTTTGCCTCCTCAGCTGCAATTCCCCCATTTAACCAAATGCTATATATTCACTTTCTCTTAGCAATTAAATCTATCTAGATAATAATTTAGTTACTATCCGACTGACATAATTAATCTAATAAAAAAACTGAAAAGTAAATAAAATCAATGTCAGGTTAGGTCAATGTTAAATTATAAAAAGTATTTTTTGAACACCGCCCTTCATCCTCCTTCAAAACACAACATATCCCACCAAGAAGCCAGGCAGAGCATGCCGTATGGTTTTCATATTCCTGAACAACCAGTGAGGGAGTTGAGAGGAATGAATCAAAGTTTCTTAAGGAGTGTAGCCCCTTTCCTAAGTTAATGTGCTTTAGTCCAATGCGGAGAATGCCTTTTTTGTTCTGTTTTGTTTTGTTTTGTGTTTTTGATCTAGGAATGAAACAGAGAAATGGTATTTAGAGGATTCAAATTAAATGCTTTACATTTGCCTTTGGCTCAGGTTACGATATCAGGGTCCTGGGATCAAGCCCCACATTGGGATCCCTGTTGGGTGGGGAGTCTGCTTCTTTCTCTCCCTCTGCCCCTCCTCCCACTCCTGCTCTTTCTCTCTCTCTCTCTCTCTCTCTCTCTCTCTCCCCCCCAACTCACGTTCTCTCTCTGTCTCTCTCAAATAAATAAATAAAATCTTTTTAAAAAATTAAATGCACCATTTTCCCATTACTGTCATGCTTAGTCCCAGCTTTTTTTATAAAGCTGTTTTTAGAAATAGTGCTGCACTTCTTGGGGAATAACCATAGGATGGCAGCTTGCACAATGGATAGTGTGTCTTGTGCTTTGTTATCCTGTTTCTTTCTTTCTTTCTTTCTTTTTCTTTCTTTCTTTCTTTCTTTCTTTTCTCTCTTTCTTTCTTTCTTTCTTTCTTTTCTCTCTTTCTTTTCTCTCTTTCTTTCTTTCTTTCTTTCTTCCTTTCTTTCTTTCTTTCTTTCTCTCTCTCTCTTTCTCTTTCTTTCTTTCTTTCTTCCTTTCTTTCTTTCTTTCTTTCTTTCTCTCTCTCTCTTTCTTTCTCTCTCTCTTTCTTTCTTTCTCTTTCTTTCTTTCTTTCTTTCTCTCTCTCTTTCTTTCTTTCTCTTTCTTTCTTTCTTTCTTTCTCTCTCTCTTTCTTTCTTTCTCT
>CM052804.1:37651772-37694946 GCA_028533885.1 Nasua narica
AAACATGATGGGATGGGGAAGGAGACAAACCATAAGAGACTCCTAAACTCACGAAACAAACTAAGGGTTGCTGGGAGGTGGGGAGGGGGATAGGGGTATGGACTTTGGGGAGGGTATATGCTATGGCAAATGCTGTGAAATGTGTAAGCCTGATGATTCACAGACCTGTACCCTGGGGTAAATAATACATTATATGTTAATAAAAATTTTTTTTAAAAAAAGAAGTTTCCTCATTCATTTGATTAGATTCTATAAAATATTTTGCTTTCCACTGGGTTTAATGATTTATCTGGTGACTTTTTTTTTTTTTTTTTAGATTTTATTTATTTGACAGAGAGGAGAGAGATCACAAGTAGGCAGAGAGGCAGGCAGAGAGAGAGGGGGAAGCAGGCTCCCCGCTGAGCAGAGAGCCCGATGCAGGGGCTCAATTCCAGGACCCTGAGATCATGACCTGAGCTGAAGGCAGAGGCTTTAACCCACTGAGCCACTCAGGCACCCCTATCTGGTGACTTTTATATACTAGATTTCCAATTCTTAAAGTATACAGTGAATGATAAAAGAGAATGATCAAGGTCAGTTAAGTTCTTCAACCCTCTCAAAGTTATTGTTTTCATTGATCTTCAAGTGAACTTAAGTTTATCAATTGTCATGTGTTTTTCATTTACTACGTTTTCTCCAAACTTTACATTATACTAAACTATTTGCCTTAGACAACATCCAAAGAATGAAGCTTCAAAGGGCACAGTGACGTGGTTTCCACTTATAAGGTGGGCAAATTTCATAATACAGAACCATGTTCTGTAGAGGAAAGAATGCTACACAATGGTAAAGGAAGCTAGGGTCCAATACTAGATCTTTCACTTAATGGTCACATGGCCAGGGGTGCCTGGGTGGCTCAGTTGGCTAATCATCTGCCTTTGGCTCAGGTCATGATCCCAGGGTTCTCAGATCGAGCCCCGCATCAGGCTCCCTGCTCTGCAGGGAGTCTACCTTTCCCTCTCCCTCTGCCTCCCCCTCAAATGAATAAGTTTTAAAAAAAATTTTTTAATGGTCATGTGACCAAAAGCAAGTTACTCAACAGATCCAAGTGTCCTCATTTATAAAAGGAAGGAGTTAGACATGATGATTTCTAGAATTTGAGAAACCTGAGGATGATATTAATTTTTTTTTGAAGATTTTATTTGTTTATTTTACAGAGAGAGACACAGCGATAGAGGGAACACAAGCAAGGAGAGCAGCAGAGGGAGAGGGAGAAGCAGGCTTCCCGGAAGAGCAGGGAGCCTGATGTGGGACTCGATCCCAGGACCCTGGGATCATGACCTGAGCCGAAGGCAGACGCTTAACGACTGAGCCACTCAGGCACCCCTGAGGAGGATATTATAAGGAAGTTCCAATACATATGACTGAAGTACAGCAATAGGAATAGGTAGAAAGCATAAAATGTAACGGGTTAAGGCCAGCAAATGAGAAGGAGGAAAGTAATGAGGAGGCAGAATCTGCTGCCAAAAATAAATTTCTGCAAGCGGGAAGAACAAATTATTCTCTCCAAGGGTAGGCTTATACAAAATGACTGTCTCTGAACACATATTGGTAGCCACCTGGCCTGAGGAGATGCTTGCTGAGCTGATAGCCATATGGAAGAGGAAAGGCAGATTAAGCTTCCTTAGAAAAGAGAGAAAATTCTAAATTCAAACATTAGCTAATAACTGATCAGCAAATCTTCAAATAGCTCTTTGTTGGTTTTGTTTTGTTTTCTTTTGCTCTACCCTTCTTATGTATTTCAGTGTCAAGGATTAAAAATTGGATAAAAATCAGAGAAATAGAATAAAGTCACAGAATTAGAAATTTCTATAAATGTTTCTGCTGGTATCCTCAAAAATGCAAGTTTTTCGATGGAAGGGGAAACTTGAAACTTTTAGCCACTAATTTTCCCTTTTTTATTCCTATCTAATATAGCCTAAGCTTCTGAGAAGAAGTATCACATATAAAAGCTGAAAAATATGTGATCTGTCTCAACTATAGAATTTAGTGGAGATTTTTTTTTTTTTAAGATTTTATTCATTTATTTGACAGAGAGGAGAGAGATCACAAGCAGGCAGAGAGGCAGGCAGAGAAAGAGTAGGAAGCAGGCTCCCTGCCGAGAAGAGAACCTGATGCGGGGCTTGATCCCAGGACCCTGAGATCATGACCCAAGCCGAAGGCAGAGGCTTTAACCTCTGAGCCATCCAGGCACCCCTGTAGAATTTAGTGGAATAAATCACTCTTTCCCCATTACTTCCCAAGGAATAGCTATTAACATTTGTTGGATATACACACCCTTTAATTTTCTATTAGAGCTGCTTTAATATATAAGTTTCATTTTTTTAAATAGGTTCCAACCCCAACGTGGAACCCAGGATGGGTCTTGAACTCCTGACCCTGAGATCAAGACCTGAGCTGAAATCAAGAGTTAGACACCTAACCAACTGAGCCACCCAGACATCCCTATATAAGTTTCCATTTAAGTAGGCAATTTAACTTTCTTAAAGTTTTAACATTTTGGTGATACATTTTGTCCCCAAATTCCAGAAATCTTGAACATTTAAGAACCATGTTTATTTAGAAAATCTCATTGAAAAACTCATGGTGTTTTTTAAAAAAAACTGAAAACTGGATATATAGTATAAAACAACTGCTGTTTCTTAGCTCTGAAACAAGGAATCTCTAAGAAACTCCTCAGCCTTTCCTTGATTGCCATGACTTTGACATTTTTGAAGATAATAGGCTTTTCACATCCTTTTAGGTTGGTCTAATGTTTCCTCGTGATTCAATTAAAATTATTCTCCTTTAGCAGAAATTATCATGTAAGTGATGCTGTGTTTTCTCATTGAATCTTAGCAGAAGTCCCATGATAATAACATGATATCTGTGGAGGCTCCTCAAAAAATTAAAAATAGAACTACCCTATGATCAAATGATCACTCTACTGGGTATTTACCCAAATAATATGAAAACACTGGTTCAAAAAGATATATGCACCCCTATATTTATTGCAGCATTATTTACAATAGCCAAACTATGGAAGCAACCAAAATGTCCACTGATAGATGAATGGATAAAGACGGGATATATATACACACACATATATATACATACAGTGGAATATTATTCAGACATAAAGACGAATGGAATCTTGCCATTTGCAACAACATGGGTGGCGTTAGAGAGTATTATGCTAAGTGAAATAAGCCAGTCGGAGAAAGACAAATACCATAAAACTTCACTCATCTGTGGAATTTAAGAAACAAAACAAAGTGGGGGAAAGAGACAAACCAAAAAAAACAGATTCTTGACTCTAGAGAACAAACTGATGGTTAGCAGAAGGGAGGTAGGTGAGGGGATGGATGAAATAGGTGAAGGAAATTAAAGTGTACACTTATCTTGATGAGCACTGAGTAATATATGGAATTGTTGAATCACTATATTGTACACCTGAAACTAATATAACACTCTATGTTAACAACACTGGAATTTTTAAAAAATGACATCTGTCAGTCCCTTCCATTTAAAAATTACTCTTTTTCCCTTTGTAATTCGTAAAATTTTGCGGTTGTACTTTGGAAACCATAGAAACATTCCCTTTCTTTTTTTTTTTTTTTTTTTTTTGAGATTTTATTTTTAAGTAATCCCTACACCCAATGTGGTGCTCAAACTCAAAACCCAAGATCAAGTTGAATGCTCTACCAACTGAGCCATCTAGGCCCCCCAGAATCACTCCCTTTCTTGTCAAACTTTTTGTTCATGTATTATAACAATATGTATTTATGGTTTCCCATCTTATTCAATGGGTTGTGATCCAACACTATCACTATTTATTTTAATGTTCCTATTGTCCCAGATTTGACTGTTTGAGAGTCCTTTCAGTCTGGCCATATCCTCTTCTTCCCTCCAACATTCTTTTTTTCCTAAAAGATGTTATTAGTTATTTGACAGAGAGATAGAGAGAGCCAGAGAGCACAAGCAGGGAGAATGGCAGAGGAAGAGGGAGAAACAGGCTCCCCACTGAGCAGGGAGCTGGATATGGGACTTAATCCCAGGACCCTGGGATCAGGACCTGAGCCGAAGGCAGCCACTTAACCGACCGAGCCACCCAGGCATCCCTACACTTTTAAAAAAGTATCTATTTATTCATCTCTTTATCCCTCAATCCTTCCTTCTATTTCTCTTGTTTTTGATACATTTCAAAATAAATTGCAGACATCAATACATTCCTCCCTAAGCACTTCAGCATGTATATCTTTAATTAGAGTTTGATATATGTTAACATTTTTTTCCTTTGAGGTAAAATTACACACAACAAAACACACAATTTGTAAGTGTACATTCCCTCCGTTTTGGCAAAGCATAACTTGTACATCCAATACTCCTATGAAGATATAGAACACAAAGTTCCCTCGTGCCTCTTTCTTATGCGATCCCCATCACCAAATTCCTAGGACAACCACTCTTCTGGTTGTTTCCCACTATAGATATGTTTTATCCCTTCTAATCCATATTTATGGAAGTATTTGTATGTATCCTTTTGTGTAAGTCTTCTTTGACTCAGCGTATTTTTTCTTGAGTCTTACCTCAAGTATATATACCAACAATTTGCTTTTTTTTCTGAATAGTATTCCATTATATGAATATACTACAGTTTGTTAGTCCATTATCCAACTGATAGGCACTTAGACTGTTCCCTGTTCTTGGCTGTTATGAATAAAGATGCTATACACAATCTCGTACAAATGTTTTGTGTGGATATATGTTTTTATTTCTCTTTAATAATTACCTAGGAGTAGGACTTCTGGGCTATAGGGTAGGTGTATTTTTAGTTATCTAAGAAAGTGCCAGAATGTTTCCTGTGTCCTTTTAACACGTATCTATCATTCTTTGAGTCCCTCCCTGCTTTGCACAATGAGATCTTCTAGACTCATCTTATAATTTCCCTGCTCCCACCTTGGAATCACCCATTTCTCCAAGGAACCCTGGTTCTTTTAGTGGAGAGTGGTATTTAAAGGCCAAGATCTTGGTTCTACACATGCTTATTTCTCTCAGGTTACTGCTCCCAAGTTTCTCTTGGGGAATGTGTGTGTGTGTGTGTGTGTGTGTGTGTGTGTGTGTGTGTAAACACTTACATCTATACATGTCTCTATAAATATCTATTAATATTAAAAAACCATAAGTTCACAACCATACTTCCTAGGCCAAAATAGTAACAGGGTTCATTCTAGTTTTCTCCCTTTTTTGTAGCTCCCTTCTCTCTTGTTTGTATTATTTATTATTTGTTTATTTATCTATTTAATCAATCCCTGGTATGGAATTAATCTCCCACCACTCTGTCCTCTCCCCCACACTGATATGCTTTCCTTCTTACTACACTTAAGTTCCAACACCCTCTATTAATGTCCCTTCCCACAGTTTCCCTCCTTACTCTGCTCAGGCTCTAACGTCCCATACCAGATCCCCCCTCCATGTGAATGCCCTTCACACATCCCTTAGGTTCTGACATTCTGTGACAAGGCATCTTTTCACATAGATGCTCTCCTCAATCTACTCAGGCTTCTGATTCCTTATGCCGAGCTGAACTCCTACCTGGAAGTCCTCTTCATTTTTCTTGGGCCCTGATTCCCCATGTTGGACTATCTCCACATGGATACCCTCCTCACTCTGTTTAGTTCTGACTTCAAGTCAAGCAGCTCCCTCCATTTGGATGCCCTTCTGACTCTGCTCAGGCCTAAATACCCCATGTGGATATCCTCTTCTTCCTGCTTAGGTCCTGATACCCCAAGCTAAACAACCTCTGTAGGGCCACGCTCTCCACTCAGGCTAATCTTCATGCATAACATCTTCACCCGCTCAGGCTCTGACAACCCATGCCAAGTCACTTCCTGAACAATGCCCTCCTTACCCCCAATGGATTCAAATACCCAGCTCTGGGTCACTGTGGCTTCCTTTGATCAGGAGCAGATGCTTACCTTGTCTTGCCCCACCAATGACTTAGGACTTAATTGTTCAAGAAGGGAAAGGAATAAAAGGAGAAGAGGAAGAATATATGGAAGAGCAACTACCCACAAATTACTTCTAATTTAATTCAAGACACTATCAGTTAGGACCCTTTGAGTCCAAGTAATATAAAAAGCAGCCCAGAGTGGTTAAATGAAAAAAGGCTTTATTGGTTCACATGATGGAAAATTCCGGGGCAATTTCAGGACACAGCTAGATTTGGAAGTTCAAACAATGGCATTAGTAGTCTGACCTTGCTCTTTTCTATGCTTTGACTCCATTTTCACACAGCCTTTCCCTTTGTGGGGACCAGGTCTAGTCTCACATCCTCACAGGTTTATTCAAGGCCGGTGGGAGTAAAAAGGAAAATGACCTCTTCCTAATAATTCAAGCAAAGAGTCTGGCATTCATCTGGACACAACCAACTACTCTGGATGAGGGAGTAGAATGTCCCGACCAGTTTAGACCCCACGATGCCCGCTGCATCTCTCGAACCAAGAGTGGAATCCCGTTCAAACACACAAAGGGAGATGAGAGTGGAGTAGTTTCCCCAAAGCAAAATTTGGGATACAAGCAGCAGGAGAAAGATGTGTGGCTATTAAAGAGCAATAATCAATAAAAGTCCAACTATAAAAATGAGAAGGTTTCATCAATAAGATGACTAAATGTACCAGGCAGTATTTGTTAATTATCAAATAGCTGATATAGAATGGCTCCTTGTCATGTCCACAATAGCCAAACTGTGGAAAAAGCCTCGATGTCCATTAACAGATGAATGGATAAAAAAGATGTGAGATATATAGATACACACACGCACGCACGCACACAATGGAATACTATGCAGCCATCAAAAAAACCCCCAAATCTTGCCATTTGCAACAAGGTGGATGGAACTAGAGGGTATTACGTTAAGTGAAATAAGTCAATCAGAGAAAGGCAATAATCATATGATCTCACTGATGTGAGGAATTTGAGAAACAAGACAGAGGATCCTAGGGGAAGGGAGGGAAAAATGAAACAAGATGAAACCAGAGAGGGAGACAAACCATAAGAGACTCTTAATCTCAGAAAAGACTGAGGGTTGCTGGAGGGGATGGAGGTGGGAGGGATGGGGTGGCTGGGTGATGGACATTGGGGAGGGTATGTGCTATGGTGAGTTCTGTGAATTGAGTAAGACTGTTGAATCACAGACCTGTACCCCTGAAACAAATAATACATTATATGTTAATTTTAAAAAATGGCTTTGTGGTAGAAGCCTTCTTCAGGAAGGAGAGATTTTGAAATTTGAAATTTAACTGAGAAGGGCACATACCCTATGACTTATTTATAATAATATATAACATATAATTTATAATAAGTGTCAAAGAAACTTATCCACATGCACCAGGAGATATGTATAAAAGTCCTCACAGCACTGCTCATAAGGGCAAAACTTGGAGACAACCTGCATGCCTATGGACAGGAGAATAAATCCGTGGCAGTGGGCTCACAAAATGACATACCAAGTAGTGGTGGAAATGAATGAGTCCCAGTCAGAAAAACAACATGGATGGATATGGTAGCATGATGTGGAATAAAAAAGTTAAGTCCCAGGGGCGCCTGAGTGACTCAGTGGGTTGGAGCCTCTGCCTTCGGCTCGGGTCGTGATCTCAGGGTCCTGGGATCGAGCCCCGCATCCGGCTCTCTGCTCAGCGGGGAGCCTGCTTCCTCCTCTCTCTCTGCCTGCCTCTCTGCCTACTTGTGATTTCTCTCTCTATGTCAAGTAAATAAATGAAATCTTTAAAAAAAAAAAGTCCCAGAAAACTATATATAGCATGATGTCCTTTTTCCGAAGTTTACAAATAGGCAAAACTAAACCACGTATTATTTAGAAGTACACACGCACACACACACACACACTAACATTATTGGGCCAAATAAAAGGAAGGGAAAGATAAAGTAAAAGCAAAATTTCAAGATATTGGTGGGAGTGTGGGGAGGCAGGGGATGGAACAAGGTCAGGCCATGAAGGACGACGTGTTATTGGTAATGTTCAGGTTTGGTATAATCACATTCGTAATTGTACAATTAAAAAAAATAAAAGAGGTATGGATGCAGAAGTGTGTCAGGCACGGTCAGGACCGTATGCAGAATGCAGATAGTGGAGCGGTCAGATTCAGGTGTACGACATAGTGACTCAGCTTCTGTATACAGTACGCGATGCTCACCTCAAGTGTAGCTGTCATCTGTCACTGAACATGGTAGGACTTTGAACCGGGGTTTTGCATAATGCAAGTTGTGTTTTATTTTTGCATGTTGCTATCTTTTTATTAGGTATTGTTTAGCGTAATTGGGGGGCTGTTTATGACTATTTAAATGCCATAATTGATAAAAAGCCATAAATTTGACTTAGTGCCTTTGAGGTTCATTCTAGTTGTATATTATTTATTTATTTAAAAAATTTTTTTTACTTGTATATAGTATAGTTGACAAACAATGTTGCATTAGTTTCAGGTGTACAACATAGTGATCCAACTTCATATGTTATACTCTGCTCACCTCAAGTGTAGCCATACACTTTTTGTGTAGCCACACACATTTGTCACCATACAACACTAGTACATTATCATTGACTATATTCCCTGTGCTGTGCCTTTTATTCCTGACTCATCCATTCTACAACTAGAAGTCTGTATCTCGCACTCCCCTTCACCCTTTCTGTCCGTCCCCCTACCCCGCTTCCCTCTGGCAACCATCAGTTTGTTCTCTGTATTTATAGATCTGATTCTGCTTCTTATCATAAGTTGTGTTTTAATTTAATTTTATAAATATGTATTGAGCCTTACTCTTGGTAGTCTAATTATGTATAAAGTGATTAATATTGGTTTGGGATTATGGTAGTAGGAATGGAGAGGAATGGCAACAAGATATATTGGAAAAGGCTAACGAGACAGGATTAAGTGGCCTATTGGATATGGAAGGTAAAAAGTAGGGAGGAGTCAAAGTTGACCCTGGGGTTGCCCCCTGCTGAGTGTGGTAGAGTTAAAAAAACAGAGGGGCACCCAGATGGTTCAGTTGGTGAAGCATCCAACAGTTGATTTCAGTTCAGGTTATGATCTCAGGGTTGTGAGACCAACCCACGTGAGTTGGGCGTGGAGCCTGCTTAAGATTCTTTCCCTCTTCCTGTGCCCTGCCTCCCACTCTCCTCTCCCTCTTTCTCTTTCTCAATCCCTCAAAAAATAATAAATAATAACAAAAAAATTTTTAAAAAGCGAAACAGAGACGGGAAGATGACGTAGGACATCTTGAGCTCAATACAGGAAGTCACTGTAGGTGTTCCATTGGGCTTTGAGATGCCTTTGATGTACCTGGTTTTCCATGGGGAGCAGTTGTGAGGGGCTTCAGTCAGCTATAAGAGGGGATCGAGGGGCCCCTGGGTGGCGCAGTTGGTTGAGCGACTGCCTTCGGCTCAGGTCATGGTCCCGGAGTCCCGGGATCGAGTCCCACATCGGGCTCCCAGCTCCATGGGGAGTCCGCCTCTCACTCTGACCTTCTCTCTCTCACTCTCTCTCTTTCCTAATAAATAAAATAAATAAAATCTTAAAAAAAAAAAAAGAGGGGATCGAAAATGTCCCCCACAGATAAATGAACTTTTGATTAGTTCTTGGTTTTATGTTTATGTCTTTTAGCCAAACTACACATCCAATTTCCAGAGCCACACCCTGACCAAGAAGTGAGATTGTCTTTAAAACAGTTTCAGAAATACATACAATTGGTTGTATCTGAACTCAGGGGCAACGAAGATCATGTTCTGGAAAGTGTTGTGGAGTTTCTGATGAATACTTTAGAAAGGAGCCATATTGAGAATCTGAGGAATTGGGCCAGACGGAAGTGGCTATACCAAATCCGACGTGCTGCAGAGACAAGTGGGGTGTCCCTGGAGCCAGTATACACTGAGACTTTTAACGCCCTCACCCAGGTAGGTTTTTCTAACGTGACATATAAGAGGAAGAATGTCCTCATAGTAGGTGATGCCCAGTGGTTGCAAAGGGGGAGCGCACTACATTTGAAAAATCACTGGATACTGCTATAGATGTTTCATTCATTCCCAAATGTCACAATGACCCAAAGCCTAGGAAAGAGTCAACTGGAAGGATTGTAGGTTGGGAAGGTAGAAGTAGAGGGGAAAGATAAAAAAGACAGGATCATGTCTTGGGATTCCTAATTTCCTTTGTGCTGAAAGTCAAATAAGCTTAGAGCAGAAAATAGACTAATATTGAAAAATACCAGTAGGGACATGTGCAGACACTTCAAGCCACATTTCCTTTGCACGATGTTTTGCGGGTTGGTTTCAAAAGAACCTATTTAAATCATAAAGTCATTATAAAGGAGGATCTAACATCACACAATATTTCATAGCGCTGCCTAGAAACACACGAACACTATTATAGAATCTTATAGAATCGTGTCACTTAAAACACATGTCTCTGATGGGACCACTGCCCACAGCTTTGCCATCCTCTCCAAGACTCCCAGCTGGCTGCTCCTCTCAGGCAGAAATAGCATGGCTGTCTTCTATATATGTCACCAATTCCACTAGTCCAGGGAACCTGGAGTCACATTGCAACACTTAAAGGACTCATTTACTGAATGGCTGAATTATCCAATGTAGTTTGAAATGATGTGAGGGCCCCTGGGTGGCGCAGTTGGTTGAGCGACTGCCTTCGACTCGGGTCATGATCCCGGAGTCCCGGGATCGAGTCCCACATCGGGCTCCCAGCTCCATGGGGAGTCCGCTTCTCACTCTGACCTTCTCTCTCTCACTCTCTCTCTTTCCTAATAAATGGATAAATAAATAAAATCTTTAAAAAAAAAAAATTTTTTTTTTGAAATTATGTGACCAGGAGCGGAAGACCAATCTAGAAAAGAGCCTATTACTCCAACTTGCTTCAGAGATCTGTGGTACATTTTTGTTAGTTACTCTATAGATCTTTTATGTAGAAAAGATAGAAGAAAGGCAGAAGAAAAAAAAAACCATGAAAAGCGAACCTAAATATATAGAAAGAGGATTCAAAGATCAAGGAAAGCATCTTTCATGTCCCCAACTTACTGACATGCTCAATATATGTGTTAACACACAGTGTTGCTAATAACATAATATTTTTGGTACAGAGAACTTTCAGTTATTTGAGTTCGAAAGAGTCTGCAATCTGGGGCCCCAAGAAATTTTTTCCCAACATAAATCAGATGTCATAGCCAAACTATGTTAAGAATTCCTTGAGAGCATTTTTTTCTCCGTTCACTTCATAGTAGATGGTGAAAATCTATGCAAGAAATATGAGTGAAATGAAGCCATATTCTTGCCCTAACCCTCTAAAATAAATACTTTTAACTGAAACCCAAATAATATGACTGTATTTAAAGGGATCCAAGTTTTAAACCTCTAAATTTGAGTAGGAGGATTTTTTTTTAAGTAAATCAGTTTAGTTGACATAAAGTAAATAGATTCCACTCATTAAAACTCAGATTTGGGGGTGGCTGGGTGGCTCAGTTGGTTGAGCGACTGCCTTCGGCTCAGGTCATGATCCTTGAGTTCCAGGATCGAGTCCCACATTGGGCTCCCAGCTCCGCCGGGAGTCTGCTTCTTCCCTGACTTTCTCTCCTCTCGTGCTCTCTCTCACAATCTCTGTCTCTCAAATAAATAAATAAAATCTTTAAAAAAAAAAAAAACAAAAACAAAAACTCAGATTTGGGAGAGAGCTGTGGCGTCAACCTTTTTCCCACTGCCCATAAATGGTAATTACTGGGGTCAGATGCTCAAACAGGCTAATGAAGAGAGACAAGATTAAAATAATAGCTCTTTGGCTATTGGCAAATACGTGGTCAGAAACATTTTGCCACAGGACGCTGAAGCCCATGGGAATAAGAAGATCAGCGCTCACATCTCGCTCTTAGAAGAAAACCTACTACTGCCTGACAGAGGGCGAGTTCTACTGAGGAACGTGGCTTGTACGTTAGATGATGCTCCATTTGTACTGAACAGAGTGCTCTACAGGGACATGGAGGGAATAAGGTAAGAATTTCTTGAGGAGGCTGGTTTTACCCTTCTAAAAAAAATGATTCAAAAAAAAAAAAAATGATTCCCTTTCTGAAGTAAACAAGCATAGAAATCCTAGTTAGCCGCCCACTAGAGAATGCCTCAGGTCACCAATGCTCCTGGAGTGGGAGGCGACGGGTTGTTAGTCTTGAGTAATTTCACCTGGTCATTTCTAGCGCTCACTCCTGGGCATTGATTTGCCATATTGGGACTCTGCTTCACAATATCGGCTCCGTTATTTCTGCCTGCTTTATAAGTTATATCTCCGGCATCCTGTTTATATACGTTTATCCCATTATGATCTAAGCTTGTTTTTTTTTTAAAGATTTTTATTTTTATTTATTTGACAGAGAGAGAGAGATCACAAGTAGGCAGAGAGGCAGCCAGAGAGAGAGGGGGAAGCAGGCTCCCCGCTGAGCAGAGAGTCCGATGCGGGGCTTGATCCCAGGACCCTGAGATCATGACCTGAGCCAAAGGCAGAGGCTCTAACCCACTGAGCCACCCAGGCACCCCTAAGCTTGTTTTTTAAATCTTTTTCTCAAGTCAGACTCTCCAAACTGGCAATTTCATGAGTCCACTTCTCTGACATAGAATCCCAATAATATGAATGGAGAATTTATTTAATTTCCTGTATGGTTTCATCTAAAGCCTTCTCCTGGGCCTTTCTACCATCTTCCTGTTCCTATTCCTCAGCTTTACAGTAGTGGATGAAGGAAAGCCAATACACGTCCCCCAAGTTCAGCACCACGGGAACATCTTCTTCTGGAACACTGCCGTCAAGAAGAGTGATCAAAATGGATCATTCCTAGCTCTGCCTCTTCAGGATGCACATATGAGGATCTTTGGGGTCTTGGCTGTTGACACCCTAAGAGATCCCAAAAAAATAAACATCTTTGTACCTCATGAGATCAAATTCTATCAGGTAAGTCATGGAGGAATTCTTCAAGAGCAATGGTAGGATTGCCTCTCCTTCTGTACTTTTTAAAAACAAAACCTAAAACCAGATGAGAGTAAAGCTATATACATAGATAGTGTCACCCTAATTGCTCCTGTTCAATATGTATTTCTTACCATTTTCAGAGAGGTTCCCCATTGCACAAGAAAGAACTCTCAGGGGCGTCTGGGTGGCTCAGTGGGTTAAAGACTCTGCCTCCAGCTCAGGTCGTGATCTCAGGGTCCTGGGATCAAGCCCCACATCGGGCTCTTTGCTCAGCGGGGAGCCTGCTTCCCCCTCTCTCTCTGCCTGCCTCTCTGCCTACTTGTGATCTCCCTCCTCTCTGTCAAATAAATAAATAAGAATCTTTAAATAATAATAATAATAAAAAGAAAGAACTCTCAGCCTCAGTTGCCCGTCTATGCCTCAGTCTCTCTGGGGGGATTGTTAATATGTGTCCCATTGCACTAATCATAAGAACAGCATTTTATGCTGCAGGACTGAAATCCAACCATTAGACTACTAATTAAGACCCACAAAGTGGGAACGAACCTTGGAAAGGTACATATTTATGTTTTATTAATAGGGGAACCTAGAAACCTTTTACCACAAATGCATTCCCATGCCTCTTGTATGATGTTATGTTGTGATTTCTGAGAATGAAGAGTGAAGGAAAAAGCCTAAAAGTGTCTTGAGTATGCATGTTTTCAAATTAGATCACAAAAAAGATAGGCACTTCTAAGACGGTAACTGGACCATTTCTACAAGCATTTTTATTTTGGTTTTACGAGTAGAAATTGCAAGGAAGGAAGATTGAAAGCCTTTACGGAGGCAATGGCCTGAGATGTAGCAGCAATCAGGAATTTGCTGGGCTTTTATCACTCTTTCCCCTCTAAGCCTCTGGCTCTTTATGTATTTACCAGGATTTATAATTTTCTCTTCCTGGGGCGCATGGGTGGCTCAGTCAATTCAGCATCCCACTCTCAGTTTCAGTTCAGGTCATGATCTTGGGGTCATGGGATCAAGCCCCACGTCAGGCTCAGCGTGGGGTCTGCTTGAGATCCTCTCTTTCTCCCTCTGCCCCTCCCCCTGCTTACACTTTCTCTCTCTCTCTCTCAAATAAATAGATAAAATCTTTAAAAATAAGCAGCATAAAATTTTCTCTTCCTGTTTACTTGGATGTATAATTGAGCAACGTGGTAGAATCTTTTTCTCTGGACATCTTTTTAATAATATGATTCACTCCCATCAGACGTAAGAATGATGTGAAGATATTAAAAAGAAGATAGAGGAGAATAGAGTTATCAGTTGGTGAATTACGGAGAGCCCTGTTAGAGAACATGTCAAAATGAATTTTAAATGGACTCTCTAACACTGCCTGGGCTCACAGTGCCACTTAACTCCCGGGACACATTGTTGCTGCTCTCCTAAGCACAAAGGGTGGGCGTCGTATCCCACAGCAGCCGATCCGGTGCCTCTGCCACAGAGTGAGGAGTTAACACTTGCGATTTCCATGTAACACCAAGAAATGTTCAGGAGTGACATTGATCTCTAGCTCAATGTAGTTGACCGTTTATGTTTGGGACTTTCTTTCTTTCTTTCTTTTTTTAGATTTTATTTATTTATTTAACAGAGAGAGAGAGAGAGAGAGAGAGGGCACAGGCAGGGGGAGAGGCAGAGGCAGAGAGAGAGGGGGAAGCATGCTCCCTGCAGAGCAGGGGAAGCCCGATATGGGACTCGATCCCAGGACTCTGGGATCATGACCTGAGCCAAAGGCAGTGGCCTAACCAACTGAGCCACCCAGGCGTGCGGGACTTTATTTCATTTCATGCCAAGAGTGAAGTAACTTTGTGAAAATAAAGTATTATGTGCAAAAAAAAAATTGACTCTCCAGCCTCTAGAAATAAAGGCTCCTGTGTTACCCTGAGATGCCTTGGGTCCTATTATAAAATTCACATAGTTTTGAAGAATTTGTGATTCCTAGAGTCTCTATTATTATTTTTTTTAAAGATTTATTTATTTATTTATTTATTAGGAAAGAGAAAGAGTGAGAGAGAGCATGAGAAGGGAGAAGGTCAGAGTGAGAAGCGGACTCCCCATAGAGCTGGGAGCCCGATGTGGGACTCGATCCCGGGACTCCGGGATCATGACCTGAGCTGAAGGCAGTTGCTCAACCAACTGAGCCATCCAGGCGCATTATTATTATTATTATTATTATTATTATTATTATTATTATTCAAGCAGAGAAAGACCATTACCATATGGTTTCACTCATGTGTGGAACATAAGAAATTGTGAGGAGTACCACAGGGAAGGGAGGGAAAACTGAATGGGAAGAAATCCCAAGGTCTCTTGACAACAAGACAACAGATGGGTTCTAAGGACTTCTTTTCCCTTCTCTGTGGAACAGGCTCTCTTTATGTCTATGAGAGGACTGTGTAATCTAGCATGTCACAGGCCTTAGAACAAAGCACAGCCTGTACTACTGATCTGATGACAGAAGCCACATAAAAATCACATCAGGGCAGCTCCAACCCATCTGCCCAAGGCTGGCTTTGGTTCCTGGCTTTTAAATATTTTTCTTCAGTTCAAACTGTACCTTGTTCTTTTTTTTTTTTTAAAGATTTTATTTATTTATTTGATACGGAGAGAGAGATCACAAGTAGGCAGAGAGGCAGGCAGAGAGAGAGAGAGAGAGAGGAAGAAGCAGGCTCCCTACTGAGCAGAGAGCCGGATGCGGGGCTCGATCCCAGGACCCTGGGATCCCAGGACCCAAGCGCCCTGTACCTTGTTCTTCTGACTCTATTCTCTGACAATACATATCCCAGATATCTCTGGATGATTATCAGGAAACATAAGAAGTTATGTGGATCTGGGGCATCTGGGTGGCTCAGTGGGTTAAAACCTCTGCCTTCGGCTCAGGTCATGATCTCAGGGTCCTGGGATTGAGCCCCACGTCGGGCTCTCTGCTCAGTGGGGAGCCTGCTTCCCCCTCTATCTCTGCCTGCCTCTCTGCCTGCTTGTGATCTCTCTCCCTCTCTTTCTCTCTCTCTCTCTCTCTGTCAAATAAATATAAAAAAAGAAGTTATGTGGATCTTACAGTAGATGTCTCCTTACACCTTTGATTTCTTGAGATTTTTTTTGCATAGTAGAATCTGGAACACTGCCCTTTGAGAACTGATGAGTAATTTGTCGGAAGTAGGTTATCATTAATTTTATAATTCAATTGATTTCACTCAGCATAATCTCTTCCAGTCCTGACCATGTTGATACAAAAGTTGGGTATTCATCAGAGAGAGTCAGTTATCATATGGTTTCACTTATGTGTGGAGCATAAGGAATAACATGGGGGACATTGGGAGAAGGAAAGAAAGGGTGAATTCGGGGAAATTGGAGGGGGAGACGAAACATGAGAGACTGTAGACTCTGAGAAACAAACTGAGGGTTTTGGAGGAGAGGGTGGGGGCTGGGTGAGCCTGGTGGTGGGTATTGAGGAGGGCACGTATTGCATGGAACACTGGGTGTGGTGCATAAACAATGAATCTTGGAACACTGAAAAAATAAAATTTAAAAAAAGGTAATCCAATTGATGCCTTAATTACTTTGTTAGTTTAAAAAGAAAAGACAATGAAAATGTTCTGTTTCTGCAGGGTGTCGCCAGTGTCTTCAGCACTGCCTATCACTATGTGCACAGCAGGGAGCATATCCTGCATGTCGTGATCTCGGGCATTGGCTGGCTCTGTGACATCACATCTGACATTACCACAATCACGACGTACTTCATTGAGCCTGGCCCAACGCAGGTAGGCAAGGTCGGGCAGTGTTAGACCTCTCACAGTGTTTCTTGTCTGGCTAATATTTTTTAAAAGGTTTTATTTATTTATTTGAGAGAGAGAGAGAGCACAGAGGGAAAGGGAGAGGGAGAAGCAGACACCCCGCTGAGGAGGGAGCCTGAAGGGGACTTGATCCCAGGGCCCTGAGATCATGACCTAAGTCAAAGGCAGATGCTTAACTGACTGAGCCACGCAAGCACCCCCATCTCGCTCATATTTTCAAACCATATTTAGTGAGCTATTAGGCCAACTGAGGACAGATTTCTCATAATTCCAACTCAGGACCCTTGGTTGTGAGTGCCAAAAGTCCATCTCAAACCGCCTTGGGCAAAAAAGGGAATTGATTCACTCATGTGACCAAAATGAAGGAAGGACAGGAGTCAGGCTGGTTTCCAGGATGACCCGAACCAGGAATTCAATTCCCTCAGGGCTCTCTTGTGTTCTTTCTCTCTGCAGTCTTTATGTCTACTTCCCTCTACACTTCGGCTCTGTCCTTCCCACTTAAGATAGGCTTTCTCCTCAGGGCAAGCCAGATGCTTAGTAACTAAAAAAAGAATCTTCTCTTCTTATTTCAATTTGGAAAACCCCAGAGAGATCGTCTTAGTTTATCCTGAGATATGCCCCCCCACCTGGGGGTGGGGTAGAGGAGTTTACAGTAACTGGCAGCCCCCACCAGAATCATATGGGTGAAGTGGGAAGGGAGGCGGCTCTGCTGTTTGGAAGGACATAATTACATCACACCAGTTAAAAAAAGGCCTATCTCTCATGTAATGAGTTTTCACCAAATGGTTATTTTGCCTCTTCCCCCTCTTTTCCCCCAAAGTTTTATTGAAACTTCAGCTCGTTAACATACAGCGCAACATTAGTTTCAGGTGTAGAATTTAGTGATTCATCACTGACATATACAACACCTCGTGCTCCTCACAACACGCGCCCTCCTTACTACCCATAACCTGTTTAGCCCATTCTGCCTACCCTCCACCCCAAAGGCCCGTCTCCCCTCCGGTAACCATCTGTTTGTTCTCTAAAGTTAATAATCTATTTCTCAGTTTGCCTCTATTTTCCCCAACACTTAATTTTATTTACTTAATTTCAATGTTAGGATTTTGCATGCGGTGAGAATGGATGGAAAGGCATCTTTTAAGACTTCTGAATAGTCCAGTACGGTGCCTGGTCAGGTGGTGGCAGCCGTCTGGTCGTCTCTCAGGCCCTTGGCTGGCCCCCCACCCGTGCCTCTCCCCTTCTTTCCAGGCTCCTTTCTGCTCTCAGTGGCTAGACCAAGCTGATGAGGGCTCGGCCAAAGAGCAGAATCACAGAGCTCTCTGGTGGAACGCGCAGAGTACAAAGGAGGAGAACTCCTGGTCATGGGTGCTGCCCCTGGGGTTTGGGTAGGAAAGGGAAGCTCCAAGTGCCCCCGCCTCAGTGTGTGGGGTTGGGGGCTGAGGACCATTCAGTATTGGGGCAGACCACCAGGTGTGGTAGGCCACAGTCATAGAGTTTGACTTGGCCAGTGTCCACACTTAAGAAGCCCCCAGGGAAGAAAGAGATTGAGGTCTTGGTTTCCCTGGTGGCTGTTAGCTAGGGACTGCCCTTAGTTCCCAGAGACTTCAGTCTTTGTACATAGCCCTGCGCATCTCAGAACCAGCAACAGGTGTCCCATCCTTCCCCCAATGTCATCTCTCTGGTTCCTCTTTCAACCTCCCGTCTCTCAGGGACCACGTCTCTCAGGGACCCCATCTCTCAAGGTTCTGTGCTTTTAAGGACTTAAGGTCACATTGGGACCACCTGGGTAATCCAGGACCATTTCTCTATCTCAAGGCCTTTCATCTGAATCCCATTTCCTGAAGGGACATGAGAGCTAGGGCACCATGAAGAAAGTTAAAATCACCACAGAAGTCAACAAAAAGCATGGCCTCCTGGGGCATGTTTTCACGGTTTTCATGTTTTCATAGTTTTCACGGTCGCAGTGCTGTGGATCCTAGTGATCTTCATCTTCACTATCCTGACTCACGTTATGGAGGTGAAGAAGACCGTCCCCCAAAGTGGGGAGGAGGAGGACAACTCAGCAGCCTAGGGTCTGGGGAGGGTCACAACTGAGAGAGACTAGAACAGCCTGTCCAAGGCTGTAGTCAGGAGCTTATCCTAAGAGGAAGCTAGGTGAGGGTTTGGTGTTAAAAATGGCCAAGGGAGGGGCACCTTGGTGGCTCAGTGGGTTAAAGCCTCTGCCGTCCGCTGGGCTTATGATCTCAGGGTCCTGGGATCAAGCCCCGCATCGGGCTCTCTGCTCAGCAGGGAGCCTGCTTCCTCCTCTCTCTCTGCCTGCCTCTCTGCATACTTGTGATCTCTCTCACTCTGTCAAATAAATGAATAAAATCTTAAAAAAAAAAAAAAAATGGCCGAGAGCGGCCGTGGGGATACCTTTTTCCAAGCACCTAACCCTCGTAAATTCTTAAGCCTCCCCCTTCCTCATCTGCAACTCCTCCAATCTCTTCTGCTCCCTTCTCCAGCCTGCTCACTACCTCAAAAAGTAGACCATATCAACAGGCTCTTTGCCTTCTGCTTAGATTTGTCTGGTGAGATCCACCAATAGGAGATTGCAGGGCAGAAGGAAAGTGAGGCTGGGGTAGTTTGCTTCTGGCAGTCTCTCTGCCAGGTTGCTGTGGGTTGCTCTGTCGTTCTACTAAAGGCCACGACCCCTTTGGTGAGGGGACCCTCTCCATACAGCTGCCCTCTCCAGGTTCTGGCAATTGCTTCCTTCCCATGTCTCTTCAGGCTAAGAGTGGTAACTGCTCCTTCCCCATTGTCACTAGGCTTGGGATTCTAAATACTACCCATGCTTTTACAAATAGTCCCTTTATTCAACTCCCTTCAAATTACCCAGGTCTGTTATGTCATTAATTTCCTTCTGGCATTCTGACACAAATTATAAAGTAGATTCTGAAACACCCCATCTCACTTCATGCCCATGTTCCTATAAGGTACAGAGCCATGGTGGAAAAAGAACTCTTACCCTGTTGACCATAGACAGAAGGGGGATAGGAAATTCAAATTATCTTAGGTATAACACTTGTGCTATTTATTATCAATAATAAGAAATATTATTATTTATTTAGTTTATCACCCCAAAGCACCTATGCTTTACTACTTCTTTGCAGTCCCAAACTTGTCCAACAGGTAACTGTAATCAACAGAATAATGGCTACCCCCCAAAGATGTCCCATTTCCTAATTCCTGGAACCTGGGAATGTGTTACTGTCGTGCAAGAGGAACTTTGAAGATGGGATTCAGATGAAAGGCCTTGATATAGAGAAATGACCCTGGATTACCCAAGTGGTCCCAATGTGACCTAAGTCCTTAAAAGCACAGAACCTTGAGAGATGGGGTCCCTGAGAGACGTAGTCCCTGAGAGACGGGAGGTTGAAAGAGGAACCAGAGAGATGACATTGGGGGAAGGATGGGACACCTGTTGCTGGTTCTGAGATGCACAGGGCTATGTACAAAGACTAAAGTCTCTGGGAACTAAGGGCAGTCCCTAGCTAATAGCCACCAGGGAAACCAAGACCTCAGTCTCCTACTTCCCTGAGGTCTCCAGAGGGACAAGTGGCTAATATGTGTGCCCCATTTGTTATCTGAAGTCGTATCAATAGGCTTTCTGAAAAAGCAAATGCCAGAGATTAGTCAGTGATTGCTGCTTTCTACCTCATCACATTTCTTTTCTAAAGCAATACAGAGTTTCTGCTTGAGTGAGAGGGAAGGGGGAAGAGACCATCAGGAGGAAGAAAAACAAATCACCACAATGTCATGTTTCACATCTCATCATACATGACAGAAAGCAGTTTTTTTCTACCTCAGTTTCAAAAATGCTGTTACTCCACCCAGAACATTCTCCCCACTTCACCCTGTGTCACCTTTAGGTTCTACATGAAACAAGCTACAAACATTGCCAAGGAGCCTAAGTTGTTTTTTGGTTTTTGGTTTTTTTTTTTGACAAAACAGAAAATCAGATGATTTTTTTCGACAAGAACACCACTTTCGACAAGAACACCACTTTTTAAAAATATAATTTCTTCCAAAAATTATTTTTGAATTTAACAAAATTCCAAGAAAAATCCTAAAATGATGTTTTAAATTGACCAAATGATTTTAATTTTCATCTGGAGAAAGAACACATGCATGAGCATAGCTGAGAAAAGGAGGGATGAGAGGGAATTTATAGTCTTGATCTGGGGAAGAACAGCTAAACCCACACCACAGGTTGAAACAATTAGAGTGAGGCTGCTCCATTGATGACATGATAAGGTAGAACTTCCTTGCACCAAAATTATAGACAAAAATAAGTTGTTTTAAATAAAGTGGGGGGAAATTGCCACATATTTAGCAAAGGTTAACAGTGTTCTACACAAATCAGTACGATTTAAAAAAAAATCCAAAAGATAAATAAGCAAAAGACAAGTCTACTAAAAAAAAATTGGGGGTGCGCTTGGGTGGTTCCATTGGTTGAATGTCTGCCTTCGGCTCAAGTCATGATTTCAGGGTCCTGGGATGGAGTCCCGCGTCAGGGAGCCTGCTTCTCCCTCTCCCTCTGCTTGCTCTCCCAGCTTGTGCTCTCTCAAATAAATAAATGATATCTTAAAAAAATTTTTTTTAATCCTGGTTCAATAAATATGCAAAAAATGTTCCATTCTTATAAACAAAGTTAAGTAAAAATTAACTTTTACCTACTAAATTGAAAAAAAATTTTTTAACTATAATTTGAATTGCCTTTTAGACTCTAAGTGGAGATATTAAATAGGTAGTTGAATATATGAACTAGTGTTTGGGCAGAAATCCAGCCTAGCAAATAAAGTGTTTAAAACCATAAGGGACACCTGGGTGGCTCAGTTGGTTAAGCCTCCTCTGCCTTCAGCTCAGGTCATGATCCCAGGGTCTAGGGATCAAGTCCTGCATCGGGCTCCTTGCTTAGAAGGGAGAGTGCTTCTCCCTTTGCCTGCCGTTCCCCCTTTTTGTGCTCGCACTCTCTTTTTCTCTCTGACAAATAAATGAATAAAATCTTAAAAAAAGGGATTGGGTTATACAAGATCGTGAATGTATTTCGTGCCACCAAATTGTACACCTTTAAATGGTTAAAGTGATAATATTATGCTAGGTATATATATATATATATATATATATATATATATATATATATTTTAAAGATTTATTTTATTTAATTGAGACAGAGAGAGAGAGAGAGAGAATGAAAGGGGAGAGGTCAGAGGGAGAAGCAGGCTCCTCTCAGAGCAGGGAGCCCGATGCGGGACTCGATCCCGGGACTCCAGGATCATGACCTGAGCCGAAGGCAGTCGCTCAACCAACTGAGCCACCCAGGTGCCCTTATGCTAGGTATATTTTAACATAATAACCAAAACCAAAAACAGAACCATGAGACTATATGGAATAACCAAGGGAATGAGTGAGGATAGAAAAAAAGAAGTCTGAGGTCCAAGCCCTGAGGCAATCCAAATGTTAGGAATCACTGTGGCTCAAAATTGTATTGACTTTAAACTACTGTATGAAAAACATCTCGCATTTTGTATCCTGACCCCTGACACACACACACACACACACACACACACGCACACACAGGCACACTCTTAAAATAGAAGTTTTACAAAACAACACCTACCTTAACTATGTGATGTTTTCTGGTATTTTCTCTTCTATTTCATCTCATTCTTTTTTTAAAAAAAAAAATGTTTGGCAAAAGAGAAAAAAAGCCAAGGAGGACAAATACGAAATAATGTGTAATGCATGAGGTGAGAACGAATAGAGGCGAGGATACCCACTTTCCAAAAGTCCTTGTTTGGCCACTTCTCTTTTACCAAAGACCCTCCTTAGCACCTGTTTGCGCTGACTGGCAGAAATCCAATGAGAATTTTTGCTTTTATGAAAAAAGGCAAAGAGTGAAAATAGGGTTCGGCGTTTGTTTGGCAGGGAGCCCCCAGAGCCGCAAGGGAGGTGCCCCATCAGGTCTCCCCAACCCCCAACCGCACTCTAGCATCCCAGCATCAAGCCACCATGCCCTTCAACTGTGTCTGTGAGCCTCTGTGCTTTATCTCTATTTATTTTGTGCATCTATTAGCAAGATGTGTTGTAAGGTATCAGAAAAGCCTAAGAGAGGTTATTTTGGGGGTCCACGAATGCTCAAAAATGTTTCCGTATAAATTAATAGTAATTGCATCTTCACTTTACCCTGTTTTAGCTCATGAAAAGTTTCCTAGGGATGCCCTACATTCAGATAGTGGGGCAAACCTCTATGGGAAAAGGAAGGAAGAAAAAAAATAACAAGCCAGGGGGCACCTGGGGGGCTCAGTGGGTTAAAGGCTCTGCCTTCGGCTCAGGTCATGATCTCAGGGTCCTGGGATCAAGCCCCCACATCGGGCTCTCTGCTCAGCGGGGAGCCTGCTTCCCCCTCTCTCTCTGCCTGCCTCTCTGCCTACTTGTGATCCCTCTCTGTCAAATAAACAAATAAAAAATCTTAAATAAAAAAAAAAAAATAACAAGCCAGTAGCAGAAGAAAGAAAATGGGGGATACTATCATTGCAGGTCTTTTCTCTAAACAGTTTCCTAGAAAATCTTGATTAGAGTGGTTATCTCACTACTGAATAATTACTGAGGCACTTGCTGAATTTATAGTTTCTTGGTCCGAGTAAAATTAAATGAAAAGCATATTATGAGGCATATTCTTTATGAAGCCCTTATTTTCATATTATGCTCCCAGTCTTAACGGAAGTGGCCAAACTGACACATTTTGGGGGGAAGAGGTGGAAACAGGAAAGGAATTGTTTAGTCTGGACTAAAGATTTAAACCTAGGAACATAGTTACAGTGATATTCTAAAAAATCCTATTAGCCTAGTATATGTAACACCCAATAACGAACCATGGAAGAAACAAATTAGGAAAAGCTAGATGCTCAGTTGCCAACATCAGAGAACCTTTCCAGATTCTCTGTTGAGAACATTTTTCATCTAAACAGTTTAGGTGAACACTTGAGGTCGTGACGAGAAGAAGCTCCACACTATGAAGCCATTGTTCCCTGGAGCACCATTCATCATGCTGTCCCTACAGATCCTTTTATCACAGTTTCCCTGTTAATCAAAGCGTTTTTTTTTTTTCTTTTTTTTTTTTTTTTTTAAAGATTTTTTTATTAATTCAACAGAGAGAGAGATCACAAGTAGGCAGAGAGGCAGGCAGAGAGAGGAGGGGAAGCAGGCTCCCTGATGAGCAGAGAGCCCGATGTGGGGCTCGATCCCAGGACCCTGAGATCATGACCTGAGCCGAAGGCAGAGGCTTTAACCCACTGAGCCACCCAGGCGCCCCCAATCAAAGCGTTTTTTTAAAGGTGGACATAAAAACCCCTTTTTAGGGGCGCCTGGTTGGCTCAGTCAGTTAAGCATCTGCCTTCGGCTCAGGTCATGATCCCAGGGTCCTAGGATTGAGCCCCGCATCTGGCTCCCTGCTCAGCAGGAAGCCTGCTTCTCCCTCTTCCACTCCCCCTGCTTGTGCTCTCTCTGTCAAATAAAAACAAAACAAAACAAAAAAACCCCACCTTTTTATATCTTCCAATTGATTGTCTTTTCTACAGTTTAGTATAGCTTACAGGATATGTTAATCTTACTTTCTTATAAATAATCTCTACCAAAAAAAAAAGTTGGTCACGAATCTTTCCAAACTCATCAAATATGTGCAGTTTTTTGTATATCCGTGGTACTTCAATAAAGCTGTTTTTTAAAGGCACTAAAATGGGATGTCTGGGTGACTCAGCCCGTTAAGCATCCAACTCTTGATTTCGAATCAGGTCATGATCTCAGGGTCGTGAGATGGAGCCCCCACGATGGAGGAGGGCTGCTTAAGAATCTCTCCTTCTCCTTCTGTCCCTCCCTACTTGTACACACACTTTCTCTCTCTCTCTCTTTCTCTAAAAAAAGGGGGGGCATTAAAATATTTTCACAACCCATAGTTAGGTTATAATCTATGGTACAAAAACCTCTTAGAGGTGAGAAAGACAAAGAAGCAGCAAGAAATAGAAAAGTGATTCAGAGGAGAACCAGGAGCAAGTGATGTCCCAAAAGCCAAGTGAATCAAGTAAGTCAAGAAGGAAATTGTTCTGGGCGCCAGGGTGGCTCAGTTGTTAAGCGTCTGCCTTCAGCTCAGGTCATGATCTCAGGGTCCTGGGATCGAGCCCCGCATCGGGCTCTCTGCTCAGCAGGGAGCCTGCTTCCTCCTCTCTCTCTGCCTGCCTCTCTGCCTGCTTGTGATCTCTCTGTCAAATAAATAAATAAAAAATCTTTAAAAAAAAAAAAAGAAGGAAATTGTTCACTGAGTCAAAATGCTGGTACAGCAGAAGATGATGATTAGGTTTTGATCAATGGATTTCACAATAAGGGAGTCACTAGTGACCTTGACCAAGATAGTTTTGATGAGATGGTGAAGACAAAGACCTCAGGGGAGAATATTTTTTACTGTTCTTATTTTCCTCGGACTTTTCTGTATTTTCCCAATGTTTTTTTTTTTTTTTTAAAGATTTTATTTATTTATTTATTAGGAAAGAGAGAGAGAACATGAGAAGGGAGAAGGTCAGAGTGAGAAGCGGACTCCCCATGGAGCCGGGAGCCCGATATGGGACTCGATCCCAGGACTCCGGGATCATGACCCGAGCCAAAGGCAGTTGCTCAACCAACTGCGCCACCCAGGGGCCCTTTCCCAATGTTTTATAATGCACTCTTTGCATCAAAAAAAATACAAACATATGGTTTTATCACAATTATAAAAAATAAGTTTGTGCATCTAAAAGAATGCTGTTCGAAATTTTTCTCTTGTGAATACCTCCTTCTTAACGGTACCAAGTAAGATGTCCCGTTACTCCAAGCTAGAGGTCATCTAAACTTTCCCGATTTTTTCCTATTTTTCTGTTCCCAAGACCTTTAATGAGCAAATGAGGTCTCATGATCCCTCATGTTTGAAATCTCTTCCTTTTTTCAAGGATTCAGACTATGTTTTACGCAATATGATGGTTACCAGGCGCCTGGGTCTAACAGAAATCCACAGGAACCCCCCTACAATCTTCAGGAAGACGTGCATCTTCAGGTATGAGATATATCTTCATGTCTGTGTTGCTTGCCAAAACACATCCTCCTTGGGCATTAGTAGCTCTGAGAGACACAGAGATTGCCTATTATTAGTATACACCTGAATCCTATTCTAATTGGGTTTTTCAAGGAGAAATTCCTGTCTGCATGGGACGTGTTAACTCCTTTCCCCTTTGAGTCCTTTTCAAAACAAGTTTCACTGGCATTTTATATTGCCCGTTTTAAGCACGACAGTGTTTTGTTTTCTACGATTTTCTTATAAAAGTGGATTTCAACAAACCCACCAGGATTGTGAAAAAATACACCCACGTCACTTACCAGAGCTCATCATCTGAATGTTAACAAGCCTGTAAATGTGTATTTTTTATCTAAAGAAGACAGGCTGGGCAAAGGTGGGGAGGAAGCAGAGGATACGGTCTTTAATAAATACCGAGTTCAGATTACTTTGAATGCCTTTCACCTGTGGGATGCGCAAACTGTGGACAGGTGCAAAACAGGTCTTAATGATGGACACACGTATTGCAAAAGGGACCGGCTGCTTGTTAGAGGCCAGTGCAGCTGAGTGGACAGTAACCTAACTCAGTCCCGGAGGCTAATTTGACGTTTAAGTACATGTTTTCATTAAATCTTAGTTTGGCCTCGTACCTGAATTTCATTCAGGCTTAAGCTCTTTTCCACATAGTTATTCCTTGCGCTGGTCAAGAGTTTTATGAGAGTCCTTGTAACACCCAGACTCATAACCTTTGCTTCCTCTGCGTAATTTACAACAGGCGCCTTCGGAGGAACTTTGTTGACCAATCAGCTTTACGGTTGTGCCTAGAAAGTTTTATTTTATTTATTTGACAGAGAGGAGAGAGATCACAAGTAGGCAGAGAGAGGGGGGGGGGAAGCAGGCTCCCCGCTGAGCAGAGAGCCCAATGCGGGGCTCTATCCCAGGACCCTGAGATCAGAGGCTTTAACCCACTGAGCCACCTAGGCGCCCCAGAAATGTGCCTTTGGAGGCTATGCAAAGCACCAACATTTTTCAAATACCTTAGAAGAATGACATCTCAATATCAATGTAGATTGGGGGGTTCTCAGGCCCCCCGGAGGAAGCAGTGCAGTGGATGCCCTACCCAGATCCCTAATACTCCTCTTGCCGACTGCTGCAGGGACAGCTGCTGGTGACTCACACTGGAACTTTCCCTGGAGGAGAGCCCTCTAGTGATGGGAGCCCCTCTCTGGGTGTGCCTCACAGTTATGTAAACACACACCCAAGCATCTTAGAGCCAATGACTGATAAAAGACCTCTCCCTTGCCTCAAGGTGGGGCAAATTCTTTGGCACAATTCGCCTTCCAGAGCTACCCTTGAGATGGGACTGAGACTAGCCTTCACATTTTTTAAAGATTTAATTTAAATTAAATTAACACATAGTGTATTATTAGTTTCAGAGGTAGAGTTCACTGATTCATCAGTTGATAAAACACCCAATTCTCATTGCATCACGTGCCCTCCATAATGCCCATCACCCTATTACCCCATCCCTCCCACCCCCTTCCCTTCCAGCAACCCTCAGTTTGTTTCCTATGGTTAAGAGTCTCTTATGGTTTGTCTCCCTCTCTGATTTCGCCTTGTTTTATTTTTCCCTCCCCTCCTCTATGCTCTCCTTTTCGTTTCTTAAATTCCACATAGGGCTGAAATCCTACGATGATCGTCTTTCTCCGACTGACTTATTTCACTCAGCATCGTACCCTCCAGTCCCATCCACGTCCTTGCAGATTAGCCTTCGCGTTCTTAATTAGCCTCTCCTCCTTCCCTGTTTTACTTCCCTCAGCCCTTTCCAGGCTTCTCCCGAAAAGCACTCCCTCAATCCATCCTTTGCATAAGCATTCCTGTTTCAGGCTCTGCTTCTAGGGAACCTGGCCTGCCGCCACCCAACCGACATTTACGGAACAATAGATAAACACAAACCAATTGCCTCCAGGTAAGTACACATCTAGCAAAGCCGGGAGCCGCAGGATGGAGAGTGACTTCAGACCTCTGGGTCAGAGGAGGCTTCTCTCTGGGGTGGGGAGTCCTGCAGGCAGGTCAAACAAGGCCTGGTGTGGCGGGAGCACGGTTGGCACGAAGGAGAGCGACTCAGTGCATTTGGGTGGAATTTTACAAGCAGGCTGATGCTTTATGATCTCAGGCTTGTTTGGTTTGGGTTTCAGAGACTTCCTCTTCAAGTGTACAGACAGTTCCGAAGTTGTTTTGGCCTCCGTGTGTGGAGAAAACCACATCATAATTCCACTCCGTGAGAGAACAGGAAAAGCTCTGGGAGTTCTTGATTTTAACATTGGCAGGAGTAAAATGTTGTTGTATCGGGAATTTAAAGACCTACAGAAAATGATGAAGGTGGTCCAAGCTGCCTGCTACGAAATACTGGGCGAATTAGCTGGAGAAATAAAGAAAAACTGTGTCCTAGGTATTGTGAATGGGGCAACAATCTGAACTCCTGGGTTTGATAAATGTGGGGGGAAATCACAGATTGCAATACATTTCCTAAAAGGCATTGTTACAATACACAGCCCTTTCTACGTGAAAGGAATTCCCTCATGTAGTCTTGGGCTGATGAGTATGGTCTCGAACTTAGAGCAAAGGGTATGAAATCTCATTTTCTTGGCTGGAATCATATGAATTCGAACTGGAAGGACTCATAAAGGCAAAGTAGAACTAGCATTTATTAAATGCCCCACCACGGTGCAAGCACTTTGCATATGTAATTTCTATTAATCCTTACCATAACTCTCAGGTGAATGGTGAGAACTCACTTTACTAGGGGAGGAAAGTAAAGTTCAGAGAAACAAGACAACTTGCACCAAATCACACAGTTAACAAGTGGGGAAGCCTGGATTCGCACCCCACTTTGGGGGCTCTGTCCACTATCTTACACAGTATTAATTCGATGGGACATTTTGTTTTCCAGATAAAGAAGCTAACACCCATCAAAGTAATGGTCCAGTCGCAAGCTAGAGGCAGAGCCAAGACTAGACCCTAGCGCTTGTGACTGCACACCCACTAGGCTACTCAGCACAAAAGCTGATGGGGCATCAGGAAGGGAAGAAGGAAGCATGGAGGGGCACCTGGGTGGCTCAGTGGGTTAAAGCCTCTGCCTTCTGCTCGGGTCATGATCTCAGGGTCCTGGGATCAAGTCCTACATCAGGCTCTCTGCTCAGCGGGGAGCCTGCTTCCCCCTCTCTCTCTCTGCCTGCCTCTCTGCCTACTTGCAATCTCTCTCTCTGTCAAATAAATAAATAAAATCTTAAAAAAAAAAAAAGGAAGGAAGCATGGAAACCTTTGGCTCCCTCGAATGGAGTAATAGAGTAACATTATGTGGGATTACTCTGAGAGGTTTCTTGCCATTAGATAGGGTGGGTTAAGTAGAAAAAAAAGAAGAAAATTCGTGTCTTTCATGTCTTTCAAGGCTTCTTTCTGTGCTTACCCACTAAGCGCTTTTACTACATCCATCATCTCCTTTATTTCCCACATGTCACCGGGAAAGAGGGATCAGCCCCATGCTCACAGCCAGGAAAAGGGGTTCCAAGAGACAAAACTAAGGGGGAGAGTAGGCCTTCAAACTAAGATGCAACCCCCACACCTGCGTTTTTACCTGCCCTCAAAGCCCCTTCCTGTGAGCTTCCCCAGGTGTCATTCCATTTCTGCATTTTGATTTCATGACTAGAGAAACTAAGATTGTTTAGATCCATTGGCTACAGTCTTCTTTTTCCTGGGTGGGTGGGTGGGGGGAGAAGTTTACTGTATTATGCTCAGGATGCTATGAAAAACTACTCTAGGGGCTAACCAACCGTGTGGGATGTTGTTTCAGAGATTGAAAATGTAGGAGAAGTCCAGCGGGCAGGAGTTCTCTTCTTCCGGATCATGCTGCAAGAGCTGCAGGAAAGCATCCGGATGCTCACCTCCCTAAACTTTGTATCGCTGCTGCTCTATGAGTATAATCTGCCACCAGACTTCTCGTCTCTGTCAGACAGCAAGGTCCAGGAGCTGGAGGCCAACATGAAGCTGGTGCGTGACCTCCTGACAGCCGTGATCTTGTTCATTCATACAGAGCTGGAGTCATCAGGTGACTTCAGAGACTGGAGAAAGTGTAAACTGGTAAGCTGTTTACTTCTGTTCTTAAGCACTCTTTTTATCGAAGAAGATCCCACACAAGCTCAGGTACACTCACGATCGCGCAAATCCTAAATGTACAGATGCCAGAACCCGTATAATGTGAACATTTGTAGCCAGCATCTAGATCAAGAAACAACGTCAGCGGCATTCCCCAAAGCCTTCCTTTGTACCCCCTACCCTCGCCCACCTCACACACACACACACACACACACACACACGCGCGCGCGCGCTCACCCCAGAGTGACCATTCCAGAATCCTGATTTCTAACACCACAGATTGGTTTTGCCCGTTTTAAAATTTACATATGTTGGAATGCCATACATACGCTGGAATTCGGTAAACTGGTGGGAATTGGGTGCTCTCCTTGTACTTGCTGGTGCTCCCATAACTTTTGTTCTTTTATTCACAGTATGTTAACAGTTACTTAGTCGAGAATATCTGTGACTTTGACCCTACTGCAAAGAATGTGCAAGTTAATATACAGCTCATCGGTGAACATATCAGAGGTAAATTTACACTTAATTGTGGTCCAAATCGAACAGCAATAAAACACAGTTGCAATTCAGATGTTCAGATATTTTTATTACTATCAAGTAAGTGGCTTATAGATTAAATTTTTAGGAAAAACAGTTCTGATTGTAGTCCTCTTTAAGGTAGGGACACTTGTCTGTAATCGACTACATTCCCCAAAGTGACTGTTCATGCCACACATTTGAAAATTCCAAATCCATCAGAAATTTGAATGAAAATTCACACATCCATTTCCCACTTACTGACTGCATGTGTGTTAATTATTAAGGGGCTGCAGTGAGGATGGGAAACAAGCACATTAAAGAAAAAGGCTTACGGGCGCCTGGGTGGCTCAGTTGGTTGAGCGACTGCCTTCGGCTCAGGTCATGATCCCAGAGTCCCGGGATCGAGTCCCATATCAGACTCCCGGCTCTGCGGGAAGTCTGCTTCTCCCTCTGACCTTCTCCCCTCTCATTCTCACTCTCTCTCTAATAAATAAATAAAAAAAAATCTTAAAAAAAAGAAAAAGAAAAAGGCTTACTATCTTTGGGTTTCATTGAAGAACCAAATCAAAAAACAGATCATAAATCTTTGTAGACAACGAACAGACTTTTTGGAGAAGGAAAATCAGCAGGAATCCAGAGCAGGTAGACTCCCAGGCTGGAGAAGGTGATGAGCTCTTTGGCCACAGAGAACTGGCCACATGTAAGAGTAAAATCTAAGGGCACATGGGTGGCTCAGTTGGTTAAGCGTCTGCCTTCGGCTCTGGTCATGATCTCAGGGTCCTAGGATCAAGCCCTGCGCTGGGCTTCCCACTCACCAAGGCATCTGCTTCTCCCTCTCCCTCAGTGCTCTCTCTCTCAAGTAAATAAATAAAATTTTTTTTAGAAAAAGAGTAAATATCCAGAGTGAAATAGGTGAAGAGATTAAGAGAACCCTTATGATGAGCACTGAGTAATATATAGAATTGTGGAATCATTATACTGTGCACCTGAAACTAATATAAAACTGTATGTTAACCATACTGGAATTAAAAAAAAAATTTTTTAAAGACTAAATATACATATACAAGCATACACATTCCTCCACCAGTGTATGTCATCTCACCAAAACCTGAGGCCGTTTGTGTGAATGGGCCAATAAGGAATAAATTTAAAATTTGTTTCTTTTTTTTTGTTTCTTAGGAAAAACTAATCATCAGTTAGGAAAATGGCTCTGTAGAAATTGTTCACTAAACCTGCCCCTTTCCTCCCCTTCCCCCTATTCTACTGTCCTTGGGGACTCCGGACCAAGTCAGAAGGGTTTATAGACTTCTGGGACACATAGGAGTGAGCCCGGGCCGATGGATAAGGGAGAGAGATCCAGCCTAGGAAGGCAAGGTACTGTCAGAAGTTTGGGAGTCCTAGGGAACAGAGGAGAAGATGACGTCCAAAGAAAAGTTAACATGAATTCTTGGGGACCACGAGTGAAGTGAATAAAGATTAGAATTTCTGTTTGGAATGGCTTCTACTGTAGCCTCGGGACTCTGGGCGGATTCCCGGGAGCCTCTGAGTTAATTCACAGATGTCACATGAATCACTTCTTTTAAGGGGCTATTCAAGGGACACAGTAACATCAGCCACAACAAAAACGAATACCTGTTTACTGGATGCGTGTCTCTAACTCCTTCCACCCTTGTTCGCTCACTCTTCACTGAAGACTTAAAATCCAGAAGAAATATTCTCTATGTCAGTGCCTTTCAAGTAGATTCAGTCGCCGCGATGAGCCCCAGCACACCCTCCCCCTCCGTGTGGGACCAGTTGGTCTAACTGATAATTCTCTCTGAGCCCCTGCTCCACTTTGACCACCCCCAACCCTCCAGCCCCTCTGCTGAGAGCCAGACCCTGCTCCCGGGGTCCCTGGTGTCCTCTTGGACGGATGTTTCCCATTCTTGGGCAAGGACACAGGCACTCACCACTGAACCATCTAGTCCTTCTGTCGAGTAGGAGCTAGGGATAAGGAGCAAGCCCTTCCGCTCTCCATCTTGCAAGTGTGTTCAGGATTTGGCTCTCGCCCTTAATCACCTCATCCCCAGACAAAGACATATTCTGTGACATATTCGTCCCAAGGCAGGTTCTGCCCCTGACTTGCCTATCAGAACCACCTCCCGTTACTCATTTTGGCTCGTTTGTTTGAGAAAACATACAAATTTCCGCCTCCTTCTCCTGACCCCACTCTAAATTGGGCTAGCCAATTCCTGAATCGGCAAGGCGCCCACCCCTTTCTCTTTTCCTACAGTGTCCTCAGGTGGCAGGAACTCCAATTGCAGTTAATGGAGGTGGATTCAGCCACAACTCAATAGCCCTGAGGCTCCCCTACCACGCGGCCAAAGCTCAAGCATTGTCAAGGTCTCTGCTGCAATCCAGAAAGTTCATAGGCCACCCGGAGACCAAGCCTCTCTCCTTCAGAGGCAATTTTATCAGGAAATTCTAAGCACTCCATTTGAGGAAGGGAAGGGGAATGTATTAGGGCACCTTTCTGTTTGTACAGGAAAAACAGGAACCTTCTGGAAGGGCAATTTGTTGCTCAAAATGTATCTGAGCCTTCTAGCAGTGTTAACTAAGCCCCACTCAATAGCCCTACCCAGCATGAAACACCACCACCAATATCTGTCCCTTCTGCCCATCTTGGGGAAGGACTGTGAACTTAGCTCCTAACCCACCAAGCCTTTCAAAATAAGGATTTTTGACAAGACGATAAAATTGGGGCTGGTGAGGGCGCCTGGGTGGCTCAGTTGGTTAAGCAACTGCCTTCGGCTCAGGTCATGATCCCGGAGTCCCGGGATCGAGTCCCATATCGGACTCCTGGCTCTGCAGGAAGTCTGCTTCTCCCTCTGACCTTCTCCCCTCTCATTCTCAGTCTCTCTCTCTCTAATAAATAAATAAAAATCTTAAAAAAAAAAAAAAATGGGGGCTGGTGATATGCCCACACTTTCTATGGACTTCCACTTCCAACTTTCACCCTACTACATCCTAGCTCTAGAAAGGAATATATATATTTTTAATGTTTAGAAAACATCATACCTTTACTTATTCTTTTTTTTTTTTTTAAGATTTTATTTATTTACTTGACAGAGAGGAGAGAGATCACAAGTAGGCAGAGAGGCAGGGAGAGAGAGAGACGGGGGCGGGGGGGGGGGCGGGAAGCAGGCTCCCTGATGAGCAGAGAGCCCGATGCGGGGCTCGATCCCAGGACCCTGAGATCATGACCTGAGCTGAAGGCAGAGGCTTTAACCCACCGAGCCACCCAGGTCCCCTACCTTTACTTATTCTTATCTTTTAATTTTTGGTCCTAGATTTATTGAGATACGATGACATATAACATGGTATTAATGTAAGGTGTACAACATAATGATTTGATATATGTATATAGTGAGAAATGGTCACCGCCATAGGTTTAATTAACAGCCATCCCCTCACATAGTTACAAGATTTGTTAGTTGTGAGAACTTTTAAGATCTACTCTCTTAGCAACCTTCAAATATACAGTAAAGTATTGTTAACTATAATCACAAGACTGTATGTTCCATTTCCAGAATGTATTTATCTTATAACCAGAAGTCTCTACATTTGACCAACTTCACACATTTCCCCCAACACCTATCCCCTGTTTCTGGTTAACCACCAATCCACTCTCTGTTGTTATGAGTTCAGTTCTTTTAGACTCCACATACAAGTGAGACCATATAGCGCTTGCCTTTCTTTGACTTATTTCACTTAGCATAATGACTTTGAGGTCCATCCATGCTGCTGCAAATGACAGAATTTCCTTCTATTTGTGGCTGAATAATATTCCACGGTATATATGTACACCGTGTTTTCTTCATCCATCCATCAGTGGACACTTCGGTTGTTTACACATCTTGGCTTTTTTAAGTAATGCTGCAAAAAACAGGAGGGTGCAGATTCCCTTGAAGATAGTGATTTCATCTCCTTTGGATATATACCCAAAAGTAGAATTGCTGGATCCTATGGTGGTTCTATGTTTAATATTTTGAGGAACGTACATTGTTTTATTTAGTGGCTCTACCAATTTACATTCCCACCAACAGTGTACAAGGGTTCTATTTTCTCCATATCGTCAATACTTGTTATTTCTTGTCTTTCAGGTCATAGCCATTCTAACAGGGGTGATGTGATATCTCATTATGGTTTTGATTTGCATTTCTAGAAAGGGGTGTTTTATATTCTGGTGGAATTCCAGGCAGCGGAATCCCACCTTTAGATTGAACCAATCATCCATGGAGGAGTATTGGGCAGTTTTGTTTAGCAGGCTTGGCTTCCCAAGGCTGTGCCATTGCCCATGAATGTTGCTGACATACTTGCCTGTGGGGATCCCGGTGACTCCTGTGACCACTGGACCAGGACCCAGACAACTGTGCATGCAATAGTGCATTGGAAGCAATCCCGGGAGTTGGCCTCTTCTACACAAAGACCCTTTGTGTAGGGTCTGACCACCTTCTCAAGGAATCTATTCTCCCCATTCAACTTTGAACCTCTGCTGCCAACCTTGCCTGCTCTTTCCGTAGGGTGTCCCATACCTGTCCCATGTTCACCTCCCAGGGGGTTTGGACAGACATTGTCCACCAGGAAATGTTCTCAGACCTAGAAGCAAGAAGAACACTGTCCCTCACGTCAAGTGTGACCAGAATCACTTTGCTCTCTAGAGCTTGTATTTCTGGGCATACTTCTCCCCCATGTCTAAATCCAAGAGACTCTAAGTCCACAGGCACTGGCCTCTGCAGGAATTCTGCAGACCCTTCACTTCCCCTACAAGAGCCCTAGAGCTCCTCCTATGCCAAAGCAGCCAATGCCTCAGTGCCATTACCATCTATAAAGAAACTTACCACCATGGTCCTCCAAAGAGGGCAATGGAGGGAGATACCCCACCGTCAGAGGGAAGGACTGCGGCACTCACAGCTGGCACTAACTCTGTCTTCAAGATTCACCTTCCCCAGGTGGTCTTCCCCTAAGTGCTATTCTCTGTCTCCCTCCATGACAAGAGTGGAACACGACTCCTTCATTCCCCACAGCACAGCTGAAGATGAGACAGGAATGTTCCACAAGATTCTCCCACTTTCCAGAAATAATCAATATGAATACAGGGCTGAACTGAATCTCAATTGTAAGGATGTGCCTTGTTCTTTTATATATAATATATATATAATCTTTTATATATCTGTATCTAAAAGATATCTATATATCTTTTATATAGATATTATATATTTATATATAATATTTATTTTATATTATATATAAGTATATGTTTATATTATATATTTTAATATTATATATTTATATTATATATAAAATATATATTTATACTTATATTATATAAAATATATTATATTTATAATATACAAAATATATAATATATATGAATGTATACATTTATATATAATATATAAATGAAATATTAAACATATATTTTAATATTTTATTTATCTAAGATTTTATTTATTTGTCAGAGAGAGATAGCACAAGCAGGGGCCGCGACAGGGAGAGGGAGAGGCAGGCTCCCCACTGAGCAAGGAGCCTGTGTCTGGTTCTTTTAAATGAATCAAAGTGAAATGGACGACAAGATACTAAGAGCATTGTTTTGTCCTATTAATTTGGGCCCTCTGTAGACTATCACTGGTTTCGATTTACAGTTTTCTACAACCTTCTTAGACCTAGTTTCTTGGATGGTGATTCCTGCTGGGTTTTATTGTTTTCCTACCTGTAGGAAGAAAGCTGCAATCACGGTAGAGCTGAGTTTAACAGGGAGCCTGGAGTGTACCTTTTATGAAGTGCTCACAGATGTCAGGTTCTAGAGGAGGGAACATCCATTCAGTTTCAGAACAGATTCCTTTCATCCCGGAAAAAAACTCTTAAAGGGCCCTGTTAGTGAAGATATTGGACAAGTACTCGTTCACACACTGTTTGGGAAACTACCTTACGTTTAGTGAAGACTTGGGGCCTGGATGCTTGACTCATTTCCCATGCATGCAGACCCCTTCCATCTCCAGTCTAAGTCCCCCAGGGCGAAAACAGAAAGGAGGGGGAAAAATTGAATAATCAATTCTCTTTCTGCTGCTTACCATTCCTTTTGATTTTAAATTTTGAAGTATTCCAACAATAGTCATCGAATTTAGAGAAATGACATGGTTTTATTTCTCTAGGTACGATCACTGATGCTTTAATATTTGATAAAGTCTGCTAAAAATTAGTTTAATGAGAACATTTTTCTATTTAAGGCACACATAATTTTCAAGATTTCCTTGACACATTTTTTTATATTAGTGAATATTAAATAATCTTTTATCATGAAGGATTATAAAAATTATATTTTTATTAAGGTATTTTAAAAAGTCAAAAAGAACTAAAAGCCTTCCAACAAAAGAGTCACTAGCCTATCGCTCTTCTTTTTTCTCACTGTCCCCAGACCCCCTTACCAAAGGCAATTCTTTCTGACACTTTTGACTGTTTCTTCTGACATTGGCACGTTTCTGTATTTCCAATATTATACAATATTGCTATCTTTTCATGCATCAGTTTTCAACCTTGTCAATTGATTTTCTCTTATTATAGTTGAAGGTTTAGTTCTGTAGTACCCCCATTCTCTTATCCTATCCTCCCAAGTAATTATATTACCATTTGGGGTTAAATCAAAATGCAGTGTTGTCATGATTTTGCCTATGCAAATATTATCTATAGCTAAACACTGTAATATATTTGGATTGCTCCTTTTCCCCTTTTTGTTTTTCCTGAAGTAAATACTTAGCTTTTATTTATTTTTTTTAATTGCTGATTTTTCTTGGTATTTCTTAATAATTCCCACCCCATTCGCTTGTCTTTCCATCTAATTTCCCAAAAGGGAAATTTGGGGGAAAGTTTTATCAGATACCTTTTTTAGTTCTTTTTTTTTCTTCAAGACATGGTTCTAGAGATCCTAATTCTTTCTATCTAGGGTGTTCCTCCACCCCAGATCTGCTACTCAGTTGCCTTCCTGAAGTTCATTCTGTTGCTATCATAGGAATTTACTTTGTCTTGTTGGAGGCAGCAGATCCCCAGTAGTTTTCTGAGAAAGAGTGGGCGAATGGTAAATTTTTTGAGACCTTTCATGTCTGAAAATGTTTTTATTCAGCCCTCATATTTGATTTGTAGTTTGCCAGGGAACATAATCTTGAAGACAATGCCTCATTTTCTTTCTTGGGAAATTGAGATTATAATTCACATACCACAAATTTCACCAATTTATAGTGTACCACTCAGTAGTTATTAGTATATTCACAAGGCTTTGCAACTATCACTATTATCTAATTTTAGAATATTTTCATTGCTCCAAAAAAAGAAACCCAGCACCCATTAGCAGTCACTGTCCCTGACCCCTCTCTACCGCAGCCCCTCCCAACCACTAATCTACTTTCTATCTCTAAGATTTGCCTTTTCTAGCTAGACGTTGCATATAAATGGAGTCATACAATAGGTTGCCTTTTGTATCTAGATTCTTTCATTTAACATAATGTTTCAAGGTTTATCTTTGGTCTATGCACCAGTACTTCATTCCTTTTTTATGGCTGAATAATTTTCTTTTGTATGGATATACCAAATCTTATTTACCCATTTATCAGTTGATGGACATGTGGGTGGTTCCCGCTTTCTGGCTATTGTGTATATAGTGCTGCTATAAACATTTGTTTACAAGGTTTTGTGGGATCATGCGCTTTAGTTCTCTTGGGTGTGTAAGGAGGAGAGGAATTGCTGAGTCATATGGGAACTCTGTTTAACTTCTTGAAGAAATAGCTACATTGTCTGAAGAAACTGGGAAACTTGCAAGATCACCTTTGAGAGGTCTAAAGCCTTTCTGAAACCTGAGTCTGTGCCTGTGACCTCTTCGTTTTTGTTTTGTCTTGTTTCTTTCCAGAAGCTGGAGAATCACCTCCCCATTCCCCCAAGACTGAAATTTCCTAACGCTATGCCATGATATGGGCCTGTTTTCATCCACTGACCTGAGCATTCACTGGGCCTTTTCTCTTGTGGCACTCAGGTCCTTAAGTTCTGTGTGATTTCTCCCATGGCATCACCATTGCAAGCAAAGGCTATGCCCTCTGTGCACTGCACAAAGGTGCCTTGCTCAGGAGGTGGGTGGGGGCTGAAATCTAACCAGGATTCCATTCACTCAACTCTGCATCTTAGCTTAAGGCTATGTCTGCTAGGAGGAGGGGCATCCTTTTCTTTCCACATCTTTTTCAGTTTACCAAGCTTCGCCCACAGAGTGCATTCATCCATGCTAGGTGTCTTTTTCTCATTTACATAAAGGTGACCTAGAAGTTGGTGGTGACCTTGCCCTCCCTTTTCTGTGTTCCTTCTTGGGAACTCCTATTATTCAGACATTGGCTCTCCTAGAGGAAGTCTCTCAAATCCCTGTGTTTTCTCCCCTATTTTCCATCTCTTTGTCCCTTTGTTTCACTTTCTGAGACATTCTGTCAACCTGATCTTCTAGTTCTATTGAATTCTTGTTTCTGCATGTTTTAATGTCTAAGAGCCTTGGTTCTCTAAATACTTGTGCAATATCTTGTTCATGTTTCATGAATGCAATGTCTTCTCTCTCTCTGAGGGTATGAACAATAACTCTTTCTGGAGTTTTCTTTTCCCTGTTGTTTCTCCTTTCTTTCTGTTTTAGTGTTTTCGTCTCTGCATCTCAGCTCCACACCACACCCCTGGACAAGTTCCTCTCTCCAACACTAGAAATTTCTTTCTCAGAGAGGGTAACACAGAAAGTCTTCAGGCTGGGGGACGTCAGACACGGTTGAGATGGAGAATACCAGAGTGAAAATGAGGACAGCATGAGTGTGTTTACTGAATATAGAGACCTCTGTATGCTTTCCCCACAAAGCTCCAGACAAAAAGGAGAAAACAGAAGGAGCAAACAACTGATACTTGTACCTTTGGGGCATAAGAAAAATATCATGGGATTTTTATTTGTGTTATTTTATCCCACCGTTGCCTAACTTCTATTTTTTGTTTTCAAATATTTTATTTATTTTATTTTGTTTTTAAGATTTTATTTATTCATTTGACAGAGAGAGAGAGATCACAAGTAGGCAGGGAGGCAGGCGGGGGGTGGGGGGGAAGCAGGCTCCCTGCTTAGCAGAGAGCCCAATGCTGGGCTCGATCCCAGGACCCTAAGATCATGACCTGAGCCAAAGGCAGAGGCTTTAACCCACTGAGCCACCCAGGCGCCCCTATTTTTAAATATTTTAAAATGAAGAACATAAATAGACATATATCGGGGCTCATGCTCAAACTCTTACCGATGGAGGCACATAATCAAGAGTTCAGAGGCCGCTGCATTAAACTATGAATGTCTATAAAGTAAATTGCATTGATTTCAGTTCTCCACATTTGATCTATAGCTGTATCATGAAAAGCCAATATAATGTGATATACCGTATAGAAATTTTCAAACTAATACACCTGCAAGAACTCAGTGTTCCGCGTGGGACAAAATTCTACCCAACTTCAGATAATTCAAGAAAACATGTGTTTTTACCTCCCCACTTACCCCTGAGTCCTTCCTGATAAGCTGGAAGCAGCCTATCAGACCACGTTAAATTAACAATGACATATTAGGTGCCCGACTATCATGGCAAATATGAGTTTTCTGACCCACATAAAAAACGAAATATGTGCACACATACCCTTTTAAGTATACAATGTGGCCCGGACATTGAGCTCATTGCACGTGGCAGTAATGTGGCCTAGGGTATATAAAACAATAGAAAGAGAGGCGCCTGGCTGGCTCAGTGGGTTGGAACCTCTACCTTCAGCTCAGGTCATGATCTCAGGGTCCTGGGATCGAGCCCCACATTGGGCTCTCTGCTCAGCAGGGAGCCTGCTTCCCCCTCTCTCTCTGCCTGCTTCTCTGCCTACTTGTAATCTCTCTCCCCTCTGTCAGATAAATAAATAAAATCTTTCAAAAAAAATATCCTAGAACATCCCAATGTCTCCAGCAAAATCAACTCCTTATGTAAGTTTGATTAAGCTAGAACCTACAAAAATACCATCAAATGTTTAGTTAATGGGTTCATGAATGGATTTGAAGGTTGACCCAGCAATTCTTTTAGCTGAGATGTCTTCAGATAATTTACTACACCCTTCGCCAAGGCAAAGCAAAAAATATATATATAATTTCTTATGGTTAGAAAAGAAACAAAAGTAGTATATCTGCTTGAATGAATTACCACACCCGCGCTATCTGCCTCTTGTCGTCCGCCAAGCTGCACCATCTGGCATCTCTCCACCACAAGAGGGCAGTAGCGCTCAACCGTTGTTAATGGAAACCCACCGGAGCCGAGGAGACTTCATTAGAGAAATCGTTAGAGCCAGCTGTTAACACATCAATCTCTCATTGGAAAACGCGGGCAAACAGGAACCACAGCCCAGATAGATCCAGCGCTTCTGTTCCCGGTAACAAAAAGACAGGAAATAAGCAAAAGGGGCTTGTGAAAGGGAGCGGCCTCCCTCCCCATCCTCGTGTCCTTGAATCACCGTGGAGATGACTGGCCAGCTTAATAATGGCTGCAGATAGGGGTCTGTTTCATTTAGATGTTCAGATAAGAACACTGTGACAGGTATCAACGGAGCACAGCTCTTAATGGGCATTTGGGAAGGGCAAAATAAAAACTGTTGGGTGCAGCAGAGCTGGATAGCTCAGAAAATGGATTAAGACTGGTTTTAGGAATGAAACCTAGGATAAACTTTAGATTCGTGACATTGGAACATTAAGATCATCAAAGTAATCTTTGCATTACTTTGTCAAGGTTCCAGGAAGCTAATTAATACAAAAAGGGATCAATTATAACAAACACGCCTCAATATTTTAAGTGTGTGTGTTCATTGGTCTAGTATTGCCCATAACTTGAGATGGATAAGCTATTTTTAATGTGCTATCATGACCAGCAACTGTTTTTGTTTTTATTCATAATTGTCACTTATGTTACTGAGCTATTATTGAAAAGGCTTTTAATATTTGAAAAACCTAACTTAATTATTCCATAATTTCATGTTCTTTCAACATTTTTTGAACAATTACAATTTAGAGAAAAGACGGTGCTTCTGTGTGTGTTGAGAGAACTTTTGAAAATTGTATCCCCATGTTTTAAAGTCATCCTCAAATAAAAACGGAGACTTGTGAATATTTCCCACTTTTTATATGCCTTACATATCTCATATTGTACCTTTTGTCATAGTCAAAACTTCAAAACAATAGAAAGGGTAAATCTAATTCAGGGAATCTTGTTCCTTCATAGAGAGAAAGGAGAGAATACAGGGAAATAAAATATGTTCTGTCATCCTAATAGATACCCATGAGGGACATAATTGTCATTGTTGTAAATGAGCCATTGGATAGAAGATATTTAAAAACTCTTATTCAAGTGTAAGTATCATTTAATGGTTTATTCAACTCAAATTAGCAAACATTATTGAGTTAAGCACTGTGGTAAACAATAGGAGTAACAAAAATGAATAAAACATTGAGCTAAGGGTGAGAGTCACCCAAAAGAAGGAAGATAATTAATATTTTTTAGCAATTACTCTGTAACAGATTGTTGTATATCTTTTCTCATTAATACTCATAACAATTCTGAAATATCATCCCTGTTTTATGGAAGATGAAACAGGCTACCGGCAATTAAGTGGACTGCTCAAAGTCATAGAACTAGTTGATATAGAGCCACGATTGGAACCCAGATCTGTTCAACTTTTATTTTTTATTGCTTTTTTAAAGATTTATTTATTTGACAGAGGGAGAGAGATCATAGGTGGGCAGAGAGGCAGGCAGAGAGAGAGGGAGAAGCAGGCTCCCTGCTGAGCAGAGAGCCAGATGTGGGGCTCGAGATCATGGACCCTGAGATCATGACCTGAGCTGAAGGCAGAGGCTTTAACCCACTGAGCCACCCAGGCGCCCCTGTTCAACTTTTAAAGCATAGTCTCTTTCACATAGACCAATGGAACAGAATAGAGAGCCCAGAGATGGACCCGCAACTCTATGATCAAATCATCTTTGACAAAACAGGAAAAAATATCCAGTGGAAAAAAAGACAGTCTCTTCAATAAATGGTGCTGGGAAAATTGGACAGCTATATGTAGAAGAATGAAACTTGACCATTCTCTTGCACCATACATGAAGATAAACTTGAAGTGGATAAAAGACCTCAACGTGAGGCAGGAGTCTCTCAAAACCCTAGAGAAGAACATAGGCAGTAACCTCTTCGACATCAGCCACAGCAACTTCTTTCAGGACGTGTCTCCAAAGGCAAAGGAAACACCAGCGAAAATGAAGTTTTGGGACTTCATCAAGATAAAAAGCTTCTGCACAGCAAAGGAAACAGTCAACAAAACAAACAGGCAACCCACAGAATGGGAGAAGATATTCGCAAATGACACTACAGACAAAGGTCTGATATCTAAGATCTATAAAAAACTCTTCA
>CM052804.1:37695446-37815225 GCA_028533885.1 Nasua narica
CATCTTTAGCCATCAGAGAGAGTCAAATCAAAACCACACTGAGGTACCACCTTACACCAGTTAGAATGGCCAAAATCAACAAGACAGTAAACAACAAATGTTGGAGAGGATGTGGAGAAAGGGGACCCCTCTTACACTGTTGGTGGGAATGCAAATTGGTGCAGCCACTTTGGAAAACAGTGTGGAGATGCCTCAAGAAATTAAAAATAGAGCTACCCTATGACCCTGCAATTGCTCTACTGGGTATTTACTCCAAAGATACAGATGCAGTGAAAAGAAGGGCCATATGTACCCCAATGTTCATAGCAGCAATGGCCACAATTGCCAAACTATGGAAAGAGCCAAGATGCCCTTCAACAGATGAATGGATAAAGAAGATAAGGTCCATATATGCAATGGAATATTATGCCTCCAACAGAAAGGATGAATACCCAACTTTTGTATCAACATGGACGGGACTGGAAGAGATTATGCCGAGTGAATTAAGTCAAGTGGAGAGGTCCCACTTACGTTTGGATCATAAGAAAAAACATGGAGGGCATTGTGAGAAGGAAGGGAAGGGTGAATGAGGGGAAATCAGAGGGGGCGATGAACCACGAGAGACTGTGGACTCTGAGCAACAAACTGAGGGGTTTAAAGGGGAGGGGGTGGGGGGTTGGGCGAGCCTGGTGGTGGATATTGAGGAGAGCATGCATTGCATGGAGCACTGGGTGTGGTGCATGAACAATTAATCTTGTAACACTGAAAAAATAAACATATTTGGGGAAAAAATAAAAAAAATAAAGCATAGTCTCTTTTCATTGGATCATTCTATCTGAATATTAGTGATTGACTCCTGGGGAAAAGTAACTTTTATAAATGGCAGTTTAATAGTTTACAGTTTAACAAATGAAGCATCATGTTGTGCAGTCATTACATATTTTAAAATAAATTTTAATTAGGAAATATTTTAAACATAAGTTAGAGGGGCACCTGTCCGGCTCAGTCCAAAGAGCACGTGACTCTTGACCTCGGGGTTGTGAGTGAGCCCTGTGTTGGGTGTAAAGTTTACTTTAAAAAAAAAGTTAGAGACTTTTTTTTTTTAAGAGATTTTATTTATTTATTTGACAGACAGCGAGAGAGGGAATACAAGCTGGGGGAGTGGGAGACGGAGAAGCAGGCTCTCCATTGAGCAGGGAGCCCGACGTGGGGCTCAATCCCACAGCCCTGGGACCATGACCTGAGCCAAAGGCAGACACCCAAGAACTGAGCCACCCAGGCACCCCAAAGTTAGAGACTTGTAGTGGTTACAGAGCCCTAGGCTATATTTAATCCTAATATTATGTATGAGTCAGACACTTTAAAAAAAATAAAACATTATAGAAACAGTTGAGACTTTCTGCCTCTCCTTGATCCCATTCTCTTTTCTTCCTCTCTAGAGACACTATTATGAATTTGATGTTTATCAGTTTTATGCATGATTTCTTACTTTGACTACATGCTTATGAATCCATAAACAATATGATATTATTTTGCAGGATTTTAAATTGTGTTTTAATTGCATCCGAAAGAACATTTTTTTAAAGATTTTATTTATTTATTTGACACACAGAGAGATATCACAAGTAGGCAGAGAGTCAGGCTGGGGGGGAAGGGGAAGCAGGCTCCCTGCTGAGCAGAGAGCCCCATGCGGGGCTTGATTCCAGGACCCTGACATCATGACCTGAGCCGAAAGGCAGAGGCTTTAACCCACTAAGCCACCCAGGCGCCCCCCCAAGAACATTTTTAAAAAAAGATTTTGTTAGAGAGAGAGAGAAAGAGAGAGAGAATAAGCAGGGAGGAGGGACAGAGGGAGAGGGAGAAGCAGACTTCCCACTGAGCAGGGAGTCCAACTTGGGGCTGGATCCCAGGACCCTGGGATCAGGAACTGAGCAGAAGGCAGATGCTTAACTGACTGAGCCACCCAGGTGCCCCCAAGAACACATTATTTTACTACTTACTTTTTGTGATAATGTTTTTGAGATTTATCCACAACAGTCTATATACCAAAATTCATTTATCTGTTTTCTTATAATTACATAAACAAAATTCTGCTATGGTTTTGACTCAAAGCATATCTGACAAACTTTCCTCATAATACCGGAACTTCTATTTTAATAACAAAAGTACAAAACTATCCCACACTAACTTTTTTTTTTTCTTGATACAGATCATTCTCGAATGGAAGTATGGAAATTTGGTAACATTGTCATCGAATACCTCTACCACTGGATACACATCTGCTTGGCTCTCATGGAGCTAAACAAAAAACCAAGTAGTGCTCTTGCACCCCCCTTGCCCTCCAAGACTGACTCCTGTGTGTATGCAAAAATGCCAAAGGGAAACGTGCCAGGGAAATGCTAATGAATTAGTACTGTACTTAAGATATTTTTGTCATGTTCAGTTTTGTTAACTCTAAAATACTTTCAATTGGAAAGGAGTGCCACATAGACATTCTGCTCCTAGACATTTACCTCAGCACTTTCTAAAACGAAAATGCTACCTAAGGAGACATTTGATCTAAAAAACATCCAGTTAAGGTAGCCATAACCAAATGTATGTCATGGAATATACTTAAAAGTTTCCTTTTAATTTTAACTTTGTATCTGCATGGGACTATTGTGGTTAATTGGGTGGGGTTATTTTCATTTCTTTAAGGTAGGAAGTAAAAGCTGAGGATTTAAGGAGGAAATGGCAGTTTTTACATTAAAGGGGTACCAAGTAATAAAGATTTTAAGAAATGAACTGGGAATTGTTTTTCTAATTTTTCAGAGACCTAAGTGAGTGCCCCCACTTTCCCCACCCCACCTCTGACTCCCCCTCCTCACTCATCTTAACAAGTTATTCCAATGAATAGAAATTCTTGTGGGAAAACGTCCATGACTCATGGAAAAAAGAAAACACCTTTTTTTTTTTTTTGTAACAAAAACCCCTCAAGTTCAAGAACTGCAAAAAGAATTTATATTTATTTAAAGCTTATTATTACAGCAAACTTTACTGCTCTTTTGTGAGATTTCATCTTTGCAATAAGATATCTGATGAGAGTCCCTTTTTAATAAAAATTTGGGAAATTAAACTTCATTTTCCTTATTTGGTTGACAAAATGTGATGTGTTCCGAACATCTTATAATTTGAGATTGGAGGTCCCTTCTTAACCTTTCTGATAAGATGGCAGTATTATTACCAGTCCTCATCTCCTGGATGCCCAGTTTTAACCTATAAGCCTATTTCATATTTGGAAGAGGGCTTTTCAGGGCATTTGCAACAACATTTCTAGCAACAATGTTCTTGAAGATATTAAACTGATAGCCACATATCCTGATGGCTTCAGAACAAGCTTAGAGAGTCCACTGTGCATACAAATGGCATTTTAGGCAGTGAGGAGAGAACATTTTTACAGAATGCTACCTTTTTAACCATCATTGCTGGAATTAAGTGAACTAAATGGCATCTAGCTCAATTGAGAACAGATAAACATTTGCGTGGATTTTAACTTGTTTGAAGTATTTTCACACACAAGTTCATTTGATCCTCCCAATAACCTGTAAGGTAGTTAGTCTAGTATCATTATCTCCACTTTAGAAGTTAGGACATAGGCTCAAAGAGTGAGTTGCCTAGATCAAAACAGCTAATAAGAAGCAGGGGCGTCTAGCATCCATCTCTCCTAATTTTTGCCAGCACCTCAGACATCTCGCTAACATTCTATAACCTTTACCAGGCTAATGACCATGCTATCAGTCTTTTGGAAACTACTTTAAAAGTAAGCAACCAACAAGAAAGTTTAATTGGATTTATTTAACAATCTTTCAAGTAAAATACTATCCCATAACACCAGAAGCTTACTTTTTTAGTGAAGAGGATGTTATTTATACTTGACAAAAATTTGGATACAGATTTATATTTAAATATATTTATTGGATAGGCTGATTTGAATAATTTGAATAGATTGAATTACCTATAGTTATATATACTTCAGAAGCTTAGACTTGATTAGATTTTTTGTTGGCTCTCTTCCCTGTAGCTTATAGGTAACAAGGACACTGTATGGTGTCGACCATCCAGACCACTTTTTTCTTTCTTTCTTCTTCTTCTCTTTCTTCTTTTTTTAATTTAAAGGGGATAGAAGTTTATTGAATACACTGTAAGGGAGCAGCGAGCAAGGAGAGACTATCTACCAGGACATGGTGGCGGGGGCTAAATTTGGAGGGGGATGTATGGAGGCATGAGAACAGATGGAAGTCTTCCCTTTTTGGTAGCCATGTCCAGTTTAAGTAGCCCCTTGGTCAGCTGGGGCTTATGGCTGTCTTGAAGTGAGTCACTTAATGAGCCTGTTCGCATTTAGCCAGTGGTCACTGGGGACCCATTTGCCTTTCTCGGGTTTCCATTGCTCAAGACTGTTGCCTACGAGTAGCCTCGACATTCCCCCCGACAGATCGATGATGACGAATCTTCGGTATTTGAGCAAAGGACTCATCTTCAGTAGCAGCTGCATGTTGGACAGGGTTTCTATGCAGTTATAGACCAGAGCATGGTATTATATTGTGCTGATACGAGATTTGAGTGAAATTCCCTGGTGGCTAGGTCCATGAGATTTAGGGGGAGGGGATCCTCTGATGGCATGGGCTGGAATCATCATTTGTATATATAATTGTTGGATTCATTCAGGCACATAGGAATGTATTTTGCCTGTAGATCAGGATGGCAGCTGGATCCAAAGGAACAAAGGAAAAAGGGGGCGGCGGGGGGGGGGGGCAAAAGAAGAAAGGCAGCTGAGTCAGCCAATATCAGGAAAGGGTCCCAACCTAGTCCATAACGTGTGCAGATTTGCCCTAGACAAGCTTGCACTGCACGCACGTTAGAACAGAGACCTCAAGGGGATGGAGTGGGAGGGGAGAGGAAAGGGGTCCTTCACCCTCACAGGCGCAGGCAGTTTGACCTCTCTGACCTCAGACCTTTAGACCAAACTGGGGAGCTGTCCCGGCCAGAGATCTTCAGTTGTCTGAGTACTAAGGTTCAACTGCGGAAGGGCCAAAAAGAGAAAGGAGAGGGAGGGAAGGATCCTTCCCAAGGGCAAGAGGGGAAATCCCTTACTCTTTCAGCGAGGACAGTCCTGAGGGTTCCCTCTGGGGCTTCAGAGCCTCAACAAGGAGTAACCTTGGCCAAGGCTGTCAGTTCCCCCAAGGAGCACTAGAGTTGGCCCACTGAGGGAAAGCGCCAAGAAATTCCAAGAAAATCTGGGAAGACTCTCGGCCTAGCAGAGGTTCTCCATATGGGCCACAAAATGTGGGGCTTCCAGACTGGGTGGAGGCTGTTGGGGCAGGCGGTGAAAGAATTCACCCAAGGCAGAACAAAGAAGCTAGAGGTTTATTAAATATACTGCAAGGAAGCAGTGGCCAGGACAGCAAAGGAGAGACTGTCTGCCTCGACCATTTTCCTTTTTAATTCTGGCTTTCCTTGGTCTAGGAACAACAATTAGTTTTCAGGACAATGATACTGGACTCTTAGAAAAGTTCCTGTTGGGCGCCTGGGTGGCTCGGTTGGTTGAGCCACTGCCTTCGGCTCAGGTCATGATCCTTGAGTTCCAGGATCGAGTCCCACATTGGGCTCCTGGCTCCACGGGGAGTCTGCTTCTTCCTCTAACCTTTTCTCCTCTCATGTTCTCTCTCACATTCTCTGTCTCTCAAATAAGTAAATAAAATCTTTAAAAAAAAAAAAGAAAGAAAAGTTCCTGTTGCCTCTTTTAACAGCTTTATTGAAATATAACTTACATACAATATAACCTACCCACTTAACGTGTACAATGCAATGGCTTTTAGTATATTCATAGAATTTACAACCATTACAAAATCAGTTTTAGAGCATTTTCATCACCCCCTTAAGAAAGCCCATACCTGGGGCGCCTGGGTGGCTCAGTGGGTTAAAGCCTCTGCCTTTGGCTCAGGTCATGATCTCAGGGTCCTGGGATTGAGCCTCACACGGGCTCTCTGCTCAGCTGGGAGCCTGCTTCCCCCTCTCTCTGCCTACCTCTCTGCCTACTCGTGATCTCTCTCTGTCAAATAAATAAATAAAATCTTTTAAAAAAGAAAGAAAAGAAAGAACGAACGAACGAACGAAAGAAAGAAAGAAAGAAAGAGGAAAAGCAAGCCCATACCCATTAGTAGTCACTCTCCGTTTTTCCCCACCCAAGCCCTAGGCAACTATCCATTTTCCTTTCTCTATGGGTTTGCCTATTCCAGACATTTTATATAAATGGAATCAAACAGTATGTGCTTTCTTGTGACTGACTGCCCATTCCCTGTTAATCTAAATATGATTAAGCTACCAGCACCCTTAACTTCCATAGACATCTCCATCCACTGACTCCGTGAAGATCTTTCCAGGTAATTTAGGGAATTTTCATTCTTCTCATGTGAGGTTTATGTAATGCCACTCCCACCTAACCCCACTCTACATCATTAACTCTGTGTTCTTACTCTCCCCTGTATGATTTTATTATAAAGACCTCTCTGAATAGACAATATCAATTAATGAAATATTGCCTATTTCTTTGTCCTTCGACATGGTAATTATCCTCAGAGGGTGTTGTCTCCTAGTCATGAACTCTATATAACTCTATCTTACCTTACCTAAATCTATTGCCTGGGCTTAGGCCATCTTGCCCATTGACCACAACTAGCAAGGCACTTCTTGGTGGCCATATTTTGTTCTATGTGGCCCTGACTCTCCAGCCACAGCTTTTTGAATTAGGGTTGACCCCTTGTCAAAGGGAGACCAATGTGTGAAAGGGCCCAATATTGAAAGTAACCAAACCATGGATAAATCAAATTGGGAAACAGCAATAGGAACAGTGGCTAGAAGGATGGTAAGTGTTTAGAGAGGCCAAAAGTGTCATGCCAGGCCTTAAACAATTTAAGCAAACTGCCTTCCAGACAGTACAAATTAGCAGAAATGCTGGTAGAGAAAAAGTTTAGAGAATTCTTTGGGACAAGAATGCACAAGAGGGCAGAGAGGGTACAAAAGGCAGCAGAGACTGAAAGAGTAAGGAAGTAACATAAGTAAGATTAATATCGAAAGATTAAATGGAAGATCTATTAGCTTGGGTGCTGAGGACCCTACAGTGGCCTTGGATCCAACTCTAGTCAACTGCTCTATTCTTGAGGTCTTATTTCTGAAAATCTAAGATAGTCAGAATTCTCTGTTGTGTAACAGTCAGGAGTATGGCAGCGATGATACTATCTTTTATTGGCTTACCCTGCTTCTGTCCTTTCAGCACCTTCAATTAAAGTTCCCAAACTTGGATTCAAAATGTTAGGAAGCTTCTCTGTGTCTCTGATTCACTGCTGCAGGTATCACCATTGCTGCAAACTCCACCAAGCGTTTGAAGAACTTGAACTCTCTGAAACACTGCATCTGAGAAATCAGTCTTCTGCCTTTGGGAAAATCTCACAATTGCTTCACTGCAACATCCCAAAGGCAAAGAGAGAATACAGGATTCAATATAGCAACTCAAAAGCTCACATTATATATAGCATATTGAGCTGAGTAATTTTGTATAACTAATTCTGCCTTCGGTCTCTTTAAGCAAGAGACAGACAGTCTTGGCAGAGGGGCTTTATTTTTACCCTTTATTGATTCTTTTTTATTTTAAGCAAAATAATGTAGACTTATAGTTTAGAGTCATCCTGTTATACCTTTTAAGACTAGAGAATTTCTCAGTCCCTCCTCACCCCTATTGTTCTTATTTCTGAGTCAACTATTTTCAATTCCTTTAGCTCAGGAATTAATACACAGCCCAAAGGTTAAATCCGGCCAGTTGCCAATTACAATCAAGTTTTATTAGAAAAGCCATGCCTGAGGGTGCTTGGCTAGCTCAGTCAGTGGAGCAAATGACTCTTGTTCTCAGGGTCCTGAGTTCAAGCCCCACATGTGGTGTAGGTTTATTTGATGGATAGATAGGTAGGAATGAAGGAAGGAAGGAAGGAAGACAAGGGAAGGGAAGGTGCTTCTCCCTAGCACCTATGTCCTACTCAAGGACATAATTGAGTAGCTGCCACAGCTACTAAGACCCTAAGACCCACAAAACCTAAATATTTACTATCTGACCCTCGGCATAAAAAGTTTCCCAACCCCTATTTCGGTTTTTGTTCTGACATGTACCTCCACAGTGTGAGATAATATGCTGTGTGTCTACACATTTTTTTCCTGAGTTAAGCAATATTTATTAGTCTCCCAGTCTGCATTACAAAGATTTAGCTTCTTCCCCAGTGTGTGTGTCCACACACACACACACATATAAACATTTCCCATTCCTCCATTCTTTCCAATATATTACATTGTAATTTAAAGTAGAATACATTGATATTCAACATTTGCATTATCGTGATTATGTATGCTATTTAGGGCTTAGCCACGTAGTAAATTACAATTATTTTCCTTTTCTGAACATCTTTTCGTTTTCCCTGGAGTTAATGTCAAAAGAGTGGCGGAGTGACCCAAAGTAGATTTCAGAGCAAAGAATATTACCATGATAAAGGAGGTCATCTCATAATGAAAAATAGGTCTCAATTAATTAAGAAGTCATAACAATCTTAAGTATTTATACATCTAATAACAGAGTTTCAAAGTACATGAAGCAAAAACGGATAGAACTACAAGACCAAAGAGACAGAAGTAAATTATTGGTTGCCTAGGGTCAAAGGGTCTGGGGTAAAATGACTGACTGATGGATATATGCTTTCTTTTTTGGGCATTAAAAGTATTCTAAAATTGGTTGTGGTGATGGTAGTACAACTCTCTCTGAATGTATTACAAACCATATCCCAATAAAGCTGTTTGAAAAAGAATGGCTGGAGCGCCTGGGTGGCTCAGTGGGTTAAAGCCTCTGCTTTCCACTCAGGTCACGATCTCAAGTCCTGGGATCCAGCCCCACAGGGCTCTCTGCTTAGCGGGGAGCCTGCTTCTTCCTCTCTCTCTGCCTGCCTCTCTACCTACTTGTGATCTCTCTCTCTGTGTCAAATAAATAAATAATCTTTTAAAAAAGTTAAAAAAAAAAAAAAAAAAAAGAATGGCTGGGAGATACCTGGGTGGCTCAGTCGGTTAAGCATCTGACTTTTGATTTTGGGTCAGGTCAGGATCTCAGGGTGATATGGAAACCGTGATGGGCTTCAGTGCACTGGATGTGGAGCCTACTTAAGGCTCACTTTTCCTCCACCTGACCTCCATTAAAAAAAAAAAAAAAAAAGGATGGCTATACTATACAGAAATCCAACCTACACATAAATGGTAAATATGTGGTTAAACATACTATTTTTCTTATTTTAAAAATGTTTTTGAAAGATAACTGCTTAAAGCAAAAATAATTTATGTGTTTATAACACAGGTAGCAGTAAAATGTGTGAAAATAGTAACACAAAGTCTAAGAGAGGGAAAAAATACTTTTGTAAGGTTTTTTAACTATATATAAAGAAGTATATTCGTCCTTGAAGATGGACTGAGATAAATTAAAGATGTATATGAGAAACTCCGAAGCAACACCTTAAAAAAATAAGTATGGCAGGGGTGCCTGGGTGGCGCAGTGGGTTGAAGCCTCTGCCTTCGGCTCAGGTCGTGGTCTCAGGGTCCTGGGATTCGAGCCCCGTATCGGGTTCTCCGGGGAGCCTGCTTCCCCCCTCTCTCTGCCTACTTGTGATCTCTCTCTCTCTCTGTCAAATAAATAAATAAAATCTTAAAAAAAAAGATTAAAAAAAACAAGTATGGCTAATAAGCCAACAAAGAGGTTGCATCATAAAAATCTTAAGGTAAATCATTAAAAAAAAAAAAAGGTAGAAAAAGCAGGGAGGGTTAGAGAACAAAGAACAGATGGGGAAATAGAAAAACCGCAACCATACTCATAATCACTTTATTTTTTTTAAGATTATTTATTTATTTATTTATTTATTTGACAGAGATCACAAGTAGGCAGAGAGGCAGGCAGAGGGAGAGGAAGAAGCAGGCTCCCCATGAGCAGAGAGCCCTGTGGTGCTGGACCCCAGGACTTGAGATCATGACCTGAACCAAAGGCAGAGGCTTTAACCCACTGAGCCACCCAGGCACCCTTCATAATCCCTTAAAGAAAATGTTCTAAACACTCTAATAAACACTAAAATCATCATATTAGACAAAGAAAGCAAGACCCAAATATATATTACAAACATGAGATCCACTTTGAATATAAAGACAAAAATAGATTAAAATAGGTTAAAAGGAAAAGGAAGGAAAAATATATACTATGCTAACAATCAAAGCTGGCTGTATTAATATCAGATAAAGTACATTAAGAGAAATAAAAGAAGAGAGTCATTTCTTAATGGTATAGAGATCAATGCAAGAGGACCTAACAATCCTAAATGTTTATATACCTAATAACAGAACTTCTAAATACCAGAAACAAAACTGACAGAATTAAAAGGAGAAATAGATCCACAGTCATAGTTGGAGATTTTAACATCCTTCTGCCAGTAATTGAAAAGATACCTTTGGGTGCTATAAGACTAGTTTGGAATGGGCCAAGTGCTACTGAATGAACAGACGGAATGTGACTGTATTTAAAAATGTATATGATTTTGATTTCTATACCCAGTATTACCATGTTATTAATCATTTCCTCCATTAAGCATAGGCCCAGTATTAATGTATAGGTTTTCATCTTCTGCCAAGTTACCCTGAGCCAGGTATATTCACACTGAATATCTCGGTGGAAAAAAAAAAAATCGATAGCGTGAGGGCAGTGTTTTTCAAACTTGAGTGATTATCACAGTTACCTGGAGGGTTCATTAAAATTCAGATTGCTGGGTCCCATCCCGGAGTTTCGGTTGCGTAGGTCTGGGAAAGGGCCAGAGAATTTACATTTTTAACGAATTCCCGGGTGACGCTCCACACTTTGGGAACTACCGGCTTAGAATTCTGTCATTCCTTTCTTCCCATTAATTTCGAGACAGCCAGTTGGTTTCCAAAGACGAAGACCGTAGGACTCGGTCCCCTACAGCGCGTAAGCAGCTCAAAAGCGGGACTCCCAGCAGCTCCAAGTGGTCCAGGCCTCCCAAATCCGCGCGAGAGTTTACGCGACGACGTCGGCGTCTGCGTCAGCGTCACGTCGGCGTCGGCCACGTTCAGCGGAGACGGGAGCAAGATGGCGATTCCGGGCAGGCAGTGAGTGATCCGGGAGTTAGGGTCAGGCTGGGAATGCAAAATCACGGCGACTTTGTCTTTGGCCGAGGAGTAAAAGTGCGCTGGAAGTGAAGGGGCTTGTGCCGTCAGGGATAGAGACGGGGGAAAGCGAGAGATCCTGAGGAACATATTCCCTTCCCCCACACATTTTCCAGGCTGGAAGCCCGAAGTTTGAGGGAGAAACTTGTGAGGAAATAAAGGAAGTTAGGCTGAGGGGCAGAGAGCGAGACTTTTCTATTTTCCAAAAGCTCGGTCTGAGGCCCCTCAGTCTTGCTTCCTACCCCGCGCTTGAGTTTCTCCCTGGTTGGATGCTTTCATGGGCAATGAGAAGAGAGACCATTCCTGGCTTCCTTAGAGGGCCTTGTTCTCCTTGGCTGCTCAAGTCCTGATTCCCGCCCTCCCTTCTTGTTTTAGGAATGTTGTGCAGAGAAGCCACAGAAAAGGGTAGGCATATAGGGAATTGGAGTGTGCATTGCTGCAAGAGAAATATTGTGTGTTCTTGAAAGTTTTACCTTTGATGCGTAATCCTTATTTCCCGTGATCTCGGCATTTTAAAGGCCAAAACGTGCGAAACTAAATGAGTTGAATCTGATGGTATGGTTCTCTGAGTTGCTCCAAGACCGAGCAAATGAGCTCGATAGAGTGTAATGGGCTTTTGTCCATGGCTGCTTGGGTTTCTCAGTTAATGTAATCTTTTTAAAAATTTTAGTGGGTGTCATTATCCAATAACTTATTTAAAACTATGTAAGTACCCAGTGTGGGGGGGGGGAACCTAGATATTTTCTTGCTCGACCACATGAATAGAGTGTTTTCTAGTTTTTAGCGAGCATAAACTGAGCTTTCCACTGACGTGTTCTTTCTAAAACATTACTATTATTTCACCATCTAAAACATTTCTGAAGTCCTCAATTACTTCCTTCTTTGATTAATATGGTATTTGAATTTGGTCTTTACCTGCAAATAGTTGCTTAAAAGCAATACTTATAAAATCTTAATCGACATTAGAGTTTTGAGATCACGGAAAAGCAGAAACAGTGTTATGTGTTCATAAGCTATATGACGTTTTGACTTGGTAGCTTCATCTGGCAGAAGTAGCGGATGTATTACTTTTTAACATTTAAGTATAATCGTGTAATTTCTATTTCAAAAAAAAAAATGCAGGTATGGGCTTATTTTGCCAAAGAAAGCACAGCAGTTGCACCCTGTTTTGCAAAAACCATCAGTGTTTGGGAATGATTCTGATGATGATGATGAGGTAAGGGAACCTATGTTTTTCTATTCCATTGTTAGAAATATAATTTTTTAAATTGAACTTGTGAATTTGATGTCTTTGCTTGCTTTAGTTATTTGTGATTACAGTGTATCTGGAGTATATTACAATTTACAGAGTCATCCAAAGGAATATTTAAAGAAAGACTTTTCACTGATTTTTTTTTTTCTTCATAAGTGGTACATGGGTAATCTAAGATTTTTTTAAAGTTGTGAATTTCAGTTATTTCTAAGCAATTACACAAAGTTGTTTTAGACAGCTAATACTGATACGACAAATTGTTAGTGTAAAGATCCCTGAAAATGAGCTATTAAGACGTCCCCAATTGCCTAGAAATTTTTATTGGCGAAATAGTTTCTTCTAAGACTACTTTTGTGGTTATAAATTGTCTGCTAAATGTAATTGCTCAGTTATAATGGTAGTGCTACAGTAATATCTAATATGAGTATTTTCTATTTCAGCAGCTAAAACAATGTTTTCCCGTGAAATCCACAGCTTATAGCAGAAATAACCCCAAATATATGCTTATCTAATACTTGAGTTGTTTTCTGTATTTCTAAAGACTTTTGAATCCGTTAATCTGGTATTTCCTTTGTTCTGGCAGAAAGATAGCTTCTCTTTCAGTTTTTACTAATTTTATAATGGCATAGGTAGGTAATTGAACATATTTGATACTTCTTTGCTTTTTGCTTTCCTTCTGTTGAAGAAATTGGCTCGAGATGCAATCAGTCTACTTCCCTGCATTCTGCCCCAGACAACTATCACATTATGATTTTGCTTTGCATTTCCCTGATGGCCCGTGATATTGACCATTTATGTATCATGTTTGGAGAAATGTCTGTTCATATCATTTGTCTATTTTAAAATTGGATTATTTGTGCTTTTACGATTTGGAAAATTTATTTATTCTAGATACAAATGCTTTATTAGATATACTTTGTAAATATTTTCTCCCATTTTATGGGTGGTCTTTTCACTTTCTTCATAGTAGGCTTTGAAGCACAAAAAGTTCAATTTTGAGAAAGTCCAATTTATTTTTTTCCCCATAGGTTTCTACGCTTTGGTGTCTTACCTAAGAAATCACTCCTTAATCCAGTGTCACAAAAATTTATGCCTGTATTGTAGTTCTACTCTTAAATTTAGGTCTTTGATCCATTTTGAGTTAATTTTTGTATTGAGTATGAGTTAGGATCCTACTTTATTATTTGCATAGGATATCCAGTTGTCCCAACATCATTTGTTGAAGACTATTCTCCATTGAACTGACAGCACCCTTGTCATTTGTTTTAATATACAAATATATGTATATTTTTAAATCATCTACCATAGACATTCTTAATCTGTAGTTTCACATCCTGGCATACCATGTAATACAAAAAAAATATTTGAGAAGGATGGGTGTACACAAGTGATCTAGAAAGATTACGCACATTCTTGCTCTTTCTTTTCCATTGTGGAATGAGGCTGGTGGACAGTGGATACACTAGAGCCAAGAATAGCTAGGGCTAGGCCATTTTGCTCTTGCTCTTTCTCTGTTCCATCTATCCCTCCCTCCCTTCCTTCTTCCCTTCTTTTACATAGAGGGATTTTAATGCAGAGAATTGGCTACATAAGTAATAGAAGACTTAAGAAATCAAAAAGAGGATGTGAAGCAACCCAGAGATCAGCAGTAGTAAGAGCAAGTAGTGATAAAGGGAGGGATACAGGTAGGATATAGCTCCTGGAAGCCAAGGGCTAGGGTTACCTGGGAACTAAAGTCTTCCAGAAGGAGCTGAAGGCATAGGGAGATTAATGTCTTAGGTAGGCAGAGAAAAAGGCAGAGAGGAATACTTTTTTTCACTTTCTCCCACCTTCCCGTATATCATCTTTGTTTTCCATTGGTAGAGCTCAGCCAGAAGCCAACTGACAAGAAAGCTGCAGCTTTGTTCTTAATGAATAAATATAAAACTTTTTCAGTATAACATCTTACCAGTAAAAAAATCAGTCTGATGAATTCCAGCTTATTTTCATATTGAGAAGTAAATTTCTTAGTTAAGTATATTTAAATATTTGAGGTTTGAATATAAAATCTCTTATTTAAAATTTAACAGTTTAAGCAACAATAAAGTTATTGGTCCTTTGGAAAATATAGAGAAAGAAAGATATTTTATGGTTTTCTTATGGGCATTTTATATCTGGAGAAGAGCTGTTGCAAAGCAAATCCATTGTTATTTGCAGCAATTCAGAAGCTTTAAGAACCTAAATTTAATATCAGACTTTCCTTCCAGAGGTCCAGCAGATGGGGCCCTAGCAAATGAATTCAATTTTAATATGTGCTTATATTCAGAATAAGTTTAAAAGTGGGAAAGTGGTATTTAAATGGTTCCTCTATTAAAAATTATCAGAAATGATTAGAAATAATTAGTTTGTTTAAAGGCAGAGGAGATGGAAGGCTTTTTTACTGTGTATAAGTAAGAAATTTATATGGTATCCAGATGGTGTTGTCTGATAATAAGTGTTTGAGTGGTTTTGCTATGATAGTAGTATGTTTATTCCATTTTTTCAAGTGTATCCTCTTCCAGTGTCATTGCCACCATCTTCCATTACTTAGATTATTTTTTTATTTTTTTTATTTTTTTTAAGGATTTTATTTATTCATTTAACAGAGAGAGAACACAAGCAGGCAGAGAGGCAGGCAGAGGCAGAGAGAGGAGCAGGCTCCCCGCGGAGCAAGGAGCCCGATGCGGGACTCGATCCCAAGACGCTGGGATCATGACCTGAGCCAAAGGCAGTTGCCCAACCAACTGAGCCACCCAGGCGTCCCCATTACTTAGATTATTTTAATAGCTTTGTAGTTTCCTTATCACCTGTCTCCTTAAATTAATTTGAAATACTGTTGACAGATCTTTTTTTTTAAAGATTTTATTTATTTATCAGAGAGAGAGAGAGAGAGAGCATGAAAGGTGAGAAGGTCAAAGGGAGAAGCAGACTCCCCATGGAGCAGGGAGCCCCATGTGGGACTCTATCAGGGACTCCGGGAACATGACCTGAGCCAAAGGCAGTTGCTTAACCAACTGAGCCACCCAGGTGCCCCTCCCCCCCCACAGATTGATCTATTGAAACCACAGTTCTATTCACTTGTAACTTTCTTGCTTTTGAGCCTAATTGTATTTAAAATCTAAACTGCTAGTCCTGACATTGAAAGCCTTCACTAACTTTGGCTTTAAAATGCTTACTAGCATTCGTTCCCCAGTTGTGCTCCTCTATGCAGAGTGTAGTTTTTTGCAACTCTGCTTTTCATCACACTAGAAGTCTTCCCATCCTTCAAAACCCATTGCAAAAGCCGCTTCCTTCATTTTCCCCAGTGGAAGCAATCTTATCCTTTTTTTGTCACACTTCTTTTCTTAGCACTTAGCTTTTTATACCTTGTGTTGTAAGTTATTTGCGTACAAGTCTTGTCACTACTAGCGTATGAGCTACATGGGTTAGGATCTGGATATCTATGCTGATACATGTGCTACGAGTAAAATTATTTACTCAGATGTTTTAGCTGTATGGTGAAGAGCCAGGTAGTAGATGTTTGGGCTTTGCCAGGCCAACTATTGAACTTTGCTCTCATGGTGTGAAAGCAGCCATTAGACAATATGTAAATAAATGAGCATGACTAATTAACGTATTCTAATAAAACTTCATTTACAAAAAGAGAGGTGGCTAGATTTGGCTGTAACTTGCTGACCCCGGTCTACACAGTTCTCAGAAATACTTGTGATAACCAGTAGTATTTCGCAAACGTTACAAGATGGTCAATGACTAAAATAGATGTTGCATGACAGGTTAAACAAGGAACTTCCTTTTAGATATTTCTCACTACTAAATGCTTGCTCATTTTGCAGAGCACAGTGACTTTTCCTTTTACTCTTGGCAATTGAAATGCTTATTTCTAGGCAATAGTCTTGTAAGATCCTATTTTGCACAGTAATTCATAATGCCATGAAGAAGTATGATCAGTACAACCTGAAAGTTGTTGCAGTTTTGTATCTTTATCCAAAAGCAACAATTTTCAGGTTGGATGAAGATACAGAACTCTTTGATCTCTTCACAGAAGTATTAAGTTAAACTAGATAGCAAATGTTTATTAACTTAGTTTTTCAAAAATGTCAAAATGGTGGATGATAACAATAACTTGCACTTCTCTCAGTAGCTATGGTATAGTCCTTTTCATAGGTTAAGCATTCATTTGCAGAAGATGTAAAGCATTTATAAAAATACTAATACTTCAGAAAAATGAGGAAAACATATTTATAGAAAATTTAGAAGAAATAGAAATATCTGATAAACATTAAAGATATTTCATCATAGTATAAATAAGAAATGTAAATTAGAACAACAGTGAGCTGCCATTTTTTACTATATTAGCAAATACTTTTAGAAAATGGTAATGGCGGGGCGCCTGGGTGGCTCAGTTGCTTAAGCGACTGCCTTCGGCTCAGGTCATGATCCCGGAGTCCTGGGATCGAATCCCACGTCGGGCTCCCAGCTCCGCGGGGAGTCTGCTTCTCCCTCTGACTTTCTCCCCTCTCATGCTCTCTCTCGGTCTCTCTCTCAAATAAATAAATAAAATCTTAAAAAAAAAAGAAAATGGTAATGGCAAGGTTTTGGTGAAGTGGTTGCTCACACTTGTGTTAGTGTAAATTGATGCCCCTTTTTGGATAGCAGTTTTGCAATTTGTGTCAACTTTAAAAGTTAAGTTAACCCTAAAAAAAAGAAAAGAATAAATGAAACCCGTTATTTTTTTGGATGACAGTATGTGGTTATTTTATTTTTGAAAAAGTTATACGTATTATTATTGTAATTTCAAAGAATAGAAGGAAATGAGTGCTTAAAAAAAGATATCCATAATTGTATATTCTTGAAGTTAGAAACATTTAAAAGTTTGCAATTCGTATCAAAGACAAACAGCCTGTATTTTCCCTTCTAAAATTCTGTCTTGAAATTATCAGAAATTTGTGTTAAAGATTTACGGGTATTCAAAAGTCTTTGTTTATCATAGCAAAAATTTAAAACCAGTCCAGCCTTCTATAATAAAAGTATGGCTAAGTATGGTCCTATGTATATACAAAATTGTTATGGATAAAATCAAAGGGAAAAAAGTAAAACATTTCAGAATTTTTTTTCTTAAATTTTATGAAAAAAAATTTTTATTAGCATATAATGTATTATTTGTTTCAGGGGTACAGGTCTGTGATTCATCAGTCTTACACAATTCACAGCACTTAACGTAACACATACCCTCCCCAATGTCCATCACCCAGCCACCACATGCCTCCCACCAGCCTCCACTCCAGCAACCCTGTTTGTTTCCCTCTCTGGTTTTGTCCCTTTTCATTTTTCTCTCTCTTCCCCCATGATCCTCTGCCTTGTTTCTCAAAGTCCACATATCAGTGAGATTGTATGATAATTGTCTTTCTCTGATGGACTTATTTCGCTTAGCATAATACGCTGTTGCAAATGGCAAGATTTCTTTGTTTGATGGCTGCATAATATTCCAGTGTGTGTGTGTGTGTGTGTGTGTGTGTGTGTGTGTGTGTGTGTGTATACATAGAAGGAATTGAGTGCCACATCTTCTTTATCCATTCATCTGTCGATGGACATCTCAGCTCTAGATGTCCATAGTTTGGGTATTGTGGACATTGGGGTGCATGTGCCCCTTTGGATCACTACATTTGTATCTTTAGGGTAAATACCCAGTAGTGCAATTGCTGGGTCATAGGGTAGCTCTATTTTCAACTTCTTGAAACCTCCATACTGTTTTCCAGAGTGGCTGCCCCAGCTTGCATTCCTACTAACAGTGTAGGAGGGTTCCCCTTTCTTTGCATCCTCGCCAACATCTGTTGTTTCCTGATTTGTTTATTTTAGCCATTCTGACCAGTGTGAGGTGGTATCTCATTGTGGTTTTTGATTTGTATTTCCCTTGATGCTGAGTGATGTCGAGCACTTTTTCATGTGTCTGTTGGCCATTTTTATATCTTCTTTGGAGAAAATGTCTGCTCATGTCTTCTGCCCATTTCCTGACTGGATTATTTGTTCTTTGGGTGTTGAGTATGATAAGTTCTTTATAGATTTTGGATACTAGCCCTTTATCTGATACGTCATTTGTAGATATCTTCTCCCATTTTGTCAGTTGCCTTTTGGTTTTGTAAGCATTTCTGAATATTAATGTTAGTTGTCTTTGTGTAGTGTACTGATGAGTGGTGACTTTTTATATTTTTATGTATTTTCCACAATATTTTTATAATTGAAAAAATATATTTTTTTAAAGATTTTATTTATTTATTTGACAGAGGAGAGAGATCACAAGTAGGCAGAGAGACAGGCAGAGAAAGAGGGGAAGCAGGCTCCCTGCTGAACAGAGAGCCCAATGCGGTACTCGATCCCAGGACCCTGAGATCATGACCTGAGCCGAAGGCAGAGGCTTTAACCCACTGAGCCACCCAGGCGCCCCTGAAAAAATATTTTTTAAGAAAAATTAATGGTGAATTTGATAAGCGTTTCCCATAAGATACTTAGATTTTAAATCATGGTAAAATATAAAAGGAAATAACACATTTCATCTGATAGAAGTCATAATGAGACAGTATTGGAACTACTTAAAAGCATAAAGTAAGGTGAAATAAGCAGAATACACAATGGAATATGAATGATTGTAGAAAGCTTTATGTGTATATATAAATAGAAAAATAAATGAGGGGTGCCTGGGTAGCTTAGTTGATGCTTGGGATCAAGCCCTGCCATCATTGGGCTCCCTGCTCAGCAGGGAGTCTGCTTCACCCTTTTCTCTCTCCTTCCCCCTGCTCATGCTCTGTCTGTCTCTCAAATAAAGAAATAAAATCTTTAAAAAAAAAAAACAAAGAAATGAAACCCCTTTTTTTTTTTTTTGGATGATAACATGTGGCTTTATTTTTGAAAAAATTATGTATATTATTGTAATTTTGAAGAATAGAAGGAATTGAGTGCTTGAAAAGATTAACCATAATTGTATATTCTTGAAGTTAGAAACATTAGTAAGTAACTGGGTAACATGATACAGTTTCAGTGTTTTCACTGTTTTTTAATCTTTCTCCACTTTAATCCCAATCTTTTAAAAGCACGTTCTAGAAGAGTAGTCTTCATAGGTCTGTTTTTCCTAATGAAGAAACTGATCTTATTTTAGTTGAAAGCCGGTTTGGTTTGCTAATGGTAAGAAAAAGCTAAAATATTAATCTATGTCAACATAATAGTACACATGAACCAATAAAGTTTTAGTTATCGTTCTTCATCAGTTATAATCATATAATTTTCTATTTCTCTGGATATAGTCTGATATAGTTAAAAGGACAGTTTTATATAAATATGACAAAGTATATTATGTATGGAAATGGCAGGAAATTTATTTTAATGATCAAAAAGAATTTTTTTTACACTTTTCTCATACTACTAAAATGTATTCCTGGTAAATTCATGATACTGAATATATCTAGCAGCAATATAGGTAGTGAGGGGTTTAAAGTAATTGTGCAGTTTTGCTAAAAATGCATCCCTAGACTTGCTGTACACGAGTGAAACAGAAACATAAGAAAATGCAATAGAACGGGGTGCCCGGGTGGCTCAGTTGGTTAAGCATCTGCCTTTGGCTCAGATCATGATCCCAGGGTCCTGGGATCAAGCCCCCTGTTGTGATCCAGAGCAGAGAACCTGCTTCTCCCTCTCCTCCCCACTTGTGCTCTCTCTTGCTTCTCTGTAGCTATCTTTCTCTCTCTCAAATAAATAAGATCTTGTAAAAAAAAAAAAAAGATGGAAGAAGAGAGAAAAAGACAGCACTAAATGATAGAATTCTGTTAGCAGTGGGAGAGGTGACAAGAGAATTCTGTTCTTTTTTTTTTTTTTAAAGATTTTATTTATTTATTTATTTATTTATTTATTTATTTATTTATTTATTTGGAAAGAGAGAGAGAGAACATGAGAAGGGAGAAGGTCAGAGTGAGAAGCGGACTCCCCATGGAGCTGGGAGCCCGATATGGGACTCGATCCCAGGACTCCGGGATCATGACCTGAGCCAAAGGCAGTTGCTCAACCAACTGCGCCACCCAGGGGCCCGAGAATTCTGTTCTTATTTATTTTTTAAAGTAAGCTCTACCCCCAATGTGGGCTTAGCTCAAGAGTCACACTGACTGAGCCAGCCAGGTGCCCTGAGAATTTTCTATTCTTATTTTATCTTCCAGTAGGATGAGAACATTAGAGAAGTAGCTGAGAGAACCCAGATAATGGATGAGATGAAGTAGGAATTTATCTTTTTTGGGAAGGAAATGATGGTATTAATCATGAGTTCTTGTAGATGTGTAAAATTGATTGTGAATCTATGTTTAAATCTATGCATTTTTAGCCAAATTTAATTTTGTTGGCACATGGGTGACTTTTTAAAAATCTTTGATCTGAAATATAATGCATAAGCATTATTGTATTGTCCAACTTCAGAGTCTTTGTTTTGTTTTATAATTTCTGTCTCTTTATTGGTATTCTCTATTTGATTAGAGACATTATTTTCAGATTTTAGTTCTTTAGATGTGGTTTTCCTTAATTCAACACATTCTGTGTATAGATCATACTTTTTTGTTTCTATGCATCTTCTTAATTTTTGGTTGGGAACTGAAGTTTAAAATATTACAGTATGGGGGCGCCAGGGTGGCTCAGTGGGTTAAGCCTTAGCCTTCAGCTCAGGTCATGATCTCAGGGTCCTGGGATTGAGCCCGCATCTCGCTCTTTGATCAGCAGGGAGCCTGCTTCACCCCCACCCTCTGCCTACTTATGATTTCTCTCCTCTCTGTCAAATAAATAAATAAAATCTTAAAAAATAAAACGTTACAGTATGAAAATAAAATATTACAGTATGACGTCTCTGGAAACCAGAGCCTTTCCTCTTTCCCAGGTTTATTGAGGGTTTTTTGCTGGTTTTGTTTTTTATGTAGTGACTTTTCTAAACTAGTTATTGAAGTTTATATATTTTTTTGTTGTGTATGGCCACTGTAGTTGTTACTTGGTTAGCTTAGTGGTTAGCTAGTGATTTGATAGAGATTTCTTTAAATACTTGTAACTAGTAAGTGTCCAGTCTGCCAAGGGGGCTCTGTATGCATGCTGGACATGTCTGCAGTACACCACTAGGTACGGTACACACACAACTTTGCCTTAGCCTTTACTTCTTGCTTCTGCAGAGCCTCAGGGTCAGTTTTGAGAGCTTAGGACCTTCTCAGGTCTTTCCTGATCTGGCACAGATGTCTTTGTTGGCATGTGGACTTCATGATCCCCCGGAATATGGGGGAGCTTTCAAAGCTCCCTTCTTGACCATCTTATTTCTCAACTCTTCTTTTTAAGCTTTTTGGTTAGTCTGTTGTTTTCCCCGTTACAACTGTTATGCACTGCTGCAGGCAGCCCTGATGTTCAGCAGTTGTCTATGATTGTTTTTGACATACACCCCCAGGGAAAAGTCCATTTTACTTTGGCACTCTGTCAAGTCAGATAAAAGCAGCCCTGTGAGTGGTGTGTCTTCAGGGAACTACCAGACAGGTCCAATAATAATTCTCTGGTTTAGGGGTTTTGAAGGATCTCTAACCCCATTCTGCCTTCTCTAGTGGCTGCTAGACTGCTGGTTTCTGCCGTGATTGTGGGCTAATGTTTTTAGGCTACCATGGCACTAGGGAGGGGATGATGGAAATATGGAAATTTAAAATGTCACAGAGTTCTTACTGAGATTTAGCTGTTCTTGAATAAATGCTCCCTAGACTCCTTTAAGCTATTAGTTAATTTCCAGAGTTCTGAAAAAACTGATTCTGACATGTTTTTGCCAGTATGAAAAAGAGAAGTTTTGTTGGTCCATGCTTTGCCATTTTGAGTGACTTCCCAGGTTATCTTTTAAGCCTCTCCAATACATTTTTGCACACTTCAGACAGAGTCATCTTACTGGTTTTAAAATTACTATTGACTTCCCATTGCTTCTAGGATGGAGACCAGAATTCTTATTTTGGACCCGCAAAGTCATTCATTGTCTTGCTATTCTCTTCATCCTCTTTTCCACAACCCTGCCCTATTTGATTCTTTAAAATTGCCTTAGGTTGGGGTTGCTGGTTTGGGGTTCCTGGGTTCCTCAGCCGGTTGAACATCTGCTTGGGTCATGATCTCAGAGTCTTGGGATCGAACCCGCCTCTACCCCTTCCTCATGTGCGCGCATTCCCTCTCTCTTTCTCTCAAATAAATAAATAGATAGATAGATAAATAAATAAATAATTGCCTTAGGCCATGCAAGTGAATTTTAGTATCACCTTCAGGTACACATTGAAAAAACGAGGAATTTTGATTGGACTTGGATTGGTTTTATAGGTCAGCTTAGAAGAGAATTGATATTTTGGTATTTTAGTCTTTTCATTTATGAAGATGGCATATGTCTTTATTTGTTCAGGTGTTTTATATATCCTTTAGTACAATTTGAAAATTTCTTTGATTGAGGTCACACACATCTTTGGTTTATCTAGGTACTTTATAGCCCTTGTTGGTATTGTGTAAGGGAATTTTTTGTGAGTTATGATTACTAGTACCTGTGAATGCTTCTGGGGGTTTTTTGTTGATTTAATTCTAGTTCCTAAATAGATCTCATAGCTTGATGATTTCTTTTGAGTCTGTCTCTTTTTAGTTCTTTTCACTGATATTTCTTATTCTTCTGTGATTATGTATGTGCCTGTTATTGCATTCCATGGAAACTACAGTATAGTGCTAAATAGAAAACAATGATAGAAACATTCTTGTTATACATCTGACTTCAGTGGGAGTTGCTTATAAAGTTTTATAATTAAATGTGATGTTTGAGCTGCAAGTTTTTGGTACTAAGAGTTTTTATTATAAATGAGTATTAAATTTTAATCTTTTAGCATCTATTAACATAAATTTATTTTTTATTATTTCTTTAGTTTTTTTGAAGTTAAGCCATCCCTGTATTCTTAGAATATTTGATTTATTTTTTAATCTGATTTGGTGCACTCCATAGTTTTTTTACCAGTGCTTTCCATTTCTGAGGTCTTCGGCTTAATTTCATTGTTGAGTAGTTTTTCCGCATGTTCTCATTGATGGTATTGTTTCTTAAGTTCTTAATTATTAAGGAATAATTGGTTGTTGCTTTTATCACCTAAATATGTATTTTAATGGGTGTACTACTTCTAGAATAACAATTTATTTTAAAACCTTATAGATCTTAGTCATTGTGAGGAAGTACAATACTGTATTTTTTTTTTTTTTTTTAAAGTCTTCTAGATGACTTACGTTTTATTGGCTTGGACAACTAGTGGATATTTTCTTTTTATTCTTTTTTTTTTTTTAAAGATTTTATTTATTTATTAGAGAAAGAGAGAGACTGAGAATGAGAGGGGAGGAGGTCAGAGGGAGAAGCAGACTTCCCGCAGAGCCGGGAGTCTGATATGGGACTCGATCCCGGGACTCCGGGACCTTGACCTGAGCCGAAGGCAGTCGCCCAACCAACTGGAGCCACCCAGGCGCCCTCTTTTTATTCTTTTAAGTTCAGTGTGTTTTGGTGCAAATTATTTTGGATTAATTTTTCTTGGAATGAATTGTTGCTTTTTATATAAATATCTAATTTTTTCTTCATTTCATGAAAGTTTGCTGTCATTGCATCAGAATACTTTTTCTGATCCATTGCTAGGCTGTTTTTTTTTTTTTTTTAAGATTTTATTTATTCATTTGAGGTAGAGACAGTGAGAGAGAGCATGAGAGGGGAGAAGGTCAGAGGGAGAAGCAGACTCCCCGTGGAACTGGGAGCCCGATGTGGGACTCGATCCCAGGACTCCGGGATCATGACCTGAGCAGAAGGCAGTTGCTTAACCAACTGAGCCACCCAGGCGCCCTAGGCTGTTTTTGAAGGATCATCTTTGTCTTTGATTTTGTAGTGCATTTATTCATTATTTCACTCAACAAATATTTAGCGATTCCTGTTCTGTGCCAGTGAAACAAAACAAAGCCATGACCCTTGTGGAGCTTACATTCTAGTGGGAAGAAGAGAGGTAATAGTTAATCTAACAGATAAATAAATTACAGTTAATTTAGAAGATGACAAGGACCAAGAAAAAGTAGTCTGGTAGGATAAGAGAGTTAAACAGATAATTGGGGAAATTACTCAATATTTGTCTTTTTTCTCTGAATTAACCATTATTATCTTAAACCTTTGTGAGTATTTCAGTTACGTCTTTTCTGAGTTTTGCTGTTTCTAGCTTATTTATTATCTCTAATAATTGTTTCAGTCCTCAGTAAGTTTTCTTAGCTCTGCAGTCTCCCTTTCCATCCCTTTTATTGTTTTACTATCTGACTATTGATTCATTTGATTTAATTTGTAGTCTTGTTTTGAAGAAATTTGACAGGAAGAGAGAGAAGAGACAGAGATGATAACTTTAAGGAATAATAGTAAAGTTGGAGTTTTCCTTTTTGTTGTTTTCTTAGGATAGAGATGATTTATGCATGTTTAAGCTGGAAGGGAAAAAGCTAAAGGAAAAGATTATACAGCTAAGGTGTCAAAAAGTAAATTGGTCTGTTTCACATAGAGTACCTAGGTAATAATAAATTTTTGAATCCAGGAGATCTGCCTGATTCCAAAGTCCATGCTTCTAAACATTATAATGTACTCCCTTTGAGAGGTAGGTTGTTTATAATGGAATTTTAAAAGTTTGAGAGAATGGATTTCAGAAGCAACAGAAAAAAGGTTAGTTGAGGGACTGGCAGAGATAAGACAGACTTCAAAGAGTCCATCCTGTTTACTAGTTGGGAAAGGAACACAAATAGAAGTTATGTTGAGACATGGTTTTTACCATATGAAATTACACAGCTCTGTCTTGCGGTGACTTACGAATATTTTGAGTAGAGGGGCTTTTAATTTTCAACAAAGTGGGTATCCAGTTGTCCAGAATACTATTTTGAAGAGTCTATTCCAAGAGTTTTCAGTGGAGGAGTCACTACTTCCAAAGGGGCATTAAGAAATTTTTGGAGTGACTTTTGCTTATTGAAGTTTTTGAGAGTGTTACTGACACCAGTTTTTGATGTGGGCCAGGGAATGTAGTTACTCTGTATCTCATGACCCCCATCTATATGGGTAAGATCCCTCTGAACATTTATATAGATGAAAAACTAATTTTATGAGGCTAGACTAAAGTTCTTTATACACATATACACAAAATAGGTTTTGTACATTTTATTTTTATTAAATAAATTTTAATAATATAAGATCTTAATTAAAAAGTATTGCTTTTGCATGGCAAACTGTATGCTAAAATTTCCTCTAATTTGACCATACTGTAGATCGAGAGAAGATTGTATCTTATTTTGTTTAGATCACTGGGACGCCTGGGTGGCTCAGTGGGTTAAGCCTCTGCCTTCGGCTCAGGTCATGATCTCAGGGTCCTGGGATCAGGTCCCGCATTGGGCTGTCTGTTCAGTAGGGAACCTGCTTCCCCTCTGTTCAGCAGCAGGGAGCCTGCTTCCCCCTCTCTGCCTGCCTCTCTGCCTACTTGTGATCTCTCTCACTCTCTCTCTCTCTCTCTCTGTCAAATAAATAAATAAATAAAATATTTATTAAAAAAAGGAATATCAGATCACTGTCACCAGTGTCACTTGCGGTATTTGAGTCACCAGTTCTGCAGTCAGCATTTGTATCTGTGATATGGTGATTATAGTGAGTCTACATGATAGAATGATACTTTTATACTGTCTTCTGATGTGCTTATGCATTTACATATAGAAATACAGTTTATATCATTCCATTATAAGTTACTTTCCTTTATTCTTTATAGTTCTTTATGGGTATATATATGTGTGTATCCAAAACTGCACAAAAAAGAAGGAATGTATATATAATTTTTAAAAATTGTGTGTAGAAAGTTTATTTTCTGTGTGTTTATAAAGGGCCCTATAAAAGAAGGGTATTGAGTAGAAGAGTACTGAGAACTACTGTTCTGTGCCTTTCCCAATGATGTAAAATGGCTCATTTATTGTATTTTAAATTCCCATAAATATGTGGGTCTGTTTCTCTAGACTGTTCTATTCCATTGATTTCTTTCTCTAATACTGTTCCAGTGCAGTTTTATTTCAGTTATTCTAGCATTATAATCAGGTTTGATATATCGTAGGACAACGAATAAGAAAAAGTAGTATTTATCGAGCACTTGCTGTTAGCCATTGCTCTAAGTGTTGTAAATGAATTAGTTCATGTAATCATCACAGTAACACTAAATATTACCGTATCTTGTTAAACCTAAGATGCTTTGTTAGTGATGCTTTCTTGATGTTATCAGAAGGTGTCAGTGGAAAGTTTTCATTTGTCACATCATTATTGCCTCCTGGGTGACAGCTGTCTGTTATTTTTAAGATGTTATCAATTTCTGAGACATTAAACTATGAAAAAATATGTTGTAGAATCATTAAAATAGGATGTTGTTATCTTTGTTGTACAGTTGAAGAAGTAAATGGGCAGAGAGTTAAACTTGCCTAAGATCACATGGTTAATTGACTTCATAGCTCATATGCTTGGTTGGGATCTTTTAAATTTATTGTTGTATTTTTCTCTGTGTTTATTTCTGCTATATAGCAGTAGTTATGTTTGCTCTAGGTTCATGGTAAATACCCTTTTTCAAATTGGAGAAGTTGTCCTCTGTTGTAGGTGTATCATTTCTAAATCTTCTTGTTTACAATTACTGGGTAATCCTGTCTACTGGGTCCATCTCTACACAATTCTCCTATCAGATGCTCCTTCCTGTGAGAGAATACACTTTCTGCCCTTGATACTAAACTTATCCATGAGACTTGTTTAACCAGTGGAATGTGAGTGAAACTGATAAGCTATATCTGAGCAGGAGCTTTCAGAGCCATCTCGTGATTTAGCCGCTGCTTTTCCGCTCCGCCATATGAACAGCGTGGTGCAGATAGGCACTGCCTTCAGCCTGGAATGAAGACTGAATGGACCTACAAGCCATCCATAATGGACATGTAGCATGAGCAAGAAATAAACCTTTATGCTATAAGCCATGAGACTTTTTTTTAAAGATTTTATTTATTTATTTGAGAGAGAGAGAGAGAGAGAGAGAATGAGTGAGAGAGAGGGAGAGCCTCAGAGGGAGAAGGAGACTCCTGGTGGAACTGGGAACCCAATGTGGGACTTGATCCTGGGACTCCGGGATCATGACCTGAGCGGAAGGCAGTTGTGTAACCAACTGAGCCACCCACTCCCAAAGCCATGAGATTTTGATGTTGTTTGTTAACGCAGGATAAGTTAGTGGAAGTTGACCAATTTAGAATGCTAAAAATTTTTATTAAGCATTTGGGTTGAATTTTATTGCATGTTTTTTCAACATCTATTACTATAGTGAATTACATTGATGGATTTTTCTTTTTTTTCCTTTATTTTTTGATTTTTTTTTTCTAAAGTGAAACCACTAGAATAAACTCTCTTGGTCTTGGGGTATTTATTCTTTTATATGTGCACCTGGGTTTTATTTGCTATTTTTTTTTAATTGTGGCAAAATATACATAACATAAAATTTATCATTTAACTGTTTATAGGTGTGGCATTAGGTACATTCACATTGTTGTGCAATCATCACCCCTCTCCAGCACTTTTTACGTTGTAATATGGAGTTTCCTAGGGATCCCCAAGATCCTTTCATGAAGTCTGCAAAGTCAGACTGTTTTCATAATAATAAGACATTATTTGTTTTTACTGTTGTCTTTCTCACAAGTGTACAGTGGGGTTTTCCAGAGGCTGGGTTACATTAGATGAATTGTAGCAAATTGAACATAGCAAATTGGAGCAATCTTCTATTAAAGAGATGTACCAAAATATAAAACATGCCACTCTTCTTACTAAATTTACTTGTAAAGTACATTTATTTTTATAAGAATGTTCTTAGCATAAATGGATTTATAGTTATTTTTCAGTGACTTGATAATAAAATTTTAATATCTAATATGGTAAATATTGATAGGATGACCCATATAAGCAAAAGCTCTCTGGGTCCTCAGTAATTTTTAAAGGTATTTAAAAAGATCCTGAGACCAAAATATTTAAGGACCTCTGCCTCAGTTAACAGAGACAATATGCTCCTTTAAAATGCAAAGTGTAGATTTGCATTTTGTCCTTGACTATTTGCATTTCTTCTTTTAAATCTGTTCAGATTTCTACTAATTCGTTTTCTTTTCAATTCTTTCAAAGTCTTTTTTCTTTCCTAAGAAACGTCTCAGTGGCTATAAATGTTTCCACAATCCTGCTTCACATGTCACAACCTTTGTTTTTTTAGTGACCTTATTTTTTTAAAAAGTAGTTCATAATTTTTTTTTCATAATTTTTGTTTTGATTCTCTTTTTTAAATGCAAGAATCATTTAGAATTTTTCGTTTCTTTGCTATTGGTTACTTCATACTACTTCTTTGTCTTATACTTGCATAAGTATATTCTCAAGTAATTCTTTTGGAGTGTATCTATGGGCAACAATCTTTGAATCCTTGCAGACCTGCATTATGTCTTTATTTTGCCTTCACATTTGAAAGATGGTTTGGTTACCTATAGAATTTTTTTTTAAAAGATTTTATTTATTTATATGACAGAGAGAGATCACAAGCAGGCAGAGAGGCAGGCAGAGAGAGAGGGGGAAGCAGGCTCCCCGCTGAGCAGAGAGCCCGATGCAGGGCTTGATCCCAGGACCCCGGGATCATGACCCGAATGACCTGAAGGCAGTTGCTCAACCAACTGAGCCACCCAGGCACCCTAGAATTTTTTTTTTTTAAAGATTTTATTTATTTATTTGACAGAGAGAGAAATCACAAGTAGGCAGAGAGGCAGGCAGAGAGAGAGGGGGAAGCAGACTCCCTGCCAGGCAGGGAGCCCTGTGCGGGGCTCGATCCCAGGACCCTGAGATCATGACCCGAGCTGAAGGCAGAGGCTTTAACCCACTGAGCCACTCAGGCGCCCCTAGAATTTTTTTTTAAAAAGATTTTATTTATATATTTGTCAGAGAGAGAGAGAGAGAAAGTGCACAAGCAGGGGGAGCGGCAGGCAGAGGGAGAAACAGGCTCCCCACTGAGCAGGGAGCCTGATGTGGGACTTGATCCCAGGACCCTGGGATCATGATCTGAGCCAGAGGCAGATGCTCAACCGCATGAGCTACCCAGGCATCCCTGGTTACCTATAGAATTCTAAGTTCAAAATTATTTTCCTAAAGAACTTTTAAGTATTGTACTTTTATATCTACTCTTTGCAAATAGAAGTGTGTGTTATCTATCTAATTCTTTGTAAGTAATCCACTTTCCCAACTTCCCAACTTCCTTTCTCATATGTTTTAGGATTTCTCTCTTTATTTATCCTTAGTATTCTAAAATTTTACCAGATTAAAATTTTACACAAGTTTCTGCATTCACTCTTTCCAACGAAGGGCAGAAATGAAATCTCTTGTTATTTTCCTTTTCCAAAAAGGGCAGTATATAGAGATCTACCCGTATTGCTGTTTTTAATGCAAAAACTGCAGTTAACCTGTCTTCTCTCTTTTCCTGTTTTCTGTTCCTTACCTCAGAATTTGTAGCACCCTGGGAACCATTCCCACCTTTTCTAGCATTCAGTCTCTGTGGGGAGTTTGGTTTCTTGCCTTTTATCTTCCTCAAGTTTCCAGTCCATTAAAAAGTATGCCGTCTTGTTTTCTGGCATGATTGTGGATCTCCTTTCTGTCATTTTGAGGGTTTGGATTAGGAGGAGGAGGAGAAGGAGGCTGCAGCATGTATAACTTTTGCCACCTTAAACCAGAAGCTTTGCATTGTTTTCCTAGCTTAAGATCTTGGGCAAATTGTTTAATCTTTCAGTTTCAGTTCCACATTAAAAACAACAACAAACCCTCTATAATATGGTCTACTAAAAGTTTATTTTAGGGATTAGAGAGAGTATACCTCAAATGCCTAGTACAGTGTGGGGCACAGAGTAGCTGTGTAATAAATACTATCTGGACTGCTATGATATTAAATGCCTACTATAGTGCATGGCACAGAGTGGAAGTGTAATGAATGGTGCCCAGATTGCTACAATAAAACTAATATCTTCTGTGTGTGCAGTAAAACTAAATCATCATTAATCATCGGTCATTTGGAATTTTCTTATGCTATCTCCATCCTATGTTATGTTTGACAGTCATAATTTTGGTAGCCTGGCTTTTTAATAGAATCTTGATCTTGATGTTGGGTTGTGGCCATTAGCTAAGGGCCATTATATCAAAAAAAAATTCCATAAAGAAGGTAGTAAAAACTGTAGTTATATTTTTAAATTACTGTTTTGTTTGATTGTATACAGTTTTATTGTACCTATTTTACTCATTTTTTTTAACAGTTTCTAATTCCAAGATAGTAAAAGCTTTACTTCCAAATTTGCTGTTAAATAACAAAATTAGCTTTTTATTTTTCCGAAACCGTACACATCTTCCTCGTCTATTGGCAGGCTTTGCTATTGCCTATTTCAACTTTACCATAAAAAAATCATTTAAAATTTGTTTTCCTTTATTTTCATGTTGTGTTTCAGTGTGTATAGTGAGACAAAAAGCAATAATCCCCCATCTCATTCTTGGATTTATCAAAAGCTGAAAATAAAATAGATCAGATCACTTTCTGGAACTAAATTACTTTATTAGTTTAGTAATAATTTGAGGTTACTTTAAAGATAAGAAGCAGCTTTTGGGAGAAGATTCATTTCCTGCCTTTGGGCTTTATCTGCAAGAACTACATCTTCAGTGTCAAGAGATTGTGTATTTATAACTGAACTCTAATAAAGTCTGTACTGGGGATTCTGCACACCTGACTTGGTCATTGTGATTATATATTAGGTGCCAAACTGTTGCTTGTCTTTTAAAAAAAAATACATTGCCAAGTGTTTCATTAAAATCTGCCTGTGTGGGGAGGACAAGAAGACCCTGACTTTTTTTTTTTTTTTTTTTAAGATTTTATGTATTTGTTTGACAGAGAGAGACACAGTGAGAGAGGGAACACAAGCAGGGGGAGTGGGAGAGGGAGAAGCAGGCTCCCCACTGAGCAGGGAGCCCGATGCCCAGCTTGATCCCGGGACCCTGGGATCATGACCTGAGCCGAAGGCAGAGGCTTTAACCCACTGAGCCACCCAGGCACCCCATGACCTTGACTTGATTTTAAGTGTGCTAATTATTACCAACATTGTTAATGATGTCCCTTTGGAAAATAAGTTTGTATTTCTAAGTAGTAGAAGTACTAAGTAGTTTAAGTCTAAGTAGTAGTTTTCCTTTTATTCGTGAATCAAGCAATAATTGGAAGAGGTCATTAATTATAGTAAATATGTTTTCACTAACCTTATAAAATGTTTTCTACAACTCTCTGATGCGGCATAGGATATTAAAAACCATGTTCTGAGTTTGTTTTCCTTAAATCTGTATCTTCACAGTATTAAAGAACTATACCTTTTTTTATGAGTGGTCCAGAATTACTCTCCTTTAAACACTCTTTTTATGTTTCTCCCACTTCTTGCTGTGTCTTTTCGTCATAGAGAAATTATCGTACAAAACAAAATTATTTTAGAACTGCATCTTTCATATTTTCATGTCTGTGTGTGTTTGTCTTTCTGGAACTGAGACATCTCTTTGGCAATGGAAAGAAGTGTTACATATGCAGTAAACTTTTCAAACATACAGAGAATCATTAGTCATAGTCCTCATTTTGAGGTGCAATTACGGTATCAGCCTGACAAGGCTCTTTTCCTGTTTTATTAGTTTTCCTCTTCATCCCTAATCCCCTCGCCCATTCCCTTTTAAACATACCCTGATTTGGTAGGTATGCTTGAATATATGTCCTTTTATATTGTGTTGTTTTGAGTGAGTATGTTTTATGTATGTAAATATGTATGCATTACGGATCTTTTTCAGTCAACACTGCATTGCAGTCTTTATATCTAGTTGATTCTTACTACAGTATATATATCTGTCAACTTTATCTGATCCTCTTCCCTCAGAAATAAGCACTTAAGTTACCCTCCCTTCCTCCTACCACAACAATACTGTAAAAAGAAAAAAGAAAAAATGTTCTCATACCTGTCCCACCAAAGAGTTCCTTGGGGGGATATATCCAGGAGTGATATTTCTGAATCAAGGTGTATATAGATAAATTTTTCACTAAGTACTGGCAAATTGCTTTCTGGAATACATATACCAGTTTGCATTCAATTTCATTTTGTTGGTGGTCACTATTTCTCCATTTTCTCATCAACACCTTATAATTTTTTCAATTATTAGTTGTTTATTTTGTACTTCATTGATTATTAATGAGTTGAGTTATCTCTTCATGTGTTTATTAGGCATTCCTTATTCTTCAAGTTTCTCATTCATATCCACTGACCACTTCTCTATTGTATTTCCTGTCTCTATCTTTTATGATATGTAAGAGTTCCTTATATATTTTCAATATTAATCCCTTTTTGGTTTTAGATATCAGTCTGTTACTTTTTTTGTTGTCCTTATGGTGACGACTGCTAATAATTCACCAAAATCTGTTCTTACCTTTACAAACAGTTTAAGCTGGGCACGTAGCTGCTCAGTTAGAGATTACATTTTAACTTTATCATTAGCCAATTGAGGCCATGTGACTAATTTTGCCAGTCAGATATGGGCAAAAGTATTATGTGCACTTCTACTTTAATAGCTCCAAAGAAGATTTTTTTATGCGGACTTCCTTTTTTCCTTGTTATAAGTTGGAAGATTGATGGGTTTGTTATTTCAGGCCATAACTTAACTCTCGCCATACCCTAGCAAATGGCAGAGCAACAAACCCGAAAGAGCTTAGGTTTCTGAGTGACCATGTGGACTAAACAGTCGTCTTGCCAAACTGAATTGCCTCATGAAACAGTTATTTAAGAGATATATAAACTTAAGTCCAATATTGGAGAGCTAATTTGTTATTAAGCTTAGAGTTGACTATAATGTAGTGTCCTTTTATGGAGCAATTCTCTCTTAAATGTAGTCAAATCAATTTCTATATAGTTTGTGCTTTAGAGGTCTTGTCTAAGTAGATATTCACTGCTCTGGAGCTGCCAAGAATATCCTCCTCTCTAATGGCTTTGTAATACCTATTATATATAGGTCTTTGATCCATGTTGAGTTCACCTTTATACATGTTGTGAGGTAGAGATCCAACATTATTTTTCTTAGAATGGCACAGGTGTTTCCCAGTACCATCTATAAATGATGCATGCTTTTCCTACTGATTTATGGGCCATAAATCAAGTTACCATATATCCATGAATCTGCTGCTAAGCTCTCTTATTTATTGTTGTATGTTGCTATGGCAATTATGCAGTTTTTTTATTATTATGGCTTAGTAATATCTTAGTATCTAGTAGGATGAGTCCCTTTATACTTCTCTTTAAACTCAATTGAATTATTTTTAAATATTTGTTATTACATAGACATTTTAGAATAAGTTTGTGAAATTTCTTGAAAACTAAAACAAAACCTTCCTGATACGTACTGGAACTATCTTGGATTTATAGATTAATCTTTAAGGAACTACCTGTAAATGTGGTATAGTTCTTCATTCATCTAGACTTTTTTTTTTTTTTTTAGATTTTATTTATTCATTTAACAGAGAGAGAACACAAGCAGGCAGAGAGGCAGGCAGAAGCAGAGAGAGGAGCAGGCTCCCTGCGGAGCAAGGAGCCCGATGCGGGACTCGATCCCAAGACGCTGGGATCATGACCTGAGCCAAAGGCAGTTGCCCAACCAACTGCGCCACCCAGGCGTCCCTCATCTAGACTTTTTTGAGGTGATTTTTCACCCATTAATATTCTCTGCCTTATCTTTAAGTTAATTCCTAGGTATTTCACATAACTATTTTGGATGGTATTTTATTTTCCATTTGACTATTATGGTACAGAGCAATGCTATTGATTTTTGTAAGTTGATTTCTTGTATCTGGCAGTCTTTCTAAACTCATTTATGATAATAATTTGTGTACACCATCTGCTTCATCTCTTCTAATCCTTATTCCTTGGTTTTTCCCCCTCCCCCCATTTTATTATAATAGCCATATCCTCCAGTAATATGTTGAACAAAGCCTCAATGGGCATCTTTTCTTATCTGTATCTTAAATGGAGTGATTCTGAAGTTTTCCATTAAGTTTGATGTATATTAGCTTTTAGTATATAGGCTTTGTCAAATTAAGGATTTTCCTTCTGTTCATAGTTTACTGGCAATTTTTTTAAATAAATCATAAATATTAAAACTATAAGGTGCCTTTTCTGAATCTATTGAAATAGTCATTTTCTCCTGTAGCCCATAATGTGATTACATTGGTAGATTTTCAAATATTAAACCATTCTTGAGTTTCTTGTGTTAATTGTTTTTGACCAGGATGTGTTATTTTTAATATACTAACAGATTCAATTCACTAATTCTTCATTTAGGATTTTCAGACATCTATATTCATAAATGAAATGGGCTTTAGTTACTGTTTCAAAATGTGCCTGCAGATTTTAATTTATGGAGGTGACATTGACATGGAGAGGCCGTGCATTGAAAGATTATTACTGTTACCAAGAGAAGGGAGGATGCCACTCCACACAGGGACACAGGAAGCACCAGGTTTAGTCAGGAGGCAAAAGCAGGAACAAGGGGAAAGGCAGGGCAAGGCAGGGGAAACACTTTAGGATTGGCTAGTTTGAATAATGTTGGCAGGCTCTGGACTTAAAGAGGTGATCTCCAGTTGCTGATACCTGACCTTTAGTGCTTAGGGCAGAGGAATAATGCCTCCTGGAGTATAAGCCAGGTAAAGGAGATGATTTGGAGTTTGGGCTCTAGGTTGGTTAGTTTACATAGGAAAGATAGATTCTTGGACTAACCCTTTGCTATCTCTCAGGAATTGGCCAGCCTTGGGAGAGAGAGTTTCTCCCTAGTCAGCAGGGTCACAAATGCCAGAACATCAAGAATACAGAAAATAAAAACATACAGTTAATGTCATTGGCCTTGTGGTGGATGGATGTCAAATAGACAAATAGAGTCTAAGAAAACACAAACAGCTCTCTGTTCTTTTCTTATTATTATCTAGTTTTGAAATCAAAATGACATCAGCCATATAAAACATGTTAGGTATTTCTCTTTGTATTCTATTATCTGTAACAAATTGTAGAAAACGATTATTTGCTCCTTGAAAATTTAGGAGAGGGACGCTTGGGTGGTTCAGTTGGTTAAGCTGCTGCCTTTGGCTCAGGTCATGGTCCCAGGGTCTTGGGATCAAGTCCCACATCGGGCTCCTTGCTCAGCGGGAGAGCCTGCTTCTCTCTCGGCCTCTGCCTGCTACTCTGCCTGTCTGTACGTTCTCTCTCTCTCTCTGACAAATAAATAAATAAAATCTTTAAAAAAAAGAAAAGAAAATGTAGGAGAATTCAGCTTGTATAATTCAGTGTTTACCACTGTTTGGGAGAGGATGTCTTTGTGGTTATTGGTCTGTTCAGATTTTTTTTTAAGTATTATGACCTTTTGTAATGTAATATTGTTAACATAAATATTATAGTATTATCATACTTCTTAATCTTTTATCTATCATCACTTGTATCTCCTCACTTTTCTTGATTAATCTTGCCAGAAGTTTGTCTTATTAATCTTTTCAAAGAACCAGTATTTGATTTTATTCATCTTTGCATTTTGTGGATTTCTACTGTTTGATTGATTTCTGCCCGTATCTTTGTTTCCTTTGGTTTTTTTTGAGTTATTCTATAGATATTTTTTCAACTTGAGTTGAACTTTGATATTTCTTATATAAGCACATAAATCTATAGATTTTTTGAGTATTGTTTTAAGTTGTCTCACAAATTTTGTTACGCAGTATTTTTGTTGTACTTTTCTAATTATCCTGTAATTTCCTTTATAATTTCTTCTCTAACCTGTGGTTTTAGAACTATGGCTTTTGAGTTTCTAGACAAATCGGTGGAGGTTGTTTTTTGTTTGTTTGGTTTTGGTTGCTTTTGTTGTTGTTAGGGATTTCTAGTTTTATTATTAAAACTAAAGAACATAGGGCGCCTGGGTGGTGGCTCAGTTGGTTGAGCGATGTCCTTCAGGTCAGGTCATGGTCCTTGAGTTCCGGGATCGAGTCCCACATCGGGCTCCTAGCTCCACGGGAAGTCTGCTTCTTCCTCTGACCTTCTCTCCTCTCATGCTCTCTCACAGGTTCTCTGTCTCTCAAATAAATAAATAAAATCTTTAAAAAAAAAAAAAACCTGAAGAACATAAATTATGGCGTTTGCTTTTTGGCCAGCACATAACTTTTGCAAATGCTTCTTGTGTCCTTGAAAAGCATCTATATTTTCCACAGTATGTGAGTTCTCTATATATTTGTTTGTTTGACCTTACTTCTATTTTCTATAATTAATCTTTTCCTGTTGTTTTATTAGCTTCGGAGAAGAGTAAATTAAAATTGCCATCTAAAATTGTTGCTGTCTCTGTATTTCTGAGAGTTGCTTTGTGTGCGTATGTGATTGTAACATTATTGCAAAGAAATTCACATCCCATAAAATGCAGTCGTTTTTAATATATTCACAGAGTTGTGCAGTCATTACTGACTTAAGAATATTGACAAAAGAATAGTCTTTTTAGCCCAAAAAGACACTTGTGCCAATTAGCAGTCACTCCCCATTCTCCCTTTTCCCAGACCCTGGAAACTACTTACTGACTTTCTGTCTCTGATTCAGTGGGTTTACCTATTCTGGATTTCATGTAAGTGGGGGAATCATATGAGGCCTTTGTAGTCACAAAACATGGCTTCTTTTACATAGCATAATGCTTTCAGATTCGTCTATGTTGTAGCCTTTATCAATACTTCATTCCTTCTTATGGCCAAATGATACTCTGTTGTATGGATATACATACCATATTTTGTTTATCCATTCATTTTGATGGGCATTTGAGTTGTTTCCACTTTTTGGTTATTAAGAATAATGCTGCTATGAACATTCATGTACAGGTTTTTGTATAGACATGTTTTCATTTTTCTTGAGTATATACCTAGGAATGAAACTGCTGGGCTTTATGTGGCTCTGTGTTTATCTTTTGAAGTACTGCCAGACTGTTTTCCAAAGTTGCTATACCATTTTACATTTCCACCAGCAACATTTAAGGATTCCAGTTTCTACATGTCCTCATCAACACTTACTATTTTTTATTTTAGCTATTCCGGTGGGTGTGAAATGACATCTCATTGTGGTTTTGATCTGTATTTCTTTGATGATTAATGATACTGAGCGTCTTCTGAAGTGCTTATTGGCCATTTATATATCTTTGGGAAAATGTCTATTCAAGTCTGCAAATTCTTTGTCCATTTTTAAATTGGTTTTAATCTTTTCATTGTTGAATTTTAAGAATTATTTATTCTGGATACAAATCCCTTACCATATATATGATTTACAAATATTTTCTTCTGTTCAGTGGGTTTTCACTTTCTTGATGCTGTCCTCTGAAATACAATTATTTTTAATTTTGTCGAAATGTAATTTGGTTTTTTTTTTCAATCATTGCTTGTACTCTTGGTTTAGTATGTGTCACAAATTTTGTCATGTAGTTTGTAACCCGTCGTCACAAGGATTTATTCCTGTTTTCTAAGTTTTGTAGTTTTAGTACTTTTTTTTTTTTTTAAAGATTTTATTTATTCATTTAACAGAGAGAGAACACAAGCAGGCAGAGAGGCAGGCAGAGCAGAGAGAGGAGCAGGCTCCCTGCGGAGCAAGGAGCCCGATGCGGGACTCGATCCCAAGACGCTGGGATCATGACCTGAGCCAAAGGCAGCTGCTCAACCAACTGAGCCACCCAGGTGTCCTGTAGTTTTAGTGCTTTTAGGTTATGATCCATTTGAGTTTTTTTCTATATGGTGTGAGGTAATTACATACCCAGCTTCATTCTTTTGCGTGTAGGTATCTAGTTGTTCCAACACTATTTATTGAAAAGACTGTTCTTTCCCCTGTTGAATTGTCTTGGTGTTTTATTCATTGTAGAAACATAAATGTTTATGTTTGCCAGTTCTTGATCTCTTTTTCCTTCAGTATATAATACACTACCCTACCCTTCCTTTCTATTTGTTTTTACCTTCAATTCTGTGCTTTTTTTTTTTTTTTTTTTTAATTTTCTAATTACTGTGAAGCTCTTGGTTCACAGTTGTCCTTCATATTTCCCAGCCATTTATTTTCAGCATTTCTGTACCTTTTTGGACTTAGGTTATCCCTATTGACGTCCTATTCCTACATCTTTTAAAAATCCAATCTAAAGAATTTCTCCTTAGATCAGTGAGTTTAACTTATTTACATGTATGTGTTGGAATGTTGTATTAGAACTTTTTTGTCACATTATTTTATATTTTTATTTATCATACTTCCTGGGCTTTTTTCCTTTCCCATTGAATAGATTGATTTTTTTTTCCCAGTTTGAATGTTACATGTTTTGCTCTGTTTTAGTTAGAATTTTGGTCATTGTGTGGTACAGGTGGTAACTACACTTACTATGGTGAGTATAGTATAACATACAGAATTGTTGAATCACTGTGTTATGCACCTAAAACTAATACAACATTCTGTGTCAACTGTACTTCAATAATAAACATTTTTTAAAAAAAAAATTGGTCATTGCCTCATACCCCAGATAAATCCAGACTTTCATTTATGTATTTGTTTTTTTGTAAATATTTTTATCTACATCACCATCCTCCCTTCAACATAAGTACTGTGGCAAACTTTGGCAAACTTCTTTTTGTTGTCACTGTATTTATATCACCTAGCAGGTGAAATGTTGGCAAACTATGGCCTATGTGCCAGCAGCCTGTTTTTAAGTAAGGTTTTATTGGAACATACTAAGATCTGTGCTGTCTAATACAGTACCCACTAGTTACAGAGAATTTTAACTTTAAACTTAAATAAAATTTAAAAGTTTCTCAAGTCACACTAGCCACATTCATGTTGTCCATAGCCACGTGTGATTAATGGCTACCATATTAGACAACACAGATAAAGATAGAATACTTTAGTTATCCCAGAAAGTTCTGTTATACAGAGCTTCCCTAGATTTTTGACTCTGGTTTGTTTTGGTTGTATGTTTTGTTCCTTTTTGAAGATAATAGTAAGTTTTACTAACTTATTTGTTCACTTTTTTTTTTTAAGATTTTATTTATTTATTTGACAGAGACAGCAGAAGCAGTGGGGGCGGGGGCCCCTGTATTGATTATTCACTTTCATGTATCTTACAACATCATTCTTGTTGGGAATGATTCCTTTAATGAATATTTTCAAAGAGGGCCTTTAATGTAGGAAATATTTTAAGACTTTGTGTGCTTAAGGTAGCTTTACTTTTGATGATAGTTTATCGAGATACAGACTTTTTGGTTCAAAATTCTATGAACATTTTAAAATTACTCTGTACAGTAATTTTAAGAATTACTTTAAATCTTGTGTTTCTAATGAGGTATCTGATGTCATTTTGATCTTATTCCTTTATAGGTAAACTACTCTTCTTGTTAGAAGCTTTTAGAATTTTCTTTTGTCTTTGATTCTCTTAAATTTCATTGTATGGGGCACCTGGGTGGCTCAGTTGTTGAGCGACTGCCTTCAGCTCAGGTCATGATCCTGGAGTCCCGGGATCGAGTCCCATATCGGACTCCCGGCTCTGCGGGAAGTCTGCTTCTCTCTCTGACCTTCTCCCCTCTCATTCTCAGTCTCTGTCTCTAATAAATAAATAAATAAATAAATCTTTAAAAAAAAATTTCATTGTATGTATCAAGGTGTTGTTTTTGTATATGTGTATGTTTTATTTATCCTCTGGCACTCACAAGCTGTTCAATTTGACATTTTTTAAGTCTAGAAAATTCTCAGTCATTCATATATTTCTGTGAATTTGTTTATACATCTTCTGTATCTTCTGTTTTTACAAAGTTAATACTCTATCATGTCTTTGTACCTTTAAAAAAATCTTTCTTATCCCTTCCTCTTATGTTTCAGAAGTGTTAGTCTAATAATTCCAACTCACTAAAACATTTTTCCATTTTTCCATTTAATCCATTAATCCACTCACCCATCTCTTGATATTTTCATTTTAACTGTTTTCTATATATATTATTTCAAATTGTTTTTTAATTAAATCTCAAATCACCTTTATTTTATTTATTTATATTTATTATTTTTTTAAAGATTTTATTCATTTATTTGAGAATGAGAGAGCATAAGCAATAAGCAAGAGGAGCAGCAGTTAGAGGGAGGGAGAGAAGCAGACTCCCCACTGGGCAGAGAGCTGTACATTTGCCAGATCCCAGGATGCTGGGATCATGACCCGAGCCTAAGGCAGACGCTTAACCAACTGAGCCACCCGGGGCGCCCCTCAAATTGTTTGTTTTTTAAAAACTATTTCTACTTCATATTACCCATATCCTCTCATTTCTGAGGATATGTATTATGGTCATTTAAAATTTATAATCTGATTACCTCATTAGTTTTTTTTTTTAATGTGTATAGTTTTTTGTATTTTTAATCGTTTAAAAAGATTTTATTTAAGTTCAATTAACATAATGTATTTATTTTTAATCTTTAAAAAGATTTTAATAGTCCTTATACTTGCTTGCTTGGTCGATTGATTAATTTTTTCCATGAACACATTTTCCGTTGAGATTTTCCACCACATTATGTTAGCTGGTACTGTGTTTGAAAGGAGTGGTCAGGTTGTCAGGAACCCCAGAGCAGAGAGCCTGCGATATTAATCTGGACTTCCCAGTTGCATCATCCATCAAGTAACCCTTCCTATTATCTCCATCAGAGAGTTGCTCTTCATTGAAACCAAGCTTCCATGAAATTTTGTTCCGCAAACAGAGAGAAGATTGGGGTTGCCACCCCACCCAAACTGGAATGCTACTCTGACTTTACCTCAGAGCAGTTGCTTTTTTTTTTTGCCTGAGGTAACTGAAGAGAGACATTTTAGAAAAGCTCTCCATCATCCAGTCCCCCAATTGTGTGCCAAATACTGTTCAGCTCTGGGTTGTTACTCTTCCCTCCTTCTGTCCAGATGAACCACCATTTGTTTCCCCAGGGATTTTTCAGTTTGTTTGTTTGTTTGTTTGTTTGTTTCTTTCTTTCTTATATCCAACCTCTCACTTGTAGAATAATTTCAAAGAGAGGGAGCTTGGCTTAATATCTTATCAAGAATTGTAAGCTGAGGGGCGCCTGGGTGGCTCTGGGTTAAAGCCTCGGCCTTCGGCTCAGGTCATGATCTCAGGGTCCTGGGATTGAGCCCTGCATCAGGCTCTCTGCTTGGCAGGGAGCTTGCTTCCTCCTCTCTCTTTGCCTGCCTCTCTGCCTACTTGTGATCTCTCTCTGTGTCAAATAAATAAAATCTTAAAAACGAATTGTAAGCTGAGTATGACTAATTTTAAAAATTATGTACATTTGGCTTTTGATTACATGAGGTTTTTTTTGCCACAAATTAATTTTTCTAACTCTCTCTACTTATTAATTTAAGCTTTTACTAGTTGTTTTCCATTTAGGGATCACATATTCTCTTGACAGTGGGAAAGGAACAAAAGGAGGTCTGGGCAATGGAAGGAAACTGGTCTAGGAATAATTTTTTTTTTAAGATTTGTTTATTTATTTATTAGAGAGAGAGAGTACATAAAGCGGAGGGAGCAGCAACCAGAGGGAGAGGGAGCTGAGCAGAGAGCCAGATGTGGGGCCTGATCCCAGGACCCTCAGATCACGACCTGAGCCAAAGGCTGACGCTTAACCGACTGAGCCATGCAGGGGCCCCGATCTAAGAATATTAAGCGATAATTCAGAAAGTGGATAATGTAGATTTCAGTGCACATTTTTTTTGATGGTTTTCTTGTTCAGAACTTTTAAATATCATTATTTAAGATCTGATATGTAGAAGACATTATACTGGTGCTACTGATAGAGTTTGAATAAGATCAGATCTCTGCTTTCAAGGAGCTCTTTTGAATACTTTATGAAAGTGAATTTATATATAATTCGGGTTAAAACTAAAATATCTTCACTTCTGAGAGAAGTTAAAATTTCAGAAGCTACTAAGGGTGTTTTGTTGAGATAAAGGACATTTCTCTTTGAGCAACCGGGATAAAAGCCAGATGGAACAACCCGCCTTACTTTGAGAAGAATTTTTTGTGGGCTTCTTTTCTTGTGCACAGCTTTTGTTCATTCTGCAGTCTACTTGACTATGACCTGTTTTTGGCTACACGCTCTCTAGCTTCACATGACTTGGGCTATCCTGCTTTCTGTTCTTAAAATCAACCTCATGTCTTAGTGTTTTTATGCATTTCAGGAATGATTTGCTTTGTGTACTTTACCATGGTCTTTAGCTTGTTTCTGTCAGTCTGTTCATCTGTTGCATAATAATTTGCCTCTGCTACTAGATTCCTGCCTCTGAATTTGCTCTGTACCTGTCCTTATATGTAGTTGGTTTGACATATTTTGGCCCTTGGCTTTAGTTTCTAAATATACCCTTTTGTTCTCCCTGAGGTGATTCATTGAGGCTTTCTTGCAACTGATTTTCTAAAACACTGGTCAGCCCTGTCACTGGTTCAAATCCTCTCTTCTTCCTTTTGAGTTGTAATAGCCACAGCTCATTTTATTTTTAAATTCTTTTTATTATATAGTTTTTTATTTAAAATTACCCACCACAGATAAAGAGTCTACAGTTTTTTGTGTATGGCCTGATGTTATTTTACTTTTTAAAAACAGCTTTATTGAGGTATAATTGATTTATACATGCACCTATTTGTAATATACAGTTTGCTAAATTTTGACATAAGTATATGCTGATGACATGACATGAACTGTCACTGCACTAAAGATAATCAACATATCGCACCCCACAATTTATGTCCCTTTGTAGTTCCTCCTACTTGCCCCTTCCGATCCCCTCTACAACCCCTAGGCAACTACTCATCTAATTTCTACAACTATAGTTTTCATTTTGAGAAATTTATATAAATGGAATCCTGCAGTATATACTTTGGTTGAGGGGTGTGGGTGGCTTCTTTCAATGTAATTACTTTGAGATTAATTCATACTGTGTGTTTCAGTCCACTCTTTTTAGTTGCTGGGTAGTATTCTATTGTATACCACAATTTATCTTTTCACCTCTTGTTGATTATTTGGATTGTTTCCAGTTTTTGGTTGTTAAAAGTAAAATGGCTGTGAACATTTGTATACATCTTTGTATGGACCTATGTTTCATTTCTCTTGGATGACTAGTTAGGCACTGAATGGCTGGGTTGCATGGTGGGTGTATTTAACTCTAAGAAACTGCTAAATTCTTTTCCAAAGTTAGTGCTCTGTTTTCCATTTCCACTACTAATATATGATGAGAGTCCTAGTTCCTCTAAGTCCTTTGTATGGCTATGTGGTCATTTTACTTTTTAATAAAACATTTTATTCTTTTCAAGTTCTGCAACTTGTGTTTACGTTTAAATGTTTAATAATGCCTGGAATGTGTTTTGGTGTTTGTTAAAAGGAATGAGGTAAGGTAAGAAATTAGTTTTAATATTTCTTTCAAAAGGCAGACAGTTGTTTCTACATCATTTTATTAAATAGTCTATTATATATCCATGGATTTAAAACTTGCTTTCCTAAGGAATTGTTTCAGGTGAATACATTTTTAGGTTCTTTGCCTATTCTTCAAAACCTAAATGTTTAGATAATAGAGAAAAATGTAGAATAAATCAAAGTTCTCCACTTATTTTAAGGAGGTGAAATTATGAGGCTCATGTTCTGTATATGAGATATAATTGAGTTCTCAATGGAGAACTGTTGTCATAAGATTTCAAAAATGTACATTCATATCTTTTGGATAAGTATGATTTTTTTGTTCAGTTTGTAATCATTCTAAAAACAGCTCTGGATGAAGTGATCTCTGTAGAACATACGTGTGATTCTACCTCTGATCACTATTTCTGCAGTCTCCTAGCTTAGAAACTTTAATACCGTGTTTGGTCCTGTTTTCGGCATTCCTTCTGTCCATCGGCTTCCAAGTTCTGTTTCTTTTAGAGCATCACCTAGTTTATCCCATTTATCCATTCCCATGTGCCATAGTCTTACAACCTTCAGTGCCCCTTGTCTAATTCCATTATCCATATTACATTGATTCCAGATCATTTTTCTAAATGACTTTTTCATTAAGTTTAAAAAAGTTAATTCTTTTTTGTCTTCGCACCACATTTAGGGTTCTATTTTTCATAATGTAGTCTGAGTCCAGTTTTAGTTCTTAGCACCCATATAGAAGTCATCTGCTTTAATCGTATTGATCTCTTCCTTCCTTGCCATGTTTATGTCATTGTATTTTTGTTTTAAGACTCCATTCATTTATTTAGAGAGAGAGCGTGTGAGTTGGGAAAGGGGAATAGGGAGAGACAGAATCCCAGGCAGATTCTGCATTGAGCACAAGCCCTATGTGGGGCTTGATCCCATGACCTTGGGTGGCCCAGCTGAAATCAAGAGTCAGATAATGAGCCAACTGAGCCACCCAGGCGCCCCTATGTCATTGTATTTCTTTATCAGATTTCCTTTATATAATATAATCTTCTCTTCCTATATTACCATTCCTTCTAAATTTAGCTTAGATCTTCCTCCTCCATAGATACTTCTTTGACTCTCTCAGACCATGATTTCCCCTCTGAATACTTAATACCTGTAGTAAGTTTCTCCATTCACTCAATTTGATCCACGTCCACTTCCTTGGACGTGTTAGCCATGCCCTTGCCTATTCTCTGTGCCTGAGAAAGTGTTCTCCATATCTCATTGTGACTTGTTTTCTTAACCGTTTGCAGGTCTTGGTGCAAATGACACCTTCTCATTGAGAACTTCCTCGAGTGTCTTATTTTAAATTCAGTCTTCTCCTTAGTCTCCGCACCTTTCCCTGATTGTTGTTTTGCATAGAGTGCAGTACATCTGACATATATTTTACTTCTCTGTTTTTGTTCCCTTATAAGTTCATTGAGGGCAGAGGTTTTTTTTTTAAAGATTTATTTATTTATTTATTTATTTATTTATTTATTTATTTATTAGGAAAGAGAGAGAGAGTGAGAGAGAGCATGAGAAGGGAGAAGGTCAGAGTGAGAAGCTGACTCCCCATGGAGCTGGGAGCCCGATGTGGGACTCGATCTCGGGACTCCGGGATCATGACCTGAGCCGAAGGCAGCTGCTCAATCAACTGCGCCACCCAGGCGCCCGAGGGCAGAGGTTTTTGACCAGTACCTTGAATAGTGTGTTGCACATGGCATATGCTCAGTAAATACTTGAGTGAATAAATGCTTTAAGTTGGTGTTAATTGTTCTTTAGTTAAATAAAGGTATTAGTTTAGTTTGTTTAGTTCTTTGAAGTTTGGCATGGAGTGACCTAGCAACATTAAGTACTAACCGACTGAAGGTGTAGAATTAGAAACTTTGACCACACAAAGGCAGGTGGCACTTTATATTCCACAGCTGGTCAAGATAAACTAAGCATAATTAACTTTCAGTTCTGAGTAGGATCTTAATGTTGTTTTTGTTACTTAATAAATTAGAATAATATCTGGTTACTTAATAAATTATAGTAACCTCCTGGGTATATAAAAAATACATATTCCTTTAGACCATTTAGAAAATATAGAAAAGGGGCACCTGGGTGGCTCAGATGGTTGAGTGCCTGCCTTCAGCTCGGGTCGTGATCCCAGGGTGCTGGAATCGAGCCCTGCATCAGGCTCCCGGCTTGGTAGGGAGCCTGCTTGCTTCTCCCTCTCCTGCTGCTGCTCCTGCTTATGCTCTTTTGCTCTCTCTGTCAAATAAGTAAAATCTTCTAAAAAAATTACACAAAAGTATGGACAGTATAAAATGTTCACAAGAATAAAGTAATGGAAATTTTTACCCTGTAGGTGGGAGTGGAAATTAGTTAAAGATCGATGTCCTACAACATAGCAGTTCTCCTAAGTGGTTACACATGTGTATCAGGACATATGGACAATGTTCATAGCTGCTTTCTTTGGGGAGAAGAGAAAAGGAAATAACCCGAATAAATATTCATTAGTGGGGGAATGTATAAAAGTTCAGATCATGCAAAATTAACATCATTTAGAGACATTCTGTAAGGGACATAAACTATTCCTCCATCATCATAGAGTCTCTGGATGGGACTGATATAAGACAAAATAACAGGAGAAAAGCAAAGCTCATTTTATATATACATGGGAGCCCTCATAGAAAAAATGAAGACCCAAAGAAGTGACTAGACCCAAGTGCTTGTATACTAGGTTAAACAGAGTAGAAATTGTGGGAAGGTAACTAAAATATATGTGTAAACTAAGGAAGACAGTTATTTTAACAGGTTGTGTTTAGATTTCTTTTGGCCTTGACTCCCCTTCTTCAGTGATAAGATTATTTCTTCCTTCTCATATCAGGAAGGCATCTTTCACATGGGAATTTTCAAGTGTCTTCAGTTCAAAATAATCAGTATGCCTAAGGAGCATATTTTGGGGTGACTATGTCCTGAACTCTTTCAATACATACATAGCAAAACTAACAAAAAGCAAACAATTTAGGGTGGAAAAGGTGGGAGATGAGATTTAGGGAAGGATATATATTGACTTCATCTCTATTGAAAATGTTCCATTTCTTAGGCTGAGTAATGAATTCACAGGTACTGTGTTATTTTTTGTAGATAATTTTTCATAATTTTTAAAGGTAGTGGCAATGTCATGTGTAGGAAAACTTGACAGGGGGTAGGAAGTTTACAGAGAGAGGAGGCCTGAATATAGTTGGTAGAGAAAAAAGACTTGATTAATAAAAGAGAAGATTTGATAAATACCATTAGGACCCAGTTACAATTGGAAGCTAAGAAATAATATTTCCCAGGAGTGCTTAGCTGCCTTACTTATAGACAGCAGGAGATTGCATGGATTCAGGACTTGTGTTTATCAAATAGGTGTAAAAAATGGGCAGTGGGGATTTAGATTATGGGCAAGAGTAGTTGAAGATTCACCATTGAAAAACATTAAAAACAAAAATCAAGGGATTAGTGGCATCTGTTACATCAAAGAAAGAATATAGTGGAAATAAATGAGCAAGAGCTATGTATTTTATTGAAATCTGAAACATTGTAAGTTGTACTGTTACTTTATGCATCATTAAGAAAGCACTACCAATTAAACTATAATATCTTACGAATTAGAATTCTAATTATATATTTACTATACAATACAATATTGAAAGTTCTTTTAGACTTAATAATATATAAATGTTTACCTTTGGTTACTCTTATACATATATTAAAAAGCAAAATATGAATAAAAATAATTAGTTAAGAGGTCCCTAAAACTTTTTCAAATCTGGAGTTTTTTGTTTTGTTTGTTTGTTTTTGTTTTGTTTTGTTTTGGTTTGGTTTTTTTCTTGATCGTAGTAAGTTTTCACTCATTTTGTTCAGATTTTCCAAGGAATGCATATGAGAGAGTCACTCAAATTCACTGATGACTGTATTTTTCTAAATTTATCATTCTTTCTGATGTCAAGCTTAATGGTCATAAGGAGGGTGTTTGGAGGTAGTTAACTAGGCATATTTTTTTTTTTTAAAGATTTTATTTATTTATTTATTTGAGGGATAGAGAGAGAAAGAGAGAGAGAGAATGAGAGAGAGGAAGAGGTCAGATGGAGAAGCAGACTCCCTGCTGAGGAGGGAGCCCGATGTGGGACTCATCCAGGGACTCCAGGATCATGACCTGAGCCGAAGGCAGTTGCCCAACAACTGAGCCACCCAGGCGCCCCGTTAACTAGGCATATTAAGTAGTAAGCCCAAATGGGAGTCCAGAATAAATTATCTCTATGTAATTGCATAATTTTAAGAAATGCTAGGGGCGCCTGGGTGGCTCAGTGGGTTAAAGCCTCTGCCTTCGGCTCAGGTCATGGTCTTAAGGTCCTGGGATCGAGCCCCACATCGGGCTCTCTGCTCAGCAGGGAGCCTGCTTCCCCCTCTCTCTGCCTGCCTCTCTGCCTACTTGTGATCTCTCTCTCTCTGTCAAATAAATAAATAAAATCTTTAAAAAAATGCTGTGTCACCAACACTTGATGATATTCATTCTGCAGGTTTTGGTGTTGACACTGTTTTAGTATTTACACACATGCAGGTAGAACCAACTATTAAGAATACCTCTTGGTCAGAAACGAAATTTTGCCATTTGCAATGACGTGGATGGAACTAGAGGGTATTATTCTATGCAAAATAAGTCAGTCAGAGGAAGACAATTACATATGTTCTCTCTGATATGAAGAATTTGAGAGGCAGGGTGGGAGGTGGGGGTTGAGGGGGAAAAATGAAACAAGATGGGATAGGGAGGGAGACAAACCATAAGAGACTTTCAGTTTCACGAAACAAGCTGAGGGTTGCAGCGGAGGGGAGGTTGGGGAGGTAGGGTTAGGGTGGCTGGGTTAAGGACATTGGGGAGGGTATGTGCTGTGAAATGTGTAAGCCTAATGATTCACAGACCTGTACTCCTGGGGCAAATAATACATTATATATTAATTTTTAAAATAATAAAAATTTAAAGAAAAAGAATACCTCTTGGTCAACAGCAGTTAGATGATGCCTGCTGATTATAAAGTGTATCCTAATTTCATCAATATAAGAATTTCATCAATACATCTTCTGTACAGTGAAATTTGGTAGGAAAGTAGTGGTTGTTGTTGGGTTGGTTGTCCAGATTTACAGTTTCAGAGCTGGAGCAGTCGCAGATAAATGACAGGAGTGACAATGATAGGGTAGCTGCATGGAGAGGAAACCATCATAATTGGACTGAGGAAAACAAGGTCAGGTGAGTGTGTTGTAGGGATTATCTGTGATGATGATGGCATGATAAAAAGCAGAGAGAAAACGGAGATCAAGGTGTCAGAGATATTAATAAAGGATTCATAAATTGAGAGTAAAAAGGCATAAAGGTAGCAGTTATATGGTATGAACTTCAAAGGAGTAGGGGTTTTATTTTTATCCGCAGTGTATGACACTAGAATCAGGAGGAGACACAGTGTCTTCCTAATGTAAGCCATGAGCAGCCTCAGAAGAAAGGGTATCTTTAGGGAAGAGCCACTTTCAGTCAAGGAAATAAAGTTTCATCAAAGAGGAAGAGAATGCAGGGATTATAGAGGACATCATGGGAAGGTTTTATTCAAGGTCAAAGATACAAGGTGTGTGGCCATAGTATGAGAGGGGATGATGATTAGTAGTGAACATCGACTAACATGGGTATAGCATTGAAGTTTGCCCATGCCATTAAATGTTGTTGAAAACAGATTTTTAAATGGCTGCAGAACTTTGTGGTGAAGGGTATACAGCTTGCTTAACTGATTTTCCGATGTTGAAAGTTAGCTTGCTTCAAGTTTTTCACTAATGTGAATGGATATCCCATTATATATAATACAGTGATTATAATAGCTCCTAAATCCTTTTGTATATCTTTTTTTTTTTGTATATCTTTTTTTTATATCTATACAACAAACTCCTGAAAGTGGAATAATTTACTGATTCAAGAGAAATGGATATTTTTCCAGGTTTTTAATAACCTTTTGCCAAATTGGAACCATTTCACACTTTCACAACGTAGGAGTATATATTTACTCATTACCTTGCCAGTATTGGATGATATTAAAAATGTGTACCAATTTGATGATAAAAGTTAATATTTTCATTTTCGTCTCCTTAGTTATTGGTAAGATTGAACATTTTTTCATATAGTTAATGGTCATTTATATTTTCTCTTTTCTAAATTTTTCTGTTGATAGCCATGTCCATTTTTTCTTTCTGAGCTTATATAATAAAAATTTATGTATTTTTTGCAGCTCTTAAACAGGTTTTGTACTTAAATAAGAGTCAGGTGAATGTGGACAAACAAAGCTCATAATAGAGATTGCTGAGTTGTAGGACCTTCAGTAAATGATCTGTTGCTAAGTTAAGAAAAATAATAAAGAACAGGAAGTTTTCATTTCTAAGTTCTCAAAGCACAACCAGAAATTATAGTCATAAGCCATTTGAGGAAGGACTGATTCTCGAACTGTTTTTTCTTTAGTAGAGAACTGTTTTGGATACGTCTTTATTTAATAAAGAAGGCTATATGTGATTTTTTAAAATTTGTGACTTGATAGTTATGGAAAAAGATTGATTTCTGCAAAAAAAAAAAAAGCCCTTTTCTGAATACTTATTTAAAAAAAAAATTCATTTAATTTTGTAAAAAAAATTTTTGTGACTGAAGAAAGGTAATTCAGTAATATAAATTAACAGTCCAGTATCTTATTTCTTTCCCAGTGTCATTAAACTATATCCCATGTATTGGTAAAGGAACTCTAGTAACACATATAAAGCTGTTTTTCTTCTGGCAGTTATCAAAAGCCCAGGGGTTAACCCATCTAAACATGCATAGTGATGTAAGAAATGCAAAATCATGTGGTTTCTCTTACATTTATCTGAATTGTGAAGGTTTTAGAAACCATTTCCCTTTTAATTAGATCATATCTGTCTGCATCCCAATAAAACATTAGATTGATTAAATAATTTTTTTTTTAAGATCTTATTTATTTGAGAGAGAGTGTAGAAAGAGAGGGCACAAGTCGGGGGTTGGGGGCAGAGGGAGAGGGAGAAGAAGCAGGCTCTCCACTGAGCATGGAGCCCAATGTAGGGCTCCATCCCGGGACCCTGGGATCATGAGCTGAAAGCACCCGCTTATCTAACTGAGCCACTCAGGTGCTCAATTAAATAATTTTATTCTCTACACAAAACAAACTACCAGGGGAGGTAGTAAAGACTAAGAATAGCCGGTCACGGTGTTTTTCCTAATTCTGTAGTTTATGGTGCTTATACTTGATAACTGTGTGTGTGTGTGTGTGTGTAGAGGATATTATTATATATTATCTCTAAAATGGACCTGGCATTTTTATCTCCTTTTTTTATGTTCATTTCTTATTTGGAAATTAAGCTAAAAGAAACCTACCAACTCTTAGATTAGACATAAAAAAATTTTAAGGTGTTGATCAAATATGGCTCCTCTCCCACTTTCAGTGCTGTACACATAGTAGGCGCTCTGAACATGTTTGTTGAATCGAGTTGAAATATTTGCAAGAAATTACTGCTTCAGGTTTATAAAGAGTTATTTCCCTGAGCTTTTTGGCACAAAACCTATTTTGAAAGATTGGTGTGGTATAATAGCACTTTTTGCACTTTTAGGAAAGTTGGAATGTTTACATAAGAGCCAATTATAACTTGAATTTTTTCTTTAAGATAAAGGTCTGGGGCACCTGGGTGGCTCAGTCAAGTTAAGCAGCTGACTCTTGGTTTTGGCTCAGGTCACGATGGGTGGTGAGATCAAGTTCCTGGTAGGGTTTTGTATTGGGTGTGGAGCCTACTTGAGATCTTGAGATTCTTTCTCTCTCTCCTTCCCTTCCCTGCTTACATGCGAGCTCACTCTTTCGCACTCTTTCTCTTAAAAAAAAGAGAAAAAAATAGGGCGCCTGGGTGGCTCAGTTGTTGGGCGGCTGCCTTTGGCGCAGGTCATGATCCTGGAGTCCCTGGATCGAGTCCCGCATCAGGCTCCCTCCTCGGCGGGGAGTCTGCTTCTCCATCTGACCTCTTCCCCTCTCATTCTCTCTCTCTCTCAAATAAATAAATAAATAAAATCTTAAAAAAAAAAGAGAGAGAGAGAAAAAGGTAAAGGCCCTTACAGGGAGTAATTTTTATATTCCCACATTTAAAACTAATGATAATTTGTAGTCTTATTAGAAGGCACTATTAATGAATACTCTCTTCTATTGTTTTGTGAGCAATTGGTCTTCAAACATAAAATCAGAATAATTGCAGGCCTGCTAAGTATTAATCGATTAATGACTGTATTTTATGGTTAGGACATTCACATTCATCTTTTTTTTTTTAAGATTTTATTTATTTAGGGGCGCCTGGGTGGCTCAGTGGGTTAAGGCCTCTGCCTTCAGCTCAGTTCATGATCTCAGGGTCCTGGGATCGAGTCCCGCATTGGGCTCTCTGCTCGGCAGGGAGCCTACTTCCCCCTCTCTCTCTTCCTGCCTGTCTTCCTACTTGTGATCTCTCTCTCTCTCTATCAAATAAATAAAATATTTTAAAAAAAGATTTTATTTATTTATTTGACAGAGAGAGAAAGCACAAGCAGGGGAAGCCGTAGCATCAGGAGAGGGAGAAGCAGGCTCCCCACTGAGCAGAGAGCCTGAAACTGGGCTCAGTCCCAGGACTCTGGGATCATGACCTGAGCCAAAGGCAGCCGCTTAACCGACTGAGCCACCCAAGAGCCCCACATTCATCCTTAATTATTATTTAACAGCTATTTTTCCTTAGGCCATTTGTAGGCTAGAATATGTTGTGGCAAGAACTAAAGCGTTCTGTGATATCTGGGGCTTGAACTCACAATCCCAAGGTCACGGGCTGCATGCAGTACCAACTGAGCCATTCAGGCGCTCCTCCTTCCTTTTTATAGAAACTATAGATGGTCCCCGACCTAGAATACTTTGACCTAGGATTTTTTAGCTTTACAGTGGTGCAGAAGTGATAACGCATTCAGTAGAAATTGTACTTCAGATTTTGAATTCCGATCTTTCCCTGGTCTAGTGATATGCAGTACTCCTGTCGTGCTGCAGGGCCCTGGTGGTGAACCACAGCTCACTCACAGTAGGCCATGTGATCATGAGGGTGAACAGTCCATACACTTAACAACTCTTCTGTGCCTGTAGAAACTATTGTTACTCACTTTCAGTACAGTATTCAGTAACTCACATTAGATATTCAGCCCTATATTACAAAGTAGGCTTTGTGTTCTATAGTTTTGCCCCACTTTAGCTAATGTGAGTGTTCTGAACACGTTTAAGGTAGGTTGGGCTAAACTATAATGCTGGGTAGGTTAGGCGTATTAAATGCATTTCAACTTATAATATTTCCAATTTTTTGAAAGATTTTATTTATTTGAGAGAGAGTGTATGCAAGAGACAGCAAGCACAAGAGGGGAGGGGAGCAGAGGGACAGTGAGAAGCAGGCTCCCCACTGACTCTGGGATCATGACCTGAGCTGAAGGCAGTTAACCCACTAAGTCACTCAGGTGCCCAAATATTTTCAATTTGTTGGCATTTTAGTGAAAACTTTAATAGTCATTGTCAGAGTTCCTTTAGTTAGGAAACTGAGAATCAAATGAGCTTCAAAAGGAGATAATCTTCCTGACTTTTGCAGCTTAGGTTCAGAGCTACCTCTTTATCTACTGATGATGCTGTTAGAATTCCAGGGATACAAGTCTGTGAATAGAATTTGTAAAATTGCTCCCTTCATTATGTTATCACCCTGTAAGTAATTAATTTTTCAAAGGTCACACAAACAGACATCATCCTTCAAGATGGCTAAAAACATGGAAACAAAACCTCTTATGTCTCACAGTCTATGTACTTTACATTGGAAAGGTCCTTCCCAGTCTGCTTATTCTGTATTACATGAGTCAAAAAAGTACTTGCTTTGTGTTTTATTTTTCTAAGTTCAGTAGTTTAGGTTGAAGCAACCAGTTCTAAAGTGATGGCAAGTGAACAGTGACCGCCTGGAGGAGAGCTAGGAAAAAATAATAAAAGCAAGTAAAAGAAGTAAAAGTTCAGTGTTTGGGGACTTACTCTTTTAGTCAGTCCTTAAAATATTACTAAGTCAGTGATCAAAAAATAATTTACACTGATTAGAAAGACTGAAACATTAAAAATAGATTGGAAAGAATTAGTGAGATAGGTTTATTAGAATATTTAATATTTTAATGTTTAAAATTGATATTCTAATGAGTAGAAACGCATCACAAGGAAATTTATATTAAATGAGTAATAAATGTAATATACAAGTAATACACTTAGCATACCACCTGGCTCAATAAATGTTAGCTCTTTTCGTTTTGTTATCATTATCTTTTTGTCTAGTTGAAGTCGGTTTATTGTCACCTAAAATGCCCTTAGTTCTTTGCCCATCCACTTTTAATTTATTAAGTATGTGTTCTATTACTTGTATGGCCTTTGTGAACTAACTTTATCTCCATGGTCATAGGGAACTAGAATTAGGTTTATTTGTTTTATTCTGTTGCCATGGAAAATAAAGGAAGCAGCAATTCATACTGTACAGCTGAAAGCAGCAAATGTCAATAGGCTAGAGAACTATAGTCCTAGGGCTGAGGATTATATTTTTCAATAAAAGATAAATTCATCAGTAGACTTAATTTAAGATAAAATTCACATAACATAAAATTCACCCTTTTAAAGTATACATTTCAGTGTTAGAATATTTACAAAACCTTATACTTTTAAGAGAAAACATTTTTTAAGTAGTTTAATTATTATTATTTTTTTTTCCTAGCTGTAAATGTTTACTTTTGCCCTTGTGGTTACTATTTCCAACAACACCTTTTGCCTTCTTAAGTTTTTTTGATTCAGGTCCAATGTCATATCTCAAGGAAGGCTTTCTTGATTCTTTGCTCCCACAACCTTTTTTTTCTTAATCCCTTTATTATATAGCTCATCACGTCTATATTGTAATTATCTCTTTAGTTACTTGTCTTCCCTTTCACACCTTTTATCTCTCAGGGATAGAGACTATTCTTATTTTCCCCACTACCGAGGAGCTAGAACAATGCCTTAGTACATATTTATTGAATGATTATAACCCCAGATAGTTCTGACTGCCCCTAAGCCTTAAGCATATACTAAGAACTTGATACAGTATATTCAGTGGTGAATATTAAAAAAAAAACAAACAGGCTTTTTGTTGCTGGGAATCATACCATTAAATATGTCAGAAGGGACCAGTGCTTCCCCACCCAATACATACATGCACACTCACACACTCACATTCACATGTGCACACAAAATTTGAAATCCATAGAGATCAGGTGCCTTAGTGGTGAAGTTGGGAATAAAAAGCCATGTTACCTCATTTTTTCCTGTACCATTCTATTTTCTCTTACACCTTACAGACTATGCTCTTGATTTACAATAAAATTCATTTGTTTCCTTGGGTTTTGGTAAAAGACCTTGAAAATGTTAATTATAATATTTTTTCCTAATACTTCTCTGTTCTTTTTTTTTTTTAAGATTTTTAAGATTTTATTTATTTATTTGACAGACAGATAGAGAGTGTATAAGTAGGCAGAGCGGCAGGCAGAGGGAGAAGGAGAAGCAGGCTCTCCCCTGAGCAGGGAGCCCAATGTGGTGCTCGATCCCAGGACCTTGGGGTCATGACCTGAGCTGAAGGCAGCCATGTAACCAACGGAGCCACTCAGGTGCCCCATATTTTTATATGTTTTTAGTATAAATAAGAAACTAGTTGCCTACCAGAATACTGGAAAAGAAATTTTAAATTGGTTTAAACAATGACAACATTTTTATGTTTTATAGACCTCCGTGAGTGAAAGCCTTCAAAGGGAAGCTGCTAAGAAGCAAGCAATGAAACAGGTAAGGTGGCTGAGTGATTAAACGTATTTTGGTGAGATAAGTATTTCAGTATGAGTTTTGGTATCTAGGTCCTAAGACTGAGCAGAGTAGTTGTGTATAAAGAAATAATTATATCTTAACCCTTCTTTTCTGAAAATGTTTAAGATGTTTCTTGATTTACATATATTTCAGGTTTTTGTGATAAATTTTCAAGGCAAAAAAAGTCTTTTCACATCAAAGTAGTTTCATAATTTTATATTTGAAATTCATCTACTAAACATGGGGACTATCTGATAATTTTCCGTAGATTTGCCTCACACCTTATATTTATATAGTGCTCTGTCATATTTCCAAGCACTTTTTTTGTACACACATTATATTTTTAAAATGCTCACAAACCTGCCCATGGTCCTGATTAAGAAATCTGAAACTTCAAAAGGATAAATTACCTCTCATGATCACACAGCTAATTACAGAACTAGGCCTGAAGGTTTACTAATTTTTCTACTACACCATTATATCTTAGAATAGCTGCTGCAGAACATAATGAAATTAAACAATGGCACAGTACCTTTCTTTTTAATTTTAATATTTTCCCCCTCCACATTTTCTTTAAGTTTTGGCATCTGTTTCTCCCTTGTCTACCTGAAATCCTGCATAAGGATAAATTTGTTAAACACTTTCTAATGTGCCAGATTTTTGGCAATGACTTTTTTTAATGAAGCTGATACTATTTATATAAAGCTGATAACAACAGCACATTATAGAATACATATGTGGGGGAAAAGGGAGGAGAAAATAGGCATTCAATTTTGAATATTGTTTAATTCTGTAGTAGGCAGAGGGAATCATGGAGGAACACAGATAAATGTGAAGATACTTACAATATTTTAGTTCTTAAGCTGGGTGACATATTCTTGAGTGTGAGTTTTTATTGCGCGGGTGTGTATATGTGCTATTTTTTCTATTTGAAACGCTATATAACAAAATTTTGTTTTAATTTTTAAATATGTTTTCTTTTTTATTTAATTTCAATTAATTAACATATAACGTATTATTGGTTTGAGGTGGAGGTCAGTGATTCCTCAGTCTTATAGAATACTCAGAAGGCAACCACATTTTAAGAATTAACTTCTTAAAATATTTCTATAAAGACAGATGCTCTTACAGTCTTCATTTTGTAGTTGAGGACGTGAAGGCTAAAGGGTTTATGCAACTTTTATGAGGTCTTGTAGTTCAGCCCAAGCAGTACAGTTGCAGAGCCCATGCAAAAATTTAGCCACTGTTTACTGCCACCCTGGGGAATGGGCACAGAATTATGTAGTTTAGTAATGTTAAGATAATATCTTTGTTTCATAGTGGAATATAATGTGTAACTCAACAGTCTCAAAATTATTTAATGCACACATTTTTAAAAATGTGAATTTTTAACATAAATGCTGAAATGCTTTGAGTTAGAACTTTAGAGCTCAGTAGAATTTTACAGGGACCATCAAAGTTCAACTTTTTACCATTATCAATGAGAGAATTAGTCATAGAGAATCTGGTGGCTTCCCCAGGGTCATGTAGTTCTGTTTTCTAGTGTTCTTCTGACAGTTTTGTGTTGCCTTTTCATACCTATTTTTTAAAGCATAAATCCCAAATCTAATTTTATTCTTTTTTTTTCTAATTTTATTCTTAATCCTAGCTGTCCAAAATCACTTTTTCTAATAGACTTTTTCTCATAGTTTGCTTGAAAGTTAGGCGTGCTCCTATAGCTGTTCCTGTACCTTTGCCTGCTTGCTGCCCCTTTGATCTCCCATCTGTACTTCCTGCTTTTCAGGATGAAAAGCTCTTGGATGATTTAGCTCTTGTCTTTCTGCTTTAATCCCAAACTAACTTTTATGATGAAGAATACTAACTTGATTGCATTTACTAGATCTGAGATACAGTACTCTTAGAAATGGGGTATTTTATTTTTATTTTTTAAGGCATTTTTTAAATTTAAATTCAGTTAATTAACATATAATGTATTATTAGTTTCAGAGGTAGAGTTTAGTGATTCATCAGTTGTATATAATACCCAGTGCTCATTATATCAAGTGCCCTCTTTAATGCCTATCACCCTGTTACCCCATCCTCCCACTCCCCGCCCCTCCTGCAACTCCCAGTTTGTTTCCTGTGACTAAGAGTCTCTTATGACTTGTCTTCCTCTGTGATTTCGTCTTGTTTTATTTTTCCCTCCCTTCCCCTATGCTTCTCTGTTTAGTTTCTTAAATTCCACATATTTTTTAAAGATTTTATCAGTTGAGAAAGAGCAGTGTGAGAGAGCATGAGTAGGGGGAGGGGCAGAGGGCAAGGGAAAAGCAGACTCCCAGCTCCGCAGGGAGCCCAACTTGGGACTCCATCCCAGTACCTTGGGATCATGACCTGAGCTGAAGGCAGATGCTTAACCAACTGAACCACCCAGGTGTCCCTTAAATTCCACATATGAGTGAAATCATATAATTGTCTTTCTCTGACTTATTTCACTTAGCATAATACCCTCTAGGTTCCATCCATGTCATTGTATGGCAAGATTTCACTTTTTTTGATGGCTGAGTAATATTCCATTGTATATATATACCACATCTTCTTTATCCATTCTTTATCCATTCATCTGTCAGCGGATATCAGGGCTCTTTCTATAGTTAAGCTATTGTGGACATTGCTGCTATAAACATTGGGCGCAGGTGCTCCTTCTGATCATCACATTTGTATCTTTGGGGTAAACACCCAGTAGTGCAATTGCTGGATCATAGGGTATTTTTAACTTTTTGAGGAACCCCCATAATGTTTTCCAGAGTGGCTGTACCAGCTTGCATTCCCACCAACAGTGTAGGAGGGTTCCCCTTTCTTCTTATCCTCACCAATATCAGTTGTTTTCTGACTTGTTAATTTTAGCCATTCTGACCAGTGTCAGGTGGTATCTCATTGTGGTCTTGATTTGTATTTCCCTGATGCTGAGTGAGCTTGAGCATTTTTTCATGTGTCTCTTGGCCATTTAGATATCTTCTTTGGAGAAAATGTCTGTTCATGTCTTCTGCCCATTTCTTGACTGGATTATTTGTTCTTCGGGTGTTGAGTTTGAGAAGTTCTTCATAGATTTTGGATACTAGCCCTTTATCTCATATGTCATGTGCAAATACCTTCTTTTGTAGGTTGCCTTTTGGTTTTGTTGGTTGTTCCCTTTGCTGTGTAGAAGTTATCTTGCTGAAGTCCCAATAGTTCATTTTTGCCTTTGTTTCCCTTGCCTTTGGCAGCGTGTCAAGCAAGAAGTTGCTGCAGCTAAAGTCCGAGAGATCACTACCTGTGTTCTCCTCAAGGATTTTGACGGATTCCTCTCTCACATTTAGGTCTTTCATCTATTTTGTGTCTATGTTTGTGTATGATGTAAGAAAACAGTCCAGTTTCATTCTTCTGTATGTGGCTGTCAAATTTTCCCAACACCATTTGTTGAAGAGACTTTTCCATTGGATATCCTTTCCTGCTTTGTCGAAGGTTAGTTGGCCATAGAGCTGAGCATCCATTTCTGGGCTCTCTGTTGTGTTCCGTTCGTTGATGTATGTATCTGTCTTTGTGCCAGTGCCAAACTGTCTTGATGATTACAACTTTGTAATAGAGTCTGAAGTCTGGAATTGTGATGCCACCAGCTTTGGTTTTCTTTTTCAACATTCCTTTGACTATTATACAGGTTCTTTTCTGCTTCCATACAAATGGAAATACATTTTTTAGGATTGTGTGTTTTAGCTCTGTGAAAAATGCTGGTTGTTATTTTGATAGGGATTGCATTGAATGTATAGTTACTCTAGGTAGCATAGACTTTTTAACAATATTTGTTCTTCCAATCCATCAGCATGGAATGTTTTTCCATATCTTTATGTCTTTCTCAGTAGCTTTCATGAGGGCTCTGTAGTTTTCAGAGTACAGATCCTTTGCCTCTGGCTAGGTTTATTCCTAGGTATCTGACAGTTTTTGGTGCAGTTATAAATGAAATCAATTCCTTTTCTCTCTTTCTTCTCTCTCACTTTTAGTGTTTAAAAATGCAGCTGATTTCTTTGCATTGATTTTATATCCTGCCACTTTGCCAAATTCCTATATGAGTTCTAACAATTTTGGTGTGGAGTCTTTTGGGTTTTCCACAGAGTATCCTATCATCTGCGAATAGTAAGAATGTGACTTCTTTGCTGATTCAGATTCCTTTTAAGAAATGGGGTATTTTAATAGCCAGACAACTTTTCTTTTCTTTCTGTTCTTTTACCTAGTCTCCAAGTGCACAGAACTGATGATGACAACATTATCTTACTCTCTATTTCATTGGAAAACCTATAAAATGTCATCATTAGGTATAATATTTGAAGTAGGTCTTTGGTAGATATTTTTGTCAAGCTAAGTTCAAAAGTTCTCTGATCTTGGTTTGAGGTGTTGTTTATTTTTAAAAATCATATATGAATGAACTATTTAAAGTAGATAATACAACAATTTAGAAGGTAGATACAGTTATTATCCTCATTTTTTTAGATGAAAACTGAGGCACGAAAAGATGACACAAACTTGCCCAGAGTAGCTAATAAGTTATAGAGCCAGGATTCAAACCCAGGCAGCCTGGCTCCAGACCAATGTTTATATGAAAATATAACTTTCTAAAATGTGATTGATAGAATCTTGTAATATATATCTGATTCATGATCCTCTCTCAGAAAAGTTAACCAAGACTTTTTATGGTATGTTTTAGCTGGCTCATATTTTTTTAGACATGTTTGTTTGTTTGTTTGTTTGTTTTAGACCAAACTAGAAATCCAGAAGGCCCTTGCAGAAGATTCCACTGTATATGAATATGACAGTATTTATGATGAAATGCAGAAGAAAAAGGAGGAAAATAATCCCAAATTGCTTTTGGGAAAAGACCGGAAGGTTTGTAGCTGAAAATACAAATTTCTTTGACCTCAAAGATTTATTTATTTATTTTAGAGAGAGTGAGAGCATGAATGTGCAAGTAGGGGGAGGGGGGAGGGAGAGAATCTCAAGCAGACTCCCTACTGCGTGTGGAGCTTGACATGGGGCTTGATCTCACTACCCTGAGATCATGGCCCAAGCCGAATTCAAGAGTTAGACACTTAACTGATTGAGCCACCCAGGTACCCCTTGACCTGCATTTTATATCTGATCTTACTTAGCATGAGGAATGATCTGAGAAAAACCTTTTATAAGGGTATTTGAAGTGTGAAGAGCCCCTGGTTCCAGATAATATAGATTTGGTTTAGAACCCAGGAAGCCCTACATTTAGTATCCTAATAAGAGCGAGTAAATTATCTAACAATAAAAACACTAAGTTTTGATTTTTCATTTTATCACCTTCACAAATATTTTTTAAACAGAGTTTTTTGTTTTGTTTTTAAATATTTTATTTATTTATTTGACAGAGACACAGCGAGAGAGGGAACGTAAGCAGGGGGAGTGGGAGAGGGAGAAGCAGGCTTCCTGCTGAGCAGGGAGCCCAATGCGGGGCTCGATCCCAGGACTCTGGGATCATGACCTGAGCCAAAGGCAGCTGCTTAATGACTGAGCCACCCAGGCGCCCCCACAAATAAATTTTTGAAACTTTTTCTTAGAAAGTCTTTGTATTAGTAACTCCTCTTCCTGTTCATATTTTGTGTTTTATCATCTTCTCATTTATTCTTCTCAATTTATTGCTTTCAGGCTGGTAACTGAATCATCTGCACATGTCATATTTTTAGTTTGAAAAAAATGTTTGAGAGTGGGGTCTTGATATAAGTTTAAATTTTTTATCATTCTATTTCACAAGCACAGACTGATTTTTTTTTTAAGATTTTATTTATTTATTAGGAAAGAGAGAGAATGAGAGAGAGCACGAGAAGGGAGAAGGTCAGAGTGAGAAGCGGACTCCCCATGGAGCCGGGAGCCTGATGTGGGACTCGATCCCGGGACTCCGGGATCATGACCTGAGCCGAAGGCAGTCGCTCAACCAACTGCGCCACCCAGGGGCCCCACAGACTGATTTTTAAAGATCTTTATATTTTATAGTATGTACAAGTAGTAGTGTAAAGTTACAGGTTTTTTTTTTTCGAATAGGCACCATGTGTAGCCCATTGCTACACATGCGGGACTTTGAACTCATGACCCCAAGATCAAGACCTGAGCTGACTGAGCCACTCAGGTGCCCCCATCTATTCTTTTAAATAACCGTCTTTCAACTAATGTGAAAAACTAGTAAGAACCTTTCTGATTTACTTTTCTGTCAAAGTATTGAGACAATAACTATAAAAAGGGTGAAAACACAGTGGAAAAATTACTTAGTTTGAAATTTTAAAAAAGGTAAAACAGCATTTTGTCAGCATTTTTTTTGTCAGCATTTTGAACAATTTCCGTCCTTACACTTAAATTTTTATTGAAAATAGTTTTAGTCTTGCTAATAAAATTCTATTTTTTTGAGAGGATGACAGTCCCACTATTTGGACTAACCATTTTTATCTTAGTAAATTCATGATAGAAACAGAATATTCTTAATTTTTTTTATCTTTGATTCTTTCACTAAATAACCTTATTTTTTCCTCTAGCCCAAATATATTCACAACTTACTAAAAGCAGTTGAGATCAGAAAAAAGGAACAGGAAAAGAGAATGGAAAAGAAAATTCAGAGAGAACGAGAAATGGAGAAGGGAGAGTTTGATGATAAGGAGGCATTTGTGACATCTGCCTATAAGAAAAAACTGCAAGAGAGAGCTGAAGAGGAAGAAAGAGAAAAAAGGGCTGCTGCACTTGAAGGTGAACTGGAAGAGGGAGGAGGGAGGAAAGAAACAGAAGCAGCAAAATTCTGCCCTGTGGTTTCGCCATTTGCTCTGTCCCTAAACTTCTAGATTCTAGATGTTGTGGTCCTGATTTATGTATATGTATATGAATTCGAGGTGTAGATATGAGATTCTTTTTTTTTTTTAAAGATTTTATTTATTTATCAGGAAAGAGAGAGAGAGAGAGCATGAGAAGGGAGAAGGTCAGAGTGAGAAGCAGACTCCCCATGGAGCTGGGAGCCCAATGTGGGACTCGATCCCGGGACTCCGGGATCATGACCTGAGCCGAAGGCAGTTGCTCAACCAACTGAGCCACCCAGGCACCTGTAGATATGATATTCTGTGATAGTATAAAACGGAGAAAAGATGATGACTAAAAACATAGCTGTACTTTTAGTAACTGTTACTTCTACTGGAATTTCACATCTCTCATTTTGTTGCTTAAACCATGGCCATTACAAGTCATTGCCTTAGAAAATAATTCCAAATGTAAGAACCTTTAATACAAGTCATAACACCACAATATTTGTCAGAAGCAATATAAACCAAGATTTAAATCCTGCTTACATTTTTGAGGTTTAGAAAACTAGAGTAACATCACTCAGGGAACTGGGCGGGCATTTAGAAAAAGAGTAACGTTCATTCAAGAAAGCACAAAGATGTGCAGGAGCCAAAGAATGTCTTAGTGCTTTACTTCAGTACTTTCTACTCATGATCATTTCTCAAGATCTAAGTGCACTGTATACTTATAAATAGCTTAATTAGCAGATGCTCATCAATTTCAAATAGAAAATCAAATCTATAATATTCTGTCTAAGCATGTATTATGTGTTTATATAGAATACCAGTTGGAAAATTTTCTTTGAAGGACCAGAAAAGTAAATATTTTAGGCTTTGTGTACCATATGATCTCTGCTGGAGCTACTCAGTTCTGCCTTTCTAATGCAAAAGCAGCCTTAAGCAATAAATGAACAAGGCTACTCCAATAAAATAAGCTATTCGGATAAAAGTTTATTTATAAAAACAATAAGCCACCTTGGCCTGCACCTTGGCCTGCAGGCTATAGTTGCCAACTAGATCTAGAGGGTAGTTTATATACTGTGTATGTTACATTCTCTGTATCTGTAAAACTGAACTGTGTTGTGCCTTGTTGAATATATTCCTCTCACTTTGCTTGCCTCCTCTTAGCACATTTGGATGTAACCAAGCAGAAAGATCTCAGTGGATTTTATAGACACCTATTAAATCAAGCAGTTGGTGAAGAGGAAGTACCTACATGCAGCTTTCGTGAAGCCAGGTGAGACGTGGCGTATGGAGCAGTAGGAGAAAGATTCCATTCATGATCTGTGATTGTGGGATCATTTTAACCCTCTGAAAGATAGAGGATTGCAGTATTGCATATTGTGGTGTCAGCCAAACCTGACTTAATGGAATTGCTAGGGATTTATACTTTCTTAATTAAAAACCTACAGATTACTTATTTCGATTCTACAGTAATCCTACATGTGTATTCAAATAGTATATAGGTGATTTATTTCCATAAATAGAACATGGCCTCTATAAAACAGAAGATTCACATATCAACGGCTAGAAATGTACTACCTAATATGTAGCCACATTACAAATGCTCGGTTGCCACATATGGCTAGTGGCTGCCATATTAGATGGCACAGATACAAACATTACCATTGCCGTAGATATGTCCATTAGCACTGGCATAGTAAGTAAGGATTGGAGGGCGTTTTTTGATAAAATTACAAGGTATCATAGGAATGGTGAAATGACTGTCATAAATATAAAGCTGAAGTTAAAACAGAGAATTTGTCCTAAGCTCGTACCTGAGGCAATGGTTTTTTGGAACAGAAACATTGAGATTAGAGGATCTAAGTCTGTGTTGCTGGGAAAAGGAAAGAGTAGAATTAAGGCTGAGGAGCCAGAATTAGATTTATACTCCACCTTCCCTTTCCCTGCCAAATTCTGGGTTTGATTACAAAACCGATGAAAATTAGGAGTCTGAGGATGTATGTATGAAGAGAGATTTTTGAGTGGAAAATTAGAATTAGAGTTTCATCTTGAATAGTTGTGAGGCCAGCCATGAAACTCCATAATGTCATTTAATAATTGTACTTTTCTCAGAGTCTAATAATAGAATTCCTAACTATTAGATAATCCTTTAGCCAAGACAGTTCTCCCAGCAATTCCCAGACAACCATAGTTGTTCTGTTAGTATGATTGTTATGTAATCAGTAAGAATGAATGTGTGGCTAATGTGAATAAATTAGCCACACTTACCAGTTGGGAAAATGTAGGTGATGTAATTTTTGGTGTTTTTTTTGATTGTCATCAGATGAATTCATGTATTCCTGTTTTGTTGTGGTAGGTGCCAGGGGTTATATTAGGATGCTGTGGCCTTTTTAATCATGAGCTTATTTAATGATACTTCGAGTTAGATTTTGCTTTCATTTTGCTGTGAAAATATCTTCAGCTATTTCCAGGACTATTCTTGAATTTTTGAAAAGAGAGGAATAAGAATCCAACAAAGAGCTGCAACTTGAACTTCATGTTGTGAAAATAGTACTTAGATCTAGAATATATCTTCCTTTTTCCAATTATTCTTTATCATGCTTAACAAAATGAAGACCTTACACAGACTTACGCCTGAAGGTTCTAGTGGCCCAATATAGAAAGGCTAATTTGCTCTGTTTCCCTTCTAACTTTTTCTGAAAATACTCTGAATGGTTGGAAAATACTAGTTTGCAGATGTTTAAGGGGTAAGTAGCACCTTTTTGTATTTCGTAGTTGTAGTGGTTTAAGTATTCAGAAAAATTACATGAACACTTCATGTGCTTATACTACAATGATAATGTGCCATTTTGTGTTATATTATTTAAGGTCTGGGATAAAGGAAGAGAAATCAAGAGGTTATTCAGATGAAGTAAGTTCAGAGAACAGAATACCACATGAGAAACACAGTCTCCAAACTGTTGTGCAAGCAGAGGAAAACCCAGACGCAGATAGTGACTTCGATGCTAATAGGGAGAATGATGAAATGGAAGAAAATAATAAAGTGAACCACAGAGGGAAAAAAGTCACAGAGACCTCCGAGAGTGACTCCAAGCATCAGAGGTATCAAGCGCACTCACGGTCATCTAGTGAAGAAAGAGAGCATGGTACCAAATGCCACACAAAAAGGTCCAAGTCAAGAGTTCATGAGAAAAGGGAAGATCGGCACCAAGAGAGACAGTCCAGGGATCATGAAAACTATTACACTGACCATGATTACCGAAAAGAAAAGAAGGATTCTCATAGGTACAGAGAGGCCAGTCATAGAGATTCTCACTGGAAGAGGCATGAACATGAAGATAAACAGAGGGGAAGAGACCCCAGAGAAAGAAATGACAGAGATTGGAAAAGGGAGAAAGACAGGGAGAAATACTCCCCAAGAGAACAAGACAGAGATAGACAACGAAATGATCACAACCGACACAGTGAGAGAGGAGGAGAGAAGGAAGAGAAAAGCAAAGAAAAGGAAGAGCATATGAAAGCAAGGAAAGAAAGATACGAAAACAGCGATAAGTACAGAGATAGAGAACAACGAGAAGTAAGTATTCAATCTTCAGAAAGAAGCCGAGACAAAAAAGAAAGCAGCCCAAATTCTAGGGCAAAGGATAGGTTTCTTGACCGGGAAGGATCTAATAAAATGAGAAATATGGAAAAGGACAAAGACGGAAACCCAGAGAAACCCTCCAGTTCTGAAACATCCCTAGGAGCAAAACACAGACTCACAGAGGGATGCCACGCAATGGGCAAAGAACAAGAGAGACCACCTGAGGTAGGGAGCAAGTTTGCAAAGCGAAGCAATGAAGAAACTGTAATGTCAGCTAGAGACAGGTACCTGGCCAGGCAAATGGCACGGGTTAATGCAAAGACATATATTGAGAAAGAAGATGACTGATAACTGCCCAAACAGAACTGTGGAAGCACAAAAATTGTAATTCCTGGACTATGCTTTGTGAAGGCATAAAGGAGTGTGTTAACAGCGGTTGGGAAGGCGTTTTTAAATATATTTTCAAAATTCATTTTTGGTTTAAGTAAAAAATAAGTCTTTTTATCTTGAATATTTGAGTGAATGGATATATATTTAATTATCGATACCACATTCTTGGTTGTATTCAAGCAACTTAAAGAATGTTAAATCCCTGTAGTTCCTTAATGAGGACAGTGGGTTCCATTATAGCCATTAAAAAATAATGCAAACAACTCCCCTAATGTTGGTTTTGTTGCAGGAGGTGTTAGTTTTCTAAATACTGTATTCTAGATGAAAAAAGGTGGATTTGGACAATAAAGTAGAAACTATTGTTATACTTTATGTTCTGAAATTTGTGTTAAAATTATAAAATATGGATCATATATCCTAAGTAACTCACTATTCACAGCACATTTGGCTTAAATGCAAATAAAAATAGTGATGTGTTTGTACATTTTATTCATGCTCATATTTTATTTTAAAAGAATGTCACTCGTTTATGTTTTATTTTTTAGTTTTTAAAAATCACTTTAATTTGGGCACCTGGGTGGCTCAGTCATTAAGCGTCTGCCTTCGGCTCAGGTCATAGTCCCAGGGTCCTGGGATTGAGCCCTGCATCAGGCTGCCTGCTCACCGGGAAGCCGCTTCTCCCTCTCCCACTCTCCCTGTTTGTGTTCCCTCTCTCGCTGTTTCTCTGTCAAATAAATAAATAAATTTTTTTTTTCTTAAAAAAAAATCACTTTAATTCTGAAACCTTATCAAGTTAATTGCTTATATTATTTCAGTCAGTTTTAGGTAAGGGTGAAAAGATGGAGGAGATTCAGGTAGCCAATTTAAGAGCCTGTCTTATTTTATATACTTAAGAAACTTAACATTTGGGGGCACCTGCGTGGGTCAGTGCGTTAAGTGTCTGACTTGATTTCGGCTCAGCTTATGATCTCAGGGTTGTGAGATCAAGCCCCGTGTCAGGCTCCTGTGCTGGATGTGGAGCCTGCTTAAGACTCTCCTTCTCCTCTGCCCCTCCCCCTACTCTCTCTCTCAAAAAAAAACCGGAGTTTTAGAAAAGACATAATATTAAGGATCAAATTTAGCATTCATAAATTATTTTATTATACCTTCAAATCCAAAAGGGGAAACTAACAAGAAATCTAATGCCCATATCTCTTGAGTGACACATTAAATATCAGTTGCATCCTAATTTTAAAATACCAGTGATGGGGCACCTGGGTGGCTTAGATGGTTAAGTGTCTGCCTTCAGCTCAGGGTCCTGGGATTGAGCCCTGAGTCAGGCTCCGTGCTCAGCGGGAATCTGCTTTCTTTGCCTCTGTGTGTGTGCTCATTCTTTCTCAAATAAATAAAATCTTTAAATAAAAATAAATCAGTGACAAAGACTTAAAAAGCACTGAATACGTGTACACAAAGGGAGTCATATAACTATGAAAAAGTTAGGCGAAATGATGGAAGACCATGAGTGACAGGCTAAAAATCTTCAACCTCTGTAGGGAATATGGTTCCTTTGTTGCAGTTTTTATAAGTAGAGCCATATATTAGATTAATTTAACCATAGTATATAATATACAGTCAAGGAGGGAGAGACTGGTGTCAGAGAGATCTGTTAAGAAACTTGATTTCTTTCCCCCAGTAGTTTAGAGACGTTCACAAAGCAGCTTAGATACTTTGGATAGGAAAAGCTGTATATTACTTTAACAAAATTTGGCATAACTCAGGGACGAACTACAAATTAAGCGTTTTCTTTTGATCTCCAGATACATAGATGTTTTTGCCTCTGGCATTCATTTTATCTTTTTCTTGACTTAGGTGGTAGTTACTTGGCAGTTCTTTTCATTGTAAAGATGTTTTATATATTCTCTATGTGTGATACATCTCAACATTTTTGTAATATTTAAATTTCTAATATATGTGTCAGAGGAACAACATTGACCATCCTGGTTAATCTTAGTCATGTCTCCATTTTATAATCTACATTGATTAATAGAATGGCTTATGCATAGTATGGCAGTTATTTGATAATGTATGATTTGGGCAAGTATGAATAAGAAATTCATTAAATTTGTTGCTGATGTGTGTTTGTTTTGTTTTTTAGATTTTATTTATTGGGGCACCTAAGCATCTGCCTTCAGCTCAGGTCATGATCTCAGGGTCCTGGGATTGAGTCCCACATCAGGCTCCCCTCAGGAGGTAGTCTGCTTCTTCCTCTCTGTCTCCCTCTGCCCCTCCCCTTGATTATGCACTCTCTCAGATAAATAAAATCTTAAAAAAAAATTATTTATTTACCTGGAGGGAGGAGACTCCCCACTGAGCAGCACTCCCTCCCCTTTTTAACTCCACTGCAATCATATCAAATACATAGTGCTGATTCATGATAACCGTGCCTTCCATACTTCACTTTGCCACCTATGTTTCTACCTAACTTATTTTTAAAACAACTAAAGTGATACTGCCTCCATAAAGCCTCTCTTAATAACCCTCTGTTTCAGCAGTGCCTGTTTCCTTTGCATTCTGTGCATTATAATATGTTAATTGTTGGAGTGTAAAGATCCAATCTTAATTTTATATGCCCAGTGCCTACTATAATGCAAAGTTTGTTTCTTCTATCTTAATATCCCTTAAGCATTTCTTAAAATCAGAATTTTTAGTCTGGAATGACCTTAGAGATCATCTAATGTAACCCCTCCAATTTAAAATGTTTTTAAAGCACAATGACATCATGTTTAAGAGCTGAGACTTAGAGGTCTAGGGTCTACTACTTAACTAGCTGCGTAACTTTGGACAAATTAAGTTCTCTAACCTTCAGTCTCATTTGTAAAATGGGGATAATAAAGGGCCTTTTGGGGCACCTGGCTGGCTCAGTCAGTGGAACATGCAGCTCTTAATCTCAGGGTAGTGAATTTGAGCCCCACATGGGATAGAGAAGATTGATGTGAGAATTGCTTAAAACAATGTGTATAATGCTGTGCCTGACAGCACAGCACCCGGTAAATACCAGTATTTGTCATCGGTTATGTTATTACTACCTGTGAGGATATGGGGCCAGTGAAGTTGAGTGACTTACGTAAGGTTACTTAGTTTGGTAGTTGCTGAGAAAGGACTTGAGCCCTTGTCTTCTCAATTCTGTCTGGTTATTCCTTGCATTGGTGCAGGGAACTTCTTTTCTCTTGAAAAAATGTATGGCATCAGTCATACTTCTGATGGAGGGAAACTAGGTCAGATGAATGACAAATATAAAATATATTTTCATGCACTTAGCAGATTGAGGGGTATGTGCCTGATGTGTTAGATTCTTATTCATTGGTGTTAAGAAGACAAAGCCTAAAAGAAGAAATAAGGACTAGTTAGCAGGAAAGGTGATGGGTTGGGAAAAAGAGTATCCCAAATGGGATAAGAAGAACAGTAGCTGTAGGGTATTGTTTACGTTCAGGGACACTAATCAAATAAGTAAATATATTCAGGATAATGGAAGCCAGATTTCTCAATGTCCTAGGAGGGGTTATAAGTATGAAGACAGAAAACTAGAGGGTCACCTGGGTGGCTCAGTGGATTAAAGCCTCTGCCTTCAGCTCAGGTTATGATCTCAGGGTCCTGGGATCGAGCCCCGCATCAGGATCTCTGCTGGGTGGGGAGCCTGCCTCCCCCTCTCTCTGCCTACCTCTCTGCCTACTTGTGATCTCTCTCTCTCTCTCTCTCTCTGTCAAATAAATAAAATCTTAAAAAAAAAAACAACTAGAGAGAACTTTGCAGTGCTGAGTTAGAATTGGAGATACTGGTGTGAACTCAGTTTCACAGTAGAGATGGAGAAATATGGATGCAAGCGTGTGTGTGTGTGTGCACGAATACACACATACTTTTGTTCTGTCCAATGAGAGGATTTAGGATCAGTGACTGCCCAATATCAACGATCATACCCCTCCAATCTTGGTTTCTAAATACATTAGTCACTAAAAGGAACCAGGGGTTCCTGGAGGAAAGGCTGTGTCAGGGAAAGTACGAGATCATCCTGGAACATTTTACCCCAGAAAGTAAGGAAGTGTTCTAATTGATGGGGATATGTCAAAGGGACAGCTTGCCAGGACTCTCGCTGGCTAAATATGGGATGATTTGAGCATCAAAATTAATGACTAAAGTCCACTGAGCAAAATGGGATTCAATAAAAAATAAATAAAAGAGGAGGAAGGGGATATTTCCACAATCTCAGAGAAACACTCCCTACAAAACACTAATTAATAACAAAAAAGAAAAGAAACTTGACAGTGGAAAACCTGGCAGGCACCACCTTATTTGGGTGATTGAAGTTAACATCAATATGGGACAAAATCAGATTGCGCTCCACTAGATAGAGGAACACGGCAACATTCCTACGATATTTGTCAAAAATACTTAGCCTGAATCATTATGAGGACTCTATCATCAAATAAATCAAACTGAGGGACATTCTGCCAAATATGTGACTTGTAATCTTCAAAAGTATCAAGGTCATGAAAGTCAACGGAAGACTGGGAACCTGCTCTGGCCTCAGGGAGACAAAAGCGACATGAAACTAAATGAAACATGATTCTGGGCTGGATCCTTTTGCTAAAAGGACGTCATTGAATGGGGTCTGAGATTAAATGGCAGTGACGTGTCAATGTCACTTTCCTGATTTTGATGGTTGTATCATGATTATGAAGGAAAATGTCCTTATTTGTTGAAAATACATCCGTCATGATTTTCATTTTTGAATTTAGGATCTGTGCATTTACGCTTCTATGGACGATGATTTTAAAGATAGCATGCAAGTAAATAACCTTTGGCCTTGAATCAGAAAACCAAGGCATACGTAAGTCCTGTCCTGGAGCTTTTCAGCTGTGAACTGGGCAAATTAATTGACTTCTTTGAGACTCAGGCTCCTCATCGGCAACACTACCCAGAGCTCTGATGATCATGTGAGATGATATATGTGAAAATACATTATAAACTAAAGTTCTATACAAATTGCAAAGAATTGTAGTCGTTTAGCAAAGAATTGTAGTAATTTAGCTTTACTGAAATTCAGTATTTCTAATGCTAGGTAGTTTTGATACTAAGTATTTGCAAATGACATGCAGTGTTGGGGAATTAAATGTTTTGATAATATACAGTTAAGACTGAGATTTTTATATTAACCTTAAGAGTTTGGAAGTTTTGTTTTTATTGTGAGACAGAACAAATCTATATATCATGATGCTAAGAGTTATTACAGTTGACAGTTCACAACATAAGGCATTTGCTGAGATGGCTCATCTAACCTGGACCATTTATGACTAAACTGTATAAATGAATACAGAGGCATGCTATGCGTCTTAAAGAGGGGATTCTACTTTTATACAAATAAAACTTAGTTTAGTTTTGCCACTAAAGTTTAAAAATGTTTTATGTAAAAAATAACAGAAACGTCATTTTACCACTGTTGATGGGAATGAATAGAAGGAATTTACTTAATGTAAGCTGTAGGTAATGTGGAAGAAGAAAGTAAAGATGAGGGGAAAGAAATACTATTTATATAATTCAATTAACCATAATCGAGAGCTTGATGTACCTCACTGATAGGTCCAGCATACAAAGTATGCTGAAAAATTGTAGGGCACCTGGGTGGCTCAGTGGGTTAAAGCCTCTGCCTTCAGCTCAGGTCATGATCTCAGAGTCCTGGAATCAAGCTCCGAGTCAGGCTCTCTGCTCAGCGGGGAGCCTGCTTCCCCTTCCTCTGCCTGTCTCTCTGCCTACTTGTGATCTCTCTCTCTGTCAAATAAATAAATAAAATATTTAAAAAAAATTGTAAATAAAATCCTATTTATTTTAAAGATTTATTTATTTGAGAGAGAATGTGTGAGTCAGGGAGGAGCAGAGGGAGAAGAGAATCCCAAGCAGACTCCTCGCTTTGCGCAGGGCTCAATGGGGGGGCTCAATCCCATGACCCTGAGATCATGACCTGAGTTGAAATCAAGAGTTGCACACTCCAAATGAGCCACCTAGGTGCCCCAATCAAATCCTATTTTAAATTCCATTGGAGAAATAACTGCAAACTCTTCAAGTCCCTAATTTTATCTTTTAAAATACGTATTTTTCATATATAATTTTTCTTAAGGTACACTTCTAGTATTAGAGTCTGAATAAGAAATGTCTTTCAAAAGGGGCACCTGGGTGGCTCAGTCGTTGGGCGTCTGCCTTCGGCTCAGGTCGTGATCCCAGGGTCTTGGGATCGAGCCCCACATTGCACTCCTCCTCGGTGGGGAGCCTGCTTCCCCCTCTCCCGCTCCCCCTGCTTGTGTTCTCTCTCTTGCCGTCTCTCTCTCTGTCAAATAAATAAATAAATAAAATCTTTAAAAAAAAAAGTTTCTTTCAAAATAGCTTTTTTTTTCTTTTTTTAAAGGTTTTATTTATTTATTTGACAGAGAGAGATCACAAATAGGCAGAGAGGCAGGCAGAGAGAGAGGAGGAAGCAGACTCCCCACTGAGCAGAGAGCCCGATGCGGGGCTTGATCCCAGGAACCTGGGATCATGACCTGAGCCAAAGGCAGAGGCTTTAACCCACTGAGCCACCCAGGCGCCCTGCTTTTTTTTTTTTTTTTCTTTTTAAGGTTTTATTTTTAAGTAATCTCTATACCCAACATGGGGCTTGAACTCAAAACCAAAAAACTCAAAAAATATTATTCTAGCATTAAAATTTAGAGAGAGTTAACAATGAAGGGAAAGTAAGAAAAGAAAAATTTAGAAATTTGAAATATTTCATCCATGGGGCTAATCACACTGAATTTTAATAATATACTTATCTCTGATACTGAAAAAAAATTTTCAAATTCCAGAATGTTTCAAGTGGACCAGAATAGCTTTCTACAGTTTAGGGATAATATCTTCTGTAACATTTCTTTTCCCATATTTGGATTTATAAATTTCCCTAACATCCTTCTCAGATAAGCACTTTACAAGCTCAACTTCCTGGTGAAAAGCCTTTTGTGTAATTCACCTTGTGTTTTATTTTATTATTTTTTTAAAGAACTTTTTTTTTTTTAAGATTTTATTTATTTATTTGTCAGAGAGAGAGAGAGAGAGCACAAGCAGGCAGAGTGCCAGGCAGAAGCAGAGAGAGAAGCAGGCTCCCCACCAAGCAAGGAGCCTGATGTGGGACTCAATCCCAGGACCCTAGGATCATGACCTGAGCAGAAGGCAGCGGCTTAACCTACTGAACCACCCAGGTGTCCCTCACCTTGTGTTTTAAATGATGTGTGAGCTCCATGTTGACTTTATCAAGAAAGGATGCTGTACTTTGTCAAATGCTTTTTCAGCATCTATTGAGAGTATCATATGGTTCTTGTTTTTGCTTTTATTTTATTTTTTTTAAGATTTTCTTTATTTATTTGACAGAGAGAGAGATCAGAAGCAGGCAGAGAGAGAGGGGGAAGCAGGCTCCCTGCTGAGCAGAGAGCCCGATGTGGGGCTCGATCCCAGGACCCTGAAGGCAGAGGCTTTAACCCACTGAGCCACCCAGGTGCCCCTGTTCTTGCTTTTATTAATGTATTGTATCATGTTGATTGATTTGTGGGTGTTGAACCAACCTTGCAGCCCAGGAATAAATCCCACTTGGTTGTGGTGAATAATCCTTTTAATGTACTGTTGGATCCTATTGGCTAGTATTTTGGTGAGAATTTTTGTATCCGTGTTCACCAAGGATATTGGTCTGTAATTCTCCTTTTTGATGGGGTCTTTGTCTGGTTGTGGGATCAAGGGAATGCCAATCTCATAAAATGAGCTTGGAAGTTTTCCTTCCGTTTCTATTTTTTTTTGGAACAGTTTCAGGAGAATAGGTGTTAATTCTTCTTTAAGTATTTGGTAGAATTCCCCTGGGAAGCCATCTGGCCCTGGGCTCTTGTTTGTTGGGAGATTTTTGATGACTGCTTTAATCTCCTTATTGGTTATGGGTCTATTCAGGTTTTCCCTTTCTTCTTGGTTCAATTTTGGTAGTTTATATGTCTTTAGGAATGCATCCATTTCTTCCAGATTGTCAAATTTGCTGGTGTATAGTTGCTTATAATATGTTCTTATAATTGTTTGTATTTCTTTGGTGTTGATTGTGATCTCTCCTCTTTCATTCATGATTTTATTAATTTGGGTCCTTTCTCTTTTCTTTCTGATAAGTCTGGCCAGGGGTTTATCAATCTTACTAATTCTTTCAAAGAACCAGCTCCTACTTTCATTGATTTGTTCTACTGTTCGTTTGGTTTCTATTTCATTGATTTCTGCTCTGATCTTTATTATTTCTCTTCTTCTGCTGGGTTTAGGCTTTCTTTGCTGTTCTTTCTCCAGCTCCTTTAGGTGTAGGGTTAGAGGACCCTATACGTTGTTAGATCTTGTTGGACAGACGCTTTAAGTATGATATATTGTCTTTCCTCGTCTCTTATTACAGTCTTTGCCTTAAAATCTAATTTATCTGGTATAAGGATTGCCACCCCAGCTTTCTTTTGATGTTTGTTAGCACAGTAAATTGTTTTAAACCCCTCTCACTTTAAATCTGGTGGTGTCTTTGGGTCTATATTGAGTTTCTTGCAGACAGCATATCAGTGGGTCTTGTTTTTGGTTTTTTTTTTTTTTAATCCATTCTGATACCTGTGTCTTTTGATTGGAGCATTTAGCCCGTTTACATTCAGGGTAACTATTTATAGATACGAATTTAGTGCTATTGTATTGCCTGTAAGATGATTGTTACTGTATATTGTCTCTGTTCCTTTCTGGTCTGTTACTTTTAGGCTCTCTTTTTGCTTAGAGGACCCCTTTCAATATTTCCTATTATAGGGCTGGTTTGGTGTTTGCAAATTCTTTTAGGGTTTGTTTGTCCTAGATGCTTTTTATCTCTCCTTCTATCTTCAGTGACAGCTTTGCTGTATATTTTTCTCATTTAGTGGTCTGAATATATCATGCCAGGTCTGCCAGGTCTCTGGATAGATCTGCTGCCAGTCTAATTGTTATATGTTACAGACCTATTGTCCTGATCTGCTTTCAGGACTTTTTCTTTGTCACTGAGACTTGTAATTTTTACTATTAGATGACGGGGTGTGGACCTATTTTTATTGATTTTGAGGGGGGTTCTTTGTGCCTCCTAGATTTTGATGCTTGTTCCCTTTGCCAAATTAGGGAAATTCTCTGCTATAATTTGCTCCAATATACCTTCTTCCCCCCTCTTTCTTCTTCTTCTGGGATCCAAATTATTTTAATATTGTTTTGTCTTATGGTATCACTTATCTCTCGAATTCTCCCCTTGTGGTCCAGTAGTTGCTTATCTCTCTTTTTTCAGCTTCTTTATTCTCCATCATTTGGTCTTCTATATCACTAATTCTCTCTTCTGCCTCATTTATCCTAGCAGTAAGAGCCTCCATTTTTTTTTTATTGCACCTCATTAATAGCTTTTTTTATTTCAACTTGATTAGATTTTAGTTCTTTTATTTCTCCAGAAAGGGATTCTCTAGTATCTTCCATGCTTTTTTTGAGCCCAGCTAGTGTCTTGATAATTGTCATTCTGAACTCTAGTTTTGACATATTACTAATGTCCGTATTGATTAGGTCCCTACCCATCAGTACTGCCTCTTGTTCATTTTTTCGAGGTGAGTTTTTCCACCTTGCCATTTTATCCAGATAAGAATAGATGAATGAGAGAACAAAATACTAAGAGGGTAGCAATGACTCTAGAAAATATACACTAACCAAATTGGAAGAGACCTGAACCTGGAGGGAGAAGAAAGGAGAAGGGGGAAAAATGTGTGTGTGTGTGTGTGTGTGTGTGTATTAGACTTGTGAATAGAACAGGGCCACACAGTTGATTTTGGGTATATTTGGGTCTATTAGACGAAACTGCCTCCCAAAATTACAAAGAAAGAAAAACATATTTATACAAAAATAAGGGTAAACATGATGAAGGAATGGAATATGACTGTAATGATGAAAATTTAAAAAGATTCTCAAAAATAAATTGATAAGTTGGTTGAAAAAAGAAAAAAAAAGGAAAGAATGTGATCAGGCTGGAGACTAGCACAAAGCTATGCGCTAGTTTTAGGGTATATTTTGATCTGTTAGAAGAAACTGTATCCCAAAATTCTAAAGAAAGAAAAACCTATATGTATACAAAAAATGAGGTTAAATACAATGAAGGGTTAGAATATGACTATAACAATGAAAATTGAAAAAGATTTTTAGAAAGATATTGATAAGAGTAAATAGTTTTAAAACATTAAAATAGGAAAGAGGAAAAATAAAAAAATAGAATAAGAAAAAAATAAAATTAAAAAAATTTAACTTTGTAAGACTAAAGAATCATGGGAAAAAAGCAATGAATTCTATGTGTTGCTTTCTTCTAGCTCCGCAGTTCTTATTGATTGGCAAACTTGGTTTTGGCTGAATATCCTTGCTGATCTTCTGGGAGAGAGGCCTGTTGCCATGATTCTCAAGTGTCTTTGCCTGAGATGGAATTGCACCACCCTTGCCAGGGGCCAGGCTAATTTGCTCAGGGTTCACTCTTGGGAGCTTTTGTTCCCTGAACAGTTTCCATACAGCTTTGGAAGATAAGAATGAAAATGGAGGCCTCCCAATCTCCCAGCCGGAGGAGCTGAGAGCTTGGGGCCCCACTCCTCAGTGCGCCCTCAGAGAAAAGCAGTCAATCACTCCCGTCTCTGGTCTCTGGCCATGCTCCATGCTCAGGCAGCCTGTGACCATGCTTTTCTCTCTCTGGTGCATGGCCCCATTTGGGGTCTCCAAACCCAGCAAATTCCTGCAGTGCACTCCTGCACCACTCTGCCCAGGATTTTTTTTTAGGAGAGGAAGGTAAGTCTCCCCATATCTGCCGCTTGTGGCCCGACTGTGGAAGAGCAGTGGCCCGACTGTGCCTCGGATCATGGTATAAGGTTACCCCAAGCTGAAAGCCCCCTGCTCAGCTCTGTCTCTGCAGTCGGCTTCCCCACTCCAATACCTGGGAGCTCTGCCACACTCAGACACCCCTAGTCTTTTTGTGACCCTGCAGGTCCAGAGACCACATTGTCCCCACGAGGGCTCCACCCACCCCTGCTTAGCCCCTGGAGTGATGTCCCTCAGTGGAGCAGACTTCTGAAAGTTCTGGTTTTATGCTCCATTGTTCTACTGCTAGCTGGGAGCCAGCCCCTCCCCCACTCTCTTGTCTTCCCATATATTGCCTCGGATTCACTGGTCCACACGTCCCACCTTTCAGAAAGTGGTCGCTTTTCTGTTCCTAGAATTGCTGCTCTTCTCTTCGATCTCCCGTTGAGTTTGTAGGTGTTCAGAATGGTTTGATAACTATCTAGCTGAACTCCTGGGACCCAATGATATTTAGGTCTCCTACTCCTCTGCCATCTTGCTCCATCTCCTTCCATGTTGACTTTAAAGTATATAACTCTTGGGGTGCCTGGGTGGCTCAGTGGGTTAAAGCCTCTGCCTTTGGCTCAGGTTGTGATTTTGGGGTCCTGAGATCAAGTCCTGCATTGGGTTGTTTGCTCAGCGGGGAGCCTGCTTCCCCTTTTCCCTCTGCCTGCCCCTCTGTCTACTTGTGATCTCTCTCTCTGTCAAATAAATAAAATCAATCTTTAAAAATAAGTAAATAAATAAAGTATATAACTCTTCCCAATGAGCATAGGACTATTTTGCTTTTATTACATTACTTAATTACTTATGGGATGACAGGTTGCAACATACCCTCTCAGGGAAACCTACTGCTTTTCCCCACTAACCCCTAACAAAAAAAAAAAATAAAAAAGGAGAAAGGGATGGTGAAAAATGTCCTCTGATTGCTGCTGTGTTTAATGACCACCATCATTCCAAACAATTCTGGTATCTCAAGCACCAGTTGTTGATTTATGAGTAGAGATGTGCTAAGAAGGGAACCAGGCTTGGATTGTACTATTCTGTGGCTAAGCATTAAGATATGGGGTAAGAACACCACAGTTAAGCCATTGCATTCCAGAGTTTTAAGCCTCACTTTGACAGTGAACCCCAAGTCAATTATACAACAGGTAGAACATATCAGGTCACTCCTTCCTACTTATCAGAGAGAATACAATTCTAATTCTAGGAGAGTAATCTCCCTTTTCAGGCTTGGGGGTGGCGTGAATAGGTTAAATGGAAATTCGTATTTAAGCTTGAATTTTGAGATTGGTGTCCCCAGAGTAAGAAGCTTAGTAAAAAGAGGATGGGTGACTCTGAGTGAGATGAGTCACTCCCTCTTAGTAAAAAGAGGGAGTGACTCATCTCACCAAATAACTTTTTTTTTCCTTATTGTGAGATTTCATTATTTGACTTGATTTTCACTAGTTGATTTGGGAGCTATTGTGTTGACTTTGTGCTTGTAAGGGTCTTCGTCTCCAGATGGGGCAGCCAGGGCAATGAAGTTAGGCTACAAATCATATGCATTCTAAACAACAAACGGAATAAATTTTAAATAGGTTGTAAGCTTTCTGGAAGGGAGATGAATTCTTTGGCTTCATTGCTTATCAATATAGGAAACAACCTTAATCAGTTGAATTGCCCTCCATGCCTTTATCTTGTGTCTTACCTATTTCCTGGGTATTTCTTACTAATAAAATCATAGAAAAAAAATTAACTTCAGTAGTGAAATAACTTTACAATTCAATTCCATTTTTATTTTTTACTTTTATGTAAATACTACATTAGATGTAAAAGGTCTTTAAAAGATTGTTTTAAAGTCTATCTACCTAGTTCTAAGTTTTCCTTAAAAAAAAAAATCCATAGTAGTACTGATAAATAGGGATCAAGTAAATGCAAACTGTGCAGAACAGAGGTTTTGTTATTTTTTTTTTTTTAAGTCCAGTGAAGTCTGAAAACTTTTCAAAACACCTATATAATTCCTTCAATACCTGGCTTGGCAAAACTCTAATTCTGTTTGAAAAAGTGCTTTTTGAAACACAATGTCTATGGAGCATGCATAAGTGTGTGTAGGATAGAAAGAATCCATATCTGAATATCTTTATAAAGTAGTTCTTAAAATTTGCAAAGCTATTTACCACTGAATTACGCTGCCACTTACACAACCCCTCCTTTCAGCATGCTAGAAAGCGAAGAGAATGGAAATAAGGAGCATGAAGGAATGAAAGAGCAAAGATAATGAAGGTAGGTCAGTGAGGGACATTTTTTAATCCCTCTACTCTTTTCCTCTAATATTTTGGGAAACTTCTCAGCAGCTCACTTCTATAAGGAAAATATCCTGCTGGGAGAAGCAAAGGATCAGAAATAGAAGGATGTAGGGGGAATACAAGAAGATGGCTGGGGCAGAGATTGTGAGGGAAAGAAGCCAAGAGAGGAAAATCTATAATTGGATAAAACCAAGTATCTCCTAGATGGGTTTTCTTTCTATAAGGTTGTTAGAATTAAAGGCTATATATATAGAGGACTGAAATGATGTGCGGCAAGATGATTGAGTCCTTTTATCATTGACGAGGTTTTATTCCCTTTAAGATTTTGGTGAGGAAATCTTCCATTACAAGGTAAATTTACTTCTTTATTTATGCATCTGAAAGCCATAAGCCACCTAAGGTCAAATTTACTTGATCTGTATTCAAGGTTTTATGTGGAATGCAAGGTTATTCACTTAACTGATCCTTTTCCCATGAGCCTTACTTGGTTTAGCCTCAATCTTGAATATTATCTGGAGGGCTCACAATCCTGGTAGTCAATCAAGAAGGGCTGGGGGAATTCCATTTAAGGCTAACCCAGAGTCTCCAATTACTTCTGGATTGAGGGCAAACTTAGTTAAGGTCAGGGTACCAGACCTATAAACCCTATAAGCAAGAATTGCACTTAATCCTCTCTTCACAAATCAAAGTAACCTGAGTGGTCAAACCAGGTCATTTGAAACGGCTTAAGCGAGATAGTCAACTAAACACCAAAGAAGCATTTGTCAGTATCCATCTTCAAAGCGGTTTACGGCCAAGCCCAGTCACTAATGAAATAGGCCAGATTTGCCTGGGGAACATTATCTTGAATGTTTAGCTGGTAGAGACAGGAAGATGGCAGTGAAGTGCAGCAAACGCTAAACACTGGCCCATAAAGGAAGGTGTGCGCAAAAGTGGTGTCATTGGAGAAGGCGAAGGTGGCAACGATACCCTTATACACACACATTTGAGTAGGTGGAATTGTTACTGTAAGAAAAATTAGAGGAAATTCAAATAGTTTGTAATGGTCCCAAAGTATTGGGATAGAGATAAGGATACGCTGAGACAAAAGTATACACAGACACACATGCTCACATGAATACATTATTTTTCCATTTAGTTTCTACATCTTCCTCTCCTGACTCCACAAAGGCACAAGGGTTACAGGGTTCTAGAAGATTCCAGCTATAGAATTCTATGCTACTCAGAAAATATATGGCTAGCAAAACAGCATCCCTGTTTTTCTCCTACGTGGCTTATGCATTCATCAACAGTGAAACCTTTAGAAGCAAATGGATGTCAGATACCAATGATCATAACAAGAAATGATGCAGAGACTTGTACAAACTTGATTCTAAACCTAATCCTAACTGATTAGATGGTGGCTCTCATCACCTCCATACACACACATCCAAAATAGTCCAGTTTAGCTGTGTCATAGAGCTAACGTGGTGATATGTCCAGGAGATTTCCCAGTAACAAGAACTTCGAGGCCATAAGAGTCTGGGCACCATAGTCTTTTGGGACAGTCTCTCCATGAAGAAGGCCCTTCCATTATCAGGTGTAGCTGGAAACTCGTTCACTGAGAGGGGAGAAGGCGAGGCATGACTTGTCAGAACCAGAGGAAGAGGTTGTTAGGAAGCTATTTTCCTCTCACTGAAGCATGTTATATGGCATTCAAATGGATGTCCCCATAGGGAATTTCTGTCGCTGTTTCTGGAGTGATACCTTTAATAATACGCTGTTGGGAAGAAAATATGATGTTAAAAACATTCATTATAACTTAACAGTATTGCAAAAATACTTCAACATTAATATTAAAATGTTTAAATAGCATTTTAATGGCATTTACTAGTAAATGGGAATAGTCTCATTGACTTTCCTTAAGAAAGCCATTCCCAATTTATTTGTTCTCAAATATAGATAAAAATGATACATTCAGGGAGCACCTGGCAAGCTCAGTTGGAAGCTGTGACTCTTGCTCTCAGGGTCATGAGTCTGAGCCCCACATTGGGGGTAGAGCTCACTTAAATAAATACAACTTTAAAAATGACATATTCAGGAACTCTAAGCATCTGTCAACTAGTTATAAAAATCATTGTAACATTAATGGGAGAAAATGATGAACTTTCAGTAGAACCTCCACTGGGGTCTAACACGCTTTCAAGGACCTGGGAAAGCACATCTTTTTCTCTGGACCGAGGAGGCTTCCTGTGACCACACAGGGCTCAGAGAGCAGAGTGAATGCCGGGTCTGCCCGCCCCCCTGCCCCCGCCCCTGTGCCCCAGCCAGGCTCCTTGCTCCCTGCACACACATGGGACCCATGATGTGGATGCAGCCACTGCAATGGCGAGGCTGTCCCTGATCTCATGAATCTACCTGTGAAGTACCGGTTACTTCATACAAGGGTACAAATTACCACAAAACTTAAAAAGGTGTGATGATTTAAGTCATCACTCCTAAAGCAAACTCACGTTGACACAGGACTCATTACAGGGAAGAGTTTGCGAATTTTTAGTTTGGAAACAGCTGAGATACACAGGGGCTTTAAAACAGATCTGAAATATGCTTGGGCTTGGGTATGAAATATACAGCCCACCATGTAAAACTTAGCATCAGGGTGACATGAAGAAGGGAAAACAGCACCAATTCAGAGGCTTCGAAAAATCTTTATGAAGTTGCTTAGTAAAATCTTTGATGGCTGAAACGATGTACAGGAAGTGGGCAAAATTGGATCTGAAAGCATTTTTGATTTATGGATTGTAGGTGAAGCTCTGCTATTCATCCTTTATATTTTGGATTAAAAATGAAAAAAAAAATTTTTTTTAGTATAGTTCCTATGCACCATTACATTAGTTTCAGTCCTTCAATCTTTTATTCCCTGATTCTGGGAGTTTGTTCTTTTTTTACGGAGCAGGCCCTATCGAATTCAAATAGCTCCATCTGCACAATTAATGAAATTAACAAAATTGTATATGTTGTGTTCCTAATGAATTTAACATTCAGGAACTGAAATCTCACGCCAGAAATCCCCTCAAAAAGGAGTTGCTGCAGCCCGCATCAGCTACCTGGACGTGTCAGTTCACTGAAAACAAAATATCACAAACCATCCCTCCCCATAGACAAGTATGGAAGCTGTAACTGATTAAGTCTTGCTAATTAGGAACTGGATGCAGATCATTCTAACTAGTCTTCAGTGGAGCTATGTTGTGCAGGAAGAGAAGAGAGCACTAAGGTGTATGGAGGAATGGTATAACGAACAACAGAAGTAGAACTTTTGGCTTTTGTGTCCTAGTCCCCAGCCACCCATTCTGCTGCCCTTCTGGCTGCTGATCTCCCCAAATGCCAGGCCCACTTTTGTTTTCCCTATTTTGGCAGCATTCGAGTTGCCAGACTGCCATTGCTCTCAAACTTTGCCAGGCCATGGTCTTTTGCAAGGTGACAATCTAAGAAACAGATCACTGTTGACATCGTCATGAACGCTTACTTACGAGGGCCCACCTTCCCAGGATTTTTGTGCAGTTTACTAGGGCTTTCTACAACAATGACCTAATCCAGCTGACGACTTAAGACTGGAGACTTCCAGGCTGCAGGTGCATGTGATGTCCTTCAACTTCCAGGTGAGCGAGTGGAGGATCATTCCACAAACTCCAACCTTTTATATGGTTAGGGCCCAAAAGTGTTAAGAAGTTTACCTTAGTCTTTTTTTTTTTTAAACTATACCAAAATTTCATATGCGGCCTCCCTCCCTGTGGCAAAAGAGACTGAAGAAATCTGTATGTGGGTGCCTTTGTAAGGGATAAGCTCAAGGTGAAGAGTGGTATTTGGGAAAAGCTAGAACATTATGGAGCAGCAAGTCTGGTATTCACTAGGAATTATAGTCCCTTGGAGTGCTTGGCAAAAACAAAACAAAACAAAACAAAACAAAACAAAACAAAACACCAGCATGCTTTATCCCTCTCAGAGATTAAGCATGCAAATGGGCATATAAAGACTTTTGAGAAGTCCTGTAGTAAAGAAACCTATTTAACATTAATTAATGCATTAATCCAGTGTTCTTCAAAGATATTTGACCACATAACCTTTCCCCACCAGTAACACCTAGTGATATTCCAAGAATATTTTATGCCTTAAAACACTTTGAGAACTGTTAATCCGGTCCAATAAGCACATTTTACAGATGAAGAAACTAAGGCCTAGAGATGATGAGCAGCTTGCCAGAGTTAACTAGGTCCTTTATCTATCAGTCTTCCTTGACTGGCTGTATCATGCTTCCTAGAAACCCACTGTTCCCCATATGGTGGGCTATCGCAAAGATGACGGTGCAGTCACCCTTACTTACCTCTGTTGCTAATGGATCTGAGCTGTGATAATTATTCACCCTTGGGTGACATTTCCTTGAGGCCAATGGGGAATTTGCAAGAGGGATGACCAGGATTTGAGATGCAGTCTGACCAAAGAATACTGATATTTACTAACATACCTAGAGTTCCCACCCCTGAGTGTGACCTCTGGATTTTAATCAATGGAACCAATGAACTGTGATAAAGGACGATTTAAAGGAACAAATTCAACAATTCTGGGTCTGAGTGTGTATTTCAAGCAACACCAGGGTCCAAGGCCCTTGATGAGGAATGAGGCTGTGATAGGACTCGTTTCAGTGTAGGAAATGAAGAACTCCCTGCAGAGTCTGTCCACCTAGAATTCAGTTTTCCTGTTTGGAAAAAGAAATGAACTCCACTGTTCTCAGAAAGGGCTGATGTTTAATTGCCTTATGTTCTCCTGCTTAATGTTTCTTATGAAATGTTTTAGGGAGATGAGTATGATAGTCTCATATTTGAGTTTTGCATCTAAGAGCCCACAGACTAGCCCACCTCGGTTCTCAGGCCATTACCAATACAGTCCCATCTAGCTTTCCCCAAATACCCTCCTCCCCTTGAGTGCATTCCCTACAAAGGCACCCACCTACAGACTTCTTCAGGCTCTTTTGCCACAGTAACCTTCTTGCTATGGCAAGAAAGACAACCAAACAAGTAACAACTCAAGCATTCTCAATTCTGGAAATAACAAAGTACCACATCACTGGGAATCCTGGTGACCTCAACTACGAACTCGGGGGGCACTGGATGAAAAATGGCAACTCGCGGCTCCTGAACCTCTCTCTAGTGCCAACTTCCACAGAAACTATTGACCCCTTGAGGACACAAGTGAGAAGAACTGGACCAGAAATTGGAAAACCTAGATTCTGAGCCTCCCTGTACTTATTGTTGTTGGACAAGTCACCGAAATAAGGAGATTTTGAACGAGATTATTCCCTACCTCAATATCTTTTGTGTAATGATACCTGCCCATCGACCTCACAAGGGATTCTGACAGCAAAAGGAGATCATCTACATGCTTTGAAAAATATACAATCTTATATAAATTGCAAGGTTCTAGTAATAAAATTTTATAGCACATTATTCATTACTGTAGTGATATTACTATAATGGTAACCTTTTTTTTTTACTCTACTAGTTTGAGCTAAAACTATTATATTGCTGCAATAGCCTTACTTAGTGATGATTTTCAAAAACAGCACTCGTCACACTGCTGTTAGAAAAATGCCCGTGGACATCTTCCACTATAATCTCCACTTAAATCAAAATATGTGTATTGCTTCACGGGCCTCCGGGTGGCTCAGTTGGTTAGGCAGCCAACTCTGGGTTTCAGCTCAGGGCATGATCTCAGGGTCCTGGGATACAGCCCTGTCTTGGGGGGCAGGGGGAGGGGGGAGTCTCTACTTAGTGGGGAGTCTGCTTGAGGATTCTCTCTCCCTCCCTTTCCCTGTGCCCCTTCCACTGTTCACTCAAATAGGCTCTTTCTCTCTCAAACAAATAGAAAAATCTCTGATAAAACATACGTGTGTTGCTTTGGACACGACAGATCTGATGTCCATGCCCAACGGCAGGGAGAAGGCAAAGCCGTCATCTGATAGGTCTGAATGCGCCACACAGCTCAAGCCGTGGGCTGCGGTGCATGCAGATAGCCAGCTCGCTCTCTCACCACCGCATCCAAGGCTCCTGGGAGCGGCGGTCATTACAGGTCACATGTGGGTGTAGACATATAAATATACAAGACCGAAAGCCAACTGGTGAACTTCATGTGGGGGCCTCATCTCCGAATAGAGCACAGCCAGAGCATCCTTTTCTCCCAAAACAATTACTGGTCGGCACACACGCGCGAGCACCTACCTCTTTAAATGTCCCCGGAGTGACGATCAGCCGGTAAGCTATATACGTGGGGATGCAGACGAAGGACGAGGTCCCTATGCAGTAACCCAGGATGATACTCCACTGAGGGTAGTTATACTGGAAAAGTCGGAGCTGGGGCGGGCTCATCAAAAAACTGCAGATGATGAACTGAAACAGCAATGCCAAGAAACGTTACAAACCCTAACGACATCCTTGCAGATAGGGGCGGTTCTGATACCACGAACCCCAGATGCTAGAGCTGCGATTCTTTCAGGAAATTCCCCAAATGTGACAGATCCTCGACTGATCTCTGACGTGTAGAATTCACTCATTTCTGAACCAGAGCTGCAACCAGGAAACAGCCAGGTGCCTGCCTTGATTTTCCTCTCCAGCCCCATCTCGACCCTTAGAGTGAGGATGCCAGGGCCTCAGAATGTCGTTTCTGAGGAGTTAAAGCAACCCCTTCGGGGCACAGGGGAAGACAGCGGCAACTATGAGGAGTGATTTGGGCCCTGTCTCGCCAGACAGTGGAGGAATGATCTGGATGACCTCTCCACGGCATCTGCCAGTCCTAGGGCCCCCCAGTTCTCTAGCCTCCATTTTCATTTCCTCCTGCATTTCCAGCTGTCAGATGCAAGTTACCTGTGTCCGTGAGAGATACTAAGGTTCTCAAGACCTGGAGAGGCCTTGGCTCCTGGGTATATGCGTCCCCTCTTTTCCTGAGGTCTCCGCTTTCTGCATTGAGGGCCTTAGCCCGGGGTTTCTACAGGCACGGCCCTGCCGCAGCGTGTCTCAGCCACGAGTGACGGCCCTCCCCGGCCCTCATCATGACCCGAATCGTGGAAGGAAAGAGAAAATTCGAATGAAAATATCTCCCCAGAAAAACACCACGGTGTGTTCCCAACACTCAGTTTATAGGTTTTCTTACTTCAGTTTGGTTTCCAGAGGGAGAACGTAAATACCAGTTTTTGCCTAGAAACCACGGGGCCGAAATCATTACTGCTCTTGATTTAATTTTATTTTATTACTCCGTAGTCGTAAAGAAGGCAGTGATGTAAACTATTTGTGTGGTTTAACATCTATTTATATCTTTTCTTCTTTGTCTCCAGGTAATAAAATGGGAGGTTGTTAAACACACATCCATCTTCCCAACAGCGTTAATCCTAAGTCTGGGAGGAAGCCTTCCAAACAGGAGCCTGGCCAAAGGCAGACCCTTCTCCGGACTCGCTCTCCTCAACCCTAGACCCAGCTACCTAAGGAGCTAGTTCTGGAACACGGAAAGGCGAGACGGACGCTGCGAGGAGCCTTCCCATCTGTAACTCCTCTCATCTTCCCGTCAGGTGTGTGAAACCCAGCCCAGGTCAGAGAGGCCTCAGTCTCCTGTGGTAGCCGATGTGTGCTACTCCCTGCAAACCCTGTGCACGGATGGCCCTGCCTCTCCCTGCTCAGACATATTTTCTTTTTTTGAAGCCCGGCTTCAGTGAAAAAGAAGATTTTTAGTAAGCTACTCCTTGTTTACTGAAGGCAGCCTTAAAAAGCCCAGGGCCAGGGATCTGGTGCATAAATCCAGAAGTGGAAGACGGATTTGCCTCCCCTTCACTGGGCACCGGAGCACTGGCCTTTAGAGGAAGGGAGTAAAGCAAACATCGCAGGGATTAGGAGTGGCGGGCCTCAGTGCAAGTCTGTGCGTGAGTTTTGCTGGGCACCGGAACTCCCTGACTGCACACCACGCGCTCATCCAGGCTGCAAGACAGCCAGAGGCTCACAGAGAGGAAAGTCCTAAAACCCTGGGGCCAGGAGGGGGTTGAGGGTGGGGTAGGGGGGGTGCCTGTGAAGCACTCACCTTGGGCATGACAGGTAAGTGAATTTTAGTCGTCAAGGGGGAATATTTTAGTGCACTATTTTTAAAAAGACAAGATCTGACAGGGCCACGTTAGGGTAAAGTGAGCGAGGGAAGACAGGCAAGTCCAGGGTCAGGCCTTGTGTTTATTTAAAATGTTGAAATCCACTGACTGGGGACTTTTCTGCATTAATTTTGGTTTTTAATAAGTATTATATTAAAATATCTTTGATTACTTAGTAATCCCCCCATTAAATTTGAAGGCACACAGTCCTAACACCCCATTTTACATTTTACCCCTTAAATTTGACACCTGCGGTAGAAGGCCTTACTTGCCTCTCCCAAATCCCAGCCCCATCCCCCCCACACATCATTTCCTCACTGGGTGGGGGATACTAAGGTAGACAAACAGATATAGCTTCTTCCCTCAAGGAACTCATGCAGCCTCTCTTCTTCCTTTGAAAACCAAATGAAAGGCTGTAAGTAGATTATCAGGCAGCACTGGTAATGACTTAAATCACTAATCCATCTACGTGAGCGCTGCGTCTAGTGATGGCAGGCTAGGCTGCTCACGCCAAGCCTCTCACGGAAAACAACTAAAACTGGATTTAAAAAAAAAAAAAAAAGGCACATTTTTAAAACAGATGAACCGAGGGGAAGAGGAAAAAGAGAGGGAAAGGGAAAGCAAACCATGAGAGACTCTAAAGGCTAGAGAACAAACTAAGGGTGGGCAGAGGGAAGGGGTGGGGGATAGGGATCAAGGAGGGGGCTTGTGGTGAGCACAGGCTGTTGTAAGTACGTGATGAATCACTAAGTTCTACTCTGCTAAATATTACACTGTTAACTAGAATTTAAATAAAAATATGCAAGAAAAATATACATGAATTTTTAATCTACCTAAAAGCACTAGTGAGCGGATAAGGTAAGAAGAACTACCAGGCCAAGTCTCGGGGCACACCCCAGAGCCGCTGGGCACTGAGAACTATCTGCTGCCCCGGGGCAATGGCCACCCAGGTGCCCATGCCTTTGGTTTTGGAAACCTGCAGGGGCCTGGGGTATACGCAGACTCACGCAGCATTGCAGAGGCAAGACGGAGTACAGCTCTCCTGACATGCTAATGTCCAGATGTATGGGCACAAAAAGCACCAAGCAAAGGGCTGCCCAGAGAAAGTCAAAACAGAATACACAAAGGGATTTTTCCTCGTTGTTGTTTTAAACAAGACAGGGAAGAAACAACTCACTCTATGTCCAAGCCAGAGATATCCCTAAGACAAAATATTTGGCCCAGACATTCCCAACAAGCTGGAACCCGATGGAAGGACCGGTCCAACGAGCTTTCTGGCTCGAAAAGATAAAAAAATTCCCTCCAAGTTACAGTTACGAGAAAGAACTGGAAAGTAATCCCTGCCGACAGGCACGGAGTCACTTCACCCCAGGCTCCCTCCGAGCCCAGCTGGGATGTGAGCAGGGAGCCTGGCCATCTTGGGGCAAGTGTCTCCTTCGGGGACACCGGGAGGTAAGCAGGGCTCTTGCCACCAGGCAGAGTGAGCACTGAACACAAACACGCAATGCTTGGAACTGAATGTTCTCACCCAGGCCCTCTGGCTTTAGATGGATTCCACTTTTGACCCAGGTCCACGCTTGAGGACTTTCGTGTGGGGCATCTTGAAGAAAATGAATACGAAACTACAGGGACCCCTCCTCCCAGGGCCTTCAAGAGCAGCTCAGGAAATCCTTCCCAGGTCTTAAAGAGGTCTTACGTGTCATGTGACCTGGGACCTTCAGGCTTCAATTTCCTTAAGTGTAAAATGCGGTATTAGGGCTACGCTCCTTCACAGAACTGTTGTAAGGATTCATAGAGCAACAGGTCTGAGTTTAGCACAAAGTCTGCTCTGGTACTTCCTGTTCACTAAAGGTTACTTATCGTTCTCACTGAGCAGGGGAGTGACGGACACATGCCGCAGGGACCCAGACGACCCTTCCATGGCGCTGGAAGTCAGAAAGGGGGGACGTCTGGGGAGCACAGTGACTGGGAGGGGACACCAAAGGGACTTCTCAAGGGCTGGTCATTTTTTTGTTTCTTAGCATGGTTTCTGCTGCAAAAGCGTGCTTGATTTATAAAATTGCAATGAGATGTACACTTAGGACTTGCACACACTTTTCTGTATCTGTGTTACACTGCGGTACAATTTACTCTAGATAAGTGCGGGGGTGAACCTTTCTTCGGGGCCAGAAGGAGAAGGAAATGACCACTCACCAGGAGAAAGAGAGGGCTGATGGCTACCCAGCAGATCCTCCAAAACCACCCAGGGCTGAAGCCGAGCATTTCCTTCACGTCACTGCAGAACTGAGTGATGCCTAAAGTCACCGCAAGAGAAAGCGATTGAGTGAGGGAGGACACGGACTGTCTCAGCCCCTGATGCCCAGGGACAGTTAGCAGCTCTAGGGTTTGTCGCAGCAGGGGCTCGGGGGCACCAATCTGGTCTGGAAATGGGACAGCAGACTTGTCACAAGACTGCATTTGATAGCCAGCAACGTTCTTTCTACATAGAGTGGGGGGGACAGGTGGACATTCGGGGAGGGACCCAAAGCCCCCTCTTGGTGCCCACATTGCGCCGACTTCTGAGATCTCAGCACACAGTTGATTTTATTGTTACTGTAGAAAAGAAAGCTGAATTTTATCTAGGAATTGTGAACCCACTTGCCAGAGACTGACTTGGACCGTACATTGGAAACATTCAAGAGGAAATTTTAACTACAGATTGCCCATTCACATGCCAGATCAAGATCAAGGTTCTTCTATAAAAAGTGTGAGAACTGAGAACTCCGACTGGTGAGAAACTGGGAAGGGGAAGGCGGGGTGCCCTGGACAGTCCATTCCCCGAGAGCCCCAGCAACAGCGAGGTCCGTAGTGATGCCCTTACCCTGAACCCCGTCCTCAGAATCACTGAGGAGGCAGGGAGGAATTCTTTTTAGAACACTGGGCTCATGTGCAACTCAAAATACGCGGCCTCCCCTTCTTCATGTCATGTGCAATCACAAACAGGCTAAGGTGGTTCTATTACCATAGAAACTAGGGAAATCAATACATTTTCAGAATGAAATAATCACCTCTTGATTTTAAAGATGAAGAGAGGTATCTCTGAACCTGGTTTTCTTCCTTTTTTCCCTCCTTTCTTAAAATATTTTATTTATTTGTTTGTTTATTTTTTTAAAAGATTTTATTTATTTATTAGAGAGAGAAAGACTGAGAATGAGAGGGGAGAAGGTCAGAGGGAGAAGCAGACCTCCCACAGAGCCGGGAGTCCGATATGGGACTCGATCCCGGGACTTCGGGATCATGACCCGAGCCGAAGGCAGTCGCTCAACCAACTGAGCCACCCAGGCGCCCTGTTTATTTTAAGTAATCTCTACATCCATAGTGGGACTCGAATTGACAACCCTGACGTCAAGTCACACGCTCAGGGCACCTGGGTGGCTCAGCTGGTTAAACATCTGCCTTCAGCTCAGGTCAGGGTGCCAGGGTACTAGGATCCAGTCCTGCATCGGGCTTCTTTGCTTATCAGGGAGCCTGCTTCTCCCCCTCCCTCTGCCTGCAGCTCCCCCTGCTTGCGCTCTCTCTCTGTCACATAAATAAATTCTTGAAAAAGGAAAAAAAAAAAAAAAAGTCTTGTGCTCTATGAATGCTCCAGCCAGGAGCCCCTGAACCTCGTTCTCTTCATGTCAATTGCCCAGGTCATCCCCAACTCCACCCACGGATTCTTGGGACCCCTGCCAATGGACCCACGTTAGCTTCCTCTCTGTGCTCCCGTGAGTTTTACCCCCATCAGATCGGAGCCCGGCGTCCCAGGGGGTGAACTGGGGATTTTACCAAGGCAGATAATCCACACGGGAACATTCTTGCCTCTTCCCCGGGAGAGGATCTCCTAGACTTTATCCTGGGGCTCTGCGGGGGGCTCTGCAAAATACCGGTATATCGTATCCTCTCCAAATGCATTCACCGTGCACTGGTTCTTTGTCGTCCGTGCCATTCCTAGAGCCCCGCGGCATCTCCAGCATCCTCTACGGGTGAGCTCTATGGAACTGGTCGGCCCGCGTCCGCTGGGTGAGCACTTAAACTCAGAAGGAGACAGCGTCCCCCACGAGCTGGGAGAATCTGTCGCGTGTGGTGACCTGCTTCTTAAGAAGCCGCTCTGCGGGCATGGTTTTCCAGACTCCCGGGGAGGTGACCTCTGGTACCCTGCCCCGGCTTTCCTGATGAGATCAGCCCTACTCTATTCTGGGGCTAGAGGCTGGGGTAGAAGGGCTTGCGACTGGCAGAAGGAAGCATCTTACCATAGAACCAGTAGACGGCCATGGCCTCGATCAGGACGACGGTGAGCACCGCGGGGCCTGTGGCGTACTCCTCCAGCAGCTTCACCACGTAGGCCCCGCCCTGGAAAATGAGACGGCAAACCCGGTAAGGCCCCTCTGGTGCATGGCCTCCTCTTCATGGGGAAGGCCGAAAGCAGCTTCTTAACTTTGGATCAGTCCTGCCTTGCCCCTAATATAAATATCCCAGAGCCTACCACTTGGACTGGTCCGCAAAGTGTGGGCCAGATTGCAGGGAGCCAGACGTCCCTTCCCAACCTACGGAACACTGTCTCCTTGCTTTCTCTCCCACGGAGCCTTAAGAGGCAAACTCAGAAGAGCCCCCTGGATCTGTTTTCCACTTTCTTCCATTTATACAGCACTTACTGTTTACTCTGCCCTAAAGAATCCCGGTCCCTAAAGACTGAACCTGGGCCAGTTCGCAATTACAGACGCGCTGAGCACGTTGGTCCTGGTTTCACCTTCTGCCATAACTTGCCAATCCCTTGGGTCCTCCTCAGGGCCCCCCCCCCAATCTCCCCAACCCTGCTGGGGTCACGGCTTGAAGACGCAGGCTTCAAAATCTGCCTTGAGTCAGGAGGACACAAGCCGAGGACGCCTGTGGGTACGATCTTACTCCGTTTTACCATATCTGCCTCGGCTTCCTGCCACTCCCCCCCCGCCAAAAAAAAAAAAAATCACGGGAGAGGGTCTGACTTCTTCGCCATTGCAAATTCTCTGGAGGAGACAAAGTGAGATGACAAACAGGAGATGCCAGATATTCTGCATATCGGGACATCAGGGCAGAGATCCCAGGAAAGCAGCCCTAAAGACTGGAAAAGCAAATCTCAGTTCTTCTCCAGCCACCCTGTCAAGCCTGAAATCCAGCTGGGTCGACTACAAGACGTGCCGAGTTCTGTCCAGCTACCATGCACAGAACAGATTCGACCCACAGACGCTGCCGGAAACAACTTGTCTTCTGATCCCTGGCAACGTTTTCAGAGCGGCACCGGGCCCTCTTGCTTGGGCCCCAAAGCCAGGGCGTCACGGAGGATGGAACCAAAGGGACAGGTTCTTGGGGGCTCTGCTGCCCCAGCAGAGGCTACTCAAAGCCGGGGGCTGCGGTACTCACGAAAGTCAGGGTGGCCAGGGAGCCAAAGAAGCAGGTAGCGACCACACCGAGCACAAACCACTCCCGGCGCTTGGCCCAGACGTGCGGAAACTCATCGAGCACAGCCGTGATCACCCCCTCCAGGCCTGCAAACTGAGAGGGACACGCAAGCCGTCACAGGGGAGGCTCGGGGCAAGTGTGTTACCTTCCAGGACAGCAAACAGGAGGGCGGGTGGCTGGTCACGACCAGTTCCTCCCTCCCAGACCCCGGCCCTCTCTGGCAACGTATCACCCCGTTTTCCACGGTCATTTAGAACCTACCCCCAAGCACATCAAGGAAAGAAAATACAGCACCTGGACAGGACTTATTTATGTGAGGTCTCTCGGGGAGACTCCGGCTGTGCCAGAAAGGCCAACTCAAAGCTGAGAGTCATCCCACGCTACTAAGTACGAGGTGCTGAACCAAATGTGGGGCAGCAGGGCACCGAGACCCAAGAGGGACCTTTAGGGGCTGCCCTCTGGTCCAGGGATAGCAGTTCACATATCTGAGCCCCGGCCTGTACCTTACCCTCATTAGCCCCTTAATGATCCTCTCGGGTCCTCGAGGGCCAGGAGTACCAGGAGGGAGGCCTGAACCAGGGGCTGAGGGAGCACCGGGGGGGAGTAGCCAACGCCGCCTGGGGTGGCCAGGATGGGAAGGATACGTGCACCTTCCTCCCCCCCATCCCCCCTGCGCCCCCGTCTCCTCCAGGAAGCCAGGCTTCGCTCCCTGTTCCCTCACCGTGCTGTCCAGCCCCAGCGTGATTAACATCAGGAAGAAGATGATGGCAAAGAACGTGGATGCTGGCATGTTGGCTATGGCTTCTGCGTATGTGATGAAGAGGAGGCTGGGGCCTGGGACAGAGCGGGACAAAGGAGGAGGTGGTCACCGACACCCGCCCCGCAGAAACGTCTCAGGGGGAAGCACAGCCACACCAACAATCACAGTTCTGGTCACGAGGCCTTCCACATGAATTAGGCTTTAACACGTACCGAATGCTTCCTCACACTCCACACCGGCCCACCTGCCCATCCCAACATCCCACAAGGCAGGGAGGGAACCGCGGCCATCTTGAGGAGCGGGAACCCTCAGTCAGTTGGGGGCCGGGGATGGAAAGAAACCCAAGACCCTAAGACTGGCAAAGCTGCACACAGGAATAAGAGTTTCCACCACATCAGAATTCAGAGCTTTTCTTCAGGGCCAGGACTGATACCCAGAGCATTTAGCTCTCTCTGATGGCGCCAGCGCCAAAACAGTAGGAAAGGTGAAACTGATTCCAGAAGAGTCACAGAGGCCTTGGAACAAAGACCTCCTGCTATTTTAAAGTCCCTTTCAATAGTGTGAGGGACATATCCTCCACCTCTCGTGAGCTAGATAGGGGTGCCTGAGTTTGGGGCACAGGGATGATCGGAGCCATGCATCAGGCCAAAGATAGAAGCATGTTGGCAAGAAAGCCCTGGGATTCCATCCACAAGCTTCCATGGCCACTTTTTCAATATCTGTCGCTCCTTGTCCACAAAAACCTCACAATACAGTAGAGTGACTACGTCATCTACGTTTTATTTTTCCGCAAGGGGAAAGTCTAAGGATTAGTAGTCATTTGCTTATTTGACTTGGACCCATTGCCAGACCCCCAACCCCCTGCTTTTAAAAGCCCTCATCCAAGTCACGTTTTCGGGGGGGGGGGGGCGGCCCCATCCCCCTCATGGCCGAGCACACAGAAGGCAGTAAGTTTGTCTAAAAACCTTGGACAATGTTTAAAGGAACATTTAGAAATAGTTCAAAAGTTAGGTATCTGTGAGGACCGAAAGAGCAGCCAAGCCATGCCGAGAAAGCAAGGGGATGTAAAGAGAGCCCAAGTTCCCACCTGCGTCTTTGGCCACCTCGGATACATCCTCGTTCCTCATCTCGGCCATATACCCGAGCACCGTGAAGATGACGAATCCGGAAACAAAGCTCGTCATGCAGTTCACCACGCTGGTCACCAGGGCATCTCTGGAGCAGAGAACCCACGGGGACTGAGACACTTCCAAGGAGAGAGCCTCCAGCACCCGTCTCCAGCCAAGGCCCGCAGGGACCTGACCTGGTGTCCCCTCCTGTCCTCCCCAACCCGGCCTCTCACAGCGGTTGGCAGCTGGCAGCACGAGCTGCCGTTAGCACCAAGCCCGGCGGGGGCGAGCCGCACGTCGGGGGCTGGTTACAGTGACGTCCTATGGTGAACCGGAACCACACGGACGTCTTGATTTCAAACAAGAATCGCTCTGGGGGCACCTGGATGGCTCACTTGGTTAAGCGACCGACTTCAGTTCAGGTGATCCCGGAGTCCCAGGATCAAGTCCCGCTTCATCGGGCTCCCTGCTCAGTGGGAGTCTGCTTCTCCCTCTGTCCCTCCCCCTTCTCATGCTCTCTCTCTCTCTCTCTGTCAAATAAATAAATAAAATCTTAAAAAAAAAAAAAAACGAATTGTTCTGAACCAGGATCTGGAATGGAGACAGGGCCACGACGGGGCCTTAGCCTCATATTCATAAAGTCCCCGGATTTAGATTTTTGACATTATGTGCAAATGAGGTTACGAGCCTGTCACAGCGATGTCCTGACACTTTTTTTAAAAAAGAAGACCTCGTCATCCAACTGGTGTCCCAGCACAATGCCACACTGCTTAGGGTAGTTGTGGATTCCTTTGGAAGAAAAAATGGATTCTGTAATCCTCTTATGAACAGCCCAATTAGATTGCTGGACACTGCCATCCATGAGAGGGCACTCCAACAAAGTTAACTCTAAAGACGACCAGCGATAGTGAGCGAGCGATCGTGAAATCCTAATCGGTACAACACTCCCCATTTCGTCAAAATTTCTGAAATGAGGCTTTGCCACAAAAATCGTGGTGGCATTTTGCCTTGTTCAAAATAGCTCCATTCACACTTCTGTGAATATGTACATAAATAAATGATCACATTACGATTTTTGTTAAACATGTTAATAAGTAAAATTGAAATATTTAATATATGCTGCAATTTTTAAAAATCTGCTGTGGAATTTCTTAATTTAAATGTGTGTGTGTGTGTGTGTGTGTGTGTGTGTGTGTGTGTGTGTGAAGCTCTCACAAAACAGAAGTGGCCAGGGCCCCTCTTGATCCCTGACTGACCCTGGGGGAGGCCATGGGGAACTGGTTAGGGACCTGTGGGGTGCCTGGGCCCAGCCAAGTTTGAGGCCATTATTTCGAGCACCTCCTTCCGGGCCAGCTGACTATGCTTACCCCACCTTCAAGCTTTGCCCGGGGAGCCCCAGATACTCACTGGTAACAGTTGTTGTTGAACTTGTTGTAGCTAGCGAAAGCCAACAGGACCCCAAAGCCAGGACCAAGAGAGAAGAAGATCTGAGCGGCAGCATCCACCCACACCTGGAGGGCAGCAAAGGTAAGGGTGAGGGCCAAGTGGAGGCCACACTCTTGCCGTGTGGCTCCGTGCAAAGCAGAAAAACCAGCTGTCCAAGCTCCCCTTGGGGGGCGGGGGGGGGGGCGGGAACCACATACCAAGTGCAAACAAATTAGTGATTTCTCTTCCTCGCATTTTGACATAAACCAACCCAGTGGCCTTGACTGGACTTTTCATGCTTGTTCTTCTGATTTAAAACGTTATTGCAGACTTGGCACGGAGCCTAAATTTCACTTGTCCCTACTGGGGGGACTAGCTTCCGTTAGTAAAACGACAGGCAGGTGCCCATTGTTTTCCCCGTTATCTTACCCCCGTCTCCAGGAGTTTCTGCCAGTTGGGTTTCAAGTAGAAGAGAACACCCCTCCAGGCTCCAGGGAGGGTGGCCCCCCTTACCAGCAGGATCAAAAGGATGATATAAGGGAAGGTGGCTGTCACCCATACCACCTGTGAAGGAAGGGGGTACAAATACAGATGGTCAGCTTGTGTCTTTTGTACTTGAAAACCTCTAAGAAAGGAGATGTACCCCTTCTTTTCTGTGACTGTAGGAGGCAGGGTGGTGCGGAGGAAATGTCAGAGCCTTTAGAATCTGACGGGGATCTGATTCCCAGCGTGCCAACACTCCCACCTCCAGACCCCCTTCCCTCCTGCAATATGGGAAAACACCCAGCAAAGAACAAGACAGTAGCCAGTGTCTATAAACCTCCGATCGTGGCCCATCGTGGGTTTTCAACAACTTACTGCCACGATTATTCATTGTGACACTACAGGGGTATTAAAGGAATTTTTAAAAAATCATACAGTGGTTCCTGGGGTTGGCCCATTTCTAGAATTCCTGAACGGATCTGGTGAAGAGAAATTGAGCATTGTGGATCGTGTTGGGTGTTGAAGGACACAGCGCCGCTCTCTGTCTATGGCTGTCCAGGCTACTGCGGGCCCCTCGGCAGCCAGAGACCTCCTCACCTTGCCAGACATTTTGACACCTTTCCAGATGCTGAAGTAGATAACAGTGAAGATCCCCATGATGCAGAGGGTGAGCTGCCAGCTGATGCCCCCCAGGTCCTGAAGTCCCTGAGACCGATGGATCTGCAGGACATGGCGCCTGGAGTGAGTGAGAAAGAAAAGTGCTGAGATGGTCTGCGCGGTGGGCGGATCTGGCAGCCCCCAAAAGAAGGGGCGGACATCGCGCCGCAAGGACCCAGGAGTCACTGAGCCTCAGAAATGGCTGGCCCTGCCCATCCTGAGGGACAGCAGCACATCTGGCCCGCAGCCCCTGGGAAGAGCACTTGCCCCCCGCCCCTGGGGGGGCCAATCTCAGGCACCCCCTTTCCTGGCTGGGGCAGCTTTTGGATGTGTGGGTAGTGCACCCCTTCCCACCCGAAAATCCCACTCTCCTGGGCTGCCGCCGCCCGACATGCCCACGTTGGAGAGTACGACTTACTCCACGCATCTTCTTCCAAAGGGTAAGTCCCGCTTGTGAAGTGAACGCGTGAAACCAGAAACTCTTTGAATAGTTGCAGACTACTACAGCAGGGGGAGGCTTTGATTCCCTGACAACGGGCCGAGAGCCAGAACTGGGACCCAGGAGGAAGGCTGGTTTTGATGCGGAGGAGTCATTTTGGAATGTGAACCAAGGGATCAGCCTGGGCACCTGGGAGCAGCCTGGCCTGGCACATTACCAAGGGCATGGGAGGGAGGGACAGCTCGAAGGGCCACATTAGGGAGCCCCTCAAGTCGAGTCTCCCAACTCCACATCTCCCTGGGGCTGGCCCTGCTGCTCCCTCACTTACACGGACTCCTGTTGCCCTAAGGGCTTCATTTCCCGGAAACCAGGAAAGAGGGGAAGAGCCCCGCCCTCCCTCCGCAGAAGCCCCGCCCCGGGGGTGTGGCCTGCCTCTACCAGACCACCCCTCACTTACATGCACTTACATGTAAAATTCTTCAGCTGGGGACGTCGAGTGAAGCGTCCAGGTGACGTTGTTCCCCGAGAAGTAGTTGGTGCAGTTGTCGGTGTTCCAGGAGTTGGTGCAGCTGGTCCAGGGCAGCTGGTCGGTGAAGGAAGAGATGAGGTAGTACAGCGCCCAGGCCATGATGGTGTTGTAATAGGAGGCGATGTAGAAGGCGATGATGCAGATGGCGTAGCCAATCCCTGGGAGGGGAGTAGTGGGGGGCACGTTTACAGGGCGGCCTGGCAGTGACAGACTGACGGACTGGGGGAGCCTTGGAGGGCCCTGCAGCTCAAGGGAGGGGGGTAGTGGTGGGGGCTGCCATTCCCCTCATTCCCCAAGGCTCTGGGAGATGGCAGACAGGTGGCAATGTGGTAAATTCCTTAGATGTATTTGCAGGATCACACGTTTGAGAAACACACACACACACACACGTGTGTGTGTGCTGTTACTGCTTTAAACTCTATTCCAGTTGCTTTTGATTTTTTAAAAGATTTTTATTATTTATTTGAGAGACAGAGAGAGAGAGTACGAGAGGGGTAAGGGTCAGAGGGAGAAGGAGACTCCCTACCGATGGGGGAGTCACTCCTGGGATGCGGGACACACTCCTGGGACCCCGGAATCATGACCTGAGCCTGGGTCCTGGGACCCGGGAATCATGACCTGAGCTGAAGGCAGTCCCTAAACCGACTGAGCCACCCAGGGCCCCTATTTTGGTTGCTTTAAAAAATACTTTTATTGAATATAGCAGACACACAACGTTACATTAGTTTCAGGTGTATAACGGGTGATTTGACAATCTATGTTATGCTCTGCTCACAAGTGTGGCTACCATCTGTCACCACGCGACTCTGTGACAGCACTATATTCCTGACGCTGTGCCTGTCACCCCCATGACCGATTCAGACCGTAACTGGAAGCCTGGACCTCGCAGTCCCCTTCACCCATTTTGCCCATCCCCCACCTCTTTCCCTCTGACAACCATTCGTTTACCCTCTATAATTACAGGACTCTATTAGGTTTACTTTTATTTATTTTCGAACATGCTTATTTTACTTTTATTATTACTATTTTTAAGTTTATTTATTTTTTAGTGATCGCTACACCCAACGTGGGGCTCAAACTCATGACTCCGAGATCAAGAGTCATGCTCTAGCAGCCAGGTGCTCAGGTTTATTTTTAATTGCCATTATTTCTGTTTCCCTTCAACAATCTCATATCACTCGAGCAGTCAAAAACTTACTACTCAAGTCATCGCCCAGAGATACCTTAAGGCCCAGTTGATTCTGGAAGAAGGTCCCCAGCTCGCCTACATGGATGGGAAGCACCTCTCCCCTGCAGGACCCACTTACCCGCCCACCCACTCAAGCCTTTCAGTTACCTTTGAAAATCGGGCAGATTTTCCTCCATATGGAAATGCATCCGTTTCGGTGATACTGGCCCAGCGCGAGCTCCATGTAGAACAGTGGGATCCCCCCGAAAATGGCCATGATCGTGTAGGGCAGGAGGAACGCCCCTGAGGCAGACGAAAGACAATTTCACCCCCTGCCCACATCTGTTCCGGGACAGCACAACTGATCGGGACACCTGGGGTCGCGCCGAGATTTCGCAGGCCACTCTGATGCTCCAGTCTCATGAAGCCACTCTGCTGAGTGACCTCACCCTATGCTCCCCTGGGCTTAGTGCTTTCCCAGAGCTCCACAGTCAAATGGGGCTTTCAGAGAGTTAACCAAGGCGGCAGAGAACACGTGGAAAGAAAGCTGGGTTCAGGATCAACAGGCCGGGCCCTGGAATGGGTCGCACTTCTAACCACCCAGAGGACCGGGGTCACTGCCCCTCCCGGAACCTGTTTCCTCCCCTATGAAATGATAGAGTGGCGGAGGGCTGAGTTCCCAGCTTCCCGGATCCAGCCGGGAATCTTCCCAGATTCCCACGCGGGAATCACCAGTGAGCTTAACACAGATCCACACACACTGAGGCAGAAGTTCCAGGTGTGGGCATTAAGACTGCCCAGGTAATTCTGATGCAACCAGCTCGAGACCCTTGAGACAGATCGCCTGTGACAACCTGCACGATGGCTGCAATAATCGGCAAGTCTCTGAATTCCTATCTTTGGTCATCCCTAGCATCCCTGGCTCCAGACCCTTGTTACTGATACATGGCTCCATTTCCATAACTCCACTAAGCCAGAACGCTCCCTTCGGGGGGGCCTTGGGCAGATGTGGCTGAAAGGGGTAGTTTGTCAAAATATGAGAAAGCCTGGAGCTGCTGCATCACAGGAGATCCTGGTGTCCCCTGGCTCTCGTGGGGACACAGAATTTGGAAACACCGAGGTGCAGATTGCTCAGCCGCCGCCTGAGTCTCAGCCCAAAGGGTGGGTCAGCTGTGATCTTCCCCCCTGACTCTCCCTTCCATAAAGCGCTTTGAACCTAGAAACCGGAAGTTGGGGCAACTCGGAAAGGTCCCACCTCACAACCGCTCTGGGTGCATCTGGCTTGGGAATCAGAACCACGTTGTGTTCTCATGGTGGCATCTGTCCAACGGGTTTGCTTGACTGGCTTAATGGTGGGGAATGAGTGTGGGACAAATGTCACCAGCACCTCAGCCCCTTACGGAATGCTCAGGCTAAAGCTGAGCCCTCCCAAGCTGGAGATAGCTTCCGCTCCTCCCGCGGAGGATAACTTCCGGAAGATAACTTCCGGCTTCCCACGTCCCCGCCCCCACTGCCTTTGCAGCCTCGTGGACCTAGCTCGTACAAAAGTGCAGCAAACCCAGGCAACTCCGTGTCAGGCCATGGAGGAAATGAGGACACTAATGAATTCTCCCCAAACTTCATTTCAGCTGCCCTCCCAAATCCGCTGCCAGAGCTTCTGTCAAAATAAATATTGACTGATTTGACCTCGTTTCTCCTCCTTTTACCATTTTTGATAGCAAGTCCATAGTCAACACAGAGCCCATACCTTACTCACGCCTCTCCACTCCACTCTCTGCAGCTCCCACAGCCATGCCTACAGTCTGCTACTCTTGTTGATTATCTACAAGTTAACTGCTCTGAAGGTTTGGGGGGCAGAAGGAGGAATAGGAGATAGTCTCTAGCCTCAAAAATCTAACACTTTGTAGGAGATAGAAGGCAGATCCAATGTCTGGTTTGGGGTTTTCATTAGGGCCATGCTGTGGCTGGGTTCAACTCTGGGTCGTGTTCAGACTCCAACTCAAGATTCCAGACCTAAGCAGATGCCCTTCTCTGACCACACACGGGTCCCAAGGCCCTGGAGGGCCTGGGACCCCAGAGCCCAACTTCCCTTTTACACAGATCTAACCTCTCTGGTCTCTGCCGAGCAGAGTCGACGACCATTCTCACATCTCGATGTGGGAGTGGAGTTGGGTCATGCAGGGATGAGAAGGGGGCCCTTCCACGCTGAGAATCTGGCGAGGTCAGGTTTGGGAGAGCTTTTATCCGACTTCCTAACCCAGGGAGCCTCAGACACGCTGACCGAACATTTGGCTTACTGGGGAATCGTCTTTTGGACCAGCTTGAAAATCTAAGCAGTCACGTTCCCAGACTCATCAGTTTAGACAAGACAGAAAAGACATGATCTCCGCTCTGGCCCCCTGAGAGGACCTAAAGACCATCCCCGGCTCTGAGCCTCTGCTTATGGCCCAAGATACTGACCCCCTCCATTCTGGTAACAGATGTAGGGAAAGCGCCAGACGTTGCCCAGGTCCACGGCATAGCCGATGACCGAGAGGAGGAAATCCATCTTCTTGCCCCATGTCTCCCGCTCCCCTTGATGAGCCTCAGCTACTAGGGCAGTGGTGGCAGCTGGAAGGGCGTGCTGAGTGTCGTCTCCAGCACCAGGGCTCGGAACCGCGGAGAACCCGTTGGAGATGTGGCCAGACTCCACCTTATCCTCAGGGACGGGGACCCCCTTCTGCAGAACTCCATTTTCCTGACAATCGTCTTTATCCTTACACGCTGACAGCTCCTTCTGGGAATTTAAGGGCGTGGTCTCCATCCTGCTGGCTAAGGGATGATAACGACACCCATCTGCGGGAGTCCCCAGCTGAATTCAGTGCTCAGATCCCGGGATCTCCTCGGAGCTTCCTTATTGGAGGGATTGAGAGCTCTGTTGGAAAGGCACACAGCAAAGGGAGAACAGAATTACGCATTCTTCTGGTCTTTGGTATTAACTCAAACATGGTAAACTCCGTTAATTAATGGGATTACAAAAGCATCTGTCAGGCGTGAAACATCCTGTTTGTTCCAGGGCAGTCAATAAAATCAACCCAGTTTTCGACCTAGACAAGGTATCAAATCAGAGTCAAGTCATTTGAAAAGGAAAAAAAAGCCAAAACAACAAAACAAACAGGAACGGACGGCACATCACCCAGGTCTCCAATGGGCTCTGTTTAAGAACAAAGGACTGACTTCAGTTTGAGGGACCGGCATTGCATCTGCAGTTTACCTGTCACTCCGAAGAAGGTACGAAGAGAGCTTGCTTCACCAACACTTTGCAGAGCACTTACCTTGTCCTGGATGCTGTGCAGGGAAAAGAAACCCCCCAAAAAGCCGTTGCTGCCTACCAATAAATTACGACGATCCTAAACCCTTTATGCCAAGCACGCTGTATATTTTACATAAATTATAGGTATGACTTTAAAAGGACAAGAGCAAAGGCACCCCTAGCTCCTCAGCGGTGGACTTTCTCCTCTTCCTGGAGTCCAGCCCTTAGAGATTCTAGCTGCTTCTGCGCTGTCCAGTCCATCTGTGCTTCGCCAAGCTGCCTTCGCCTCGTGCCTCTGCGGGTCCACCCGGGCTCTGAACAGCCCTGCTGCTCACCGTGTGTTCTGCCTGCCTCTCCCAGCACGTCCCGAGACGGGTCCACCTGTTACTGGGCACCAGGGAGCGTGCGGGTTACGGACACCAGCATGGTTGGTGTCTCTGTCCCCATGCAGCCTGGTGGCGAGGGCTGGCCGGGGCCTCGGTGCGGGGAAGTCAGAGCAGCAATCGGGACCCACACCTCACACGTCAAAGGTGGGGCAGAAATCCGAGCCCTTTTGGACTTTAAACCTATGGCCTGCTGTAAAGTCATAAGGAGCCAAGACCTTCCCGCTCACTTCATTTCATCTGGGCCTGAACTTTTCAAGCCCTTGAAATAGTCTGGGAGTTGAAACAGGTTCTGTTTAGCTCAGGTCCCAGTCTGCCTTTCGAGATGTCGAGGGTTGACTGCTGTCACTATTCACAGCTGCAAAGATCCGCTATTACCCCTTCGAATCCGCCGGGTGGAGGATGGCTGGAAATGGACAGCTACTAAGAAATGTGGCAGTGTCTGTCTCCTCCCTCTTTGGGGCTTTCGGGGACCAGAACTGAACTGTCCACACGTGGAAACGTGACGAGAAAAATGTAGCGAGAAATGAGAACACAGAGGAGTGGATTCCCACCGATGACTGTGTACGTAAAGACTGGCAAGGACGAGAAATGAGCGAGAAATGATTTAGAGCTCTGTGCTCATTGGGTTCTTTTTTCTGTCAAGCAGAAAATGAAAATTTCAAAGGGCGTCATTGTTGCCGAAAAGATTACAGCAACGAGAGAGAGACCAACTCCGTGGATCTAGGGTGTATACGTGTGTAAGTAAGGGGACGGGATGGGTGTCCCCGGGTTTACCCTATCCAGCTGCTTGGCCCCCACCCCGGGCCCAAGGATGCAAACACCACTCACGGATGAACATGAATTTTGATAAGGAGTGATCTAGATAAAACCTCATTGTGCCCATCTGATGCTGCTCTCCAGCCTCTCCCTGTCCCCCCGCTCCATGGACCCTTCAAGTTAACCCCTCATTCTCTCATCCACCATAAGCAACCACATACTAGGCTGAGGGATTTTTTTTTAAAGTTCATTATTTTTTCGAGAGATGACGAGACGTCAGTGTATTTAAACTCACAGCTAAATTCAACCTGCACTTTGTGGTCTCCGGTTGTGTTGTTTGAAGCAGGCCCCAGCACTTCCCTTCGGCCTCAATCAACGGCATGGCATTCAGCCCGATGGCACCTGACGGGTAGAGCCAGACTGCGACCAAGGCTCCCCCCCTTCCCCCACCTTTCTTTCTCCGCAGGAACTTCTTCCTATCTGGAATACCGCACTGCTGCTCTCATTGAAACTGCAGCTCAACCCCCCCCCAACCCCCCCTCCCCGCTGGCTCAGTGCGTGGAGCATGTGACTCTTGATCTTGGGGTTGTGAGTTCGAGTCCCAGGCAGGTTGTACAGATGACTTAAAAAACAAAACAAAAAACTGCAGCTCAAGGAGCAACTGTACCATCCAGTCTTTCTCTGGCACGTCTATGGGAGGGACACGTCACCCATCGCTGAAGAATGTCATGGTGGGGGGAGCAAACCCTTAGCCATACTAGTGACTCTGTGACCTTCCTCACGCCGGGGTCAAGTTTCTAGGTTTCCTGTACTTTCTCCCCTGGGGCAGCTTGCAGGGAGGCTGGAAAATGTGTGCGTGTGTTGGTGAACTTTTTTGGGCAATGTATGTTCTTTAGTATCTTCAGGGGTCCGTCCCCTATGGCAAGTGATGTTGATTTCTTGGCACCTGTCCCAAGCAGCTCCTCGAAGAATAATGCGTGTTTGTTTATTTTTGTTGTGAGCATTACAGAGACCTTGTTTCCTGATATATCCCCCCAGCACTTTTTATTTATTTTTTAATTGCATCCACAGGCTGAAATGGACCAAGTCCTAAGAAAACCGGTTAAAAGGGATCCTGGACTGACTCGTGACTTCAGGCTGGTCACTGGGCACTCCTGATCACAGATCCTGGGGTACAAACCTAAGTGACAGCCACCCAAAGCCACCAAGTGGGCAGGAGACGCGCATCTCTCTCTCTCTCTCTTCTTTTTTTTTCTAGCTCTCCCAGTTGGAAGCAAGCTCCTCCCGGGGACTCATCCCAGTCAGCCGGGAGACCACGGCCTGGCCCAGGCTCCCTCCTGCCCGTAGCTCCCGTGCTCCTTTCCTACTTTCTGATTCTACAGAGCACTGGCCACCTTTTTCTCCGGAGACCAGCAGATCACAGTTGAGAGCAGGCTGCCCTGGGAATACAGAAGGAAGAGTCAAGAAAATTGGCTTCTAAGAATGTTCTCTTCAGAGCTTTCTTTTTTAAAAGATATTTTTATCCTGCTGGGTAGAGGTTGCAAACGAGTTCACTATTAGAGCTGTGACCGCCTCCAGGCAGCCTTTGAGTTTCTGCATGGCCGGAGAAAGCCCCAGAAGCCTTCCTTTGCACCTTGAATGTGGACTCCTGCGCCAGGCGGAGCAGGTGACAGGCTGGGGGTGGCATCACGCCACACCGCTCCTGGGTGGGATGACAGCCTGACATGTGGATGAGATGTGGGACCCTCATCCCCACATCTCTGCACTCGAGCAGCACGGTGGTGCCTCTGGCGGACTGACAGACTGCTTTCCCTCCACTCTCCTGCTTCCTCTCAGCCCAGGGGGTGGGCTAGGTCACTCCACTTCCCCCCCCCACCCCCCACCCCACCCCCCCGGGAGAAAGGACTGTTTCTACTTAAACTTCTTCTGATCAAATCTCCATTCCCCTTCCCACAAACCCTGCCTCTGCAGCCAGGACCGGAACCAGCATGTAATTACAGCGATTAGTCATGAAACCACCCAGACCTTTGGAAATGGCTGTGACCCGACTTGTCCTGTGGACGTCCAGCTGAGCAGAAATACCGGAGAAAGTTTGTACTTTGACTTCACTTGTTGAGATCAAAGTGAGTTCCTGTCTCGGGACACTCGGTTTCCATTTTCCAAACCCAAACCAGACCCAGCACAAATGATGGGTGCAGGACGGAGAACAGATTAATGATAGGTCCGGGCGCCAATGGGGCAATTTGCCTTCTCTGTTCAGGGGGGGCCCTGGGGGCCAGAGGGATTCCAAAGCTCTGGTGCCCATTGCCGGAGCCCCTGGGCTTGGCAACACTAATTCTGCAAAGACGTACTGTACGCCTACTATGTGCCAGGCTCTCGGAGGCAAGGCAGGCGCAGTCCTGCCTGCACGGAGTTCATGGGCCAAGGCCAAGTTCCGACCGTGGGAAAACAGTACTTGTGCCTGAGGAGGGAGAGGCGGAGGGGTGGGGGGGTGAGGGGGGCTCGAAATCCCTGTCATGCCTCCCATTGTAAACGGAGGTTTCTGCTGACTGATCCAGCGCCTTGAGGTAGCTCACATTTCCAGCCTCAAGATGGCTTCAGAGTCTACAAGTCGTCCTTTTGTCCCTATTGTGCAGTCTGTCCCAGGAGGCCGGGATGTGAGTGGGTTCTGACTCACGGTCGCCCGCGGCGTAGACGGTGGTTTGTCTTTGGATCCAAAGGGACTTCTGGCTCACCTTTCAAACAAAATGGACTTCACCATGTGAACGGGGAGGGCAGGGAAAACCCGCCGGTTCTTGGACCAAAAGGGCTAGAAACGAACACTGCTTTCCCAACCAAAGAATTCTTTGTGTGAGACAGTTCAGTTTTTTGGAGAGGGATTAAATAGTCTCTAATCCTGAGGGCCATCTGGGCCAGTTATCATGAGAAAGGACAAGGGTCCCTGTCCAGAACTTTCCCTGCCTGGGGGAGGGGGGAGCCTTGAACGTCTCTGCACACAGAGTGTTGGAAAGAGAGGATGTGGCTGACACCGCTCCAGAGGCTGGACGAATGTGCCGTGACTCTGTGTCTAGGACGGGGACAATGTCAATAAATGACCGCCACTGGGCCCACATGTCTGCTGCCCCTTCTGCCCTCCGGCTTCACACCCCAGTCAGGGGGACCAGGGCCCAGAGGCGAAGTCACTGCACCCCCTTCCACTGTGCCCATTCCTCCCAATCAGCTCCTCTCCGTGGGGTCACTGGGAAAGTTGTAAACACCAGAGTCCTGGGCTGCCATCCCCGAGATTGTAATTCAAGAGATCCATGTGGGTGCTGCATGCTTAACGGGCACCCCGGGTCATCAGGGGCAGGTGGGCCATGGAGCACGCCCAAGGGTATCCCTACCCCATGCCGTTGCTGCCCGAATTATCCCACATCCTCGGACCCTGGCTTCAGTTTCTATCCATGAAGCTTCACTCACCACCCCAGCCCAAATGATCTCTCTCTACTCTGTACGATTACTAGTATCTCATTCATCACTGATTAGTAGGTATCATTAGTTACCCTTTTACATCTGTTTGCTTTGGATGCCCTGATAGCAGGGGCCGTGACTCATACATCTCTGGCCTCAAATACTTGCACAGTCGCCAGCACGGAGGTTGTATTTCGGGTTCTCTGAGTGCAGGGCCTGGGGAGCCCTAGCCGCCGTGCTGGTGGTTTTAAGCCTCGAATGAGGCACAACCCCCTTCGTCCCCAGGGTCCCATTCTCAGATCCTCGCCCATCCAGAAGATGAGCTGTGCATCTGGGGGTGGGATGGGAGGGAGGACTATCACAACAATCCTTTCCATGGACTCTGGACCAGAAAAGACGAACATGTCTGGGATTAAAGAAGAGTCTGGGTTGTCCTTTTAGACTTTGAAACAAGTACCAGCAGGCACACCCATCAACGGTCTGTGGTCCAAACGTTCACGTGTGAGTTGCTTGTTTGGAACGTGGAACGTATTTTCTACCTACAGAAATCTACATTGTAAATGGCAGTTAGTCTCCCAAACTAGCTTATAGAATCCTGGTTTGCCCAGAAAATATGGAAACATCTAAAACGTAAGCTGTGGGACACAGCGTTGTGAAGAACGAGGACAGGGAGTGGGGTGACTCTTGGCAGAGCCGGTGGAGGGGTCTCTCAGGTAGCCTGCAGAAGGTGAGGACACACAGTTGTTATCACACTGAACCCCACAACTCACAGCTTTTTGCTGAAAACGAAACCGCAGCCGCTATGTCTCAACATGGACGAGGCCAAGAAAGGACTTGGGAAACTCCAACAGCTGATGTGTTAGATCGCGCGGGCTGAGGGGTGTCCCTTCTACCTTCGAAACCCTCCTTTATCGTTGTTATAATGCAATTTATGCCATAAATAGAAATCAAGATCAAAAAACGGGGCAGCATGTCCAAACACAGATTTTCTCATCCTTAATACGAAGTAGATCACGAAAACTACTTTTGCGTAAAACAGACATGATTAGACCCACAGACGGAGCCAAGACAGGCGGGTGGGGGGAGAGACAGAACACCAGCCCGCCCCCACCCCGGGGTGGGGGAGGGGGTGTTAGAAAGTGAGGGTGGATTTAATTGTGGCAGCTGAGCCAAGTTGGGGGGAGGGCAGGGAGAAAGGGATTTGAAGTCGACTTAAGCACCGTGGGAGTGGTGCAGGCAGGAGGAAAGGGGGAACTGGGCCCACATTTTTCCGTTTTTCCAGACAGGGCAGGGAGCAGGGAGGACGCAGCAGAGCTGAGGGCTGAGGTCAAGCAGCAGGGTGGAGAGGCCCACAGGGGTCACAAGATGCTTCTGATTTAGGGAATGTTGCCTGAAGGGACCTACATCTTCGGTCAAGAAGTTCTGAAACGTGCTTTACGTGTCACACACACGGCTTGGGAACATTCGTGGAAACCATCGTTACACAGTACTGTTCTAGGCCTCAGATGCACAGAGGTGAGGGCAAGAGGTGGTTTCCGACCCCTGGGGATCTGCAGTCTCAAGAAGTAACCCTCTATCCTACACGAGGACACCGTTGAGAGAGTGGGGGAAATTTAAATGAGGACTGTAATGTTTGTATAGTTCATAAAAATTGATCAAATCGTGTCCCAAATGTGATAATAATGGGGCCATGCTTATGTGGGGTCAATGTCCTTGTTCTTCGGAGACAAGAGGTCGAGTATTCAGATGTCTGCAAACTCTGATCTTCAACCAAAAAAAATGATATGCTATACGGATTGTCTCATTGTTACATGAATTATGTCCAACGTATTATACAGAATGTATCAAACTATATGTACTACACGTGCAAAAATCAGAGCGAGTGGACACGCAAACACGACAAAATGTTAATGACTGGCGGCTCTGAGGGAAGAAGGTTCGCGGGGCCATTTCTCTGACTCTTCAGTTGAAATGTTTTAAAAGAAAAAACTGGGGGGAGGAAAATCATTCTAGTCTTCGGAGCCCTGGGAAACCTCCAGTCAGTCAGACGTCCCTGTGGGCGCCCAGAATAGCATATCTCCCTTCTCCTCTCTCCTCTCTCTCTCCGGGCAGGGCCTCCCTCCCCTTTCCTCCGGCCCCTGCTCCTTTCCTCTGAAACAAGGAAAAGAGCCAGCTAGCTGGGTTAGTGTTCAAAAACAACACACCTAGGGGAGAGGAAAGAGGGAGAGGTGCAGGAGACGCGAGTCCCAGGCCCGGCTGAGCCCTCACAGCCACGGGTGAGCGGGTACAGGGGACCTGGACCCCTTCCAGCTCGGCTCCTCCCTGAAATCGAGGGAGTCCCTTAGTGAGAGGGAAAAAATTCTGTTTATCTTCATTCAGCAGCTCAGTAGTAATGGAAATAAAATGCTCTCTTTCTTTGAATGTGCCAAGAAAAAAACCCACACAGAAACACCAGAAGGCAAAGGCCCCGCTGACTCGCTCCCTCTAATCCAGCCCGCCCCCCAGCCTCCAGCTCCCGATTCTCCCAGGGCACCGAGCACTCAGCGGGCCCTCCCAGATCTGCCCCTTGGCCTTGTGGCCACGTCCGCCCAGCCCCACCCCACTTCTTTCCTCCCTACCTCAAACAATGGCATAAAGAGCTGGACCTCAGGATCCCAGGAGTCCTTCCCCATGCCACCTCCTACTTGTCAGTGCCTGGGGACCCTGGCCACGGGGCCGGCCCCGGGGACATGACCGCCATGGCGCCACACTGCTGGGGTTCATCTCTCGCTCTGCAGTCCGGGAGGGGGTTCTGGGATTACTGACGGGATATCCAGTCCCGGCTCTTAAGAGCCTATCGCTTGGGGGATCTCTGGCTGGTTCAGTCAGTGAAGCGTGCGACTCTTGATCTCAGGGTTGGGAGTTTGAGCCCCACACTGGGTGTAGGGATTAGTTAAAAATGAAATAAATTAATTAACTAATTAAAAGTAAAAAGGCCAGGGGCAGCTGGGTGGCCCAGTCGGTTAAGCGTCTGCTTTTGGCTCAGGTCATGATCCTGGGGTCCTGGGATCTAGTCCTACATCGGGCTCCCTGCTCAGCAGGGAGCCTGCTTCTCCCTCTGCCCCTCCCCCTGCTTGTGTTCCCTCTCTCAAATAAACAAATAAAATCTTAAAAAAAAAAAAAAAAAGTAAAAAGCCTATGGCTTAAATACCCACTAATGAATACCATTGGTCCGAGGTTGGGGTCGTAACCAAGGAAGAGAGAAGGCCAACGGCCTCACACCGGCCTCATCGCTATGCATTTTGTCACCACACAGACACAAGGCTGGGAGAACACTCCCTTGCTTTAAAAACGTGTTCTCGACCCCCAGCAAATGAGCAGTCACCTCCCCACTCACTGACAGCCAGCCCCGGCCAGCCTGAGGGAATGTCCCTGCATAGAGCTGGTGCTCAGAGATCGACCCAAGTCAGGACGATAAGCTGTGCCTGGAAAGACGAGGGCTGTGTTCAGCCTCTGGTGGGTCTTGCACCCGAGAAAAGCCGTTCGCCCCCTGCTCAGGGAAAATCCCTTCTGCCGGGGATCTCCCACAGGCCACTTTCATCTCTTTTCCACCTGGGTCCCTCCCAGCGAGATGCCCGTTTGTCTTTCCTTAGGGTGCTAGAAGGTTCAGCCCCGAGACTAATTCCCCGCAGGAGCAGGGTGAGGCTCGGTCGCCCCGGGAATGGAGAAGTGGGGCGATTTATCAGACCTTTGACTCCACACTCGAGCCCGTGGCTGTTATGTGGAACGCCACAGTCCTCAGAGGACCACGGGGCTGACCGGCAACAGCTGCGGGACTGGAAGGAAAATGGGCAAAGCCGTTTCCACCGCTCCGCCCCCTGGGCGTCGTGTTTGCTTAAAGCAGAGCGATTAGGGCCACAGTCACAGAAGGAGTGGAGGGGACTTGGACATCCGGTCATGCAGGGCCACCTCGTGCCTCTCGCTTAGAGCTGAGGCGCTGAGCTGCGATGGCCAGAGCTAAGGTGTGAGGTAGCTGCTGACAGAAAAATGACTCCATAACTTGCCCTTTGGTCACACAGGCATCTTTCTTCAAAAAAAAAAAAAAAAAAGTCCAATCATGACCATATCCTGTTGGCTCATTAAACCAAATTGAAATTCGACTTCTCCAGGCGGCCCTGCCCTTGTTCTCTCAAATTAAACCATTTGGTGATCTGAAGGAGAAGGAGCTGCCCCTCCCTGGCTTCATTTCTGGAATCATCTGTGTTCCTCTTCAGAAGGGGACATCGGGGATGTTTCTGGAAGCCTGTCCTCAGAGACGACCCCCTCCAGCCAAGCACCCCTACCCCCAAGAGTTTGTGAAACTCTTGGACATGCTTCTCTGAGTTTTATCAAAATGCTCACCCAACTCTAAAAAAATCCCCCAAAGAGGAATTTCTGAGGTTCTGCTCCTTCTGCTGAAACTTCAACATCATCCTGTTCCCACCCTGACCCTCCGCCCACCCGTCTTTCCGAGAGAGGCGGAAAGAAATGGGTTCGAGTATCTGTGCCTGTGCGGCACTTAGATTCCTGAATGTCCCACAGGCATCACCAGAGTGCTGAGGGGCCTTCTGATTAATTGTGAAGCAGTCTCAATCTGCTCTTGTTCGAGTTCAGTGAAAAAAAAAGAAAAGCCCATATACAAAATGGCTTGCTTAGTTAGCCCCATGAGCACCTGACTCTCCTCCGTGGCGCTGGGAGCAGCCACCCCCACCCCCTCTGTGGTAGGAAAACCCCTTTGGGCACCAGTGGCTCCACACAAAAGCAAGGAATGGGACAGAGTCCAAGCTGTGTGTTTCCCTCCACTGTTCAAAACCCAAACGCTAATGCCCCTCCATGTCATTAAACACAAATCCCAATGTTGCTTCCTTAGACATTTTTCCTATGTAACTGAAGGCAAAACACATTAAATATTTGATCTAGTCTTAGCATGATGAGAGCTAGCAGGCTCATAAATAATCCATTGACCTGGTTCATTTTTCTGGACGAAATTGATCATAAAAATACACACAAGCATTGGTAACGTCTCTTAGAAAGTCTATCCTTCTCAGATGCTTAAGAACCCCAAGTGAACCAGAAATTCTTTATGCAAAAGACCCAGTGCAAAAGGAATGGTGCCCCTTCGGGTTCTTCAGCTCCAGAGAGTGTTTTCAAAGATATAGTTAAATGCACACGTTTTCTTTACCAATTGACGGTCTTGAACCGTGTAAAACAGCTCGCAGGAGTTTGAGTTTCCCATAAATTCTGAATGGCCCGGGAGATGACTGAGCGTGCACCGGCTCTGCCAGGGAGACCCACCCAGGCGCAAGGAGACTCGTCCCACTTAAGAGTCCATTCAGACATTCCTCTAGATACTTGAGCATTTCTGTCAACCAGAACCCTCCCTGCAGAAACACCTCTGCACGAAGCCACCTGCACGCCACTGCGGTAAGGGACCAAACCCGAGCCGCGAGTTAAAACTAGTGCAACTTTTCCCCACGCGCGGGACAGCGCTTAGCCTAAAGCCTTCACAGGGTCTTGCTCCGGTCCCCAGGCCATCGGAACAGCCCCCGCGGGCGGCAGACCAAGGCCCCTCCAGTGCCCCCCAGTCCCCTGGGCGCTCGCCCTGTCCCCTGGCGCGCCGGCCGTCCCCACCGGTGCTCCCGGCGAGGGCGGCGGCAGCGCCAGGAGCCCACCGCGCGCGCGGCACACGCCTGCCCGCCCGCGCCCAGGGGAGCCCCCGCGGGCTGGGGGTGCGGGCAGGAGCGCGGATCCGCCGCCAGGCAAGCCGACCCACCTGCCGGGAGTCCGTGGGGAGGCTGGTCCGGGGCTCTCGGAGGCAGGGCGGCCCTCGCGCCCTCGAGGCACCGGGGGCGCGGCTGCCTGTGCGGGAGCTGGCGCCCGAGCGGCCGTATTTGTACTCTCTCGATCCCTCACATGGTCTGATCTCTAGATATCCGCCGCCAAAGAGCTCTTTAAGAATTTTTGCGTCACTTTGAGCCGCAGAAACTTTACGTTTCCCGCGTGGCCGGGGCTCCGCGTTCCCCCCACCACCCGGGAGTGGGGGGTGGCCGCCCGCGCGGGGTGGGTGGGGCGGGGGGCGGGACCCCAGGGGACGAGAGGGGGACCCTCCCTCCCCCCGTCGGAGGGACAGTGCTGCAGGAAGCCAGAGAGCCTGGGGCGGCGGGGGCGTTGGCAGAAGGCCGAGCAGAGCCAAGAATCCCAACTTTCTCGCTCTCACCTCGCGGGGGACTGGCGGCCCCACAACCGACCCGTATATTTCCGCCCCTACCAATTGCTCCCCAGGTTTAGGGTTCTGCTCAAAATCACTCCTTCAGAGCGACCTTTCTGGATCACTGACACCTGCCCATCACTCGAACCCGGAATCCTGCTCTGTTTTTCTTCCTAGGACTTAGCATCTGGCATTCCTGGGGTTCTGTGGCCCCACTGTGGCATGTGCGCTGGGCCAGAAGGGATCTAGGCTCATTTCTGGCCATCCCCAAGCCTTTCAGCAGCCCCGGACCTAGTGGCTCAGGGTGGATACTTGCAGACAGAATGGATGGATGGATGGATGGATGGATGGATGGATGATGATTTCTTTCTCCTTTGGTTAACTAGCCACATTTCAAAGTTGTCTCGGAACAGACTGTCCCGGTGGCGATGTGGATATGCCCGTTGTGTGGCTAGAGTCGAGAACTTACTACAGTATTTTAATTACCTGAAGAGGTTCAACAGGAGTGTATTGTTTTGAACCATGTGAAAATAGTGCGTTGATAATTTTTTTAAAAAACCTAAGTTTAAAAGTGATTTTTTAGTAGGGTTTTTTTTTTTTTTTAAACATTTGAAAAGGACAGATGGGAGTCCTTGCTTTGGGATGTCCCCGAGGCAGAGATGAGAGGGTGCGGACTAACCCATTACCCTCCTCCCAAAGGAGGCCGGGGACGGAGCAAAGTAGAAGGAAGAAGGGAATGACAAGCTCACAGCCCCTGTGCACTTGGACGAACTGAGTGGGCAGGCACTCCGAGGGGCCGAGCAGGTGTCTGCAGGGGCGGGCGGGCTCCCCACCCTGGGAGGAATCAGTGTGAGGCTTTGGTGCCACCTAGATGTCAGGGTGGCGATTGCATGGGAGTGGTGAGCCCTAAACTCCTGGGCAAGCTTGGGAAATTCATCTTGGGCCAAATCCCGAGGCGGCAGAGGGCCCCTTTCAGATGAAGAAGTTGCCGCACCCCCCGAGGGTTCTGCTTGGCCTTCCTAAACTCACGTGTAAAGAGCAGTATGAACAAGGGGCTACAGAAATGTAGGGTGGGGTTCCCAGAAGGGGGCAGGGCGGAACCAAGGGAAGAGGAGCCTGGGAAGGGGGCCACAGGCTGCGGGAGCAGCGGGGGTGACTTCAGCCCTTGACTAAGGCTCTCCCAAGTCTGTCCTCCACCTGGGTTCCAACGTGGCTTTTTAACACCACTCCCCAGACCCACAAACCTGTTAACCCACCACTCCTGGCCTTCTTTCTAGATCCTAATACTCGTTTCTGCCCAGCCACTCCGGGGTGGGTATTGCCTTCTTTGGTGTGGTGCTGGCCTAAGAGTGGGGGTCCCACGGGCCTGGGTTACATCTCAGCTCTGCCCCCGTACTGTCCGTGTGGGTTCCCACACAGGGTAAGTTCCCTTGGTTCAACCCTTCTGGACTTCAGGTCCCTGTGTGTAAAATACGGGTGCAGCTCGGGGCTGTGAAGAGCCTGACAGGCGCGTGGCCTGCCCCCTGTGCACCTCTCCTCCTGGGGGAGACTTCCCGTATCCGTTCTCTTCGGCCTTGGACCGCCCAGGCCCGGCTTCCCTGCTCTTGCTCCCTGGCTAAGGAGGACTGGCTGGGAAAGGACATTAGACTTAACGCAGCCTGGACCCTTCGCTCGCTCCTTACTCCCTCCCTGTGGAGCCCGCACAAAGCTGTCCCAGGCGATTCATCGTCTCTCTAACCGTGTGCTTTCTCCTCCTCTTGTCCCTGCGGGTGCCACCCTGCAAACCCCGCTCGGCCTCAGCCTCCCCACCTCCCCTCCACGAATCCAGCCCCCCTCTCTTCCCTAAAGCAAACCCTTCCCCATCGAGCCTCTCGCTGTCATTGTCACAACTGCCCAGTCATCTCCAGCAGCTGACTCTCCCCCGGGTGAAGATCCCCAGTCTGACTGCCCAGCCTCCATCCGCATGGGGGGAGCCGACAGACATCACCGTCTACTGGTGAGAAACCAGCATTTTTGGGAAGGATCCCATGTCTGCTCCACCCAGGCTACGGGCGCGGCGCGGAGCGGGGGCGCTGGAGGCAGATGGGGTCCCCAGAACGGAAGGAATGAGGCTTGGAGGCAGCAGTACGAACAGGGAGGAGGTGGAAGTCGCAAACCAGGAGAACCTGTGGGGCTGAGCGACGGGCCGGTGTTTGGAAATCGACGGGGCTGTCGAAGACACCCCGCGCCGGGGTGAACCCGCGTGACCGTGCGGGGGGAGGGGGGGGAGGAGGGGGAGAAGAGCCCTGCCGGCGGCCGTGGTTTGGCAGGAATTCCTCTCAGTTCTACCGGCTCCGGCCTCTGCAGAAGATCACAGGCCTGTTGCCCTCCCCACACATAAACACGGCCACCAAGAACTCCCACGTTCTGGGGGTCTCGAGGCTGTGGCACCGGACCCAGGCCTGTAAGGCCAAACCTCTCCCTCCAGAAGTCCTGGGCCCATCCGTCCATCCTGCCTCCCTTCTGTTTAACGCAGTCAGGGAAGACGAGGCCCACCCCTTCTTCTGGGTCCTTCCTCAGCATCGCCAGCCCTGGCGGGGGATGTCTGCCTGTGCCATCCCTTCCGAGGCACCCCCCCCACACACACACACCACCGCCGCCACCTCTCCATGGGCCAGGGAAGTGACACAGCTTGGGTGACTGTTCATGGTCAGCCACGCCTCGAGGGCAAGCTCTGCCGCCCTGTGAGGCCTGTGCGCATCCCCTCAAAGGGCTGGGTAGGTGCTCCTCCTGCAGCCGCCCCTCCCAGGACCCAGAAGAAACAAGGAAAGGGCGTGGGAGGGGCAGCCCCATCAGGAATCCCAGGACAGGAGACCGTGCTAGCCCCTAGGGGGGGGCGGGAATGGGGGGCTGACTCGTGCTCGGCCTTGAGCAAGATGCTTTGGTGGCCTTTCCTGGCCCCTTCTGCCCCGTGCCCAAGGAGCCTCCTGCCTTGGATAAACAAGCCCTCTTCCTCCAGGTTTGACAGCTGTTGTGACTACCCCGCGCTGAGATATCTTTGAACCAGGGTTTTTGGTTTTTCCTTCCTTCCTGCAGAATTCCCTTCTCTGTCTGTAAACACTCGGAGAGGGGGCCACATTCTGGAGGCGAGCTGGGTTTTTTGTTTTTGTTTTTGTTCTTTTTTTACCTCGGACCTTGGCAGAGAAGTGGAAGCCAGGAACAGCACGGTGGTGGCCTTGCATGCGCGCCGCTGGTATATAGAACCCCCCCCCCCCCGCCGCCCCTCTCCTACATGCTCACCTCCTCTGCTAGGGTCCAAGTCCCCAAGGGAAGGGGCTCCACCTCTCCCCACGGCTCAACACACAGCAGGCCCCGCGACCAGAAATGCCTTGTACTCCGGACAGATTCCGGGTGCCCTTAAAACCAGGGCCCTGGGTGAATCCTGGCACATCCAGGGACGGGGTCCCACACGGCTGTTGGAAAGAGTGAGGCGATTGATCTGGGCTCATTTGGGGAGGTTCACAAGATTTGTTGTTAAATGAGGGAGGGAAAAAAAGCAAACCACAGACCAGGTGTGGCGCCGTTTGCTGGGCAGGGGAAGGTGAAAATGTGTGTTGAAATCTAAGTATAGACAAGTGAGGAAGAAGAAGAACAAGGAGGAGGAGAAAAGAAGGAAGAAAAAAGCCGAGGGAAAGGCCGAAGGCAGGAGGGCATCCTGGGAGCCCAAACTACCACAGAGCAGAACCTGGAGGGGTTCCCAGGGGCACAGCCCTACCTCGCATGATTCAGACAAGTTTCCTTTCCAATCGGGGCCAAGTTACTCAGCGCCAATGTAATTTTGTCTGTTCCTTAGGAAGGGGGCAAATACTTGTACTACTTTACTAGTGAGGACGCTGTGAGCTGAGAGGTGACGTTTAGGGCTTCGCTCGGGATGGGGTCAAGAGGGCCAGAATTATCCTTAGAACACCTGTCTTTGCTTCCAGACCCTGAGGTCCGCCTGCCAGTTTTCCTTTGCCGGCTTAAGACTATAAAAGACTCACCCTCTCTTTGGCTTTTCCTCCCTTCTAGGAACTTCAAGGTAACTTGTGCCTCTGTGTATAGGGAGGTCTCCCCTTCATCGCTTCGTGGCCAGCTCGTCACCCACATCCATCAGCATCACTGAGGTCTGTGGTCACTGTGGTTAGAAGTTAGTTTAAAACCAGTCAGCATTTGTTCCCTTCTCCGAGTTCAAGCCCTTTTGGAACCGTAGGGCGCTTACTAGAAGCGTTCCCGAATAACGGCAGCTGGTGTGAATCCAACATTCCCTCCCTCCCTTTCTTCCTTCCCTTTGTGGTAAAATGGGAAAGGCTGAAGCTGAAAAGGGAAACAAGGGGCGCCTGGGTGGCTCAGCGGGTTAAGCCTCTGCCTTGGGCTCAGGTCATGATCTCAGGGTCCTGGGATCGAGCCCCACATCGGACTCTTTGCTCAGTGGGGAGCCTGCTTCCTCCTCTCTGCCTCTGCCTACTTATGATCGCTCTCTCTGTCAAATAAATAAATAAAATCTAAACAAAACAAAAAAGAGTCTCTCTCTTCCTCTCCGTCGGTCCCCTCCCCTCTCTTACGGGGGAAACAAAACAACTCAGGCTGGTTTATTCCTAGTTTTAATCAAATTGTATCATAGACCCCAGGGAGGAAGGGAGAGTCAGAGTCAGGAAGGGCAACAACGGCTCGAACAAGTTGTCCTATATATGGGAATGCTCATCTGGAATTACTTAAAGAAGTCCAGCTTAACGAGTGTCGTCGGCCCGCCCCGCACGACTGAAGGAATTCGTCAGCCCGCAAGGGCCCCGGAGCTGCCCGCAGCCAACTGGAATCGAGCTGCTCTTTAAGGACAAGCTGGAGCCGGCTCGTGGGTCTGTGACCACATCCTGAAGGCACGTCTCGTTATCAGGTCCTGGCTTCTGGGATGTGTGGGGTCAGCATGACTCTACAGGTCTCCAGAGTCCTCTTGGCGGCCAAGGACTTCCCACGAGTTAGAGTAGCGGTTACGGTAGTTCCCAGCCCCGCCTTCCTACTTCTGCGCCCAGCAGTCCCCCGAATGATAGCAACGTCCTCCAGTTCGGGTCTCTGCCTAAACCTCTGACCCGCTTCCCCATAGGCACTGCTGTTTGTTTCTCCCCGCTTGATCCTAATTTCATTTGAGAAATATTTTTTACTAAATATTTGGTTACCAAGATTTTTTTTTCCTTACATATTGCGGATCTGCTTTATAATTGGCTTGGGGACTTTCGCCTGTATGTTTATGGGTGTGATTTACGTGTAATTTTTTCTCTATCCTTGACAGAGTTATGCTGGTCTCACAAGATAATCCTGTATGCCGTAATAGTTCTTTACATCTTTCCTTTTGGGCGGATCAATATTCCCCAGAGATTTCCAATCTCCTGGGCACTTAGAGGGGTTTTTTGT
>CM052804.1:37815725-37851222 GCA_028533885.1 Nasua narica
CTGCAGGTGTTTCTCCCGCGGCCGTCCGCTGGTGCGGCAGCTCGCAGACTTCTAGGCCCCGCTGTATTCTTAAAATGACTGAGGGTGCCAGAAGGTTGCTTATGTGGGGAAACCCCTACTGGTATTCGCCTTATTAGAAGTGAAAGCAAAGTTAAAGATACTAATTCATAAGGACTAAGACACGAATAGAAAGAATATATTTTTAGGAAAAAACCATCACATTCTCTAAGACAAAATAAACCGCAGTTAGAAAAATGGCTGTTTTACACTTTTATGTCTGGCTTCACAGAAGACAAATGAGTTCTTGTATCTTCTCTGTCTTCAGTCTGCTGCGATCTGCCGTTCTGGCCGAAGGAGAGGAAGTAAGATCTGGCCTCACACAGATACGCCGTTGAAGGGAAGACGTCGTGAACCCCCTACGAGGGCCCCAGGGACCCGCGCGGGTCCTGCGAGCACGCTGTGACAACGGCTGCCCTAAAGGCCAGACCGACTGAGGTAATTAAAAGGCAACATGATGCCAAGTCTAATTGTGTAAGCTAAATGGTGCCACAGACGACAGTGCGTAACGTGAAAACACAACGGTTTTGGTAAGGTCTCCTGCGCCCAGTTCTCCTCTTCACCTCTGACGGGAGCCAAGGTTGCACTCCCAAGGCCCTGGCTGTGCTCGTGCCCGCCGAGGACCTGGCCCGCGCCACCGCCCCCACGCCTGCCCCTGAGTTCTCCCAGCGGACGGACAGTCCTATCAACATATACCAACTATCAACTCGGGATAGGTGCCCAACAGTGGCAGGGCCAAGCGGCACCGTTTCTTGCTGCATCCCAAGTCACTGCTTCCCAAGAAATTCCTTATCTGCCTTCCCCAAGAGGGGCTCGCAGTGGGCAGGAAACCAGACTACTGAACACCACACCATTTGAGACATTAGTCGTCCTTCCCCTCCCCATAACGCAGGCGAAATAAATCCCTAGAGTGGCTCCGGACAGCGAGGCAGGTGAAGGACAGAGGCAGACTCGTGTAATAAAGTTCTGTGCCCTTATGACAATGCTATCGTCACACAATCAAATGAGTCTTCAAAGAATGCACAGAGAAAACGGACAATAAGTACACGGACACTATCTTGTTCCAAAAGCAGATCAGATCAAGTCCTCACAAATTAAAACTCCTATCAACTGCGATCCACCCTCTCGGTGTCCCTACCCACAGGACCGGCCTTGATTCGTCTCTCTCTTCAGGATATGAGTTCTCCGGGGCCCCACAAAAACCTCACCGTCTAGGTGGCGGCCAGGTAATTGCACCCTGAGCAGATAATGAACTTGGGGCTGCTTTAACTGTTGTATCCTGCGTGTCTCGGGAGTTTGAGACTAGGATCAGTATGTCTGAAACCCGAGTGAGTGTGCCGTATAAGGGAGCAGCAAAGTACCCATTCAGGCAGGCTTACGTTTTATTTTTTCAGGTAGAGTCAAAGTGGCCATTTTGATTTGAAGAAAGTTGCGGCTTCTAGCCCTTAAGCACTCTGGCCACCAGGAACAGGCGTCCCCCAGGGAAAAAGGAAAAGAAAAATCCACAACAAGGAGCCCAAGGTTATATTTAAGGAAACAGAGTCAGCTTTAGGAACTAAGGAGAAATCGCATTTTGCTTAAGCTATAAAGTGCTGTTTACATGTAATGAGAAAGAAACACAATATGTGAACAGTCCCTCAAAAAAAACCTGCCAATGTTTCCGTATTTGTGAAGGGAAAGGGTGGTGTTGGTCTGTAAAGGGAAGAACAGCGTCTGCTGACGCACCTCCAGACTGACTAGGCCAGACTCACTCCGAAACAGAACAGTATTGAACACGTTAGTTTAAGGGCAAGATCTTTACCTGAAAAAAAGCTTTCTGAAATTCTACCAGAGAGCTAACATTTCCCAACCTTTCAGACTTGATTCAGGTGATAAATATATTATCATTTATGAATTAGATACGTTTTCTATTTTCTCCTGTCTATCTTCTATGAGGTATTTCACCTCACCAACAAATGATTTGTGGTTAATGTGGGGTGCTTTTGGGGGGGCTATTTTTGAAAAAATAAGTCTCTGTTCGGCTCTGATGGGGGTGGCCGGCAGCACGGACCTGAGGAGGCTGCACTCTCGGGGCCTCATCCCGTCACCGCCGGTCTCTCACCTGATGCTGGTAACTCAGGCCTGACGAAAGCCTCCGAGAAAGGAAAGCAAAAACCTCACGGGCACTTGTCTCATATTTCCAACCTCCTAATAAATACTGAGAAACTATTTCACCGAACATTAGCCAGCCATTTAAAATGAACTTGTGGGGCGCCTGGGTGGCTCAGTGGGTTAAGCCTTTCGGCTCAGGTCATGATCTTAGGGTCCTGGGATCGAGCCCCGCATCGGGCTCTCTGCTCAGCGGGGAGCCTCTCCCTCTGCCTGCCTCTCTGCCTACTTGTGATCTCTCTCTCTCTGTCAAATAAATAAATAAAATCTTAAAAAAAAAAAAAAAAAGAATCCAGACATGTAGGTGAAGAAAACCTTATAAGAAATAACAAAATGATAACTTTATTCAATGGGGTAGGTGATTTCCTCCTCAAAACTTCTGAATTATACTGATTTTTGACTCCCAATCCTAAAGATTACTCAAATAATTAACACTTATTATAACAGATTTTGGAAACATGGGAAGAGGAAGAAGATGAAAAGGAAGAAAATGAGGAGAAAGAGGTGGAGATGGAGGAGGAGGAGGGAAAGAGAAATATAAATTTAAGAACTGCCTACAATCCCACCATCTAGAGATAAGCCCTATTCAGATTTTACATACAGCCTTTGATAAAGTTTCTGCGTGTAGACTCTACACATTTAATAAAAGCGAGACATCACAAATGCTCTTTTATTACAAAGCACCACACAGACTGTTTTCCACTTCATCTCTTTCCATATTAATTTAAACAATACAACTATTCTACGTCATAATTTTTAAGTGCTGAATTTGGATGAGTAAGCCAAAATGAATTTAATCAATCCCCCCTACTGATGAAGTCTGGCTTGTTTTTTTCATCCTTAGAAACAACAGTGCCATTAATACTTTTGCAACTAAATCTTTGCACATATTCTTAATTATTTAATTTTTTTTAAGATTTTATTTTTATTTATTTGACAGAGAGAGAGAAAGAGCACGTGCGCACAAGCAGGGGGAGCGGCAGGCGGAGGGAGAGAGAGAAGCAGGCTCCCCGCTGCGCAGGGAGCCCGCCGACTCAGGGCTCAATCCCAGGACCCTGGAATCATGACCTGAGCCACAGGCAGATGCTTAACTGACCGAACCAGCCAGGCACCGCAATACCTTACATTTCTATAGAGCATGTTGCAAATGTGCAAAATGACACAATCCCTATGAAATGGAATTTGGCAGTGTCTATAAAAATTTCAAATGCATTTACCCCCTTCCCTAATGCCACTTCTGAGACTTTGTCCCACAGACACACAATACTTGCCTGAACATAGTATTATTTATGCACAAGAACTAATACTCATTTGGCACTTACCATATGCAAGGCACTGCTCTCAACATCATGCATATATTAACTCACTGCAATATTGTTTGTAATAGCAAAAGACTGGAAATACCCCCAAGTTCTATTGGTAAGGGAACTGGTTGAATAAACTATGGTACACCCAGACAATGGAAAATAATGACGCTGTCCCCATATGGAAACATACTGATTTGAAATGCCTCCAAGACGTGCTGCTCGGTGAAGTGAGGGCAAGAGGCAGAGCAGGCTAGCATGGGGGGAGTCCTCAAGAGGTATGGCAGGGAAAGAGGGTTGTTTTGGTTTATGGGTTGGTTGTATTTTTTTAAACCATCAAGTCACAACCAAGTTCAGTGAGCAGAAGCATACACTTCCGAGGAAGCGTCCTCTGCTGGAGTCCAGGAGAAGCCTGTCTGCCTCTGGGCCGAGGAGAGGAGGCAACGTCCCAACCAGTCAGATCTCTCCTTTCCCTGGACCTGTAAGCACGACCCAGACGAGCCTGAGAACACACACAATCTCTAACAAAGGACAGGAGAGGAAAGATTTAGATGTCACGCAAGCGTCTATTTTCCTGCTGAAATTCAATGACTTCTCTCTAACCCCAGAACTGTCGCTACTCCTGTTTCCGGCAAAGCTTGCTTTCTGATGCCCTCAAAAGCTCACGCTATTTCTTGGCCTCCTTCCTCGGCGCCCCTGAAGCACGCTCCCCATGCCAAGAACTACCCTCTTTTCAGCTGCCCTTTCTCTGGCTGTCCTCCCACTTCCTTCCCGAAACAGTCACGACCTTGCCTAAAACTCCATTCCCTCTGGAAGACTCACTAAGGAGCCGCCACGGTTCCAATCACTCACACCGTCTACCTTGCAACTTATCCCCCACGTTATTTTGCGCTTACTCGTGTGTTTCTGTTTTACTTATTTGTTCTTATGATAAATCACGAACACTATATATGGAGCAAGATTTATGAGCTCGAGTGTCCCAGCTTCACTCCTCCTGTCCCCTCACCGCCCCTCCCACTGGAAGGGACAGGCACCGGCACTGGCATGGTAGAAAAGGGGCTTCCATCCCTTTCTACAACCTGCCCCGAAGCCTTTTCCCTTGACTCATTTTCTGACTGCTCCGCTCAGCACTATTCAAGTTCTCCCCGACAGCACAGCACGTAGGCCCCTGCCTTCTCGCTAACCACTCCCCTCCCAAAGCCCGAGTGTCTTCCCATTGTCACCTCACCGAGGGGGCCCTCTCCAGCTCTTCCTCTTTCTCTGTCATCTGCCTTCTTGGAGAAATCATCTCTTCTTTTCCCTTTCTGAGTCTACTCACCCTATATCTTACAGTCTGAGGGGCACACCACGAATGCCACTTCTGTCCCATCACAGCCCTCTTCAAGTCCCCTTCCCGTGTCCCTGGTGAATACGTATAAATTCCTCGGAGGGTCCGACCTTCATTCCACCATGGTCTGTGCACGGTTCCCTGCATCCCATCAATAGATGTGAGGTGATGCTATTGCTAATGGTTTCTCCCCAGCACTAGGTGTAGTCGCCTCCGCTGCTCTCTCTCATGAAACTAAGCCCGTGCGACGAGCCATCCATCCGGTAACAGGTTATGTAGCGCAACGGTCACACTACGGTCCTGAATTCTTTGAGATCCGAAACTGGAGCTGTGGGCAAGGTAAACAGCCCTATGCCAGAAGACAATGTGTAAGGGGTCTTCTTGTCCTGCCTTCATTTGTCCACAGGTAACATTAACAATGGTAACGACGACAGCCATTATTTTTGAACACTCCTTATATATGCCTGGCACGGTTCTCACAACACTCATACAAGGGAGGGACAATGATTACCCCTGTTTTATAGATCAGAAATGTCTGGCTCTGGCAGATTAAATACCGTGACCAAGGTTGTAAGGCCAACAGGTAGGACTCCCAGGACCCAGGCGGTCTAGCTCCCGAGCCAGCGTCTCCCCCCCTTTATCGTTCTCAAACCAATGCGAGTACATGTTGGAGACCTTCAGGTAAAAACAGTAGATCCTCTCCCCAGGCGAAAGCAAATACATGCACAAAACTCCGTGTGAATGTGAGGAGATTCGTCCCTGAGACTGAGGCCTGGTTACAGGTCAAAAGGAGCTACTGTGCCATAGTTTGTCCCCTCTCACAAATGGAAGTCCTGTCCTAGCCACGCAGTCTGATAAGGGGGCAGCAGTCAACCTGAGAGCCCACGCTGCTCTGTTCCACTAACGTGCACTATTTTTTTTTAAGATTTTATTTATTTATATCTTTTTTTAAGATTTTATTTATTTTATTTATTTATTAGAGAAAGAGAGAGAGTGAGAGAGAGCATGAGAAGGGAGAAGGTCAGAGTGAGAAGCGGACTCCCCGTGAAGCTGGGAGCCCGATGTGGGACTCGATCTCGGGTCTCCGGGATCATGACCTGAGCCAAAGGCAGTTGCTCGACCAACTGAGCCACCCAGGCGCCCTATTTATTAAAAAAAAAAAAAAGATTTTATTTATTTATTTGACAGAGAGATCACATGTAGGCAGAGAGGCAGGCAGAGAGAGAAGGGGAAGCAGGCTCCCCGCTGAGCAGAGAGCCCGATGCGGGGCTCGATCCCAGGACCCTAAGATCATGACCTGAGCTGAAGGCAGAGGCTTTAACCCGCTGAGCCACCCAGGCGTCCTCATGCGCACTATTTTTTAGCCCCAGTCATGCAGGCTCTTTGGTTAATGAAGACGGAGGGCGAGAAGTCCCTCTGCAAGAACTCTGATACTCGGAGTTGATAACAGCAGCACTTTTCTGAAGCTGGTAAAGACATGAAAACCCCGAGGTGACATCACAAATTTGTATCTTGCCCCATTCCAGAAAGTCAGAGACCTCTGCTTTTGCCTCATACAATTTTCTCTTACTTCAGTACATTCAGCTCAGTATTGCCTGTAATTTACATTATTTGTGCTAGATATACAAAACTAGAGCTCAAACAGATCTGCAAACAATACGTTATCTTTTATAGGTAAAACACATTTTTAGGGAAGCTGTGTCTGTCAAAGAGCCTGGATGGCTCAGCTGGTTAAGTGTCCCCCTCCTGGTTTTGGCTCAGGTCATGATCTCATGGATCCTGGCATCAAGCCCTGTGATGGGCTTGGGGAGTGTGCCTGAAGTTTCAGTTTTTTCACATTCGACATGGGTATAATCAGCCATGCTCATATCCTGAGTTACTTTACTCGATGCCAAGAGGAAAAATAAATACAAACGCATCAGCAAATTCTGAATTCTTATAAAGGTGCTATGAATTATATATACTAAGTAGCCCTGGCAGAAATATGGAATACTCATGAAACTCTTCGGATTTTGTAGTAGCATACAGTTTGAAAAATGCTTTCCTTTTTTTTTTTTTTTTAACTTTTTAAAAAGATTTTATTTATTATCTGACGGAGAGAGAGAGAGCAATCACAAGTAGGCAGAGAGGCAGGCAGAGAGAGAGGGGGAGCAAGATCCCCGCTGAGCAGAGAGCTCAATGCAGGGCTCTATCCCAGGACCAGAGATCATGACCTGAGCCGAAGGCAGAGGCTTTAACCCACTGAGCCACCCAGGTGCCCCTGAAAAATGCTTTCATACCTTATTTCATTCGATGGCTACATACAAACTGTAGGACCTCATAAGAAAACAGAAATTATCCACGTTACTGACAGAAATAGAAACTATACAGAGTTAAATTATAGTCTGGGATCTATAATCAAGAAAGTACTGTCTCTCCTGGTCCCACAATATAATATTAGATGAAGGATATGATGACTTTTTTGCCTCGATATCCAAAGTCATATAGGATAGTTGGCTGGTAAGGCTAGTTTTCAGGAAGCAGCAGAAGTCCAGATGTGATCTGAATCACCCACATAAATTTCTTTCCAGATTAATCTCTAATATGCCAAAGTCTCTTTGATGGAAATCAAGACACTCTTTAAATCAGGGCACCTAAGTGGTTCAGTGGGTTAAAGCCTCTGCCTTCAGCTCAGGTCATGATCTCAGGGTCCCGGGATCGAGCCCCGCAGCGGGGTGGGGGGGGGGGTCCTCTGCTCAGCAGGGAGCCTGCTTCCCCCCTCCCCCGCCTGCTTGTGATCTCTATCTCTCTCTGTCAGATAAATAAATAAAAATCTTAAAAAAAAAAAAAAAGACACTCTTTAAAGGAGGAAGTCTGGAAATTTCACTGAAATCAAATCAGGAACAGAGAGGCTATTTGTAAGAAAAGATGAAGACTGTGGGTTAAAAACAATTTTAAACATTCACATACCTGAAAAGCACAAAAGCAATCTGAAAAATGAAAAAACAAGATGCCTTGGTTCAAAATAAAAACTAGGAGAGACAAAATTTTTCAAAGAAATGTTTTCTGGGGCCCCTGGCCGGCTCAGTCGGCACAGCATACAACTCTTGATCTTGGGGTTGTAAGTTCAAGCCCCATGTTGGGTATAGAGATTATTAAAAAAAAATAAAATCTTTAAAAAAATTATTTTTTCTTCCAGTGACTACTGCAGATTTAAAAAAATAATATTCTCTGCACTCTCACTCTAAGGTTGGATTATTTAGCGTATTAAGAAACTAGATTTAATGAACATGAAAAACTTTGTGACAATAATTCCATGTTCAGAGCTCTGCTGTATGAGACTTTAAAACTAGAATACATCTCAGGATTACATGAACCAATCATAAAGAAGTTCCGTATGAGACTGGTTCATTAGGAAGATCATCCAAGAATTCAATTTATTGACGCTCACACTTTGTTATATGCATGCCAGAATTTGATAATTTTTTTTAAAGATTTTATTTATTTATTTGACAGAGAGAGAGCAAGAGAGCGAGAAATCACAAGTAGGCAGAGAGGCAGGCAGAGAGAGAGGAGGAAGCAGGCTCCCTGCTGAGCAGAGAGCCCGATGTGGGGCTCGATCCCAGGACCCCGAGATCATGACCTGAGCTGAAGGCAGAGGCTTTAACCCACTGAGCCACCCAGGCGCCCCCAGAATTTGATAATTATTGAAGTTGGGTGACAGGCACATGGGAGTTCCTTACTATTATTCTGTTTACCTTATATACGCTTGAAATTATCCATGATAAAAAGTTAAGGAAAAAACCCAACGTATTCTAAAGCAGCACAGACCAGAATAATTTTGGGAAATAACAGGTGGTTAGACTTTTTTACTTGCCCAACTCACAATGTGCTATATTTGAACATAAACCTTCACCAGGTACCCCATCCCTCCCTCCTTCTTCAGACTCCCAGCCATAAATGGTGCTCCATGAGCCCCTTCTCCTGGCATGGGGCATTTAGTGGGTCTCCAGATTCTCTATAATTTTATATATTCCCTCCACCACTAGTTTCTGATCACCGAAGATCCTCCATTGATCCGTTATTTCCATGAGCGGAGTAGATGCTACTAGAACAGAGAAGCTGAGAGGAAGCAGAGTGTTGTGGTTAAGAAAACAGGCTCTTGGGTCAAACTGTCCGAATGATAACTCTGGCCCAATCACCTATTAGCTAGATGACCTGAAGGTTACCTTGGCTTAAAGAATATGCTCTTTTCAGGTGAATTTCTGACTAAGAGAGAGAAGCACTAGAGGTTATTTCCTCTATTTTAAATTCTTAAATGTTTTATGAACTATTTTACTCTTAGACGCCTACCAACTTTTCAAAATGAAAAGACAATGAAACAAGTTCCAAGGTCTGTTCCCTCATCCAGTTGTGAAACCCACTTTTTTTAAGATTTTTTTTTTTTAAGTAATCTCTATGTCTAATGTGGGGCTTGAACTCACAACCCCGAGATCAAGAGTCAGAGCTCTATTGGACTGAGCCAGCCAGGCGCCCCTCCATTTCATACGATCCATAAATGTACCAAATGCACAGCCAAGTATTTTAAGAAGCAGGTGAAAAAAGAAAGCCATGTTGCTAATAACAGCATGTTAAATATGTATCCAATTTTTGGTCCAGCTAAGAATACTGGAATTCAACAATATAGGAAGTAACCTAATGGGCCCTGTAAGACAAGAACTGATTTCTCCTTTTATGTCTCTTGGGGTCAGAAGGTACTTTTATCCATTTTGGTAAACACGTTATTCTATTTACTTAGTCATCTCTGTGTTAGAAAGGCCATGACCATGACCGATGGGGAAGACCGAAGTCAGGACTGGGCAGAAGGCAAGGGCAGCACGCCCACGTATCTCTGCTGTGTTTATACCTAGCTCGTGTCTTCAACGCTGCTTTTTCAGAAACCATCAATCTTAACAGGCGGAAATCCCAAAGAGAATAGTAACAGACTGTTAACAATGTTATCTATAGAAATAAAATCCCGGCAATGCCGTTTAAGACTGTGACGTCTCCCAGAGAGCACACCGGGAGGTTCTGCCTCACACACGCTGGCCGATGCCCACCAGGCTGGCAAGCAGGAGGGACTCGCTGGGGTGAATGAATACATAGCACCAGCAAAATAACATACTACACATACTCTCCTAAGGTCAGGCCAAGTGTGCTAATTAAGTTAGATCTTATTTTCTTTCCTTCCTTCTTGTTAAGTAAAAAGGAACATTTGCTAAGGGGCATCGGGGTGGCTCAGTCAGTTAAGTGTCCAACTCCTGATTTTGGCCCAGGTCATGATCTCAGGGTCATGAAATTGAGCCCCAAGTCTCATGTTGGGCTCTGTGCTGGAGGCGGAACCTGCTTAAGATTCTCTCACCCTCCCCCTTTCCCCCTCCCCCCCATATATTACCATGAAAATAATTTATTTTGCCCTCCTACACTGTTGGTGGGAATGTAAGCTGGTACAGCCACTCTGGAAAATAGTATGGAGGTTCCTCAAAAAGTTGAAAATAGAGCTACCCTACAACCCAGCAATCGCACTACTGGGTATTTACCCTAAAGATACAAATGTAGTGATCCAAAGGGGCACATGCACCTGAATGTTTATAGCAGCAATGTCCACAATAGCCAAACTATGGAAAGAACCTAGATGTCCATCAACAGATGAATGGATAAAGAAGATGTGGTACACACACACACACACACACACACACACACACACACTGGAATATTATGCAGTCATCAAGAGAAAGGAAATCTTGCCGTTTACAACAACGTGGATGGAACTAGAGGGTATTATGCTAAGCGAAATAAGTCAATCAGAAAGACAATTATCATATGCTCTCTCTGATATGAAGAATTTGAGAGGCAGGGCGTCGGGAAGGAAATGCAACAGGATGGGATCAGGAAGGAGACCAACCGTAAGAGACTCCTAAACTCACGAAACAAACTGAGGGTTGCTGGGGGGTAGGGGGGGTAAGGATAGGGTGGCTGGGTTATGGACATTGGGGAGGGTATGTGCTATGGTGAGTGCTGTGAAATGTGTAAGCCTGATGATTCACAGATATGTACCCAGAGGCAAATAATACATTACATGTTAATTAAAAAAAAAAAAGAAACTGTAGAAAAAAAAAGAAAATAATTTATTTTGGCTTTGAATGAACTATTACCTACCCCTACTCAGCTCGTATCTTTTAGTTCTCTACTGAAATGCTTTGCTCAGTTATTCAGGAACAACAAAAAAGTCAGTTTAACCTTAACTAGATAGCTGATGATTTCACCAAGAAGGATTACAGGCAGATCACAGGAATCAAGACCTCAGCTCTCTCAACATAACGGAATTAGTAAGTCAGCAAAATTATTTAGTAGTAAAGAGGTACAGTTGAATGGGAAAAAAATAACAAAGTGGCCCAGAATCCTCTTTAAGAGTAGGTATTAAAAAAAAAAAAAAAAGAGTAGGTATTTAGGGGTGTGCCTTGGTGGCGCCAGTTGGGTTAAGCTTCCGACTCTTGGTTTCAGCTGGGGTCGTGACCTCGGGGTTGTGGGATGGAGCCCCAAGTCAGCTCTGTGCTAGGTGCGGAGTTTGCTGGGGATTTTCTCTTCCTCTCCCTCTGACCTCCCTCCCTGCTCTCTAGAGCTCTCTCATTCTCTCCCTCTCTCCCAAATAAATAAATAAATCTAAAAAAAAAAAAGAGTAGGTATTTAGGTTCAAAGTAATAAAGACAATAACGCACACTACTCAAAACAGAGCATTTGCTGGACTTGCGTTTATTGTCTCTTAAATGGATATCACCACGTAGTATAAACCCTGAGAGTTGTTTTTCTTTCTTTTTTGTAATGCAAGTGCCTGACTTAAGCTTTGATTGCTAAGGCATCACTGCAAAGATGGCTATCTCAAATAAACACATGGCCAGCCATATGACTAGATAAAGAGCCAGGCCACCTGCCCCCACTGAGCCTCCTTTGTTTTAGAGATCCTAGTTGATTCTGATAACCAACCATTTAGGCCACTTGCTTCTTCTCTTCCCAGGCTTTAAACTTCCCGTCTTATGTTTTAAATTCGCCAATAAACAGCGAGAATGAGAAACCCTAGTCTTCCACCCTCAAGCCCTTTAAAGCAAAACTCCGGGCACGTGCAGGCTCTGTCTACCTGCAACCTCGATGTGTGGCCCCAGGTGAGCTGTGTAATTTCCAGGTTCTGTAAGCGATAAATCTTTTTTTTTTTTTCCAAAATTTCCTAATGGTTATTGCTGAAGGGCATCTTGCAATCAGAATAAAAACCACGAGGGCTAGTCAAGCCACAACACTGCTTGTGGATAGGCCAACAAAAACAACAAAAAACACACTACTAATCTACAAACCGAGTGACTGTTAAAGATGGAAAAATATCACGGAGGCAAGCCAACAGATGCAGGCTCGTCTAAACCATACCTGTAGTCCTTTTCCTAAACACTCAACTTTACCATAACAAACCCAATTACAGGGACCAAATTAGACCAAAAATGAAACAGACGCTATAGAGGTTCATCTGAAGCAATCCGTTCAGTTTTAAAATGTTACAAATATCAAATCCTTCCAATTCAAGACAAGTTATTCCTTTGCATTCATTTCTTAACTCCTACCAATTTGCAGCATTAACTAAATCATGAGTTATCTTAATCCTTCTGCGAGATTTGTTAAGGTCACTACCCTTCTTCACCTAATTCCCAATGTGTATTTGTCTTAAAATTCATCATATAAGGACTCACCAGTTTAAAAATATACTGCCCTTTAATTCACACTAGTTAATTTAACCAGCAGCCCATAACCACAGAACAATCACAGAAATCACTGAAGGGGCACCGAACTGAGGATGTACAGAAATGCACTAACAGCGCTTGTATTTGTTTACTTAGAAACACTGAGCTGCCAAGTTTCATGGCAGATCCCAGGCACGGTGAGCGAAAATAAGCCAAGGATCACATCAGGGGGAGATGGAAAGACTTAGAACAACAAATTAAACGGCTTCCAGGTTTTGGCCTGTGCCGCCGAATCACAGCATACTCAAGTTAAGTTCAAAACTCAGGTTAATAGACTTCTAAGACAGTAGTTTTCTTTTTTTTAAAGATTTTATTTATTTATTTGGCAGAGAGAAATCACAAGTAGGCAGAGAGGCAGGCAGAGAGGGGAGGGGGAAGCAGGCTCCCTGCCGAGCAGAGAGCCCCGATCCGGGGCTCGATCCCAGGACCCTGAGATCACGACCTGAACCGAAGGCAGAGGCCTCAACCCACTGAGCCATCCAGGTGCCCCAAGACAGTAGTTTTCAAATATAAATGACATCATTTATATTTGCTCACCTCTAAACCTGCGCACCGCCCCCCTTACGCTTGGGAATCCCAGGTCTCTGACAAACACAGTTGGGAAATCACTATCTAAAGAGGCAACAGGCAAAGAGTTGCTAAGATCTCTATTTTCTTTTTCTTATTTAGTAAGGAAATATCTGGCTGCTTCTTGGTTGGTGGGATGTGTGCTGAAGTTTGATTCCAAACGTTTGTATCTCTCATTGGATTCCCTACCTGCTTCTTCTCAGTCTTCTAGCTAGTCTAGCAAGCTGTGGTTATTGCAGTTTTCCTAGCCAGAATCCACTGGCTAAATGTCAAGAATGTGGACTCCGGTAAAGAGCTGCTACAAAATACCACCAGCACACATGGCATGTACATGCTCTCTCGACCCAATACTCTATGGTAGTTGCCACTTTGGGCTTGAAACTCTAAAAATTAAGGCATAAAAACATCTTAGGGACACCTGGATGGCTCAGTCGTTAAGCGTGTGCCTTCGGCTCAGGTCATGATCCCAGAGTCCCGGCATCCAGCCCTACATCAGGTTCCCTGTTCAGCAGGGAGCCTGCTTCTCCCTCTGCCCCTCCCCCGACTCCTTCTCTCTCTCTCAAAAAATAAATAAAATCTTAAAACACACCTTAAAAGGCTTTTATCTACTATGAAAAGCTGTCTTTAAAAAGTATGGTCTTAAAAATTTGTAAGAATATAGGGCGTCTGGGTGGCTCAGTTGGTTAAGCGTCAGCCTTCTGGTCAGGTCACGATCCCAGGGTCCTGGGATGGAGCCCCGCGTTGGGCTCCCTGCTCAGTGGGGAGCCTGCTTCTCCCTGTCCTTCTGCCCCACTCTCTCCCCGACTCCTGGTCCTGTGCACGTATGCACATGCTCTCTCGCTCGCTCTCTCTCTCTCTCCACCTCAAATAAAATCTTTAAAAAAACTTTGCAAGAATATACCCTAAACTGTTAATGATGGTGATCTCTGGATGAGATCACTCACTCTCTGGGTGAGTAATAAAGGATTACTTTATATTTTTATTTTCTTCATTTTGCATATATATATATACATATATATGTATATATATACACACATATTTTACTTTTCTATAACTCATGTATTACCTGTTAGCTTTTAGCCCAATTACTGTAATTGCCTTACGACTTCCGCCTGGGTTTTGATTTGTCAGAAGGGAACAGTTCTCAACGGCAACCAGAGTGTTCCTCTGCTCTCTGGACTTCACAGCTTCTGAGGAGACTCCGATAAATGGCTACAGTTCCTTGCCAATCCCCTTCTCCCACTCAGAAGGTGCTGACTTCTAGAGAGTTAGTGCAGTAGACGGAAGTACACCAAACGCTATACAGCAAGCGTCCTGGCAAGGGGAACTCAACCTGCTCGTCGGTCAAGTGGTCCTGGTACGAAGGGGTCTAGTGGGGTCAGCGTGGTTTGCAACGAACGCCAGCACATACCGGTCTCAGAACCAACTGCGGGCTCACGCACAACACGCTGGTCACAGGGATCATGGAGGCAAACTAGGTCCTCAGATTTCCTGTGGAACCGTCTAGCTAATGGACTAATTACTGAAAAACGCACCACACTCGGGCAGCTTTTCACCCGGATCTCTCAGGAGGCAGAGAGTAGCCCAGACTCCAGTCACCCTGAGTTAGCATTACCAGACTAAGCTCACCTTTGTGGCCGTGATCTTCACCCCATGAATTCTCCACTCTCCACTTCACAAATTTGCCATCCTGATCATCCTGCAAAAGAGTGGATAACAGTGTATAGTGTGAAACAGATCCCTCCTGCTGAGGCGTCATGTGATTTTAGCTCTTCTTCAGCCACTCAGAAGAAACAGCCTTCTCTATACAGCCCTGAGATATATGATCAGGGCCATACATCCTCTCCATAACCAGAGGGATACTGTAGTATAAGTAAGGCTTAACTCTCTTGGGAATAAAAGTGCAATACACCTAACGAAAAAACAAATACTCTTCTCTCCCTTACATTATATTCTATACCCAAAATAAGCATATTAAGTTGCTACTCGGCTGACAATATGAAATATTAAGTTACTAAAAGTGATGAACACCATCTGAAGCCAGGGACCCTTGCTTTTAATCAATCAGCATTCTCTGCAAAGGCTTCCCACTATATTCATCAAGAAATGACTCTAAGATCTGGTCAGAGTTTTAAAAAGAAACCAAACACATTCTCATCATACTGCCTAATTTTCTACTTAGTGGAGCCAAGTAATGATACTCTCCAATGTGCGCTTTTACTGATTCGGTTACACTAATATTGAATTTAATAGAGATGGGATGGCAAAGCAGAAGTAAAAAGACTATTTTCCTATAACAAAATCCAAACAGTTCTACTGTTCTTCTTCTTTTATCTTCATTAATAAAAATATACCCAATTATAATCTTTTTAAAGGGACACTGACACTTAATGAAAACCTTCATTTATAACCTTTATGACAGTAACGCAGAGAAGGATAACACAGAGGACAGAGGAAGGCTCCATTTGGGAAGACTTTTTTCTTTTACCTTTACCCAGGGCGTTTGCTTTTGTCAAAACAACTCAAATCTTTAGGAAGACAGATGGCGCCTAATGATTTCATCTGTCAACTTCCACTTGCATATAAGTACATGAGTCTCATCTACATGGGATCTGACTCTTTCTTCTCTTGGTAGTCTTCTTAGATCTCAGTAATTCTCAGTCTCAGAAATAGCCAATAATCAAATCAACAAGTTCCAAACACCCTTATCTACACTACCTCTTAATCCTGGCCCCAGGTACATTCAAAACCACATAATTAAACTATACATTTTGGAGCTAGCCTATCAGATGTCTGTTTTGGTTTTCCACTCTCCCCATTACAGTACATTTTTACTTTCCTTTTAAATATCACTGTTAGAATCTATGCCACCTAAGGTCATTTACTATAATGAGTCTGCAAATGTTTCCTCTCCTTGGCCAATGAATTCCTGCATGACCTAGACAGCTCTTCTCTGTATCATCTACAAACGCCGAATAATACCTGGACTTCCATCATAGGGATTCCAAGAAATCAGCATCTAAGAAAGGATATCCCAGAATAGAGCTACTAGCATTTATCTTTGCATAATCATTCAAATGCAGTGCAAATCAGTATGGTAGTCAATAACCCAAATTGAGGGAAGAGAGAGATTTCAATAGAGAATTCCAGTTATGATAATATAAATTCTGCTTTATATATTAGCATATAAAGTAGCTCCATTTCCCTGAGGAAAAAAATGGCATGTTAATAAGCCATACCAATCAAAGAACAGAAGTTCCAGAGAAAATGACACAGTGTATATGATTTCTATTTCTGAAAATTAGAAATCTAACAGATGCAAAATGATTAAAAAAAAAAAATGAACATCTCCTAGAAATCACAGGTTTTTCATTTATTTTTGTCTTTTTAAATAATTCTCTAATTTAAAAGTTTAACTTTAACTTAAGGAGCTTTTGTTACAAATCCAATATAGTAGGTCCAAACATATTAATGTAATTATAAATAAATATAAAAACATAAAATATAAACTACTTACTATTTTATTCTAAGTATTTTAGTATTTTATCTACTTTAGTATTTTGTTCTTTTTTTAATAGTATTTTATGAAAAGTTCCTCCTAACACTTGGCTTCTAATGTCAAGGTAATTATTCCTGTGACTTTCTTTCCAGTAATTAGGCTAGAAAAAGAACATTTTTTTGTGTGGTGGTAAAAAATTAAAGTACTTTTAAGTCTTTTCTTACTATGATCCCCGAGCATAGGAGTGAAATATACACTCTACAACCTAGAAACGGGGAAGCTTACTTGTGAAAGGTAAAATTTTAGTTATTGTTTCCAATACTAGGTTCTAGAAATAGTGATACTACTATTCAGAGTATTTCATAGAAATTCTAAATACTTTACATCCAATTTCCTGAATAGCTCTGTATAAATCCAGCAATGGGCAAGGAGTCCACAGATTACTGTTATTGACATTTTACTGCAGAAGAATTTGAATAACAAATGAAAAAAAAGTTAAGTCTGACAACATAAGTTATCAAGATATGAAGACTTTCAGGGCATATTTTAATTCCTTATACATGGAAATTATCTTCTCCCCCACCTCTCTTCACATCAAGAACTTCCAAAGTCACGGAAAAGCTGTTACTTCCTTATTCCCTTTTGACCCAAATTCTCCTCATGGAAGGTTCCCATTTTTATTACCTCTGAGCATGCAGCCAAACCCCAAGTGATGCGAGTGCAATGTCTTGCTTGGAAGCTAAGTTTTAACAGAAATCACACGAATGAAGCTCTTTTAGATAATAGTCTACAGGAGAATGTAGGCCCGCCTGTGCAAACACTGCATAAGCATGCTGAGGGTCATACCTTCTCTGAGACAGCAGTGAAGGTCATGGCGTGGGTCATAAGTGACTCACCGAAAGTCAACCTCTCGGCTTTATTCATGTTCTTCAAGGAGACGCCAAACACTAACTCATGATCATAGCTGTAAAAAGAACGGTAGTACAGAATAAAGACAGTACAATCAAGGGGAAAACTGGCTTCTGGTTGTAAAAGGAACATAAAAGAAACTGAAGGAGGTCCATAGCTCCAAATAAACATGGGCTGTAGCTCTTCCGAGAATATGGTACACACGCGGAATTTGGTCTTTCAATGGGATTCCATTCTCTATGTGCTACAAGTGCACTGAGGAAGATAGGAAGTAATTACGCAAATTCCCCATCTCAAAGGCTGACAAGAGGAGTCTGTATTGGTCATTTTGGCAAGAAAACTTAAAAAAAAAAATCTTTTGAAGTAACTTCTTTAAAAAATGGTCTCTTCTGGGGTGCCTGGGTGGCTCAGTTGGTTAAGCATCGACTCTTGATTTCGGCTCGGGTCATGATCTCTGGATCGTGAGATGGAGCCCCGTGAGATTGAGCCCTGCATCGGGCTGGTGCTCAGTGTGGAGCCTGCATAAGATTCTCTCTCTCCTTCTGCCCTGCCCTATCCCTTCCTCTCAAAAAAAAAAAAAAAGGCTCTTCTGAGCTGAACCACCCAGTTTCTGAACTCATTTAGACCACTACTGATGGGGAAATTTAAATAATGTCAAAAATATTGGAGAACATTGTCAAAGTTAAAAAAATATCATGAATCCTGTTTTAGAAGATTTCTCTGTTCTTAACGAATTCTTTACTCAACTTCTTATAAGTAACAATAAGAAACTGTAAAGGGGTTTATTTTAATAGTCAAGGAATTCTGTATGATTTGGTTAGCAAATGAACCTTCACTGCCAGAAACAACCAGGAGGCATGCTTTAAAGTACGCATGCAAATTATTCCTACTAGTCATAAAGACAAAATACCCAAGGCATCAAAGTAAGAGTAGTAGTCAAGAGGATGAAATAGCAAACAAGAAGCGTGGAAAACCTTTTACTACATCTCAAATGTACTGAGCAGATTTACACAGTAATCAATTCTTTTTTAAAAGTGCTTTTCTCATACAGGATGGCTTTTTAGGAACATGCAACAATTTCAACTTAAATATAGAGTAGGATCTTGACCTCCCAGGTTAGAGCACATACGTTACGTAGAGCGCATACATTACGTAGAGCGCATACGTTACGTAGAGCATATACGTTACGTAGAGCACATACGTTACGTAGAGCATATACATTATTTATGCTATGAGCCCTCAAACTCTACAAGATGGTAAGAGAGGGCCCCACCCTCAGGCCATCCTTAATCTTTGGGGGAACCTCGGCTGGGTCATTTCATACCAAGAGTGCACTCCAACAACCACTGCCCACAGATGATTTTTCTACTTTAAATTTCTTATACTCACACATTCATGTCACTGAGGCCTAGTTTGCCACTGAAGTGTTTTCCAACATCACAGCCAAACCACACAGCCTAGAAATAGAGGGAGGAGCAAGAAAGGAAGTCAACATAAGTCCCGTCTTCCTATTATACCGAACAAGTGGAGAAGAGGTTTTTAACCCCAATGGGGAAGACACAGAAACGATACCAACCTCTCCGTCTTTGATGGAGGCAGCAACCATCTTTTTCAAGAAGTCAATGGGCTGGTTGTTGTATAGAGTTTTTCTCCCGCCAACCATATTGCTTAAGTAGTCCACTGTGTAAACTCTGTTGTACTTGTGCTGCGGCCGAGGGTCATTCACTAAACAGATCTATTGAGATTAATAACATGTTGGTTAGAACATAAAACCAGGAAGGTCAAACAAGGTTGACCTCTCCTCTCAACTCATATATGGGCATCACACTCATCTGCCTGCAAGAAAAAAAACAGTACAAGTACCTTGCTAAATAACAAAGAAACAAAAGCTGGCAAAGTCATGTGAAGAGAGATTCTTGCATAATCTAGTTATTGCAAGGAATACCCTTTGGGAGCTGCATCTACTTGTTTTTCCTACTGGCAAGAACGGCCCCAAAAGCAATTCTGAAGAACTGTACGCACTGAGTAAGGCAGATGGACATCCCATCACTGTAAGACTCCTGTTCTCAAGTAGCAAGACAGGCTTGACTCCAGTCAACACAGCAACCACATTGAGATTCCATTCCTAAAACAAAGCCACTTGCTTCTAAGAGGGTCAAAATGCCAAGGAAGTAAGAGGCTCTGGTCATCTTGCTAGATTGGTGGAGAAGACCTGAAGAGAGCAGGAAAAACTAGGATGGGACAGTGCTCCTTTCCACGTGAAAGTTTTCAATGAGGCCCATAGTACAGAAATGCTCGGAACTCACGGTGAAAAACACCTAATCTCCTTTTATTGTCTTGCACCTGAGATTGATTCTGGGCCCCAATCAGGGGAGTGTGTGGGAATGAAACTGACTGTTGGCCTGTAGTAAGAAGTCTCCCAAGAGGAGCACTGGGGAAAGGTGACAGATCCTCAGATGACCAACTCTATCATTAGGTACATAAAAAACCCCAGAGGAAAGGAGAAAAAAGTTTGTTTAGTGTCCAGGCTGAGGACCATGCATGTTAACTCATGCATGTTAACTCAACTCATGTTAACTTATACCCTTCCTTGTACTCAACAGGTATTTGAAAGTAAATAGCCAATGGCTGCCAGTGCCAGTCTCCAACCTTATTTTCCATATTGAAGAGCGGCTTGACATGTTCCCTGTAAAACTCCAACGGTGTTATGGGGCCAATCTTCTGATAATTTTTATCCTTGTCTCGATACTCCCAGGTGAATGTCTCCGGTGGATTACCCAAACAAATGCACACTACTCGGAATATCTGGAAGAAAGAAGGAGGACAAATGAGCAATGGCTAGGGAAAAAAGTGTTGTTTTTTACCTCTTCGTTTTCATCAAGCTTGGGAAACACTAGAAATCAGGTCAGAAGTTTCACAGGAAATCTAACATTGCCCCCAAAATTTGAAGTTTGATGTCCAGGAGCTGATCAGTTGACTTGTGAGTTCATAAACACTCTGAACGGTACAATTCTGAAACGTTAACATTTAGTACTTAGTATCTGCCTTGCAAATTAAATTCCTTTAGCCAAGAAACCACTCACCACTGATACTCAACAAGACGTGGCTTGCTGCTCTGCTGATTATATCTCAAGTAACAAATAAAGGGGCATATTATAAAGGGATTTCCTTCCCTTTAGGCATCTAGGTTCTCCTTTGATTGTGAAAGGGGTCTCCACTCATAGAAAAGACATTAACTTTTCAGTTGGAGCTCAGGTAACAATGCGTACTACAAGTATCATCAGAACAAGAATAACTTCTAGTGGAAGGCATCATTTTGGGGTTGTGATAGTTTCTAATGATGTCACACCTTCAAGTTAGCATCACTACAATACCAGGATATATTTTGTATTATTTTCATCTTAGAAAAAGACAAAGATAGGAGCACAGAGAAATACCCTGTTCAAGGTCACAGTATGAAAAAGCTTCCTCTGCTATATCAAATTTGCTGTATCTTTTAAAAATACGACACAATGAGCCTCTCCTTTCTCCACTCCACGGTACCCACTCTGATCCAATTTCATCACTTATTACCTGCATTATTCGTATTACACATTTGTATAGTCCATTACATTCAAGAGAAATGGATCTTTTATTTACTTAGTGTGCCTCTTTCATGCCAGATACTACATGTCTGTTAGGTTCTCTTAATTCCTCGTAACACTCACTTGAGGTATAATTTCTCCTCCCTCTTCCCCTCTCTGCCAGAGACTGAGACAAAGAAATTAAGTAAACTACTTAAGGTCACGTAGCCAGGAAGTGCCAGAACCATGATCTGAAACTAAGGTCGTACGTTGTTTTAAAAAGGAAAGTATCGCTCTATGGGCACAGCGTTTAAGAAAAGGGAACATTTACTGAACGTTACCGTGTTGTACTATAATCTTTGAACACCGCATCTCTGAATCTTTTCATCAAAAGTAGATGTTATTCCTATCTCACAGATAAGGAAAGCAACATTCAAGGAAATGACTGAAGTAAAAAAATTAACACAGGACAGAATTAGGATTTGAACTCAGATCTGATTTCAGTGCTGTTTCCATATGACCATGAATCAAGCATTTATCACTGTAACTTTCTGGGTTTCGTATAACTTATCTCCTCCAAAAGACCATAAACTTCTTAAGGCTAAGGACCAGGTCATGGCTATTTTGTCGCTCCTATAGCACGGAGCGCTGTATCTGATCTAGATATGAGAGCTGATCTGATCTGAACAATGTTCCATTCTTTTTTTTTTTTGAAAGATTTTATTTATTTATTTGGTAGAGAGAGATCGCAAGTGGGCAGAGAGGCAGGCAGAGAGAGAGGGGGAAGCAGGCTCCCCGCCGAGCAGAGAGCCCAACACGGGGCTCGATCCCAGGACCCTGAGATCATGACCTGAGCCGAAGGCAGAGGCTTTAACCCATTGAGCCACCCAGGCGCCCCAACACTGTTCCATTCTCCACATCATTAGAGGATGAATCATTTTAGAAGCACCAGTTTCTTCAAGTGACCCCCCTAGTCAAGATTCCATAATGCTTCCCTAATACCCCCACAACAACTTTAAACTCCAGAACCTGATTATTCTCACTTTTTAACTAAGATATAACATATATTCAGTAAGTATGCAAAGTGTATTAATCTAAAATACACAGTTCTATTCAACTTTTTACATACATACATACCCATGTAACTTACCAATCAATAACCCACACCTCCCCCAAGGTAACTACCATTTTGCCTCATAGAACCATTGATTAATTTTGCCTGTTAACTTCATATAAATGGACTCATACAGTATATTCCCTTTTGCTGTGTAGTATTCCACTGTGTAAACAGATTAGTTTATCTACTCTCCTGTTGATGAGACATATGACTTATCTACAGTTTGGGGTTATTATGAATAAAACTGCTATGCACATTTTTATCCACACAGTTTTCAAAGGGGTTGAAGGAATTTATATACTCGCCAGTATGAGAGGGAAAAAAGGGTAAGAAAATTCCAGTTAAACTGTATTCCTCCCAATACCTGACATTCTATTTTTTAATAGAATGTCTGTAAGTATGTAAAGAACTCTTTTAGCCATTTTGGTGGTTATGTACTTATATCTCGCTGTGGTTTTAATGTCCCTTTCCCAGTTTTTAAAGGCTCCCTGTAACTTCAGGGAAACCGTATTTCCCATCATAGACCCCCCACTCCAGTCAGGCTTGTCTGTGTCTCTCTTTACTGTCCACTGAATGCATTCAGCTCACTATCACCTTCATAATCTTGTCATCTCCTCTTCCTGGATCCCAATCCTACTCCCATACTTTATAGCTCAGTGCAGGATACCCCACCCCCAGAAGGTTTTCACCAATTAATTATTCCAGCTCACACTAACTGTTCCCTTCTCTGAACACTTCTGGCATAAAAATTTAGTGTTTGAGTTCACAGAGCCGTTTATGTTTCTCTCTAGGTTCCCCACCCCCCAACTAGATTTAATTAGTAGGGACAGTAACTAGGTCTTAGACACATCTCAATGAGCCCTGGTGGAACCACATTAAAACAGTTTTCTTAAGTCAAAAGTTCTTCTCTAGTGACTGGTGTGAAATGGGAATTTAGGGGTTCAAACTGGGCTTCTGCTCTCTTTAAAAACATTCTGATCACGGAGGCTTTACTCACAGGTATAGGCCATGTTTTCCTACACCCCAGCATCCAGAACGTGGTGGTGGGGAAGTCAATCACATGAGCTCCAGTCCTTTCTGACAAACAGACCATGGATTCACACGTGCCACAAGCTGATTACACGAGTAAATCACCATCTGTCAATTCTACTTATCATTAAGGACAGTTCTCTCTCTTTTTCCCCTAGTTAAGGAGGGAGCGATGGCTCCCAAAGTAACATTGCTATTTTCTCATTTCATAGACTAGAAACTTACACTTTGGAAAATTCTCTATTAGGATGAAGTAATCTCTGAACTCTGTACAAATTTTAAGATGTACTACATATGGAAAAGATTAGCGTAGCCAATCCTACCTATGTTGTAGTCATTCTTGGAAGCAGTGGAGCTATTTTTTTTTTTTTTTAATAATGTCCTACTAATTCTATGGGCTCTTTCCATCCCATGGTCTCAACCAAGGAAGACGACATGTCTCAGAGAATGACCTGTGCCAGATCCCAAAGGTACTCTAAAAGCAGGCAAAAGGGAAAGCTCAGAGGACAAAACAAAGCTATAGTCTCTAAGAAACACCTCTCTTTCCCCTCCTCTCCTTGGACCTCCTACTCTGGAGAACTTTATTAAACTGAAAGAACCCACATTCTTCCTCCACTTTACGGTCCTTTCCCTTCAGAAATATCTGCTCCTGCCTTTGTTCTAGAGAAATCACCAGATAATCTATGCCTCTCCCATCCCCCATCTACCACTTTCACCCTGAAAGACCACTTAAAAAGCTTAGTTTTGAGTACTCCTGAGCTGTACTTGAGTGGTTGATTTCAGAAGCTAGAACTTTCTCCGGATTGATCTAGAGGGAAATTTATTAGATACCCCAGTCCCTATCTGACTTCCTCACTCATCAGGGAACACCCATGTGAGATCTCCTCTCAGTCTACATTCGTATTTCATTATCAAAAACTGATATTGCTATGTATTTACTTCTTTTCATCATCCCCACTGCATTTCCAGCCTCCAAAAGCCTTGGGACAGATTGGAACCTGATACCATGGTTCAAACTTATGTTCTGACCAAAGCTAGAAATGAGTAACAGGCCTACCTATGACATTAGGCCAATAATTAAGGATAAAGAGCTCAATTCATGGGTTATTATAGAAGACAGAGCATGATTCTAGTATCTTAACAAAAGCAGATTAACCAACAGAAGAGGTTATACTTGCCTTTCATTTTGTTAGGTTCTGTTTTCTAAGAGAGAATGTTCCTTTACTGGTATTTACTCTAAGTGCCTGAACAGCTGGTCCTTAAACCACCGCTCTCTTAATGCTGAATCATCCTCGGGTTGGTTTCTAACACCAAAGAGGCAGGGCATCATATTAGCAACTGTCATTGAGCTACTCTAACTATGGATTAATGAGCGGTCTGGGGTTCACATGGACTAGAGATTCATTTGTATTTGGTCAGCACCAAGGTCACAAATGGCAACCTCAGGAATCTGCCATTGCGAGGAGGACACTGTCACTGGTGACTATGCTCAAGACAATGACAATGCGAGTGTACATTTAGAGCACGCTTGGACGAGGAAGGTGTCATAAACCTAAATTATGGGCATTTTTTTAAAGTTTTTATTTTAATTCCAGTTAACATACAGTGTTCCATTAGTTTCAGGTATACAATATAGTGATTCGACACTTCCATACATTATCCTGTGGTCATCATGACAAGTGCCCTCCTTAATCCCCATCACCTGTTTCACCCATCCCCCTCCCTTCTGTTAAATGATGTGTCACATGCATACGGCCATACACCAATGAGACCATTCTGATCAATTCTCAGTCAACCAAGGGTGGCTCGTCCAGCTCGGCCAGGCAGTGGCCAATAAAAGGCAAAGGCTAGGGCCAGGCCTAATGCAGACTAAGACAACTAAGTGAATTTCTATTTACTCGTAAACACATTTTAAATATAAATATAAATATAAATGTTTTACACTCTAATTTACATAGTACCTTAATGTCCATTTGGCTCTATCTAAAGAAAAAATGTTAAATCATTCCTTCCTTCTCTCTAAAAATGCATTAGTGGAAATTCATTTTTACTATCTAAATGGATTCTATGGTGAATCCTTTTGTAAGACAAATGCTTACGCCCTGATGCATATGTTTTATGAGTGAATTTTTATTAAAGATGCCTATAAGGCATGAATGAGGATAAGAGTGACATCCCTTTCTCTTGAATTTTAGTAAAACTATAATTTGAGCCATGTTGCTTTGTTTTATATTATTTGTTTACCGTGATTATAAATTATCCAAAGTCATTCACATTGGCTCTAAGCCAACTAATAGTTAAATGAGCTCTAATATAAAAAAAATTTTTTTTTCAAAGTATAATCTCCACAGGCCCTGATACTGTATCTTCTTGATAAGAGGCTCTGCTGTTCTAAAATAACATTCTCTGTTCTCAAAGGTACAAAAACTGACCAGAGAGCTTTAGATGGCCACGTCTGCTCTCTGGTGGTCAACCTGGGAGCGTCACCTGCTTCTTTCAAGATGCACTTGGTATTCAAGACAACAGAAAAATACTAGACACTGAACCCAAGTCATTACACATAACTGAATAAACACTATAACCATATTCCTCAGAATATAAGTACATATGAAAAAACCCCACAATTGGTCCATTTAGGGAAATATATTTTTGACTTCAATTGAAATTACCCAGTGCCCATCCCAGAACTTCTATTTTTCTCTCCTTTATTTTTCTGTATAGCACTTAATTCTGGCACATTATACTTTTTATATATTTTATTCATCTCTCTCTATTAGAAGGTAAACTATATGCAGGCAGGGATTCCTGTCTGTATTGTTCACTGCTAAATCCCCAATGCCTAGCTAGACACTACCAGGTGTATCTGTTAAAGAAGTATTTACTGGATGAAATGACCTATAATTGTGATTTTAGATTAAACTTAGTATCGGAACTAACCTAATAAAAAGGTGTTAAAACAGAGCCAAGGGAGTGGATTCAGGGAATATGGGCTTTCCAAAAATGCTAGAAAGCTGAAGGCAGAGAGATCTATGTGTCAGTGCTACCTGGGAACTGATTCTGCTTTTCTCTAACTTCCCAACCCAAGAATGAGGTAATTTTGTTGATTCTCAATACGGTTTAAAAAACAATGAAAACAACAACAAAAAACCCAGGAGAATCCAATGTTTGCAATTATTCCCTTAAATACAGATTGTTAGACAATGTGGTCTTAAAATCATGACATGAGCCAAATATAAGAGGGCAGTGGTATGCCAAAAATTGATGTTGGTGAGGGAGTCACTGAGATCCTTCCCTTGCACACTTTGGGGAGTAAAGGGCAGTTCAGCTCTCATGTGCCGCATCTATACCTGCCTCTTGTGGCCAGCTGGCTTCGACGGTTCCAGCTCCTCGGCTAATTAAAATTACTGGGAGTTTAAACCTCATAATGCGGATATGTGGACCAACCTATAATGTATCAGAAAAGCTGCAGTTGGGGTCAGAAAGGCCCAAGTCCTATTTGCAGTTTATATCCATTTATATTTATTGCCTATGTTATTACCTATTATATGGCCTATAAGTAGGCAGAATGTAAACTATAAAGAAAGGTCCTGCCTCTCAAGTCTAATTTTATGAAAAAAGGTCCATTATGATTGGTCTCTAAAAATATTTTACCCAATTAGAGAGATCGGTTCATTTTCAATGATTTGCTGAAGTCTATCACAGTGAATAATAAAATCAATAAAGGGAATGGAAAAAGAAAAAAGGACACGGAAGATGTGAGGCATGGAACATGGAGCGTGTGGATCTAAAGACAAATCATGAGGGACTGAGTCAATTTCCATACCCTGGCTCAATGGGAGACAGACATCAGGTGGGAGGAGGAAGGGAGGATGTGATGTTGAGATCAGTCATGAATCCTTACAAGGATGAGAGCTTAATGCTGGCTACAGGCAGACACGGAACCGGGGAAACGCAGTAATGAGAATGGTTAGAATGGAAAGGCGGTTCAAAGATAACAACCTAACTACTTGTAATGGAGCAAAACTGGCAGAGTTAAAAGATTTCAGTGCTTGGAACCACTACAAAAGTGATACAATCTTGGAATCTTCATTTGTATTAACAACACAATTGAGAGAGTGTACAATAAAGTCTAAAGCATTGTAGAAATATTAGTTGCTTTTATTGTTATGAAAATGCAAAGTTACAGTGCCCTGAAGAAATCATCTGCTTAGGGCACCTGAGAGGCTCAGTTGGGTAAGCGGCTGCCTTCAGCTCGGGTAATGATCTCAGGGTCCTGGGATCAAGCCCCGCAAGGGGCTTCATGCTCAGGGGGGAGCCTACTTCTCCCTCTCCTCCCCACTTGTGCTCTCTCTCTCTCTCAAATAAATAAATAAAATCTTTAAAAAAAATCATCTGCTCCAACTTACTGATCAAGGAATTAGGCTCAAAGGTAAAATGACCTATAATCACAGAGTATAAAGGCCACAAGGACACAAAAGTGGTAATGGCAAACAGCTGAACTTTGGAGAAATTTCAGTGTGGTGGGTAAAAAAGCTAGTTACAAGCGGGAAGGAGTAGGGACTTCGGTTACTGCTGATATGCAGAGGAGAGAAGAGAAGATAGCTCTCTACTGCTTTCTAGTGGGGAATGGAAGAAAGGCAACAATCTGTTAAAATGAAAATCAAGGGGGGCCTAGGTGGCGCAGTCAGTTATGGGCCCAACTCTTGGTTTCAGCTCAGGCTGTGATCTCAGGATCGTGGGATCAAGCCCGGCATCAGGCTCTACCTGCTTGACACTCTCTCTTCCTCTCCCTCTGCCCCTCTCAGCCTCCCTCCCTTTCTCTAAAATAAATTAATTTAAAAACAAATTATGAAACACCCACCTGTGCCTGCAAAAGCAGGCAGAGGAAATACTTTCTGGAGACATTAAATGTATTTTCAGGCAGGGAAAGACATTTTTAAAAAAAGGTATGTGCCCCTCTGTGACATTAAATGAGCTCATATAGAGAGCTCATAACTAATAGTCAAATGATGATTTTGAAGCTATTTCTAAAGTGGTGTTTAAATCAAAGAAATAGTTAGAAATGCAGACTTTCCAGCTCTACCCAGACCTGGATCAATCTGCGTTTTAACAAGCTCTCTAGGGAACTAGTGAGCACATTCAAGTTTGAAAGCTCTATTCTTTCCCTCCTCCAAGACCTTATTATTTATAATTTTCCTCATTTGCATTTGCTAGCCCTTTCCACGCACTGCCCTAACTGCCAACAGACCCTCTCTCGTCTGTGTAAGCCCTCCACCTCAAGGTACCATGGCATCACCTGACGTCCCCTCTGCCTGCACAAGTCCTGAGAGCTTCGCTTCAGAAATATATTCCAAAATGTATTGCCTTCTCTCTGTCCTCACCCTCACCAACCTGGTCCCAGTCATTATAACCTCTCATTCACATGACCAGAAGGGCCTCTTAACTGTCTCCCTACTTTTTCTCTTTATTTTATTATCCATTCTTAAAACACTCAGAGGGATTTTTTTTTAAAGATTTTTTATTTATTTATTAGGAAAGAGAGAGAGTGAGAGAGAGCCTGAGAAGGGAGAAGGTCAGAGTGAGAAGCGGACTCCCCATGGAGCAGGGAGCCTGACGTGGGACTCGATCTCGGGACTCCGGGATCATGACCTGAGCTGAAGGCAGTTGCTTAACCAACTGAGCCACCCAGGCGCCCGGGATTTTTTTTTTTTTAACTGCCATTGTTACAAATGCAAACTCATTACGCTGACTTGCAGGCCACATGTAAGCCAGCTTTCCTTTCCTCTACGTGACCCATTTCCAATCATTCCCACCTTCTTTCCAAGCTCAAGCCACACTGCCTTCCTTTGTTCCTCAAACATACCAAGCTTTCTCCCATCCTATGGCTTTTGCACTTACTGTCCCCTCTGTCTGGTACACTCTGTATCCACATCCCTGCAAAGCTGGTCTTCCTGTTACTCATGTCTCAGCTCAAATCTGACTTCAGAAAGGCCTTTCCTGACCACCTCATCAATCACCGTAGTATTTGTTCTTCAAAGCACATATCACATTAGTTTCTTGTTCATTTACTTGTGTGTGTAGTCTGTCTCCCTCCACTAGTATATAAAGTCCATGGGTGCAGGGACTATGTCTGTCTTGGTCATCACTGTACTCCTAGCACTTAGAAATGCTTAGTATTTAGTAGGTACTCCATTAATGCTTATGGAATTAATGAGTACCAGCTTTTTTCCTCACTCTCCTTCACCCATTTTGCCTATCCCCCTCAACCCCCTCCTTAGGGTGAACATCAGTTTGTTTCCTGTAGTTATAGGTCTGATTCTCTTTCTTGTTTGTGTTTATTCATTTCCTTAACATTATTTTTAATGGTGAATTCTTGGCGGTTAAGCTGCCAAGTCATAGAGATTTTTTCCAAGAGCTCTCTCAATTTCTCCCCTCTTTTCCATTTCTACTGTCACTGCCCTTGTTCTGGCCTAATCAGTCCCACCTGAACTGCTACAACTTCAGAACTGGTCTCCCTAACTCTCCTCCTTCCAGCTTCATCTAGTTAAATTAATCTCCTAAAGTGCAGCTTTATTTCACATTACTCCTCCAAAATCTTTCCAACTGCACATTTCCTACTAAATTAAACTCTTATCCCAATATTCAAAACTCATGCTCGCTCCGGAGGCACATATACTAATATTCAAAACTCTTATGATGTTATGTCTAATTCTAACTTTCCACATTATTCTAGCTTCAAACTTCAATGTGCCTCAGGATCACTAATTTAATGCAGGTTACAGGGCCCCACCCCAGAGATTCAGATTCAGTATATCTGCAATGAGACCCAGAAATTTGCATTTTTGACAAGCTTCTGATAATTCTAATGCAGACAGACTTCACATTACTTTCTGAGAAGTATCATTCTAGCACCTCCCTAAGACTCTAGGTAAACTAGCCTACTCACTGCTCACCAAATTTGCCTTGAGCATATCTAGAACGCTTTTCACTCCGAACTCACTTCATTCAAAGCGCATCTCAAATGGAACTTTCTCCAGGAAGCCTCTCTTGATCCCCCAAGTAAGATGTACCAATTCCACCTTTGGAGTTAGATGTACTTGCATATCTCTTAAGACATTTACTTTACTTCACTTTGTATTACTTATTTTATTCCCCTACTAAATGTTAAATTATTTAACATGTATTATCTGCAACTCCTCCCATATAACGGGCACTGAGAAATATGTGACTGAATGCTGTGGAGGTCCAGAATGCCTCACACAGTATGCCTCCTGGCTGCTACCTTGGGCTGGTTGGATCCAAGTCTGACTCAACAAGCAATTCTGAACGTTCTTTCAAGAGTTAGGAGGATAAAAGTTTTTTATCTACTTCAAGAAGAAGAAAATATGTTCCCAGGCTTTTGTGTTTCTTTTTATAATATCCACTAACTAAGATAGAAGAAATGCAGGTTTATTTTCCAAACAACTCTGATCCTCAATGGGCTAAAAAGAAAAATGTGACTCAGATCCAATGACGACATTTAAATGATAGCTCACAAAGTTAAGGAATAAAGGTCTTCATTATGTTTGGTTTTCATGACAGATGATGCAAAATGTATTTAGGGTTGTAAGCAAACATGATACACAACTTATCTCCATTTTAACTAAGGATTTTATATTGTTGGAGATGTGAAATTTTCACTTCTGAAGGAATTCAGTCAACTTTCAGCTCCAGAATACTTAAAAGAGACTGCCTGAGTTTAAGTATTTAGTTCATATTACTTCAGAATTTTAGCTATTAAAGAGAGTCTTTGGTTTAAGTACTTACTGATTTTCGTGATTATATCTCTTTAGTAAAAAGGGAAAAATAGGTGAACATTATTTCTTTCCCTTAAGAACCTTTAAGGACTAACCTGAGGTTAGTCCCTTATTCAGTGTCAGAGATGTCCTCCAAGGCTATCAAAAGAACAATTCCCTTTTCCTTTCCAGAATCCAAAAGAGAAGACCATACTAGAAAACGTTATTTCTTCGCAGCAGTGGATCTTAACCAGAATCACCTGAGAAGCTTTTAAAAGTACAGATGCCTTAATTAGACAGATGCCAAAACAAAATTAGCCAGGAAAACAATAAGAGAAGAATGAAATGGGACTAGCCTTACAAATCTTACAACACTATAAGTAGCTCCAGCAACCAAACAAAGTTATTGGCAAATGAATAAACAAACGAACAGAACGGAATTGAAAGCTCAGAGGCTTTAGAATGATAAAAATGGCATCAAATTAAGGGGTAGAGAGAGGATGGAAAGGAAAAAATGTGGGTAAACTGGGTAGCCTTTGGGGGAAAAAAGTTAGATCCATTCCTCATATCCTATACCAGGATAAATTCTAAATGGATTACAGATTCAAATATAAAAATCAAAACCCTACAAGTGTTAGAAGAAAAATGGAAGAATTGCGTCATAACTAGAGAAAAGCCTTTCTACTTAAGAACTATAAAAGATTTCAAATTTGACTATATACAAGTAAAAAATTCTGCATAGCAATAAAAAAGCATATCACAGATAAACAACAGACTAAGAAAAAAATGCAATTTATGTCAAAAAGGGTTAAGGTAAGGAGTACCTAGAAATCGTAAGAGAGAAGAAAAGTTAAAGATATGACTACACAGTTCACAGAAATGATGCTCAGCCCCACTCAAAGTAAGAAAATATAAATTAAAACTACAATAAGATACTCTACTTATCAAACTATCAACTATTTACCTATCAGACTGGTAAGTATCCAGTTGTTTGATAAATATATTGCCTTGGTAAAACTAATGGGAAATAGGTTCTATCAGATATTGCTGATAAGAGTATAAACTGATATAACCCCCAAAGAAGATAATTTCATTACATACTGAAATTATAAATGAATATTTTCTCTGATTCAAAAATTCTAATTCTTTGGGGCACCTGGCTAGCTTAGTTGGTAAAATATGCAACTCTTGATCTCAAGGTCAACCCCACATTGGGGGGAGTAAAGCTTACATTAAAAAAAAAAAAAATTCTGGGGCACCTGGATGGCTCAGTCGTTAAGTGTCTGCCTTCACCTCAGGTCATGATCCCAGGGTCCTGGGATCAAGCCCCACATCGGGCTCCCTGCTCTGCAGGAAGCCTGCTTCTCCCTCTCCTAATATCCCTGCTTGTATTCGCTCTCTCGCCGTCTTTCTCTCTGTCAAATAAATAAAATCTTAAAAAAAATAAAAATAAATTTTAAAAAATTCTCCTTCAGGACACCTAGGTGGCTCAGTTAAGTGTCCAACTCTTGATCTCAGCTCAGGTCTTGATCTCAGGGTTGTGAATTCAAGCCCTGCATTGGGTTCCATGCTGGCATGAAGCCTGCTTTAAAAAAAAAAAAAATCCTACTTCTAGATATGTACCTACAATTATATAAACATATATGCAAAATGATGTATGTACAAGATTATTTACTATATTTTTAAAAGAAGCTTAAAAATAATCAGAATGTCCGTTACTAAAGACCAAATAAATCAGTTATGGTACATTTATACAATAGAATTCTATGCAAATCCTTTTTAAATGCAGAAACTCTTTATGTATCAATATAGAAAGGTTACCAAGACATAGTTAAGTTAAAAAAAAACACTGTGCAGAATAATATGAGTAATATACTAACACCTCTGCAAAAAAAGGAGGAGGAAGATAATATAAACTCATACTGGATTGTAAAAAAAAAAAAGCTTTCTGAAAGGATAACTAATAACTAATATCGTAACAAACTAATAAAACTGGTTGGGGGATACACAAAGACTAGAAGGGTGGAGAACAGGATGTAAAGAAGACTTTTCACTGTATACCTTCTTATATCTTTGATATTTAGAAAATGTTTTTTATTCAAAGACGTTTTTAAAATAAAAAATAAAGATACAGATAATTTAAAAAAAAATACAGATAATTAGGCTCCGGTCTCAGGGAAACTGATCTTGCACATCTGGAGCAAGCCTAAGCCTATATTCCATTTTTAAGAGCTGAGAGCCACTGCTATAGAATCTCTTAGGCGAATCATAATGGCTTCCTCTCTCTTTTCATGGCACTGGTAAATATTGTTTCTAGTCTTTGTTTTATGTTTTGTTTTTAACTGAGTTTTGAGAGAATACATTAATAATCCCAAGGAGATCTGTAGGCAAAAAAAAAAAAAAAACAAACAAAAAAAAGTAGACACGCCGAGAAAACATAGCAGTAGAGGTGACTACATGTTTCCAAAATGGATGTGTCCGGTCTGTCATCACAATGAGCAACCTGCACTTCTCTAAATAATGCCTTTGGTACAAACACATTTCATTCGAAGCCATCTGAGCTTCATGGCTGTTGATATAGTCATTATTTTGATGTGCCTACAAGGCTAGGCAAATCATAGGTACTAATTTGTGGCTTTAAAACCATAGCTAGACTCTTCATTACCAAAGAGTCAGGATCAATAAAGACGGGTTTCGGGGACTGTAAAAATCTAAAGACCTACCACACAGAATTCTGTAGTCAACAATTTAGGCAGGATCATTAGGAAAATAATCTTATAAAATATCCACCATACTCAGGTCAATAAACACTAAGGTGGTGTTTTACTCTTTTCCTTTTACTCTTTTTCTGAGGTAGGAGCAGGGAGGGAAAAATGTATGAAATATATCTGGGTCAGGACACGGATTCTTATCACCCAATCCCAGGGTCAGGACATGGATCTTAGATTCACTATTTGAAAGATCATTAAAGCAAACAACAAAAGCCAACAGATGCTTATGATTTGCCAGAAATATTATCTAGGCTCTTTCCCATAACTGTTTACAGAACTTTTATCCTTACTACACCCTACCATTTTACTATCATCATAAATGAAGGCAAATTATGCAGGAACTATGGCCTCAACAAGAGAGATCGTTCCAAGCTGGAAGGAAGAGAACTAACACGTACGTACTGGACAGCTGCTGTGTGCCAGGGGCCATGCCTTGCATTCTTCTGTTTAATTCCTTATTTGATCCCCACAAAAATCCAATGAGGAATATATTTTAAATCCCTAACTGACTCTCAGACATGTGAAGCATTTATCCCATATCAAAGAGCTATAAGTGATAAAGCCAAAACTGAAATCCCTGTCTAACTCCAAAGACTACTTTTTTCTATTACCCCCAGATACCTCTCTTAAATAGGAATCCTTAGAAGAAAGAGGTAGATATGAGATAATTTAAATGCATTTAGCAAAATGAAACCCCTGCATTCAATCCCCTCAATGAATATTTAAGAAATAAGGTCGCCTGGGCGGCTCAGTCAGTAAAGTGTCCCACTCTTGGTTTTAGCTCAGGACATGTCAGGGTTGTGAGTCTGAGCCCCAAGTCAGGCTCTGCGCTAAGGGCTAAGTCTGCTTGAGATTCTCTCTTTCAAAGAAAGAAAGAGAGAGAGAAAAGGAAGAAAGGAAGAAAGGAAGAAAGGAAGAAAGGAAGAAAGAAGGAAGGAAGGAAGGAAGGAAGGAAGGAAGGAAGGAAGGAAGGAAGGAAGGAAAGAAGGAAGCAAGCAGCTACTGTGTAAAGCATTGGGCTAGACCCATTTCACTTAAACAGGCCTGAGAGCTTACGGAACCTGTTCTAGGTCACACACCTGTTAAATAATGAGAAGACTAGAGCTCAGACAGTCTGACTCCAGGGACCACACTCTCAACTACACTTTAACTGGCTCTCTGAAATTCAAAGGCAAACACAAGTGAAGCATTAGGTTTGTCCATGGCAGAGAAAAAATTAGGTCATTTCACGCTATACAAACAATTTTGAAAGGAAATTGACTGGTTCCTAGTAATGGGCCCACTGGATGAAAAAGGAAAATGCTTTTTCTTTTCTTAAAGTTATTCATATTTCTATACATATCCATCTGTATTATGCATAGTCTTAATAAAGATTAACTGCCTTGATAATAAATATTACCACCTAATATTTCCTTAATTCTTTCCATGTTTTCCAAAATGATTTTATATACATTATTTTAAGTGACATAACCATCAATAGCTTCCGATCCTTATTCCTACAAAATAAAGCCAAAAGTCCTCGCCACTACCTAAGATCCCTCACAGCCCTGCCTTTCTAGCTTTATTTGCTACCAATCACACACAAAATATTATGTTTCAGCTACACTATTCTCTGAAGATTCTACCTTT
>CM052804.1:37851722-37869449 GCA_028533885.1 Nasua narica
GCATTTGGGGCCTCTTTTAAGAGGCTCTTCTTGAGATGCATAAAAAGTGTCAAAAATGAAAAGCATAAAAAAATCTGAGAAAGGAAGTTAACACGTAGGAGCTGATGACCCAAAAGCACACTTTCTGATGTGTATCCTTTATAATATTTTTCATTTGACTTTAATTTTTGCACATCTGATTTTTCTTTCATTTAATTTTCTTACTTCCTTAATCCAAGAAGAATAATTCATCGGATAAGAGTAAAACTGAACACATTCACAGAGCAAACGAAAAACTAAAAAAAGACAACATGCCTTTCACCCTGAAAGTGGGTGAAAAAAATTGATCTCTCCTTTTACGACTAAAAAAAAAAAGTTTCTTAAAAGCCGTCAAATAGAAAACCTGATTTTTTATGTTAAATAAGAAAGGCAGCTTGGAGTTAAGAAGCCAAAGTTTGAAGTCCATTAAGTTTGGCTTTAGTCCCAAATACTATTTATAGGCATAAACAATCATTTAAACTGCGTGTCAATTTCCTTTCCTGAAAAGTAAGGTACCGGTTATAACTGCCAAAATTTAGTGAGCGCTTACTATCCCACGATCTTATAAGGGACAAGCCTTTGTACCTGCATTTCCTCATTTATAAAACGTGGATAGTGATAGAAGGTTCCTGCTAACTCAGGGTCATGGTAAGGATTAAATGAGCCAAGAGGTTAGGTAACTTGCACATCCTCACATAGCTAGTGAAGTAGTAGAGTTGGGTTATATACCCACGCAGTCTGATTCCAGAGACTAAGGATGTAAGCCCAAAAGATATAAGAGGTGCCTGGGAGCTCAGTCGGTTAAGCGTCTGCCTTCGGCTCAGGTCATGATCTCGGGGTCCTGCGATCGAGCCCTCCATTGGACTCTCTTCTCAATAGGGAGTCTGCTTCTCCCTTTGAGTGCTCCTCTCTCTGCTTGTGCTCACTCTCTCTCGAATAAATAAATACAAAATCTTTAAAAAAAAGAGAGAGAGGGCGCCTGGGTGGCTCAGTTGGTTAAGCAACTGCCTTCAGCTCAGGTCATGATCCCAGAGTCCTGGGATCGAGTCCCACATCGGGCTCCCAGCTCCACGGGGAGTCTGCTTCTCCCTCTGACCTTCTCCCCTCTCACGCTCTCTCTCACTGTCTCTATTTCAAATGAATAAATAAAATCTTTAAAAAAGAGAGAGAGAGAGAGAGATAACGTAAGTGAAAGCATTTTGAAACTCAAGTACTTTAGATATGTTAGCCTAAACAGTAAACATGCAGATTTATAAATTTTTGTGCGTCATCTGTCATTTTTCAATCTGCAACAAAGCAACCATTGTGGATAGTCCATTTGTGGATGGTTTAGGTTTACGGGTGCTTTTATTCTAGGCTTTGACAGATGGGATATCATCAGGAAGTTTGTCTTGGACGTTTACATATGCAGCTGTTACATTTTCACACTGGCCCATTTTAATTTGTCTAATATAGGTAGAAAATCATGAAGACCACACAACAAGAGAAAAACGGAAGCTTTACTTGGATAACAGCATTGTAGAATCACAAAATGTATTATGTCTGCATTTAGAGTAATAGAAGAGATCGTACAGAAATCTTTAGCCAAAATATAAACTTGACAATAAATCAGTAAATATTTTCTTAAAAATAAATATGATACTCATTTCAAATTGGGCAAAGTCCTTTGGACTGGTGATTTCCAAGTGAGCCAAGTTTGTTATTAAACACTTTTATGAGTACCATAACTATAAAATTCAGGAATTCAAGGCTATGCTGCTTTAGCAGAAGCAAAGTTTATATCCTCTTAGGCGGAATGTTTTGAATTATGCCCTTGATTGGCTTATAAAGCCTACAAATGACAGTGAGAGGGAAACATGACCCATTTGGAGCTGAGAATCTGTTGCAGAAGAAACATACAGTTTGGGGCGCCTGAGTGGCTCAGTGGGTTAAAACCTCTGCCTTCGGCTCAGGTCATGATCTCAGGGTCCTGGGATCGAGCCCCGCATCGGGCTCTCTGCTCAGCGGGGAGCCTGCTTCCCCCTCTCTCTCTGCCTGCCTCTCTGCCTACTGTGATCTCTCTCTCTGTCAAATAAATAAATAAAATCTTAAAAAAAAAAAAAAAGAAACATACAATTTCCAAAATGCCATACCGGGAGGTAGTAAGACCCCGAAAGAGGTGTTTCATTATCAGTCATTTTAATGGGAGGACTCCCAGGATCTTAGAGTTTATCTTTTGGTCTAGAACCTCAGTCTGGAATCTCTGGAAGAGTATGGGACATCCCGGAGCCGAGCAGCTCATGAGCAGACGAACCAAGAAGGGAGGCATGTTTTCTGAAGCAACTGTTCATACATCTGGTAGCTTCACGTACATCTGGTAGCTCAAACTTTTCCATGAGCAACGTTGAATATACACAGCAGAGTTGCATTACAAACTACAGGAAGGCAATCACCTCCTTTAACACCAATCAGGTTGGATGATACAAGTGGGTTGTGGCTTTAAGACTCAAGAATGGACTTCCAAAGTCAGGCAAACATTGATTATCATCGATATCCTTGGAAATTCGTTGGGGAAGTGTTGCTTCAGAGACCCAAACAGCTCCTTTTAACAAGCACAGCAGAGCAGGTTTTCCTTCCAGAACGGGAAGAGATAGCTGTTTGTTTGGTTGGGAACCAAATTAAGTAATTGGCTTGCATTTATGAGCCGTGTTGTAAGAAAAGCGCACATCCTTGGACACTAGACTCATCCTCGGCTCATGAGATGCTCATGCTTTAAGAACCTTGAGGGAACTCGCTGATTCTCCTTCTCATCTTCTTCTCATGGGGCACATGTTCTTTGAGTCAAATGGCCGGCCTCTCATGGTACTTTTCCATTGTTTTCTCTCCCTCCCTCCCATCCTGTCTCCCTCCTTCCTCACCCCTGCCCTTTTTTTTTTTTTTTGCCCATTCTTCCCTCCCTCCCTATCTCTCTGCATCTACCTTCAACTTGAACTAATTCAATTAGTGTCACTAATAGGGATTCAGTCAGTCTACAGATGTTTGTTCCTACCATGTAAAAAGTACCGGATAAGTCAGTTCTTAATGTAAAAGTAACTATTCCTGGTGGTTAAAAACTCAGAAACCCTACTGCCTGGGTCTAAATCTGGTCCAGCCCCCAATAAGCCCTGTGACTCGGGACACACACGACTTAAATTTCTCTGCGCCCTAGGTTTCCTCTCCTATAAAATGGGTATGGTAAAAATAGGACCCTTGTTGTGTGATTGGTATGAGGATTAAGTGAATTGTAATATATTTCAGATGCTTAGGACAGAACAAGGCAAGTACATATAGGAGGATAACTCTTGTTATGTGACATCCCTGTCCTTCAGGTCTCTCAGAGAACTCAGTTTTGACAGTTCCAAATAATTGTGCGTGCTAGTTTTAATTTCTCATCTTCTCTCTCCCTTCTTCCTGGCAGAGTTCTGAGACAAAAGGGCTGAATGAGTGTCCTGTACAAAACTGAAAGCAATCGTAATACTTACATAGAGCCCAAAGGCAGAGTGATAGGAGGGGTGCCTCTTCTTACTAGCTGTGTGACCTCGGACAGATTGCTTCGACCTTCTGAACTTGACTATCTCTGCTTGCAAATCATATAGGAAGACAGCCCACCCTGTGACACAGGGTGGGCTGTGAGGATCAAACAAGATCTATGTGAAAATGTTTCCTAAACTGTAAGGTAGCTTGAAAGTGTAAGAAATTGTTACTAATAACCGTAATTTAAACAGAGGCTGAAGCTATTGCTGTGGCTATCAAGAGCGTCTAAAGAAATACAGACAGACATTTTCTGAGTTTCCACAGCAATGCTTCACCATAGAAGTCTGTTGGCAGGGAAGCCAGATTCCCCATTTTTTCTTTACACGTCCACAGTTCTCTGAGAACTCAGGTTTTAGGGAATTTGCAATAGCGTCCTCCATGTTTTCCAGTATTCTGTCGGTGAAAACTACCCATGCTCTAAGATATTTGTTCTAGAATAACCTTGGAGTTGCAGAGATAGGCTCTTGAGGAAAGATTACCTGAGTGTTAAAGAATTTGGGATTCATTTTGGGTTTTGTGTTCAATAGTCACAGGCATGAGATTAAATATCATTCAGATTTTTTAATGAGACAAGTTAGTTTTTTTTCTGGCTTGCCCTACTGCTGCCCTATTTCTTTTTTTTTTTTAATAAAGATTTTTATTTGTTTATTTGACAGAGAAAGACACAATTGAGAGAGAGAGAACACAAGCAGGGGGAGCAGGAGAGGGAGAAGCAGAGTTCACGCTGAGCAGAGAGCCCAATGCGGGGCTCGATCCCAGGACACTGGGATCGTGACCTGAGCCAAAGGCAGACACTTAACGACTGAGCCACCCAGGCACCCCGCTGCCCTATTTCTTTAAAGATGTGAGTTTATCCAAAGGGGAAAACATGATTTTATTGCAGGTTTTTCAGCATTTTAGATGATTTAGTGTCCCAGGGAGATGAGGATTATGATGAACTTGTGCCTGAAATTAAGCACCATCTCATTAAACTAGATTAAACCTTCTCCTGATTTCTTATTATAATGAATTTATATTCACGTATATATTGATAGAAGAAATGAATTTCTCATACAATGAAATACCTGCGTTAGTAAGGATAGACTAAGTTATGCTGCAGTAACATATGAATCCTAAAATCCAGTGGTTTAACACAAGGGTGTATTTCCCTGTGAGCAGGGAGCTCTGTTCCATATTGTTACTCAGAATCCCAAGCTGAGGGCGCCTGGGTGGCTCAGTTGGTTGGGCGACTGCCTTCGGCTCGGGTCGTGGTCCCGGAGTCCCGGGATCGAGTCCCATGTCGGACTCCCGGCTCTGCGGGAGGTCTGCTTCTCCCTCTGACCTTCTCCCCTCTCATTCTCAGTCTCTCTCTCTCTCTAACTAAAAAAAAAAAAAAAATCTTTAGCATCCCAAGCTGACAGATGCTCTTAACATCTCTCCACAGTGGCCATATTGGGGGAAAAAAACCCTAAAGAACATGTACCCATTCTGCTTTGTTTTGCCCAGAAGTGACACTGTTAATTCTATCCATAGCCCCCTGACTAGGACTAGTCACATGTACCATCCAATGGCAAAGGGGGCAGGGAAGTGTGAAAAACACAAGGATATTCAGTTAATGCTAAATATCTCTGCCCCAACCCCCAAACCCCCAGTCAGTAAGATGCTGTCAATCACATTCCAGTATCTTTACCCCTGTCCACCCTGCCCCAGGCCAGTGGAGTGTAGGGAAGAAGCAGGGACTGTGAGGTCAGTCTGAGGTCAGTGAATTCCAGCTCCACCCCATGCTCATTGTGTGAGTTGGAGCAAGTTATTTTGTTTCTCTAACCCTTAATTTCCTCATCTATAAAATGAGGATCCCAACACCTACCTTTTAGGGTTGTTGCAATGATAAGTAATTATCTAGGCAGACCCTTTGGCGAAGACTAATACTCGTTGATTACGATCGCCAGAAGGACAAGCAAATATCTAGGGCAGCAATTCTCAGCTCCCCTACTGCAACACTGCAGGATATCTCGAATGATCTCAGGGAGTGTCGTAACATCTTCAAAATGCTCGCCAACTACAATTGATGTAAATGCCCCTGACTTACTAAATTATCTATAGGTCACTAAAGTGGGATTGGACATCATTCTTGGCGATATATGAGAGAGGTGAAGTTTGTCTTTATTATTCAACCTTTGTCCCCTCCATGATATCCTCTCCCCTACTCCAGGCCCCAGGCTTTGGATCAGCCCGATATGAATCCCAGCTTAGTCACTCTCTATAAGTTGGTGAAGCATTCAGAGCCCAAGTGTCCTCATCATCAAAGTTGGGACAGTCATGGGTACTTCTTAAGGGTTGTTGACAGGATCGAATAAGGCAGGTAAAGTCCTCAGCACAATATAACTAACTGCCCTCTGACTTACTTATTTGTGATCATGCCTGAGCTTTGGAGGAGAGGAGGACAGGAGTGAAAATTACAAGAGTTGTTTCATAAAAATCTCCATGAGATAATGAAAGCCCAAGACAAGGCTGGATTGTAATTTAACTAGCAGAGATGAGCATGTATTGAGGTGAGAGGATTCTTCTACTCCTAGAGATCCAGGATTTAAAAAAAACAAACTTTTTAAAGGATTTTATTTGTTTATTTGAGAGAAAGAGAGTGAGAGGGAGCAAGAATGGGGGGAGGAGCAAAGGGAGAGGGAGAAACAGACTCCCTGCTGAGCACAGAGCCCGACAGGGGGCTCCATCACACTACCGAGAGATCATGACCTCAGCCAAAACTATCTAGGCAACCCCCCAATTTTTTTAATTAAGAAAATTACACATAAGAATTCAGAGTTCTGTTTTCTCTTAAAGAATCAGAAGATCTGTCCCCAATGGCAGCTATTCACCCTCTTTTAGACAAAGCTGTGTTCTCCATTTGCCCCTGTCCCCACCGCTCCCTATTGTTTAACAACTTGCCTATTCCACTGAGCTGCTTGGCCCCTGTAAGCATTTGACTTTATGACTCTTGGACAGTAGGTTCAGGTGATGGTGGCGATAACAGGGTAAAATTGGTGAGCGAAGGAGTTTGTAAGCTATTTTCAGTGATTCGAAAAACCTAACGACAGTGATTCTATTGTTAACCTATAAAAGATTGCCCAGGTTAAGTAAAGCACCAGATTTCTTTACTTTGAAATGGAATTACCTCAACTGGTTAATTGCATCCTCATGAAAGAAGTTTAGACTGGCAAGTAGCGATCATTGATTTTTTATCTATCTATCTATCTATCTATCTATCTATTTATTTATTTTTATTTAAGTAGGCTCCGTACTTGGTGCGGAGCCCAACACAGGACTGGAACTCACCACCCTGAGATCAAGACCCGAGCTGAGATCTAGAGTTGGATGCTTAACTGAGTGAGCCACCCAGGTGCTCCAGTACCACTGATGTTTTGAAAATTGGGAAAGCAGATTATTATTGCTTAATAAATACCAGTGGCTTGATAGACCTGTTTTTTTTTTTTTTTTATTCCAAAAAAATGGGGCCCAAGAAGGAGAAAATGATAATTATAAAAGGTGTCCCTATTGGTAGAAAGGTTGAGAAGATAGCAACTGGCTTTGTCTGTCACTTCTCCACTGGTATTTATCGTCCAAAGTATCAAAAACAGACTATTAATGTTGGAAATACAAGTATCTTATAGTAGATAGAGAAGACATGTAGGGAAAGGCTATGAGGGCTTCTTTTAAGTTCTGGAATTTCATGTCCTTTTAAGACAGGTTCTAGGCTGAACTTCTACTTTTTTTTTAAGGATTTAATTAATTTATTTGACAGAGAGAAAGAGATCACAAGTAGGCAGAGAGGCAGGCAGAGAGAAAGGGGGGAAGCAGACTCCCCGATGAGCAGAGAGCCCGATGCGGGGCTCGATCCCAGGACCCTGAGATCATGACCTGAGCCGAAGGCAGAGGCCCGAACCCACTGAGCTACCCAGACACCCCTGAACTTCTACTTTTAAATAAGACACACTGTTTTGGGCCACTCTGGTGGCTCAGTTGGTTAAGTGTCTGACTTGACTTCGGCTCAGGTCATGATCTCAGGGTCCTAAGATCCAGCCCCACCGTGCGTTCTGTGCTGGGCATGAAGCCTGCTTAAGATTCTGTCTCTTCCTCTCCCACTGCCCCTCCCCCTTCAAAAAAATAATAATAGACGCAGTTTTTAATAAAGGCTCTGTGTTTTTCAAAACGAAGGCAAAATGAAATGCCGTGACCATTTATGACATTGGTATGCTATTAAAACCAGCGTTCCTTGTCTGTGCTAATGTACAAGGTCAGTGGAGTTTGTAAGGGTGAAGAAATTCCCCACTGATGACCCGTAATAGTCAAGAATTGCTATATGTCCTAGAACAAAGCTGATTCATAATTCTACCAGGTAGGGCAAAGGTATTAGGTTGTCAGTTTTTCTTGCCAACTCCTTCCAGCATTTAACAAAACTATTTGGGAATCCTTTGAGAATCACATGAGTTAACGGGAAATTTAACATGAAAATTAATCCTTCTTCCTATCCAACGTCCTCGAATTCCAAAGGCCCAAGGGACCTTAAAGGATTTGCCCAAGGTAACACAGCCAAGACCGGAATTCTGGTCTCCTGATTCCGAGTCCAATCAGATAAGTAAGTTTTTCCCCGTTTCCCCTTCCACGAAGCTATCCCAACCCTCCATTGCGTGAGGGGTGGGTGTTTTTTCCATATAGTCTCCAGGCTTCTCCTTCATTGTCTAAACTTCCAGATTTTCCCAATCCTCCTACCTTGTCCTTACACCGTAAGAACAAATTCTACTCGAAGAAATCCTGAATGAGAATCAAGATCTGAAGGCTTCCCCACACAATCCTGCTGGGGCCTCCAAGAAGACAGAGAAATCTGAAAATCACAGTCTTTAACAGTCTCTCTCTCCATTCCACCCGGAAGTTTCCAAGGAAGCAGAGAGAAGTCTCCAGGAGAATGTGTCTAGGTCTCTATTATACACGAGACCATTGAGATTTCATGCAATCTGCTTATTTCTTCTCTTTGCTTCCACGTCAGTAAGAAGCTTTGAACCACCTGGCTGATGGCAGTTCTGTTTCTCTTGCTGTAGCACATTTAGCTACTGCAATATTAGGCCAAAAATTGTGTTGTTGTTTCTAAGTTAGTGGATGAGCACAGCAGAGACATCCAAGGTGGTTCTGGCCAGGACGACCTCTCTCCCTAACCCATCCCATCTGTGTGGGGCAGCAAAGCAGAGACTCTCAGGGGAGAAGAATGAAGAAAGAACGGAAATGGGGAAGGTCGATGATAATTCAGAAGAGCTGAAATTTAAAATGGAGGTAAATGAGAAGAGTACAGGCTGATTCATAATTAATGGAGCTGGATCTAGGCAAAGGACTGCGCCAGAAGGGTAAAGGCTGTCCGTGAGCAGAGCCGCTCGTGAGCCCGGGTTCCCTGCCATTTTCGTCTCCATCTCCACGCAAGGCTCACAAAGTCTGTGACTGTGTCACCAAACCAGGATGAGATGAGAAAAATAAGGACATATGCTGACTTTTTCACAATGCTAAATTTATTCTGTTTAAAGGAATGCCTTATATTCTGAGATTATATCCGTCCTTTTTTTAGTCCTAAAACATTTCTTTCATGAGATTACAGTGAAAGTAGATGGTAATTGATATTATTTATGTGCTTCCTTGGCAACTTAGAAACTGATCACTCTATGTTCAGTTCCCCTTGTCATTTTGGTATGGCACTGACTCGTGAAACCCAAATGTGTCTATTCATCTCCTCCTTAGAAGAATACAGACTCAATGGTAAATGGTGACCAATCTTTTTGGAACCGACCTCCATTAATTAACATACCCTTCCAGAAGGCTTAACAGAATTTTACTTTTCCTTCTTAATAGCGTTTTCCATAAAAATGTTCTGCAAGGATATCAAATTAGTCATAATAACTACCGTTCAGTGCCTAATGAAACACTTCTTCATAACCTCTGACAATTTGACAGAAGTGAATTTAATAATAGCAATAAATACATATGGGACTACATAAACCAAGGAAGTCCTAATGCAAAACTCTGGCTGTGTGAGATGGTATCTCGGCTTGCTCATCTGAAACGAACCAAGAAATCAATTACAATGATGATCATAGCAATAAGGAAAAAAAGATCAAAACAAAATTCATGCTCTCAGAAAGAACACCTTTGTTCTTTTTACCCAGTGTTTACTTCTCCAAGGCAGGAGCCCACAGACTAAAGGAAGCACCACAGAGAAGGCACTGTTCAGAATGAGGGGTGGGCGACCCCACTATGAAGAAGGCAACATGGCTTCCCCCAGGGTAAACCCTCTCAGCCCTTTACATTATGTGGCAACACCATGCATACGCACATTACTCCAAAACTTCCTAAGTAGAGAGTAGGCTTAAGACCAATGGTAGTGGGATGCCTGGGTGGCTCAGTCAGTTGAGCGTCTGCCTTTGGCTCAGGTCATGATCCCAGGGTCCTGGGATCGAGGCCCTCTTCGGGCTTCCTGCTCAGCAGGGAGCCTGCTTCTCCCTCTGCCTGCCGCTCCCCCCTGCTCATGCTTTCTCTCTCTCTCTGACAAATAAAAAAAAAAAAAAAAGACCAACGGCAGTATTCTCAGTCCTAGGCAACCTTCCAACCTAGCCTCACCTGCCTTCCTCTAAAGTGGAGGCAGATTCTCCTCCACCCTCCGTTCTTGTCTGAACCTCTTCACCTCCCAGCACCGCCCATCTCAGGAGGAGTTTGCCCAGGATGGGCTTATGACACATGCCACTGCTCCCCATCTCCTTCTGGGAAATCACTGGCCCCAGCCCAGAGTACTTACAGAGCTGTGTCTCTTTGAGGATCTTCATTCTTTACGCACAGCTAAAAGCAAACACAAGGGCAGTGAGTTTGCCTGCCTTTCTGAGGCTGTAGATAAACATTTTGAATGCACCAAAGTGGCTCAAGAAATAGGAAACTCAAATGGCTGTCAATCTCCTACTGAGAAAAATACTCATTCATACAGAGATGGTTGGAAATACAGACATCTCTGCACGCGGACAGGTCTTAGGTCTTCGGCCATATTAATCATCTCTATTGAACGTACAGAGATATAATTCTTAAATCAAAATGCTTCCAGGCTTCTTAGGTAGTTGAATATTTCTTTTTACTCCTTTTCTTTCTTTCTTTCTTTCTTTCTTTCTTTCTTTCTTTCTTTCTTTCTTTCTCTCTCTCTTTTCTTTCTTTCTTCCTTTCTTCCTTTCTTTCTTTCTTTCTCCACCCGCCCCCCACCCACCCCAGGACAAAATTTGCTTTGGATTGGCACCAGGGGGTGGGTGAATTTCTTCTCTGGAGACGCGTTGCCCTGAATCACAGGCAGTTATCATATGTTTCAAGAAGAGTGCGTCTTGCCGCGTAACTGACAAGCCTAGACCATACAGGGCTTTTCTTAAAGGCTTCCTGCCGCATTTGCCTCCCTTTGGCACTGGAATAACTGGTGGGGCCAAATGCATATCATTAACCTATACACACACGTACTCTGCACCAAGCTAACCAACAAGGTGAACCGTGCAATAATTCAAGCTCTAGCCCCCTGTGGCCGTACTCAGAAGGTGGGCAGCAAGGGCCATTTTTTTAATGTGGATCTCTGAACCCACAACAGATGTTTCTCTGTATATTTATTTATTGTACTGAAGGTACCATAGCAACAATAAAAGGCAATTTAAAGGGAAGAAAAATCAGCCCCCAATCCCCTACCCCAACACCACAGCTATTTTCACCCAGGTTTTGTCCCGAGGACTTTTCATTCCTTGTTAGAGCTGTACTCAGAGTATTTGTACAATTTTTGTTCCTTTGAGCAACTTCCATTTTAGATCTCTAGAGCGATCAGAGTGCCCAAGTATGGTTCCCAACTCCATAGTCACTTACACAGTTCTCTGCCTGTATTTAGATGACTTTTTACCTACATAGCTTAGAATACTTAGATACCTTCATTATTCTTTTTCTTCTAGCAATCAGTCCAAAGCACAACGTCAGAAAGATCACAATACACGCAGCAATAATGGGTTCTATTGGCACAGAAATAGTTCTATCTGTTGGAAAGGCAAACACAAGGAATAAGAGCTAATATTTATATGAGTTTGGTTTATATAATTCTACTATGTCCCCACCACGGTGCCTTATGCTTAACATAGATAATCCCCTTAATTAAAGCCTTCAAACAACCCAAGAAGGTAGGTATTACTCCCTCATGTTGTGGGTGAGGAATCACTGATCCAAAGTCCCAGAGCTAGTAACTAGCAGAGATAGGGTTTGGATCCATTCCTTTGGGGAAGGCTAATTTATTGTAATGGGAATAACTCCCCCAAAGCAAATAGTCAGACCATTTTGTGCTTTCCTCATCCACATTTTTTTGCCACACAGAAAGCAGAAATAGGCTGAAATCAATGGTTTTTCCTGCACTTTGAAAAGCCCCAAAGATATTCGGAGATACGACCACGGGGGACAAAAGAGGGAAGAAGGACTTAAAAGCAAGAAGAGGAAAAATTACGGCTGTCATTTTTACAGCCATAGGGCTGTACGGTCGGCTCAGTCCAAAGAGCACACAACTCTCCATCTCAGGGTTGTGAGCTCGAGCCTCATGTTGGGCATAGAGACTGCTTAAAAATAAGATCTTTTTTTTAAAGATCTTATTTATTTATTTGATGGAGAGAGAGAGAGAGAACACGAGCAGGGTGCCCAATGAGGGGCTCGATCCCAGGACCCTGAGATCATGTCCTGAGCCAAAGGCAGAGGCTTTAACCCACTGAGCCACTCAGGCACCCAGAGATCCACAAAGATATTTAAACGACCCCGTCAAAGCCCCTGGATTCACCTTAGGAGGGGGAGGGGCTCCAATCTTGGCTAAGATAATATTTTAGGAATTTATAGGAAATAAAAAGTGTGCTATTTATCACACAATTGAGTTCATAGATTGAGTGTAGTCAAAACATTTTTACTGAACAACTGCTGTGTAGTAGGCTGTGCTCAGCCCTGCCAAAAATAGGCCAGACATGGAAGCCTCCTGCCTTCATGGAGCTCACATTCTAGTCGTGAAGACAAACATTAAACCAACAAAAGCTACAGATTGAGATCAGTGTTATAAAGGACATGGGTTCAGTTGATGGTACACAAGGGGCAAAAGATGGGGAGGAGGGGAAGAGAAGAGTTTAAATAATTCTCATTTTGGGACGCCTGGGTGGCTCAGTTGGTTAAGCAGCTGCCTTCGGCTCAGGTCATGATCCCAGCGTCCTGGGATCGAGTCCCGCATCGGGCTCCTTGCATCGGGCTCCTTGCATCGGGCTCCTTGCATCGGGCTCCTTGCTCAGCAGGGAGCCTGCTCCTCTCTCTGCCTCTGCCTGCCTCTCTGCCTGCTTGTGTTCTCTCTCTGTTAAAATAAATAAATAAAATCTTTAAAAAATTAAAAAATAAATAAATAAATAATTCTCATTTCAAAGCCCAAGGCCTCTATTCCTCAATATTATAAAATAGGATTTATCCCCCCATAATTGTAGGTCACAATAACCACTTACTTTTCATTTGTTTTCCTCTTTATTATGTTTCCTGCTTAGGGTAATTGAGGGAGTAAGTAGAGTAAGTATCCTTTACTCTCACTCTCTTTCGGCTGTTACTAAAAATTTTTCTCACGAGGGTGTGAGTTGCACCAATACTCAGGAAAAATTCTCCTCTGTGGGCCTTCTGGTTAGCTAGCCCTGAGAGACACCACAGGGCCCTTACCTTCTTAGGGACCCTTTCCACTTTCAGTGCCAAGGAACCATTGGGAAAAGAAATCAGAAATCAGTCACAAATCTGAATATTTTTACCAAGTTGAATAAAACAAAGCCACTCATGGGAGCTTTCACTCCATAAACAAGCTGAAAACTGCCTGACCCACTGGCTCAATTCGGATTCCGAGTTTCCTACGGGAGTGACTTTGGCAAGCCTAAGTCTAAGGCCCCTAGATTCACCCTCTGAGGGGGAGGGGCTCAATCCCGGCTAAGATAATATTTTAGGAATTTATAGGAATTTATAGGAAATGAGAAGTGTGCTGCATCTCTCCTGCTGTCCTGTTTTACTCTCTTGGTATTTTTTTTCCCTCCATATTTATTAGGTAAAATAATCCCAACACACAGGCTACACTCTCAGGCCTAAGAGCCACACTTTCACTTCCAGCTATGCATGGCCTCATTTAGAAACTACCTTACTGAGCAACAAAGCCTGGAGAGGCTCACAGCGAACATATTTAGCCTGAGCCCCAGCAGCAGAGCACTTAATGCTCTGAAGACAGCCCACAGCCGAGGAAATAATAGAGCGGGAAGAAATCAGAAAAACAAGTTGGTTTGGAAGAGCTCCACCCAAAACAGGATCCCGCCCACCCAAAGGCCAAGTTGCCAAGCTAGCATCCTGCCTGCCACACGAGCTGTATGGTTTTTTTTGGGTGGGGGGGTTTGTTGTTGTTGTTGTTTTTATGGCACAGAGAACTTGTGATTCCTCCTAACCAAGAGGGATATAATGCCCTGATCTCCGTGCGTAATTTTCACAACAGGTTAGAATGCCGTGGCTGGAGGTCCCCACCATCCATGCTTTGGAGGGGAGGTGAATAGGCAGGGCTTCTATAGGGGCCTCCTCCTCCCCTTGAGGGCGTGGAAATAAGCCCCGGCTCACATCGTCCAACACTTCTGGCAGGGGTTCAGTTGGCTTCCCAGGAACTAGCAAGAAAGGCAATGTGTGGGCACAGGGAAGCAAACGACAAAGTGAATAATGTTCTAACAAGAAATAGGAACCTCAGCTTGTTTGGCTGCTCTTAGCATATCGGCCTCGGACCAGGAAATGTGTGCGTGAGCATTTCCAGCATCTGTGACTGCAGGTATCTTGCCTTTCTCTTTTTCGTTTTTTTTTTTTTTTCCAGAAGAATCAAATTTTATTTCAACGGATCCACATTATCCAATTAGAAGGAGAAAGGGCTTATTACATGTATCCAAATTAAGGCTTTCTTTTTTTTTTTTTAAAGATTTTATTTATTTATTTATTAGGAAAGAGAGAGAGTGAGAGAGAGAAGGTCAGAGTGAGAAGCGGACTCCCCATGGAGCTGGGAGCCCGATGTGGGACTCGATCCGGAACTCCAGGATCATGACCCGAGCGGAAGGCAGTTGCTCAACCAACTGCGCCACCCAGGGGCCCCTAAATTAAGGCTTTCTAACTGGAAAATTAACTTGGCTTGCCAGAGTTTGCAGGTGACATGAATGGTATGTCTCTCAACTTTATAATTACAGTTTTAACATGAAAGCAAACTTTAAAGAATTTTCTTTAGTGTGTTTTTGCCTGTATATTCAGCAACTAAAATCGATAGTTAAGGGTCTTAATAAATGGTTGTTTCCAATTAAGAGAGATGTTATCTAAGAAAACTATGTTAACCAAACTTTCGGAATCTGTGTCAAAAAGGAAGTTATTTTTTTAAAGATTATTTATTTATTTATTGGACACAGAGAGAGAGAGAGAGAGAGAGAGATCACAAGTAGGCAGAGAGGCAGGCAGAGAGAGAGGGGGAAGCAGGCTCCCTGCTGAGCAGAGAGCCCAATGTGGGGCTCGATCCCAGGACCCTGAGATCATGTCCTGAGCCAAAACCAGAGGCTTTAACCCACTGAGCCACCCAGGCGGCCCAAAAAGGGGTTATTTTTGAACCTGGATTCATAGCAGCAAAGAATAAGTGACAGGCTTGATGGCTGCCAGTTTCCAGCTCCGGAAATTTCCAGGGCTGGGGCATTGTCTAAAGAAGTCCTCAAGACTCAACATCCTCCACGGGCCTTTTCTGCTGTGTTTAGACTGTGGCTTTCTTTATCCTGCTACCAAGATGATTGTTCCTATTCCAGCGATCACAACTGTGCTCTTGAAAATTTCTCTTTGTGCTGCTCACCTCAAGGTCAATGTTGCCCCCAATCACCCAAAGTAAGTGGAGGTGTGGGAACACTGGTCTGCATTCCATTCGCTCTCTGGCCTCATTTCTTTCTGTCTTCCTCGTTCTCTCTGCTCAGGTCCCCTTTCTCTTTTTGTATGAATGAGAAGTATGAGGAGGGAAGAACACTTGGAATTTCATTTGTTCCCTGTTACTTATTTGAGGGGTGAAAAATCTGGGATTTTTCTGAAATAAATTTCAGAGCCAGGACTGATTTTAAAGACTCATTTTCTTATCTATCATTCTTTCTCTTTGTGTTTCTGACTTCTCTTTTTGTTTGTCACTAGGCTGTAAACTCCAAAGTCCAGTTCCTACGAACCTTGTCGCCTAGGAGAATTCATGAAAGGTACTCTTCCCTGAAAGCTAACCAGAGTTGTCTTGCACCACTTGGTTCTAAAAAGGATCTTTGCTCAAAAAGCAGTGCTTTATTTGGAATGGGTATCTGAAATGGAAGAACGGGAATTCTTAGCGGAAATTCCTTGGATAGGGATGACTCTCCAAAGAAAATCATGGCTACTAATTATAATTGTCATCATGATTGGTTGCCACAAAAACATTTATGAAAACCTATTCTGACTTTTTTGCCTGCTATTACTTGAAAAGAGAGTTACCTCGGACGATGAGGTGAAAGTCCTTGGTCTCCATTTGCAGAGATGAATTTGCAACGCAGCTGTAGGTTCCGTTGTCAGATTTCTTGACTTTGGTGATTGACAGTTGAAGAGACTCACTTGTCTGATGGACTTGGTAATTTTTCTCTAAATTCAGGATGTTACTGTTTTTGTACCACATCATTTGAGGCTGGGGGTTGGATTTCACGCTGCAAACCAGCTTCACATCATTGCCTTCCTCAGCTGTTTGGAAGTCCTCTCCACTTAGAATGGGAGGAACTGCAAGACGCAAGCATTTAGGTTCAATTACCAGATAAGCAGTAGTTTACTGTTAACGTTCAAGATCTTCTTCACTCTATCTCACGTAGCCATTCATCCATTTGACAAAAATTTATTGAGTACCTACTCAGTGCCAAGCGCTGGACTAGGAACCAGGGATACAATGGTAAATAACATCACATCTATCCAGTTCTAAACCTCATAGAACTTTTAAGTGGTAGAGAAGATGAGCCATGAAACAAACGTCTATAATAATGAATCTGGGGCGCCTGAATGGATCAGCCATTTAAGCAACCGACTCTTTGTTTTGGCTCAGGTCATGATCTCATGGGTTGTGGATCAAACCCCGGAAGGAGTCCACATGAAGATTCTCTCCCTCTGACCCGCCCCCCCACTTGCACACACAAGCACTCTCTCTCTCAAATAAATAAATCTTTTTAAAAAAAAGATAATGAGGGGCATCTGGGTGGCTCAGTCAGTTAAGTGTCTGCCTTCCACTCAGTTCATGATCCCAAGGTCCTGGCTCCGTGCTCAGCAGGGAATCTTCCCTTTCTCTCTCTGCCTCTCCCCCGACTTGTGCTCTCTCTCTCTGACAAATAAATTAATAAAATCTCTTTAAATAATTAACTAATTATAAGTCTTTGCTCTCTGAAGCCAGTCTGCACTAATACATTGGAGAGAACAGCACGAAATGAAGAAAGCGGGAATTGCGGTTGTCCCTAATTCCGTCTCTGTCACTAACTGTGACCTTATGTGTGGTCAGTATGTGAAACATACTGAACTGCTAAGCTACTGCTCAGTTTCCTCATCTAAAAAGTGGGATAATACCTCTACCCTCTGTAAAGATTCAACGAGATAATGCCTGTAAAGAACTTACCGCAGTGCTAGTCCTATTACTGTGGTATCCGTGGTAGTGGCAGTGGTGGCCATGGTGGTTTTGAGGTGTCCTTACACCCCTATTTTCGTATTTTATCTAACCACATTTGCCCTGGCCACATTTACTAGTGCATACTTGCATTTCCTCCGTGATCCTCTAAAAATAATGTCCTCCTCCCCGAAGGTGCTCCAATCATGGCAACTTTGACGTCTACAGAAGCTGTGACCCTCTGAGTCTCTCTCATCCCTCTGTGTGTGCAAGTCCTTACTCCCTCCATGATAAGGGCAGGCGTAGAGACATAGATACTTGAACACATTTATCTTCGCCAAATAATTCCAACCCTCTTCCTCACCGGAGTGTTCCAACATCTAGGAGGAGAAATGGCTGAGCAGGCTTTTTCTCCTCCATGCCCGGTGCATTTTCTTTCAAGGTGCAGAAGA
>CM052804.1:37869949-37889930 GCA_028533885.1 Nasua narica
GGTTCTATCATTCACAGTTAAAACAGAAGCTGGGAGGGCAGGAAGAAAGTAGTGATCCAAAGTGAATGATCTAAACGATGTAAACGGGGGATTGGTTAAACAAATCATGTTACACCCGTACAATGAAATACTCTGCAATAATTAAAAACAGTCATATTGATCTATATGATTTTACAAGGGGAAAAGTTCCATAATGTCTTATTAACTAAAAGATGGAAAATGTTAAAATGATGGTTACCAGATTTTGCTGTACATTGGAATCACCTAGGGATCTTTAAAAACACTGATGCTTGGCTCCCATCCCCAGACATTTTGATTAATTGATATGAGTGCAATCTGGGCATTGCATTTGCAAAACGCCTTTGGGGGATTCTAATATGCAGTGAAGTTTGAGAACTACTATGTACAGAATTGCCCCAGTTACACACACACACACACACACACACACACACACACGCATGCATGCATGTACACACACATGCATTTAAGAGGAAAAGTCTTGGGAAAAAATTCTCAATGTGTACACTGAATAGGATTGATTAAAAATAGAGAAAAAAGTAGAGAAACGCTTTCCAGACTTAAATTGTTTACTTCAAGGGGTTGAAAGTGGCAAAGGAAGGGCATGGGAGTGGGGAAATACACACGAAAAAGGGTTGATAGCAACGTTGAAAAATACGACACAACATTAAATGAACAGGCAGAATGTAAATTACATCTCTAGTAATTACTATAAGTGTATAAAAATTGAATATGCAATTGAATATGGGCAAAAGTTGATTTGAAAAGGTTTCCGATTAGGTGGTGGGATTGTGGAAAATTTGGTCTCGCATTTCTGATGTTTGAATATTATTTTGGCAGCGTAGTAAAATAATTGATGTTTAAACAGCTGTGGTCTGCACCACAATCGAGTTGTTGTAGAACGGATTATCAGGATATATAGCAGCTGGTTTTCATCTCTGGTTTTCAGAAATCCACTCGCTGTAACATACCGGAATTTCAGTTCTTACTTCCCTCCTTCAGAAGCAAGTAACAAAAGCAAAAATTGACTTTAACTGCACACACTTGCCCCCGACATGACATTTGTTAATATAGTCTGTGGTCACATGAACTTTTCCTTTAAAATGCATAAACTACTGGTGAAAATGATGTGATTGCCGCCTAGTATTTTTTAAAAATCTGGAAGAATATATATCAAAATGTTGTTGAGTGGTTATCTCTGGATGATGGGATTTAGTTTTCTTTACTCTTTTTTTTTAAGATTTTATTTATTTATTTGACAGAGAGAGACACAGCAAGAGGGAACACAAGCATGGGGAGTGGGAGAGGGAGAAGCAGGGGGAGTGGGAGAGGGAGAAGCAGGCTTCCCACAGAGCAGGGACCCTGGGACCATGACCTGAGCCGAAGGCAGACAGTTAACAACTGAGCCACCCAGGCGCCCCTATTCTTTTTTTTTTTAATTAAAGATTTTATTAATTTTAGAGAGGGGCGGACAGAGGGGTAGATTGGGAGAACACACGCACACGTGGAATAAAGCCAAAAAACATGCACATGACAGAGAGAGTGAATCCCAGGCAGACTCCCCGCTGAACTTGAGTCTGAGCCTGACACAGGCCGATCCCATGAAATCAAGAGTCAGATGCTCAACTGACTGAGCCACCCAGGTACGCCTTCTTTTTATATATTTTTATATAAATTTTGTATATAATATATATGTTTTGTATATTTTATAATGTATATATAATATATATTCTTTTATATATTTCCTAATTTTTTTTACAAGAACTGTGCATTACTTTTAAAATTGGAGTTTGTGGAGGGAGGGGATCTACTTCTAGGTTGGGGTAGAGAACAAATGCAGAAAAGATTTTCCTATAAGTGGGTAGGCTCACATAAACGGCAGAATGTATTGTGATTGTCATTAGTAATGAAATGCATTAAAAAGTAAAAAAAACCTTCCGGCTGTGTCTCTGGAGAGAATAGATTATTTACTCTGTCTTATAGTATCAGAACCATAAAAATATTTTTCCACCGAATGTCTTATCATGTGGTCCGACTCCTCTACTCTGAGCCATACCGGCTGTGTATTTGGTGATTTGGATTTTCCCAGCGCCCGCTGATCAGGTTTTAATTGGAAATGTTGGTTTACAAAGAGACCAAAGGAATATTAACTTACTTGTCACCTCACATGGCAGAAACAAAATCACCAAGAGAAGAAATCTGCACGTTCTCATGAGGCCACTGAGGTTCCACGCCATCTTTAACAAATTTACGTCTGCTCTGCTGGGGGAGAAAGGATGTATTTGGTTCTGTACTTTGGTCTATACTGAGTTTATGAACCTTCCTTTTGTCTATTATGCATTTAAAATAAAATCCCAGATGAGTCATCTGAGCTGTACTCTTTCTAGTTTTTAATTAAACAATCCTGATTACTGAGTTCAAAGTACTTCTAGTATTAAGGATTTTTTTTTAAAAGGCAAGGAAAAGAAAACTACAAGGAAGTAGGCTATAAGATAAAGGGCAGCTATATTGTAGGACAGCCCAGGGGAAGGTAGAACCAGTCTTCCTCTGAGAAATTGATACAATGTTATTTTAATAGAAAGAGAGAAGAAACTTGCTTCATCCACAGACAGTCTCTACTGAGCTGCCATAATTTTGATTTTGAAAGCCTCTCTTGGGCCATTGTTATAAAAGTTGCTCTCTGCTAAAGAGAGTTTTTAAGACTGCTCCAAATCTCACAGACTCAGATGGCTCATACCTTAGAAAAGACTCAGCTGCAATATGGTCTCTAGTCTGAAATCACATTAATCTCTCTGCTTTCCCCCATCCTACCACCCTCATCCCCCTTGGAATACACGTTCCGCTTAACCCAGTATAGAGTAAAAATAATAGATAATAAAATCCTCCTTTTCTTTTTTCTATGCTTTTGTTGCTGCTAGCCCTCTCCCTAGATACTTTCCACTTCATCTGGGAAAAACATCTATGTGTTAGCTCCTTTCAAGACTACCACTACAAATATGGTAGAAACACATGTTAAGTGCTTTCTGTGCAGCAGGTACTGTGCTGAAAACTCTATGGACGTTATTTCAATCTCAGTGAAGTCCCTAAAAGCTCTTTTGAGGTCATTGCTAAAGGTTTGGAGACATTATATAATTTGCCCAAGGTCCCGAAGACGGGAAATGTCAGGGCTAGGATTCGAACCCCGGACTCCCAAGGCCAGGCTCTTAAGCACCCTACTGCATAGACTGATATTTTCCTCCTTTAAGAAGCCGCCATTAATCCCTTCTGAGCCTTGGCCTCTCCACAGATATTAGCGACTTGAAGTTTTGTCCCTCTAATATTTATTAGCCTTCAAGAGCTGGAGTGTAATTCAAATATTAACCTGCTTTGGATTTCAGTAGGCAGGCTCTGCTTCTCACCCTCCCAGGCTGTCCTGACAGGAGCAAGCTTCATTCCTGTCAGACTCACACTTTTTGACCGGCAACCCTACGTCAGTATTTCAATAAGATACAGTTAGTACTAACATCAATTCTCTTGGGATGCCTGGGTGGCTCAGTTGGTTAAGCATCTGCCTTCAGCTCAGGTCATGATCTCAGGGTCCTGGGATCAAGTCCTGCATCAGGAGGGAGCCTGCTTCCCCCTCTCCTCCCCGTGTATGCTCTCTCTCGCTATCTATCCATCTCTCTCTCTCAAGTAAATAAAATCTTTTTTTAAAAAAATCAATTCCTTCATAATTTTAAAACCTTGCCAAAAAGGTTTCTATCATAGCACTGTAACAGTGATGATCAGAATTTGGTCATTAATAGCTTTTTCCCAAGCACTGTCCACTGTAGGTCCCTAATAAGATCTGAGAATCTGGACTCCCTGGCAGACCCTACCTGACCCTGTTAATTAAGGAGGAGGATTAATGTCACCCCTTCCCTTCCACCATACCAGACAGCATCCTTTCAAAATGAATTTCCCTTACTTGTTTTTAATTTTCGCGACTCGCTACTTTCTATACAAGACAAAGATTGACTGCTTACCTGCTGAGCTCTGAGAAGCTGACTTTCTTGGCCAACTGTTCCTTCATCTGGATCCTTGAATCCTTTCCCTGTTACCATCTTTATACTACTTGAATTTAAACACTTTATGACAGTAGGGTCAAGTCAGCAAAAGAGATTGAGTTCAAAGTCTGTTTCCTTTTATGGATTCTTAGAGAAGACACAAACTAGGAAAGACATATTCAGATCTAAGTTTTCACATGTCCCTAAATTACTAGGTGGGGCCAGATATTGCTAACAGGGATGTAATCATGCCAGGAAAACCTGACCTTGTGCAAAAATGTGCAGCATATTTCACCGAACATTGCCATGTTCAAGTTAGATAAGGCACCGGACTTAGGTTGCCAGTGGCAAATAATACTTTCCCAGCATTATTTAGGTTGTGGAATCTTCCAATATTTTGGCTGCTATGAAAAACAACCCTCTCCTCAGACTTGCCCCGTTATCATTCTCAGGCTGTCAGATTATCAACTTGAACATGGAGGCCAAAATATTGGAAGATTCCACAACTTAAATCATGCTGGAAAAGTATTACTGGTCACCAGTAACCCATGTTTGCTGCATAAGCTGTACTAAGCCAAGCACGACAGGGAGAAGGGTTTTGGGTTTTTTGGTTTTATTTTTTTGTACAACACTTAGAAATGATTTCTTTCCAATGTCTTTAGAACACAGTTCAGAGCCCTGCAAGGATAAAGAGAACTAAAAAGACATTTTAAATTTCATTCAGTCATTTTCTTGGCAGTATTATTATTGGTTTTATTATTTGAAATTACTTTCCTTACAGTGCAGGATAAACACATTTTTGAGTTAATAACATTAAGAATCAAGAATTTCAGGAGTGCCTGGGTGGCTCAGTTAAGCATCTGCCTTCGGCTGAGGTTGTGATCCCGGAGTCTCGGGACTAAGCCCCACCTTGGGCTCCCTGCTCAGCAGGAGGGGGAATCTTCTTCCCCTTCTCCCTCTACCTCTTCCCCTTGTTTCTGCTCTCTCACTCTATCAAATAAATAAATAAGTAAATCTTAAAAAAAAAAAAAGAATCAAGAATTTCAGTATAAGAGAGGAAAAAAAGAGACCTAATCAGAAAATCAAAGAACAAAATAAAACACTGTAATGGTAAACAGACTTGAAAATTATTTTTTTAAAATATTTTACTTATTTATTTGACAGAGAGAGATCACAAGTAAGCAGAGAGGCAGGCAGAGGGAGAGGGGAAGCAGGCTCCCCGCTGAGGAGAGAGCCCGATGTGGGGCTCGATCGCAGGACCCTGAAAATAATTTTATTTTATTTTATTTTTATTTTTTAAAGATTTTATTTATTTATTTGAGAGACAGAGAAAGTGAGAGAGAGCATTAGAGGAGAGAAGGTTAGAGGAAGAAGCAGACTCCCCGCGGAGCTGGGAGCCTGATGTGGGACTCCATCCCGGAACTCAAGGATCATGACCTGAGCTGAAGGCAGTTGCTCAACCAACTGAGCCACCCGGGTGCTCCCTGAAAATAATTTTAAACGTGCATTTTTTTTCTAGGTGTACAGCCTAGAATGGCTAGAAACATTGCCAGCCTGGTAGAAAAGAACACTCCCAGTACCTAGAATCTGGGCTTTAATATCATTCTTCACGACAATGTTTCTTGAAGAAACAGCTGATATCAGGTCTGGTGCCGAAGTATAAAGTGAACCAAGGAGATCTCAAAACAGAAGGGAAGAAAGTTTTTGAAGATTAATGAGCTCCTATACAACAAGGAGAAGTTTTATCCCTTTGAGACCCTCACGTGTTTGGGGAATCCTTATGTTACACTCTCAAGAATCAGCAATTGAAGGGAACTCTTTTATTAGTTAAAAAATACATATATTTATGATGTTGTCACTCTGAGCTATACAGTGGTATCTGGCTGGCACTATCGTTCTCATTTATACAAGAATTGAATAAAAGAAGATTTATGGTTATCTGCACGTTTTACCACGGTGATGAAGCATACCACAGATCTTGCTAGTCGTGGGACTTCAACAAGTTATTGAACTTCCATGAGGCTCAAGTTCTTTGTCAATGCAGTGGGAACAATCGTAGTGCCCTCCCTACAAAAGTCGCTGTAAGGAGTAGGTAAAGTATGTGAAGTAGCCACACAGTAAGCTCTTAATTAGCAGTAGCTATCATTATTATTAATCCAGGCTGGGCAGGTCATAATGAATAAACACAGCCTCAGCATATAGCATTGTTCCAGAAGAATCGTGATCAAGAGCGGTTTCTGTGACTGATTTGCAAGCACCATCTAAACGAGTTTGGGGTTTGCTACTCTGCAGATCGTCATGATTTGGAAGTCAGTTTAGCAATGAACTGATGATATCTTGGTTCTGGGTCCCTCTGGGGCAGACTCTGAAGACAGAAGCTTTGGCTGCAAGTAGTAGTTTATTTTTTTATATTTTTTTAAAGATTTTATTTATTTTATTTTAACAGAGAGAGAACACAAGCAGGCAGAGAGGCAGGCAGAGGCAGAGAGAGGAGCAGGCTTCCTGCTAAGCAAGGAGCCCAATGCGGGACTCGATCCCAGGACGCTGGGACCGTGACCCGAGCCGAAGGCAGCTGCTCAACCAACTGAGCCACCCAGGCGTCCCAGTAGTAGTTTATTTAAAGGTGATCGAAGGAAGCACAGTAAGGAAGTGAAGTAGGGAAGGTGTGTTAATGAACAGGTTAGTGCTGCGAGCGACCGTCACTAGTAGGCCCCTTGAGACGCTCTGTGGAGCACGTTTTAGAATCAGCTCATGAGGGGAAGGAAGCTTGGGTGTATATCCACTAACTTCTTTCCATCATTCGCTAAGGAACACTCTCAGGGTACTAACTCCCCAGTGTCCCCAGCCCATCCTATGAGGGTGGAGTCCACTTTTTGGATCCGGCCATTAAGATTCAGGGAGAGACACTCAGAAAGTCACCTGTTTGCTTTGGGGGAACTATTGGCAGGTGACCTCTAGGCAGGCCAAGGGCATTTGGGCAGGGCACCAACAGCAACTTCTATTTCTAAATGATATTGGGAAATAATGATTAATTATTCTTAGGTGTGATAAAAGAATTGCAGCTATGTAGGAGAATGTCCTAATTCTTAGGAGATACCTGCTGAAATATTTATGAGTTAAGTGTCGCAAGGATTGCAATTAACTCTCCAATGATTCAGCGAAAACAAACGCACATGCGCGTGCGCACACACACAAGCAAATAATGGCTAATATTCACACCTACTGAATCTAGACTCTAGATAGGGTTAAATAGTTACTCGGTTTCAATTTTTCTGTGTATTTGACATTTTCATAAGTCAATGTTGAGGGAATGTATTAAATAGATATTTATCCCCTATGTGCTGAGTACTCGAAACGGTGGGAAGGCCAGTGCTGTCCAAGCCAATACGGTGTCTTTATCATGAATAAATAAAAGATTGGACTTTTCAATTCACTATTCTGACGTCTGTGGAAAATTTGCTTTACTGACTATACAAATCTCTGACGTCTACAAGATGAATGGTGCTCCCCCAACTCCACAACATTAAGTTGGTACTCGGAGAGATACAAAGAGTGCAAAACAAAGCTCCTCGTCTTGAAGGGCCTGACGTTCTAGAAGGGAAGGTTAATAATGGGTAGGAGCCCATGAGAGTGCCCTCAGTGTTGGAAAGAGTTCAGATTTTTCAAAAACGATATCATGGCGCCCCTTCTGGAGAGTCAGAGAAGTGATGAGATTTGTCCAAGGTCATAGAAGTCATTCCTGGAACATTCCCTTTTGCAAAACTGACAGAAAGGGGAAATGATCTTGCCATAAAGAGTGAAGCCTGGTAGTTAACCATTAAATCTAAGTAGTCTGGCTGGTTGGAGTATTAACAGAGTCTAGGACTTGACATCTCCCACTAGTAGTTCAAGCCCAGAGGGAGAGGAGAGGCAGCCTGGAATCTGGAAATTCCTAGGAATGGAAACCAATCTGCTCCACATCAGGCCCCGTATACTTCTGGACAGAGAGGGGGATCCAAGAACTGGCAGCCACAGCCTGTGAGCATAAGAAACACCTGGGGAGGGGTGCTTGGGTGGCTCGGTTGGTTAAACGTCTGCCTTCAGCTCAAGTCATGATCCCAGGACCCTGGGATCGAGCCCTGTGTTGGGCTCCCTGCCCGCCGGGAAGTCTGCTTCTCCTTCACTCTCTGCCCCTCCCTCCACTCAGGTTCTCTCTCTCTCTCTCTGTCAAATAAATGAACAAAATTTTTAAAAGGAAGAAAGACAGACAGACAAACCTGCGGAGTCCCTAGCCACCTTTCGTTTATCAGCTCTGATGAGACTCAGGATTTTCGTCTCTAACAACCTACCACGGGACCGACACAGTGTTCCGGCTTCTCCTTTCGAGAACCACAGTCTGTGGACCAAGTGTTGGTGAGAGTGATGGAGGTGAAAGGGCCTCAGCTGAGGGGGACGTGCCCAGAGCAGTGCGTACTGCATGGCAGGCACTCAAGAAACATTAGCAAAAGGAGGGGAGGGAGGAAGGGAAGGAAGAGAAAGAAAGGAAGGGAGGATACCCGCTTGAAGATAAATTGGGGGTGCAAGTGGGGTGCTCCCCTGGGAGAGAATGTGTGCACAGGGCCATCTGGGGAGACGGACTGTGCAGGTGCACGGGCCTTGGGAATGAAAAACAGGAGAGGGAACCAAGCAATCTGCATGTAGCAAAGGCCTGAGAGGCACAGGTTTTACGCCATTTTTAACCAGGGCCATTCCCTAAGGTCTTCGAGCCATAGCCTTCACATTTGTTGTCTGTGACAGAGGCAGCAGCTCGGCAAATGGCCGGAAGGGTTGCAAGCCAGGAGGATCATCTGGCTGGTCACCGGGAATGCGCTAAAAGTTTGAAAGTGACAGAAAAGTTAGAAATCTGGCAGTCACAGCCTGGCAACAATAGAGTGGTCCTTTGAGCAATGCAGGGACCCAGTGTGGTGACTTTTCCATCCAGAATCCAACACAGTGTCCGACTCAACTGCTTAAACTCAGGGGCGCCTCGCTGGCTCAGACAGAACACGTGACTCTTGATCTTGGGGTCGTGGGTTGAAGCCCACCCCACGTTGGGTGTAGAGACTACCTTAAAAAAAAAAGTAATCGGGGCACCTGGGTGGCTCAGTGGGTTAAGGCCTCTGCCTTCATCTCAGGTCATGATCTCAGGGTCCTGGGATCGAGCCCCACATCTGGCTCTCTGCTCGGTGGGGAGCCTTCTTCCCCCTCTCTCCCTGCCTGCCTCTCTCCCTACTTGTGACCTCCCTCTCTGTCAAATAAATAAATAAAATCTTAAAAAAAAAAAAAAGTAATAATCTTTAAAATCTTAAAATAAATAAATAAATAAACTGCTTACACTCAGTCATGGGACTTCAGAGTTTCTAGCTTAAACAGGGATTAATGATCCTCTAACTTCCCAGTCTCCATTAGGATTCCTTCATCACTGAAAACCTTAGACCTTAAATCAAGACCTTAAAGGTCACCTGTCTAGGGGTGCCAGACTTAGCAAATAAAAATATAAGACACCTTGGGACGCCTGGGTGGCTCAGTTGGTTAAGCAACTGCCTTTGGCTCAGGTCATGATCCCAGCATCATGGGCTCCTTTGGGCTCCTTGCTCCGCGGGGAGCCTGCTCCTCTCTCTGCCTCTGCCTGCCTCTCTGCCTGCTTGTGTTCTCTCTCTGTTAAATGAATAAATAAAATCTTAAAAAAAAAATATAAGACACCTTGTTAAATTTTAAATCCAGGTAAATGATGAATACCTTGTTAGTCTCAGTATGTCCTGTGCAACCACTGTCTGTTAATTCAGAACACAGGCAATATTTAGGATATAGTTGTACTAAAAAAAAAAAATCTGTATTTATTTGAAATTCAGATTTAACTAAGTATCCTGTCTTTTATCTGAAAATCCTACATCTGTCTACCCTTCCTTTTTTTCATAGATGAGGAAATGGAGTTCAGAGAGGTAAAGAGACTTGTCCAAAGTGACACAGGAATTAGAATCCATTCAGGACTCCTGACTGTCCCCCTGAATTCTATTTTTTTTTTAAGATTCTATTTAGTTATTTGACAGAGAGACACAGTAAATAGCAAGAGGGGGGAACACAAGCAGGGGGAGTGGGAGAGGGAGAAGCAGGCTTCCTGCAGAGCAAGAAGCCCAATGCAGGGCTTGATCCCAGGACCCTGAGATCATAGCCTGAGCCGAAGGCAGACGCCCAACGGCTGAGCCAGCCAGGTGCCCCAAACCCAAAATTCTTCTGATCTGTTCTGTTTTCTTTGTTCTACCCCTTGGAACGGTCAACCCAGGCTTGACCAGAACACCTTTCGGAGGCAGGGATGTGACCTTTGAGATTGACCACTAGAGGTCCTTTCTCACCCGCAGTGGTTCTGCAGTTCGCCTGCTAGGGGTTAGAGACGATGTTTGCCAGGACCACTGGGGATGGTCTGTTGTGTTCCATGCCAAGCACTGGGGGGAGTAGCCGCGTGATTCAGCAAGAGTGGTGCGTAAAATGGCTTCCTTAGACGTTGGCTAATGTCTTCCAGGATCAGGCTCCAAGGCAGCGTTTTTAAGCAGCACAGGGTTTGAAGCTTCCTCCTCCTCCGCAAGGGAAAAAAAAACACACACACACAGGACATTCCGCCGCTCACCGTCGCCAGGCAAATGTCCAGCTTTCTTTGGAGCATAGTCTAGCTACAGAGGCGTATTTACTGGAAGCGAATGAAGCTTCCTCTGGACACCCTCCGTTGCACGGGCTCATTATAAAGGCTCTGACCCTAGTAGCTTTATAAGGTTGGGTTCTTTTCTTTAAAGAAGGTGAACCCCCAAGTACGTAAATGTCAGGCCTCCTGGGGTCTGGATATAGTTCCTCCAACTTCAAGATACAGAATTTCCGAGAGGAAAAGGGCCGGGGACAGTTTCAAAGGGAGGCCGCCCTGGAGACTAATGAGGGAGAGTTTCCTGTGAGACGAGGAAGAGTTCATACACGTGTCAAACAACAGGGCAGCCACTTAATTTCCAAAGAACTGTAACTGCGGAGGCACCAGAAGTGAACTCCCTCTCGCCTGCCTGGAGCTTTCCTTGGCTGGTGGGAGCTTGCCAAATCTTGAGGGGCAGGGTGGTTCACTGACAGGCCTGGAGCATCCTGTTGGCTGCTTTCTGAATAAACAAATGGTCTTGCCAACCATTGTGTGGATTTGGGGCGGGGGAAATACTCCAGTCCCAGAATTCCTATCAGCTGTGACGGGGAAATGAACTTTACAAAAGAGTAAGTAATCAATCAGGGTTGAATGAACAATGCTGTTTGGGAGGTAGATGGATTCCGGAATCCAGATTAAATCAAGATGCACAACTTCAGAAGCAGGTGAGTGTAAGGAGCTGGGAGTTTTTTTCTGGAAGAGAACCGTGCTGGAAACCTACAGCCAGCGATGTGTTGGGACTGACTCGTTCCTGCGGATAGGAGCTGACCCTGCACGTTTCTTCTCAGTTCGGCTTTCAGTTACTGCAAACCCATAGCTTGAAATCAGCCAGGCTGGGAGTACTTACACCATTGAAATTGGCAATTGCTACAACTCAGGGCTCCCCCCTCCAGGACTGGTTGTTAGATATTTACCAGCACATCACTGCCTGTGCTTTACCCCTAAAACCTCCCCTCACTGCCCTTCCCCCAAACTGACAGATCGTAGAACCTGCAAGCAGGCCACCCTGTGTGTTTATTTGTGTCCAGCTAAACACACAAAGGATCACGTTTGTACATTTCCCCTTTGTAGCCAGCTTGGATGTCAGCAATCCTCCTGGCTCTGTATTGACATTTTTAGTGTTTTTCTGCTACTTACATCCTGATCCCAAACAGTGATCTCTCTCTCTCTCTCTCTCTCTCTCTCTCTCTCTCTCTCAGGTTCACAATTTTTCTCTCCCTTACATCCTGAGGCTTTCAGGACATAAGGGACTAAGTAGCCACTGTGAAAGCTTCTGAGGCAATAATACAGTGAGGATAGCAGATCACCTGAGCCACCCATAAGTGAGATATGCATTGATATGGTGCAGACCATATCAGCAACTTGCACAATATTGTCCAAATGGAAATTATGTTAATATTTGGTCAGGGTTCTTTCAAGATGCAGGTTCTCACCGACGTAAATCTTGTTCCCCTAGAGCTCAGAGAAATTTGAGACGAGCATCTTTGTGTCAGGTGGGAAGAACCCAAGAACGTTATGTCACTTCTCAGCCTAAAAGTCTTGAACTGCAAAATATCACATGGGAGACATGGGTAGGGAACTGACATTTTTGTGTCTATGTTAGGCAGATAATCCTGTAACAAATAGCCTTTGAGGAGATCAGTATTATCCCCAATTTCTAGATAAAAGAATGGAGTAATATATTCAAGAATATATAGCTAATAGGTAATAGAATATTTTAATAGTGACTTAACAAAACAATATATATATAGTATAGCAGAACTTGCAGGAAAATCCCTTGTATTTCTCTCCACCCCCCACCTCTCCTAAATCTGAGCCCCAAGGCAACTCTTTTTGTTTTTTTTTAATTTTTTTTAAAGATCTTATTTACTTATGTATTTATTTATTTACCTGAGAGAGTGAGTGAGGGAGAGAGAGAACAAAGTGGACAGCGGCAGAGGGAGAGAGAGAAGAGGACTCCACACTGAGCGGGGCACCTGATATGGAGCTTGATCCCTGGACCCTGGGATCATGACCTGAGCCACTCGGTTGCCCCCCCACAAAGTAACTCTTTTTAGACTTTTACTCTTCTTTCTGGTAATCACCTTAATATCTCTATCTTTAACCAATAGGCTTATTAGCAGAATGAGTGTAGTGACTCCGTTCAGTTTGTTTTATGTCTATATCCTCAATACCTTAGGACATCATAAATATCTGTTGAAAAAAAATACCATCATTTGATGTATCAGTTGGCTTTCTGCTATGTAAGATAAGGATCTGGTGTGTTAGCAACATTTCCTTTTCACCTCCCCCACTGCTTGCCATTAAGACTTTATCCATATGTTTACTTCCTCAGCTAGTAACCTTTGTAACTCTTAAGTAATGCACAGACTCCTTTATTTCTTATTCTGAAACTACAGATAATACCTTTGGACTCCAGCGTGAGGGTCCTGGTTTCACGGCAGATCTGCCTGACCCATACCTTTTCCATCCCACTGACCACTTCTGGGCCAGTGAGTGTCCCTCTGCCTCATTTTGGAAAATTTATTTTAAAAAATAGGGGCGCCTGGGTGGCTCAGTGGGTTAAGGCCTGTGCCTTCGGCTCAGGTCATGATCTCAGGGTCCTGGGATGGAGCCCCGCATTGAGCTCTCTGCTCGGTGGGGAGCCTGAACCCTCCCTCTCTCTGCCTACTTGTGATCTCTTTCTCTCTCTCTCTCTGTCAAATAAATAAATAGAATCTTTAAAAAATTTTTAAAAATTTGGGGTGCCTGGGTGGCTCAGTGGGTTAAAGCCTCTGCCGTTGGCTCAGGTTATGACCCCATGGTCCTGTGATCAAGCCCCGCATCATCATCGGGCTCTCTGCTCAGCGGGGAGCCTGTTTCCCTCTCTCTCTCTGCCTGCCTCTCTGCCTACTTGTGATCTCTCTCTCTGTGTCAAATAAATAAATAAGATCTTTAAAAAAAATTTTTTTTAATTTAAAAAATAATAGGCACTGGGTAACGGATTTTGAACTAGAGGTATTCTTGGGCCAGGGTCGACAGAGAACAGGATGAAGATATCGGAGTGAGTTTATCAAGTTAAAGTTGAGTGTAGTTCAGAAGCGTTAAAAAATAGGCACGGTCCAGAATTCTGATAGCCGGTTATAATTGGCTGAAATCCTCCTACTGCCTAAGGTGAATTCCTGCCCTTTCTTTAAAACAGGACTTGCATTTTACATTAGGAATGCGATGGGCCCAAGAAACTGGTAGGTACTCTGGGTTCCATCATCAGCACAAAGTACCCCAGAAATGCTCCCCACTGCAATGTGTGCCCGGAGCCAAGTTATTTCCTTGGCATGCGGTGAAAAGGAGTATAACCCTGGCCTAAGCCTGGGTGTGGGTTTCATTAGAGAAAGTAATTGACACCGAGGAGCAGAGGCCATGAAAGGAAAACAGACTTGGCCTTTGTTTCCCGGGGCCCTCTGGCTAACATTATACACACAACGCAAACACTGTCCACGTTGGTGCTTGATACGGAGTTTTTGTTTGTGCCCAGTCCCTGCCTTCTTCCAGAAGACAGCTTCACTTGTCTTTTGTTTGTACGTCCTCGTCCCCGGCAAGTCCCACTCCTTGTTCTTAAAGGTACCTGCTGGCTCTGCGTAGCTCATTTAGACAAGGGCTTGACCTTCTCTAAGGTCAAGGTCACCTGGAACCTGGGCTTGGGCGTGTTAACACCCAGGACAAATGACAGGAGAGCTGAGTTCCGAGCCCCACAGGCACCCGCTATCTAAAGTGAACCCCAAGAGGGGTGCCAGGTTGGCTCGGTCGGTTGAATGTCTGCCTTCAGCTCAGGTTATGATCCCAGGTTCTGGGATCAAGCCCCACATGGGGCTCCCTGCTCCGTGGGGAGTCTGCTTCTCCCTCTGTCCTTCCTTGTGCTCTCTTTCTGTCTCAAATAAATAAAATCTTAAAATATAAAAATAAAGAGAACCCCAAGGACCAGCCCCTGCCCTAATCTAGCCCCTCCCTATAGTAGAGCAGAAAACGCCCCTCTCTGCAGATTGCAGAGTTGCCCGTGGGAACCTGGCGATATTTACAGACAATACCTGCCTACTAGAAGAATATCATAGGAAGTCGTGGCATGGCAAGGCTAGGTTTGAATTGTGTACATTTAGGGTTTGAACTTGAACAAAGCCACATCATTAGTTAGAACTAGAATTAGTTAGGAGTAACAGAAAAAAAAAACTAGAAATAACTTAAATATGCAAATCTATTTCTCTCTTACATTTAAGAAGTCCAGAGAGAGTCATCTCATGGTTGGTAAGCTTTGCCATGGTGTCCTTCTTGTGTATTGCTTTATTCTGCGTGGTTTCTATCCCCAAGGTTATCTCTCTCTCTCTTTTTTTTAAAATTTTATTTATTTATCAGAGAGAGAGTGCACACAAGCAGGGAGAACAGCAGGCAGAAGGAGAAGCAGGCTCCCCGCTGAGCAAGGAGCCCGATGTGGGGCTCGATCCCAGGACCCTGAGATCATGACCTGAGCGGAAGGCGGAGGCTTTAACCCACTGAGCCACCCGGGCGCCCCCAGGCCACTCTTATTTGGGTTGACTGGCCTACACAAACATTACACATGTTTGAGAGGCAACTTGCAAGGATAAAGATGAAACATTCTCTCAGGTCACGCCTACTCCACTGGCCTCTCAGGTCCGGGCAGATCAATTCCATTTGAGGGATTGGGATAACTAGTATCCCAATGTATCCTGGCTAAGAAGGCATGCTATCTAAAGATAACCCGTGTCCTTGGCACGGGAAAGAAGAGCAGTAGGCTTAGACCTGTCCCCCACACAACCATGCCAACTAAAGGAGGCGGGGGAAACATCTCTGATAGATGTGTACCCAGAGGCGCTGGACTCCAAACTAGGATTTGATTTAGACCTTGCACCTGTCTTCAATGACTAACCTGGTTGGTCAAGGTATGCCTCCTGGACCACAGAGCGCTGAGAATTCAGGCCATGCCAGATGGAGGAGTAGAGGGCTTCACTGACCAAGACCTGGTGAATCATGGGGCATCCCTGGTCCAGGTAAAGCCACACCCATGAAAGTTTATGGATACCATGGCAGGCAGTCTCTGAGAGGACCTCAGTGATCCCTACTTCCTGCTTGCCCTATCTGTGTGTAGTTGCTTTTCCTTGTGTGTGGACTCCTTGCCTCATTTCTAACAAATGCAATATGGTGGCAGCTTTGGGATGTCACTGCTGAGAATAGGTTATAAGAAGACTATGGCTTCTGTGTTGCTCGCTCTCTCTGAGCACTTTCTGAGAGAATCCAGTTGTGGGATGCCCTTGGGGAGGTCCACATGGCAATGAACTCCCGTCTCCAGCCCACAGCCAGGAATGATCAATGCCTGCCGACAGCCACCTGAGTGAGCTTGGAAATGGATCCTTCTCCAGTCAAGCCCCGAGATGACTGCAGCTCTCACTGATAGCTTGACCACAGTTTCGTGAGGAACCCTGAACCAGAGTCACCCAGTTAAGTTGCACCCAGATTCTTGTCCCGCAGAAACTGTGACAGCATGCCTATTGTTGTAAACTGCAGAGTCTTGGGGTAATTGTTTATGCAGCAATAAATAACGAATATAAGTTGTTTACATCTTAAGAAATCCTGCAAGTTTATTCCCATTCTCAACTTTTAAAACTTGTTGCTTTCTCAGCTTCAAAGTGCCAGGTTCAGGCCACGCAAGAATGTGAACACGGAGCTGAGATAATCCCCTTGAAATTAGAGAAATAGCTCTCCAGGCAGTATGAGTGTCACGAAGAAATACTATAAATCAGTTTCTTTATTTAAAAAAATGTGTGGGAGCGCCTTTCCGCAGCAGACGACATGCCTCTGCTTAGAGAAGCAGAGTCTCATTTCTTCTGGAAACATGCTGAAAAGGCATGTACTCATTGGTCGCATTGCACGTTTGCAATCTCCTCTCCTTCCTTCATTCCTGAGTCAAGGTCCGGGCACCCGTTGTTCGCTTACTCTCAGGGAGTGAAGCAGCGTGTGGACTGGCATTCCAGTGCAACCTGTTATTCTTAGAATAACGCTCTTCTTCGCTAAGCATATGGCCAGGTTTCCATCAGTAACGACTCCAACATCTATTTTTTTCACAAAATAATTATTATATATGAAAACTCTCTTCCATAGCATGAAACTGCAGTGATGAATAGAATAAAATGTCACGGAGCATTTTACCCTCCTGCATGTCACACACATATACCAAGGGCTGTTTTGTACATAGAGCCTTTTCCTTCCTATGTGAAGAGAAATATCTTTTAGGAGACGCAAACGATAGTAATTGCTTTTTTACATTGTATGCTGTTGAATTTTTGCAATAGCCTAGACCATCACTACATAAACAACTTTTGTTTGCCTTCTCCTCAAGCATAAAATGTGTCATTAGCTCCGTAATTGGATTTAGACCTTTTTGGCAGTAGAATGATTTATAGCCTTGTTTTGCTGCAGAAGTGTAGATTTCAATAATGTTGCCATAGTTATATTTTCTGGCTGCCTTTAGAAACCAAATTCATCAATTTGGAAAGCATTATTTTGTTCTTACTCTAGAAAAAAATGTTATTTCTTTATTGAGAGGTTACCAGGTTTTGTTTGAATAAAAAGTCATGGGTGGCTTTATGTTTATAGCCGAACAAGTTCATAATAAACAATACACTGAGGAACAGGGGATGAATAAATTGCTAGTCCAGTAATATCCAATTTTCAGATACTCACTACCCCTTTTACTATTCGCACTAGTATTTTTTGCCTACTTGTGCAAAATAATTACATTTTCAGATGTCTGTCCTACAACATACAGAGTCATGCTCTATCTTTTCACTAAAGTCCTATTCACAACTTAACTTTATAATGCTATTTTGATTTGTGGTATTCATGTTACTATATTCGTGATTTTTATATTATTTATTTTATTTTTATTTTTACAGAAGGAAGGGAAGAGAGAAATGGAGAGAGAGACTCGTAAGCAGTCTCCACGCCCAGCATGGAGCCCAACAAGGGGCTCGATCTCACAACCCTGAGATCATGACCTGAGTCGTAATCAAGAGTCGGACGCTTAACTGACTGAGCCACCTAGGCACCCCTATTTATGATTTCTTTTTAAAAACTTAAATAACAGGTTGATTGAGATATAATTCACATAAAATTTTCCCTTTGAAAGTGTGCAACTCAGTGGTTTCCAGGACATTGGTGGAGTTGTCAAATTTTAGAATAATTTCATCACCCCAAAAAGAAACCCTCTGCCTATTGGTAGTCACTCCTATTCCCCTCTTCCCTCCAACCCCTGAAAATCACTAATCTGCTTTCTGTCTCCACAGATTTGCTTATTCTGGACATTTCCAATAAGTGTAATCACACAGCATGGGGGCTTTTTGTCTGACTTCTTTCACTTAGCATGATGTTTTCAAGATTCATCCACACTGAGCGTCTATCATTACTTCATTCCTTTTTATGGCCATTTTCCCATTATATAGATATGACACATTTTTGCTTATTTCTTCATCAGTTCATGGACAATAGATTGTTTCCACCTTTTAGCTCCCATGAATAATACCGCCGTGGACATTCATGTACAGGTTTTAGTGTGGACTTGTGTTTTTATTTCTTGTGTGTATATATCTACGAGAGGAGTTGCTGGGTCTTATGGTAACTCTATGTCTAACATTTTGAGAAACTTCCAAACTGGCTGCACCATTTTACAACCCCCCCCCCCCAGCAATGTACGAGGGTTGCAATTTTTTTGCGTATTCATCGTCATTTGTTATTGTCTGTCTTTTCTATTTTAGCCATCCTAGTAGGCTTAAAGCAGCATCTCATTGTGAATTTTTTGGCTAACGGATTTATTGAGGTATAATCCACCCCCCCATACAACTCCCCCGTTTCAAGTGTAGGACCAGGGGCTAGCTCGGTGGGTGGAGCACGTGACCCTTGATCTCGGGGTGGTGGGTTGAAGCGCCCACATTGGATGTAGAGATTACTTAAAAATAAGATTTCTTTTTAAAGCATACAATCCAGTGGTTTTTCATACATTCGCAGTTGCGTAACCATCACCACAATCACTTTTAGAGCACTTGCATCGTCCTCAAAAGAAACTCTATTCCCTTTAGCAATCTCATTGTGGTTTTCTTTCCCGTTTCCCTTGTGAATAACAATATAGAACATCTTGTCATGTGCTTATTGCCATGCGTACACCATCTTTGGAAAAATGCTCAAGTCTTTTGTTTGAGAAAGAGAGAGAGAGAGATCACGAGCGGGGGGAGGGGGGGACGGACAAGTGGGCTCTATGCTGAGTGCAGAGCCTGACATGGGGCTTGATCCACGACCCTGAGATCATGATCTGAGCTGAAATCAACTATCAGACACTTAACTGAGTGAGCCACACGGTTGCCCCACATGGTAGTGGATTCTTAAGCACGTTCTCCACATATGCCGGGCACTAGCTGGATGTCTTTTGGCATAAGTGTTATATGTTTGGCCAACAGATAGGCCTCACTTGCCTCCTGCAAAGCGCAGATAGCTACATTCTGGAAGTGCAGATCTGTTTTGAAGTCCTAAGCAATTTCTCACACCAGACTTCGGAAAGGAAATTTGTGGATCAGAAGTTCAATGGCCGGACGCCTGGGTTGCTCAGTCAATTAAGTGGTTGCCTTCCACTCAGGTCATGATCCCAAAGTTTTGGGATCGAGTCCCATATAGGGCTCTTTGCTCAGCGGGGACCCTGCTCCTCTGCCTGTCACTCTGCCTGCTTGTGTTCTCTCTCTCTCTGACAAATAAATAAATAAATAAATAAATAAATAAATAAATAAATAAAATCTTTACAAGTAAAAAAATGTTCAATGGACTCCTAACAACGTCTAATTCCACAGAGTGCCACAGCACCTGGCCTGTCACCATGAGATTTCTTCGCCCCTCCAGTAGAGGGCGCACTCTTGCCAGTGGCTTTTGTAGCCAGTTGCTTCCTTGGTGCTTTACCACGGGTCCATTGGCAGGCAGTGGGCTTTGGTACAGCCATGGTACAGAGACCTCCTTACTTACCCCCCTTCTCCTTCAGCTGCTTGGCAAGCTAGAGGCGGCCCTGGAGCGACGGTGGCGAGGAGGTCTGAGCTGCTAGTTCTTTTTACAATTTTTGGGAAATGCGTGCACGGGGATAGTGGCAATGAAAATGCAAATTTAATCATTGTTGGGTCAGTGTTCTTCGTTGCAAGCAGCGGGAACTAACTCTAGGTGATTTAAG
>CM052804.1:37890430-37930961 GCA_028533885.1 Nasua narica
GTGCCCCAAGTCCTCATAATTTTCAAAACTTATTTATAGGGTTATCTGGAGAGCATAATAGAGTTAACTTAGAGATTAACTTTTTAATATCTATAGATTCTTGTTTATAATATTTATAATATATTTAGCAGGTACCTTAAATCTTACGCAAGGAATAATATATGATCTGAAGTCAAGCATGAGGAACATTTAAAAGAATTGATTTGAATGAAACCATAAAATACCTTTCAGATAAAATTGGATTGACATGCAAAGTTGGTTTGATAAAGACTAAAAACGGTAAACGTCTAGCTACTGTAATAGGTATCACTTTGTCTTGAAATCCTAATAAGAGGCATTCATACTTTTAAGACTACCTAAGTCAAGTAAGGAAAATCTAACAATTGAATTTTATCACTCAAGTAGATTGCACATATTTTGTTGTTCTTAAAGTATTTGGTTAGGCCATTTTAATATTTCTGAGAAGCTTGCAAGAAATGCCAAACAAAGTGAAAATAGCATTTAGTAGAGAATCTCGGACTTTATAAAGTTTTAATTGAAAATACAATTAAAGTAGCATGCTTCACTTATTTAGAATATGCAGTTATCCGTTTTATTTATAAATAAATATGCCATGAGGGCATTTTTTTTTTAAGATTTTATTTATTTATTTGACAGAGAGAGAGATCACAAGTAGGCAGAGAGGCAGGTGGGGAAGCAGGCTCCCTGCCCAGCAGAGAGCCCAATTCGGGGCTTGGGGGGCTCGATATCAGGACCCTGAGATCATGACCTGAGCTGAAGGCAGAGGCTTTAACCCACTGAGCCACCCAGGTGCCCCAAGGGCATTTTTAAAAAAGATTTTATTTATTTATTTGACAGAGATCACAAGTAGGCAGAGAGGCAGGCAGAGAGGGAGGGGGGTGAAGCAGGCTCCCTGCTGAGCAAAGAGCTTGATATGGGGCTCAATCCCAGGACTCTGAGATCACGACCTGAGCTTAAGGCAGAGGCTTTAACCCACTGTGCCTCCCAGGCCCCCCAGCATTTTTTTAAATTAAAGATTTTATTTATTATTTGACAGAGAGGCACAGCGAGAGAGGAAACACAGGCAGGGGGAGTGGGAGAGGGAGTAGCAGACTCCTTGCTGAGCAGGGAGCCTCATCCCAGGACCCTGGGATCATGACCTGAGCCAAAGGCAGACGCTTAACTTAACTACTGAGCCACCCAGGTGCCCTCCATGAAGGCATTTTTATGTTTGCTTGTTCCCTGATGTATTCCTTAGTGCCTAGAATGTTTTGTACATAGTTGACTCTTAAGAAAATTTGTGGCTGAATGGATTACCTGAACTAGGCTAGCCTTCTCATATCTTTCCCAAAATCAGAGGGGGAGAGAAAAGTACCTAAATTACTTTAGGCATACAAATCTGAAGTAAATTGATAATACCTTAGCAGTGGGGGCCAGATGGGTAGAGTGGAGTTAGAATGTTAGAATATATACTTGGGCTTTGTTTCTGTGTCATTCTATCACCCAAGAGCTAGCTAGCACTGGTAGTGGGGAGTAGAATGAAAGTCTGAAGGCAGTGATTTCCTGATTCCCTAAGTAGGATGCTAGATATCTTCAAAGGAGTGGACATTTGTTGAGCAGAGGATATACAACAGTGGTTGTGGTGAAAGGTGTTGTCATGTATTAATTCTTATAACAACCCTGGGAAGCAGGTAGCATTAGTCCTCATTTTATAGATGAGATGGGGTTCAGTGACTTTAGAGGCAGTAACTTCTTCCTGAGCGCATTTTATTACTGGTGATACCATATTTATTACTGGTGACATCATATTTATTACTGAGTGACAGCTCTCGGAGACTGACTGTTCTTGCCCATATTTGCCTGGCTCCAAAGCCTGAGCTATTGCTACTCCACCAAGTGGCCTCCTCTAGTGTCTGGAAGATTGCTAATTATAATTACATATGTTGGTTTTTAACTAGTCTCTTTTCATAGTCTATTCTCGTATTTAATCACTGTTTTTATTGGCTCAGCTGTATCTTCTGATGAACAGATTCTGTGTTACAAGTAATTTGCACTTTTTGTTATTCTCTGGGATGGTACTCATCACACTTAAAATAACCTTTCAAATTAGATGTACTATAGGTTTAAGTTTCTTTGAAGCATACAGAAAGAAATGTTATATATAACCCCCTTTAGAATTTCTGCAGGTCAGTTCATTTCCACCACAAAAAGGCAGAAGCAAGAAAATCCAATTTAGAGTGCAAAGAGGAAAGTGTTTAATCTGTAGTCACATTAATAATTTGAACTGTTCCATGAGGGAAAGATGTATAAATAGGACTTCAGCATGTTTTTGTCTTTAGCTTTCACCATAAAAGGAGTTCTTCAGTATTTCTGTATCTATAAATTTCACCAAATTATAAATTGGTTCACTTAGAAGTAGAAACATAAAAAAAAAAAATGTTTTTTTTATGGGAGTGGCCCTGTCTCCATGTCAGTTTATTTTTTAATGGGCCAGTCAGAAACCTCGGGCTTAGGCTTAGAAAGCTGCTTCTATGGTGATGCGCTGAAGGACTAACCTTCTCTGTGCTATATTGTTTTTCTCTGAAAGCAGCTCACTGTATCAGGTTCTCCCCACCCCCCAGTCGTCTCAACTGTGGCTTCTCTCTTGAAAATGTGAACTTAGTATATTGTGAAACCGGAGTCAGGCAAAACACATCATGTTTTAAATTAGACTCCCTACCTTAAACATTTTGGGATAGTAAATATAAAAAATCATGAAGGTTATTAACCTAACTCACGTATTCAACACATAGTTATACAAGCCATGTTTTCTACAATGTTAACATGTTGTGAAACACAAGTATTAGGTTGAACTATATGAAATTGTCATTTTGGTAGGTCAAGAAGTAACTGAACACTGGCAAGTTCATATTGTTCAATCTAACACATAACATTTGAATTCCCTGAATAAGATGTCTCCTGGAACATTAATTTATACTGTTATTCAGGTACTTTTTCAATGATGGGGAAAATTCTTTAAAGTTACTTGAGGTTAAGTTAAACTGCAAAAACTGCTTGAAATTTGTTGAGCTGATGACGCTTTCTTTCCTTTTCTTTTGTTGTTCTGCGTCCAATAGCTGATAGTGTTGTCTTCTAGGTCTCTAAGAGATACCTGAGTTCATTTATGAAAGATGTAGAATTTTTAAATACGTGGCATTTTCTGTACCTTTTTTTTTTTTTTAAAGTGACATGTGCTTTGGTTGTTTTCAAAGGTTTGTGCTTTCTGGAAACCTGCATGGTGGCTCGGTGGTAGCCAGCTATCCATTTGATGACTCTCCAGAACATAAGGCCACTGGAATCTATAGCAAAACCTCAGATGATGAAGTCTTTAAATATTTGGCAAAAGCCTATGCATCAAACCATCCCATAATGAAAACTGGTGCCCCTCATTGTCCAGGAGATGAAGACGAGACTTTCAAAGATGGGATCACAAACGGCGCACATTGGTATGATGTGGAAGGTATGGAAAGCCCTGAGTTTGCTATATTTTCCCCTTTTTCATTTGGCTTTTCTTTTCTTTTCTTTTCTTTTCCTTCTGTAAGCTCTGTGCCCAGTGTGGGCTTAGACCCCCCCACCCCCACCACCCGCGATCAAGAGTCACATGCTCTGCTCTACTGGCAGAGCCAGCGAGGTGCCCTCACTTAGCTTTCTTATGAATACATGAATATTCTGAGTGGAAAAGAGGAAACTTTGAAGAATTCTGATTTTTAAAAATCTTTTTTTTTTTTTATTTTGAAATTTTCAAACCCACGGTACAATTAAAAGACTACATAAAGGCCTATATAGCCTTCATTTAAGTTCACCAACTGTTGTATTACCCTAAATGCTCCGGCTCTCCCGTCCCTTCCCCTGACACATTCTCTTTTGCCAAATCATCCAAGGGTAGGTTGCAGATTCCCTAATACTTCCCCTGTAAGTACCTCAGCGTGTATTTTCCAAGTACAGGAACATTTTTGTGTACAATCATATACTATTATCATAACTGAGAGATCAATAGTAATTCAGTACTACCGTCCTACATGCTGTCCATTACTCAAATTTCCTTTTTTAGTCCTCAGATTTCCATTATAGCTTCTTTTCTTCCAGATCAGATCCAACCAAAATTCAAGCATTGCATTTGGCTCTTGTGCTTCCGTGGTTTCCCCAATGAAGAACTGTCATACCAATACTCTCTTAATGATAGTGAATCCTTTGAAGAGTTCAGGCCAGTTGTCCTGCAGAAAATCCCATATTCTGGATCTTGGTCAGATTTTCCAGCAAGACTCGTATAGTTTGCATCACATCACATCCAGATGCACATAAAGTGCATGTGCCATGCGGCCATGGTGGCAATCTTAATTAATGGGCCGACCACCAGTTCTCTCCCTCTTATATAAGGGCATGGTTTCCTTTTATATTCTGTGGGGTGATTGTGGAATTTTTTTTTTTAATTGTGGTTGAACACACACACATATAACGTGAAATTTGTTATTTTGATCATTTTTTTGGACCATTTTTTAAGTATAGAATTAAGTGGCATTCATTACATTCACAGTGTTGTGCACCCGTGTCCTCACTGCCTACTTAAGAAAACTTTTTCAGCATCCCAAACAAACTTGGTAACCCTTAAGCCATAACGTTCCATTCCCTTCTAATCTATTCTCTATCTCTGTGGATTTGCCTATTCTAGATACTTCCTAGAACTGGAATCATATAATGTGTGTTCTGCATCTGGCTTATTTCACTTAGCCTGATGTTTTCAAGGTTCTTGCAATTTGTAACATATATCAACACTTCATTGCTTTTTATGATGGAGAAATATTCCATTGTATGTATATACTTCATTTTGTTAATCCATTCATTTATTGATGGGCATAGGATTTTCACCTTTGGTTGTTGTAAATAATGCTGCTATGAACACTGGTGTACAAATATCTGTTCAAGTCCTTGTTTTCAGGGTGCCTGGGTGGTGCAGTTGGTTGAGCAGCTGACTCTTGGTTTCGGCTCAGGTTGTGACCTCAGGCTTGTTAGATTTGAGCCTTGTATCAGACTCCATGCCCAGTACAATCTGCTTAGGACTCTCTCTCCCCCTTCCCCTCTTCTTCTCCCACCTCCGTTCATGCTCTCTCTTTCTCTCTAAAATAAATAAGTCTTTAAAAAAAAGTCCTTGTTTTTATATCTTTGGGATATGTACTCAGAAGTGGCATTGTTGGATCATATGGTAATTTCCTATTTAGCTTTAACGAACCATCACATTGTTTACCCCAGTGGCTGTACCACTTTACATCCCCATCAGTAATATATAAGGGTTCTCATTTTCCACAGAATATTATTTTTGAAAGAGTTGTTAAAGTAAGTTTGTTCACCTTTTCTTTTTAAATGTTATATAAACAGCTATTGTATTTTTTAAACTTTTGATGTCCTTTGAATAATAACCTTGTTGTTTTTATGCAGTCTTAGACTAATTAGGACTAAGCAGAAGGAAGAAGTTAATTCATGGAAATGTCATCTGTATAATCTTTTTCTCCTCTTAGAATCTGCTGATGGTACAATGCCTTAGCTCTTCCTTACTTTTTTATTGGCAGTTAGTTACACTATAAAGTATCTTATGACTTTTCTTTTAATGCGCCTTTATTTAAACCTTTGAATTATTCTTTGACTTTATGTGTCAAGCACTGTTTACTCAAATTGGGTCCTAAGTTTGAGGACTTGATATTTTTGAGGGTTTTTTGATTCCTCTATAGTTTCTACCAGTATTTCTTGTATGTAACAAACATCCATAAAGAGATTTAAAATAATTAGAAGCCATTTCCGCCCATAACAACTAGAGGTGATTTGAAAATCATTTAATTTCTTTTATAGATAAGGAACATACTTTGATGTTTAATCCCATTTCAATCTTCAGCAAACATATTTAATAAAACCTGACTTTATGAACTAATGGTTTTATGATATAGTCAAGTTGCTTCATTAATTGGAGATAACATTTAAAATAATGTGTTAAAATAATTTACTTTTCTTTTTGGAGAAAATTGTAAACAGAAAGAAATTTCTAATTGATGGTTAAGGTAGGCAAATCTGGGGCGCCTGGGTGGCTCAGTGGGTTAAAGCCTCTGCCTTCAGCTCAGGTCATGATCTCAGGGTCTTGGGATCGAGCCCTGCCTCAGGCTCTCTGCTCAGCAGGGAGCCTGTTCCCCCCTCTCTCGCTGCCTGCCTCTCTGCCTACTTGTGATCTCTCTCTGTCAAATAAATAAATAAAATATTTTTAAAAAAAGGTAGGCAAATCTATGTTATACTATTAAAAAAATAGGGTGCTGCCTTCACAGTAAGTAAGATTATTTAGTTAAACCAGATATCAGATGTTTCTGGTTCCTCAAACATCTGAAGAAGCTACATTTTGCTGCTGCCACTATTATTGTTTTTGTTTTTTCAGATTTTATTTATTTATTTGACAGAGAGAGAGATCACAAGTAGGCAGAAAGGTAGGCAGAGAGAGAGGGGGAAGTAGGCTCCCCGCTGAGCAGGGAGCCCGATGCGGGGTTGGATCCCAGGACCCTGAGATCATGACCTGAGCCGAAGGCAGAGGCTTTTTAACCCACTGAGCCACCCAGGTGCCCCACCACTATTATTGTTTTTATGAACATCCTCTTTTCTCCTTTTTTAGCTGGATGGTCAGACATATTTGCTGTTATTTCTACAACTAACTTATATCTCTTCCTATCCCAGCAATATTGAGCAGTTTTAAGAGTTTTAGCAGGGCAAATTCACTTTGTTTATCTTATGCAGGACTGCAGTGAGTAAGATATTGTGAAACCTTTTTTTTTTTAAAGATTTTATTTATTTATTTGAGATAGAGACAGTGAGAGAGAGCGTGAGAGGGGAGAAGGTCAGAGGGAGAAGCAGACTCCCCATGCAGCCAGGAGCCCGATGCGGGACTCGATCCTAGGACTCCGGGATCATGACCTGAGCCGAAGGCCGTTGTCCAACCAACTGAGCCACCCAGGCGCCCCGATATTGTGAAACCTTGTGACTAGGCATGTACTCAGACCCGGATGTCCTGCTGCTTTGTGTGATGTATTTAGAAATTCTAGCTCGAAGTAGTATATACTTTTAGAGGTAAAAGCAAATATATTGATCTACTCCAACCCTTTTGCTGTATAGGAAATCAAGACCCCAGAGAGGGAATAACTTGTACAATATCATTCTTTTTTTTTTTTTAAGATTTTATTTATTTACTTGTCAGGAGAGAGAGAGAGAGCACAAGCAGGCAGAGTGGCAGGCAGAGGCAGAGGGAGAAGCAGGCTCTCCGCTGAGCAAGGAGCCCGATGCGGGACTCGATCCCAGAACCCTGGGATCATGACCTGAGCCGAAGGCAGCTGCTTAACCAACTGAGCCACCCAGGCATCCCGTACAATATCATTCTTTAGCAAATATATACTGAGCCTCTGCCACCTCCTATATACTGTGTTAGGTAATGGGAGCAAAATAGGAACAATTTCTGCTCTCGAGGATCAGTGTATTGGAAGTATGGGATGGGGCGATCGGGCCCCACCATGTTCACATTTGCTAGGGTTGACTCAGCTTATCTAGCTGCCTATGTGGGTGGCCCTTGCTTCTCTCAACACTTTTCTCAAACCTGCAGGATCCCTCTAGGGAAGGACTATCCTAATAAGGCCTCTCAGTGAGTAGTCATGCTCTGCTGCTAAAGCCTCCTTATTTTGTGAGAGCCTAAGCTGAACTTTTTCATGCAGCAGGCCTTCTGCTACTGCTGCCACTTATTTATTTATTTTTTTTAACCACAATGTGCTGCTTTCTATGCCTTTTGTCTACCGTTCTTTTTTTCTTTCTTCTCAGTTATGGAGACATAAAAATCATCTGATGGTTTAATATGTTTATTCCAAAACAAATTTAACGAAACTGAATGGTAGTTTTAGGTCAACTTTTAAGAATTTGCCTTCTTTTAACTTACAAAATTTTAAAAAGGGCCAGTAACCCCAGGCCGCCTATAATTGAAATTATATGATCAGAAGTCACAATTTGATATAATTTTTAGAAGCTTACTTAGGCAGAGTGCTGTTATATTTTTTTCTTGCAGATAGAAGAACTCTGGAAGGCAGTGTAGTATAGTGGCTAAGGGCAGAGCTTTGGGATCCTGCTGCATTGAGTTTGAATCCCAGCTCTGCTGTTGATGAGCCATGTGTGTGTTTATGTGTGTGTGTGAGAGAGAGAGAGAAAGAGAGAGTGTGAGAGGTGAGGGGAGGGGAGAAAGAAAGAGAAGCTTGGGCAAATAAAGTAATTCCTCTGAGACTCATTTCCCACATATATAAAAGAAAGACAAAATACTATCTACCTCATAGGATTATGAGGCCCAAGTGAGAATGGATGTAAAGCACTTAGCCTAGCACCTGGCCCCATGGGTGCTTATATTTGTGGAATTTAAACTTCAGGAGGGCAGGAACTTGATTTATTCAGTTTTCAGTTTTCCGTTTCTAGCACATAGAGCTGTGCCTGGTCTATAGAAGGTAAACAGTAAGGCTTTTTTGAATTTTGAATAAGTGAATTCTTGGCACCTGAAAAATGAGTACAGTTATTTAAAATCTTAGATGATCTATAGACAGGATAATCTTACAAAAATTTATAAAAATATTCCTCCTAATTTTGTTCACACTCTGAGAAAATAAGTTGTCTTACTGATAGATTTGAGATCAGTGTTTTTCAAACTTTTTTTTTTTAAAGATTTATTTATTTATTTGAAAGAGAGCGCCCAAGTGGGGGGGCCGAGAGGGAGAGAGAAAGAGAATCTGAAGCAGACTTCGCACTTGCTTGGAGCAAGGAGCCCCACACGGGGATTAGTCTCATCACCTCGAGATCCTGACCTTAGCCGAAACCAAGAGTCAGACGCTTAACTGAATGTGCCATCCAGGTGTCCTGAAACTTTTTAAATTGTAATCATTTTAAAATGTAAAATTGCCTTTCAGTCATTTAAATACATTTCATATGTGTGTGTACATAAAACTGAAACAATTTCATGAAATAGTACTTTGTGATGTATTCTGGTATTGGTTTTTTTTGGTCTCTACTAGTTCATTAAACAAAAAAATGCTTATCTAAACCTACTTGTATATCTCGCAGTCCACTAATGGGTCATGACCTGCAGTTTAAAAGTACACTGTTTTTCGTTACTCTTGGTAAAATTGATTTATTTAAAAATTCTGAGTAGGAACAAAACACCTTATAAATAGCATGTAGTAACTTACTATTTAGGCTTTTTATTTTGCCCTGTCTTGTTTATGTCAGCCATTTCCACTGAGGACTGAGCCATCCGTATTTATCTGAGATGACCTACTTTTAGACTGTTTTCCTTATATGAAAGAGTACTGAGATAAGAAATTGGTCAGAAATCTTGTCAGGCATGTGTGTTGTTCATGGGAGCCTATGCATTCTCTGATTAGTTAGGTCAGCTGCCATAGGCTTTAAACCACTAACTTGGGGCTGACTCTTTTCAAACTGGTAATTATGAATTTTTTTTCTCCTCTGGAAGAAAAAAAATGTTCTGTGGATTTATCAAACTTTCTTCCCTCTCCTTTTATACTTTATTTCAACCTTTTTCCCGTTCTCCTTTTATGGGCAGAGAGTTATGAAATGTGACCAGATAGCATATCATGTAACTAATTCAGCTTTTTTGGTGAGAATAAACTTCTTTGTGCTCGTGTGGGCAGCTATTCTCTGCGTAAAGTGGAGGTCAGACTGAGCAGCACTAATGTGCTCTAAATATTGAGGTATATTTGGCTGGAGGTAGATTGTTGCCGGAAAGGGGAAAGCATGGGGAAAATAATTACCAAATTGTTTTGAACAGCATGAAAGATTACATTTGGTCCAAAAAATGAACTGAAAAGCTTATTTTATTTTATTTTTTTTAGCTTTAGTTATTTATTTGACAGAGAAAGACATAGTGAGAGGGAACACAAACAGCGGGAATGGAAAAGGGAGAAGCAGGCTTCCTGCCAAGCAGGGAGCCTGATGCAGGGCTCGATCCTGATGCGGGGCTCGATTCCGAGCCCCGGGATCATGACCTGAGCCGAAGGCAGACACCTAACGACTGAGACACCCAGGCGCCCCTGAAAAGCTTATTCTTGAGGAGCACTCTCTGTGTCATTGAACAGGGCATTATGGTGAGGATGTGGAGAAGAAGGAACCCTGGTACAATGTTGGTGGGAATGGAAATTGGTGTAGCCATTGTGGAAAACAGTATGGAGGTTCCTCAAAAAATTAAAAATAGAAATACTGTATGATCCAATAATTCCATTATTGGGCATTTACCCAAAGAGAAGAAAAACACTAATTTGGAAAGAGACATGATATGCATCCCTATGTTTATTGCGGTATTATTTATAGTCACCAAGAGATGGAAGTAACCTAAGTGTCCATCAGTACACAAATGGATAAGGAAGATGTGTGTATAAATACACACACACACGTGTATACACATATATATGTATATACACAAATGTGTGTAAACGTATACACACAATGGAATATTACACAGCCATTAAAGGATACAGTTGTGCCATTTGAGACAACATGAATGGAGGGTATTACACTCAGTGAAATACGTCAAACTGAGAAAGACAAATACCATATGATTTCACTCATAAGTAGAATCTAAACAAACAAATGAATAAAAAAACAAATAGCTGAATCAAACCTATAAATACAAAGAACTAAGTGATGTTTGCCAGAAGGGAGGAGGTGGAGGCTTGGGCAAAATAGGTGAAGGGGAGTGGGCGATACAGGCTTCCAGTTATGGAATGAAGAAGTCAGGGGAATAAAATGCACAGTATAAGGACTACAGTCAACAGTATCATAATAGTGATGTATTGGGAAAGGGGGCAGCTGCATCTTGCGGTGAACATGGCATAGTGTATGAACTTGTGGAATCACTATGTCATACACCTGAAGCTGAGGTAACATTGTGTATTCACTATACTCAGATAAATAAACAAAAAGCAAACAAACCCAGGGCGTTATGGATTAATCATATAATGCTAGGAAATTGGAATCTATTTAAAGCAAAAAAAGAATCAAACGGACAATGCAGAACTGAAAAAAAAATGCCGTTATCTGATATTAAGAATAGACAAATCCATAAATACAGTAGGAGGTTTTAAACATGCCTCAGTATTTGTTAGATCACAAAGACAAAAATATCAGTAAGGACGCAGATTTAAATAACATAAATAAACCAACCTGACTAATGTACGTATACAAGATATAGTCCGCATATCTAATTTTCCTAGCGTCTTTACTAATCTGAAGTAGAGAGGAAAGTAGTTTACCATTAGTTATACTTATGTGTCTGGTTCTATTAGTGCTTCTATTACTTTGTTTTTAAAATTATATATTACAAGCAAAGCAGAAAACCTACAAAAACATAAAGCATTCTTACACCTTTGCTTGTTTCACACTTTAATAGCATCTGAGTCTAAACTTATTAGCATGACACTAAAGGTCCCAGAGTCAGACTCAAGCCTACATTTCTGGTCTTCTCCCCTATCTCAGCTCTGTCATTGAACTACTTGTCCTTTCCCCAAAATGCGAACCTTGGGCTATCTTTCTGGGATGTTTTTCTCCACAGTGGAACTGGAGAAAAGGGTAGTAACTGTCACTCTCTTGCCTTCCTAGAGCTTTTTGTTAATACCATCAGTAGGATGCTTGTCCGGTTGTGTCATTAATAGTTTTCTGTGTCTCCTGCTAGAGTGTGAATTATTTGATCATAAGGACAGTGTGTTACTATTCATTTGGAGTTACCTTTATACAAAATGTATTGGCAGGGAAAGAGTGCTAGAGGAAGAGAGATTAGGGAGGTGTTTACAGTTCTTTGGAGCAAGGTTTTTTTGTTTGTTTTGTTTTGTTTGAGAGAAGGGCTTTATCTAGAGGGATTCCATGGGAATGCAGAGGGAGTGTGAGATATAAGAAATTGTTGCAAAAAGAACCACAAGAGTGGCCATCCATTAGATGGTAGAACAGAATGTCAAAAAGAAGGACCCAACGATATGACTTGGAAGTGATTGAGCCTAGGAAAACTAATTGGAGGAGTGTGTGTGTGTGTGTTGGTGTTCTCTTTGGGTGAGAGAGGAGTGAAGATCAGGGGTGGTACTTGATGTACTAATTACAAGTACCCATTGGGCAGTTGGGAAATAGGCTCTGGAGATTGGGAGAGAAGTCAAGATGATAAAGAGATTTAGCAGTTTTGAGATATGGAAAGCATATGGCAGCATATATGATTTTGAAAATTGAATTGGTATTGTTTCCTGGCATAATTTAATTGCTTAGGGCTGGAGCCAGAAATTCAGCTAGAATATATATGTATAATAGACTACATAGGCACGCCTGGGTGGCTCAGTTGGTTAAGTGTCCACCTTCAGCTCAGGTCATGATCCCGGGGTCCTGGGATCAAGTCTCGCATTGGGCTCCCTGCTCAGCGGGGAGCCTGCTTCTCCTTCTCCCACTCCCCCTGCTTATGAGCTCTCTCTCTCTCTCTCTGAGAAATAAACAAATAAATAAAATCTTTTAAAAAATAGAGTACATATATAAATGAACAGATGGGTGGGGTTTGGGATTTTTTTAACCCGTAAAGTGTATGTACTTCTAGCATTTTGCACTGGGTTGTTTTCTTTAAGGTATGCTGGAAGTTCACATATTAATTCTCAGTCCATTGTTCATGAGTGAAGAATACTATTGATAATCAAATATGCATTAGTAAAGTGCTTTTGGTCTTTTCTGATCTTGTACATTAAGGAGGTGCTTGGACCTCTTTCTTCCTTTTTCTCTATTTTAATGTGAGTGCTGCCTAATTTGAAAGGAAAGCAAAAAGGTAAAACAGTTCTCAAACAGAATATTTGCTTCTACTCAAGTCACGAGTTTGCTTTAGTACACTAAAATATAGCCTGATATAAAATCTGACCTTTAGGAGCCGCACAGTTGTGTATTTTGTAACGTGATAGACTTACGTGAAGGTGGAAACAAAATGTTAATAACTACTTTAGGATTTGTTCCCTAAATCTTCAGATCTGAGGTCTAGATTTTAGATGTGCTTTTTTCCCTTTCTTTTCTTTTTTCTTTTTTCTATTTAACTCAGGTGGTAGAGGATGGGAAACTACTTTCAAAAAAGGAAAATGCAGTTCAAAGAGCTATGTGAGTGTTCGTGTTGGCCACCTTAAACAAAACTGAAAACAGATGCAGGACTGTGTAATTTAGTTTAACTTTGTAGAACCATATCATTAGCAAATATATATTCAGTGGGAGTGGTGAAGGAAATAGATAAAGTTGCTGAGAATACAAAGACCATGTTCATTTAAGATTTGCTCAAAGTAAACTTGAATTTAAAGACCAGGAATAGGGGGAATTTTTAAAGGGCAACCTCTTTTTTCTATTCATTTGACGCAGATGTCCCACTTAAAATTTTTTATGAGCACTATGCTCATTAGGTTTTAAAAATATCTCAGGGAGTGCAAAATTATCCCTTATTAACTCACTTATCTATAAATAAATTGTTCAAAAATGTCAAAATTGTGAGAACTTCTCACTGTCCTTTGAAGTAGGTTTTTTTTTTTTTTTAAAGATTTTATTTATTTATTTGTCAGAGAGAGTGAGAGAGAGCACAAGCAGGGGGAGCAGCAGACAGAGGGAGAAGCAGACTCCCTGCTGAGCGAAGAGCCCCATCTGGGACTCAATCCCAGGACCCTGGGATCATGACCTGAGCCCAAGGCACTTAACCAACTGAGCCACCCAGGTGTCCCTGAAGTTTTTTGGTTTTGTTTTTTAAAAATTTTATTTATTTATTTGACAGAGAGGGATCACAAGTAGGCAGAGAGGCAGGCAGAGAGAGAGAAGAGAGAGAGAAGCAGGCTTCCTGCTGAGCCAAGAGCCTGATGCGGGGCTCAATCCCAGGACCCTGAGATCATGACCTGAGCCAAAGGCAGAGGCTTTAACCCACTGAGCCACCCAGGCGTCCCTGGTTTTGTTTTTTAAAGATTTGCTTATTTGTCAGAGAGAGAGAGAGAGAGAGAGCATGCACAAGCTGGGGGAGTGGCAGGCTGAGGGAGAAGCAGGCTCCCTACTGAGCAAGGCAAGGTGGGGGACCTCCCAGGACCCTGGGATCATGTCCTGAGCCAAAGGCAGATGCTTAACCAACTGAACCACCCAGGCATCCCTCCTTTGAAGTAGTTTTATTAAAGAAATAGCAATAAGCTCCAAATTTGAATCTATAGTGGAAATTGCCTATCTATATTCCTATGCTCCAAAATGGTTTTCCTATAAAATTTCCTAACATGTTGCAATTTTGTTCTGTAAAAAATTTATAGGTTTCTTGTATAATACAGTTTGATACTTTATAGTTTGGCCTTCTAAGGCAAGTTAAAACAAACTTGCTATGTTAATTCTTTTTTTTTTTTTTAAAGATTTTATTTATTCATTTAACAGAGAGAGAACACAAGCAGGCAGAGAGGCAGGCAGAGGCAGAGAGAGGAGCAGGCTCCCTGCGGAGCAAGGAGCCCGATGCGGGACTCGATCCCAAGACACTGGGATCATGACCTGAGCCAAAGGCAGTTGCTTAACCAACTGAGCCACCCAGGCGTCCCGCTATGTTAATTCTTAACAGTGAAGCATTGATTATATTTTTTTTTCTATTGACTTTCTGCTTGAGACATAAGAGTAAGTTATTCATTAGTTCCCTGTTTTTAAATGAAGGGTTGACCTCTCCTCACCCGACAAAGCCAGATCTCTTTAGTGAAAACAGTAATAGGGACTGGTTCCATGATAAAGATGAATCGAGTGTTCTGAAGCATATGAAAATTTGTTGTTAGATAGATGAAGGAGTTTAATGGGTATGAGTAGATCCTTTTATCAGAAGATTTAGCCACCCATAACAATTACTGTTGATCACAATTTGTTGTACTACTGGACAGATTCCTAATAGTTACATTTTTAGTCTTGTTTTTTTTTTTTTTTAAAGATTTTTTATTTATTTATTGGAGAGAGAAAGACTGAGAATGAGAGGGAAGAAGGTCGGAGAGAGAAGCAGACTTCCCGCAGAACTGGGAGTCCGATATGGGACTCGATCCCGGGACTCCGGGATCATGACCTGAGCTGAAGGCAGTTGCTCAACCAACTGAGCCACCCAGGCGCCCCAGTCTTGTTTTTTGATGTTGGTAAAGGAATGACAGCATTATAAGTTTCATAGTACATTGCATTCCGTTTTTTCTGGACATTGAAAACTTTGGATTGGTAAATTAGCTTTTTTTTAAGCTTTTTTTTAAATTTAATCTCTACAACATGGGGCTCGAACTCACAACCCGAGATCAAGAGTTGCACACTCTTCTGACTGAGCCAGCCAGGCACTTGGGTAGGTAGGTTTAAAAGCAAAATTTGTACCATTTTTCTTTCTTTGTGAGTAGAGGAAAGAATCTTAATCCATGGTTTTCAAACTGAGGTACGTGTGGGGAGAAGGAAGAGACCTGTTAGTTTTGATAACTTTAAGGAAATAAATTTCCAGATCTTCCATACCTACTCTTTCTAAAATTGGTTGGCCTGAGAGAGATTTCTTCTGTGGGGGTTTGATCACATGTCCTCTTTGCCCACTTGACTGAAGGTGGGCATAGTTTTTACCCACCTAAAGCTCACTATGGAATATTGACTCAGTTTTACAAACTTTCAGGGCACCAAAACAAAAGGGACAGTTTTACTTTAAGGGTATCATAAAAGCATCACGCCAAACTTCTCATTAAAAGATCTTTTCGGGGTATCTGGGTAGCTCAGTCAGTTAAGTGATGGACTCTTGATTTCCACTCAGGTCATGAGCTCGGGCCCCACATTGGCTCTGCATTCAGTGGGGAGTCTGCTTGGGATTCTCGCTCTTCTCTTTCTGCCCCTCCCCCTAAAATAAAGAAATCTTAAAAAAAAGTCTTTTCAATAATTATTACCTGTTTATTATTTATTAAAATTTATAATTTTGCCTTTCTGATAAATTTCATGCCAGTAGTTATTGTAATAATTCAATCTAAAAAATAAAAATTAGTACTTAGGGCATTAAGGTAATTGAAAATTTAGGAAAATTTAAATACAAATACATACATATTGTGGTTTGAAGTGTTATACGATCATCAGTGTAAGACTTTGAACCATAAAACTATATCATGTTCAAATAATCTGTGGATGAAGTGGAATGGAAATGTAAGTTCAAGTAGAAAAAGGGAAGATAGAAAATTCTTATTGTTAAAGAAGAGTATATCTTCACACAAGTTTTAAATAGATGATTCCAGGAAATAAATCTATGTTATTATTTATTTGGGTACATCTGAAATAAAACTATAAAAGTTTTATTTAAAAATGTAAACATTTATACCATCCAGGAAATTACATTGTTTACAACTATTTAAACTGAAGATGAAAACTTTTAGCTACCAATTGAAAAATATGTGCAGCACTGCATAATTTTTCAAAATTATTTTAGTATGAATAAACAAATTTGAAGGTCATTGGCTTAGATAGCCCCCTGAGAGAGAAATGGATAATAGAGTCTTGCTTATTTGTGATTGTTAATAAGTCAGGTAAATAACAGAACCTTTTATACTATTAGTAAAATGCTTTATTGCTTTGAGGCATGCCTGTAATGAATGTTCCACTCTCCAAATTTAAATTTTCTTTAACTGGATAAAGATACTGTTCTGAGGTCTGATATTTAATCCTTTAGCCTGTATTGAGCCACATGACATCACCTTAAAAAAAGCAAACATATTAACTGAATCTAGAAGTAGCTGCAGCTGTCAGTAACATCAGGCTTCTCTACAGTTTAATGGCTGCTCTCTGTTACAGGGAACTCTAGGTTTGTATAGGTAGGGTTTTTTGTTGTTGAGGAAGAGATCAAGACAACAATATCTAAACCAGCTGCTAGTTAAGATTACTCATTGACATTTAGTATTGGGAAAATAAATGTTAAGTTTAACACAGATAACAAGTAATGCCTATTTGTAGCACCTCACGAAACTCAGTTAATATCTTCATTTGCTTCTAGGTTTTTTTGGATGATTTTAAAAAAAAGTAATTTCTAAAGTGAAACTTGAAGCTGGTGGATAAAAACTTTCTGATATTCTAGAGTCAGGATAGCTTTTTAAATCTTTTTTTGTATTGCAAATAAAAATTAGTTTGCTACTGTTCACATTGGTGGGTTCCTATGATTTTAGAAATAGGTAGATACCACAACTCATAAGTTGCCTTCTGAGAGTAGTTTATTAATATAGACTCAGGAAATGTGCTTTACTTTTATGGGATTTCATTAAGAAAAGGATATCCTGTATAGAGCTTTCTATTACTGATTTCTATGTAATTCCATCATGTCAAAGAACATACCTTGTATGTTTCAGTTCTTGTACATTTGTTAAGTTTGTTTTACAACCCAGGATATTGTCTGTCTTGATGAGTGTTCCATTTGTATTTGAAAAGAGTATGCTGCTGTTGTTGGGTGGGGTGTGCTATAAATGTCGTTTAGATCTTGTTGATGGTGGACTTGAACTGTAATGTTTTCTTGGTCAATTGACCTTTTATCATTAGGTAATATCCCTCTTTAAAACCGTGGTACTTTTTCTTGTTCTCAAGTCTACTTTAGCTGATACTACTGTAGCCCCTCCATTTTTCTTTTGTTTTGTGTTTGCATGGTATATCTTTTACCTTCTTTTACTTTTAACTTGCCTATACCATTGTATTTGAAGGGAGCTTCTTGGGATGCCTGGGTGGCTCAGTTGGTTAAGCATCTGCCTTCTGCTCCATCCAGGTCATGAGTCCCGTGCCCTCTGCTCAGCAGAGAGCCTGCTTCGCCCTCACCCTCTGCCTGCTGCTCTGCCTACTGGTGCTCTCTCTTTCAATCAAATAGATAAAGAAAATATTTTTAAAAAATAAAGTGAGTTTCTTATGGACAGCATGTAATTGGCTCTTGTTTTTCAATTCATTTGACAATTTGTCTTTTGTTTTTAATTTGTTTCTTAAGATTTTATTTAGTTGAGAGAGAGAGTGAGCAAGTGAGAGAGAATGCACATGAGCAAGGGAAAAGGGAGAAGCAGGCTTCCCACTGAGCAGGGAGCCGATTCGATGGAGCCGATGCAGGATTCGACCCCAGGATGCTGGGATCCTGACCGGAGCGGAAGGCAGATGCTTAATAGACTGAGCCACCCAGGTGCCCCTGGCAATTTGTCTTTTAGTCTGTATGTTTACCATTTACACTGAATATAATTATTGGTGTGTTTGGATTTAAGTCTACTTTTTAATTATTTTCCTCTTTATTCCCTCTGTTTTTTCTTCTACCGCTTCCTCTTTCCTGCCTTCTGTGATTGTTTGAATGTTTAGTATTTTATCTCTTGTGTTTCTTACCATATCTCCTTTGTATAGTTTGTTTTGGTAGTTGCTCTCGGAGTTACAATTTACACACTTAACTTTTCACAGTGCTATCCCAGGATTGATATTTTACCACTTCAGGAGGAATGCACAACTCTTACCACCATACTTTACCCTCCCCCACTTTATGTTGCCGTTGTCATTTGTATTATGTGTATATACATTGAAAACCCCACCAGACGGTGTTAGGATTTTTGCTTTCAGCTGTCATACATACTTTAAAGAACTTAAGAGGAAAAAAAAATAGTTCATTATATTTACCCAGATAGTCACCATTTCTGTTGTTCTTTCATTCTGGAAATCCCAACTTTCTCTCTGGTATAATTTTTTTTTTTCCTGAATAATTGACTTTCTTCAGCATTTCTTTTATTTCTTTTTGTTTTATTTTGTTTTGGCTTTGGTTTTGGTTTTTCGTTTATTTTCTTACGTTCAATTAGCCAACATATCATTAGTTTTTGATGTAGTGTTCAGTGATTCATCAGTTGTGTAGAACACCCAGTGCTCATCACCACCCGAGCCCTCCTTAATACCCATCACCTGGTTACCCCATCCCCCCACTCCCTTCCCTTCTATAACCTTAGGTTTGGTTCCCAGAGTTCAGAGTCTGTCATGGTTTGTCTCTGTCTCTGATTTCTTCCCATTCAGTTTTCCCTCCCTTCCCCCTCCACGCTATTCCTTATGTTCCACATATGAATGAAACTATACGATAATTGTCTTTCTCTGCTTGACTTATTTCACCTGCCATCATCCCCTCCAGTTCCATCCATGTTGGTGTAGGTGGTGGGTATTCATCCATTCTGATGGCTGACTTCAGCATTTCTTTTAAAGCAAGTTGGTTTGTGATGGATTCCTTAGTTTTCCTTCACTGCGGATGTCTATTTTTGCCTTCATTACTGAAGAACATTTTCACTGGATATAAAACTCTAGGTTTTGGGTTGGCAGGTTTTGTTTGTTTGTTTTATGTCTTGTGCTCTTGCCTTCTGGCCTCCATGGCTTTTGAGGAGAAACTCACAGTCATTCGATTGTTGTTCCCCTATATGAGCATATCATTTTTCTGTTATTGCTTTCACGACTTTTTCCTTTGTCTTTGGTTTTGAGCAATTATCCTGTTTGGGATTTGCTGAGTTTCTTGAAATCTAAGTTTACATCTTTTGCCAAATTTGGGGAGTTTTCAGCCATAATTTCTTCATCATTTTTTTTTCTCTTTTTTAGCATTTTGCCCTTTCCCTCTCCTTCTGAGACTCCAGTGACAAGGATGTCAGACCTTTTGGTAGACCTTCATCCCTAAAAGTATTCTTTTTTCCTCTGTTATTCACATTAGGTAATTTCTGCTTATCTGTCTACAAGTTAACTCTTTCCTCTTGTCAGTTCCATTCTCCCGTTGAATTCATCAAGTAAATTTTTAAATTTTGGTTATTGCATTTTTTATTTCAAAATTTCCACTTTGTTCTTCTTCTTTATGTCTTCTGTTTTTTATTTCAGAAATGGTTAATCTTGGGACGCCTGGGTGGCTCAGTCGTTAAGCATCTGCCTTCAGCTCAGGTCATGATCCCAGGGTCCTGGGATTGAGGCCTGCATCTGGGCTCCCTGCTCAGTGGGAGGCCTGCTTCTCTCTCTCTCTCTCTCTCTCTCCCCTACTTGAGGGAACTTGTGTTCCCTCTCTCGCTGTGTCTCTCTCTGTCAAATAAATAAATTAATTAAATCTTTTTTTTTAAAGATTTTATTTATTTATTCATTAGAGAAAGAGAGAGAGTGAGAGAGAATATGAGAAGGGAGAAGGTCAGAGTGAGAAGCGGACTCCCCGTGAAGTTGGGAGCCCGATGTGGGACTCGATCTCGGGTCTCCGGGATCATGACCTGAGCCAAAGGCAGTTGCTCAACCAATTGAGCCACCCAGGCGCCCCTAAATTAATTAAATCTTAAAAAAAAAAGTTTAATCTTACTTCCTGGAGTGTGGCTAAGACAACTGCTTTTAAGGTTAGTCTGATAATTTTAATATCTAGGTCACATTGGGGTTGGTATCTATTGATTATTTTTTCCTTTCAAGTGGTTGACATTTTTCTCGTTCTTTGAATGTCAAATAATATTGGGTTATAGGCTGAACATTTTGGATCTTATGAGATCCGAGTCTTGTTTAAATTCTATAAAAACGACAATTTCTTTGTTTATTTTAGCAGTGAATGACCCAGTTAGGCTCAGTTTTAAGTTTTGACTTGCCTCCTATGGGCTGTGATGGTAATTCCAATTTTCAAAGCATTTGTAATTCTGTTCAGATCTGTTCTGTGTACTTACCTCCCAAGGGCCAGTCTGGAATCTGTTTTGTAATTCAGTTCTCCATGCTTTTGGTATGTTGTTAGGGTCATACCCACACATTGCAGTTCAAGATTAAGCCCAGGAGTTTATGGGATCCCTTTCATAAGGTCCCTCCTACTCTACAATATTACCAATAGTCCTGTTTCCAAGGTCTCCTAATATAGATGATAAATAAAGACATGAAAGGATGTGCAGTATTATTTGTTGTCAGGGAAATACAAATTAAAACCACAATGAGATCCCACTACACACCCACTAGAATACTTATAGTTAAAAATCTGACCAGTTGCTTGAGCAGTTTGTTAAGTGAGGATACAGAGAACCTGGAACATTCATGCATTGCTGGTAGGAATGTGAAATGGTAAGCCACTTTGGAAAACAGTTTGACAGTTTCTTATAAAGTTAACCTTATATTTGCTATATAACTCAGCCATGCCACTCCTAGATATTTATCCCCAAAACATGAAAATATATGCCTACACTAAGGTCTGTGCACAGCTTTATTCACAATCACCAAAACCTGAAAGTGACTCAAATATACATCACATGTGAAAGAAATTGTACTACATCCAGGCAAGGGAATACAGAGTAACAAAAAAGAGAATTTATACATGCAAGAGTATGAATGAATCTCAGAAGCCTTGTGCTAAGTAAAAGTAGCCTCGTATAAAAAGCTTTACACTACGTGATTTCATTTATATGACATTCTGGAGAAGGCAAAAATACAGGCAAAGAAATTAGATTAGTGGTTGCCCAGAATGTGGGAGCTGGGGGAAAAGAACTTTCTGGGATGACACAAATGTCCTGTATCTTGATTGTGGTGGGGCTTATATGAATGTACACATTGCACCATATACTTAAAAGGGATGACTTGTACAGTATATAAACTATGACTCAATAAACCTGACTTTAAAAATAGATAAAATGATAAATAGGATAAAACAGCATGTTGGTTAGATTGTCAAAATTGTTTTGAATCAGTTAACTCATACTTGAGTAGAGGGGAACTGAGAAACTCTGTATGTTTCAAAGAAGAATAAAGTTTAAAGTATCATGCAAAAAGATTTATCTTTATATGCTGTTCTTTCAAAAATTACATTCAGTTAGCTACTGTATAGTACATAATTAGTCCTTGATGCAGTGTCCAGTGATTCACTAGTTAAGTGTAACACCCAGTGCTCATCATGGCACGTACCCTCCTCAATACCCATCACCCTGTATTTGTTGTTTTATAACCTTGTGTCCACAATACCTTAAATAGTTGCACAGTAGCCCATTTTATATAATTGTAAACCGATCCCCCATTTTTGAATAGTCAGGTGGTTCCCAGTTTTATTCTCTTTCAATTTAAACAATGTAGTCCTCATCTTTGTGGCTAATATCTTGGAATAAGTTCCTGGAAAAGAAATTTCTCTGTTAAGGTCATGCCAAAGATTTCATACATGTAATTATTAAACTGTTACCCAGGAGTGTTCTATACTCCCTTATTTTATGGGTTTTTTTTTTCCTTAGTCTCTTTTAAAAAGCTTTTAAGGTAATTTTTTGACCAACAAATATTTTACAGTTGTTACTAGTTAAATCTATCATTTTTTTCTTCAATGCTTTCATAAGTTTGCTGTCAAACTTAGAAAGATTCTCCTCTTCTTTAAAAAAAAAAAAAAAGGGACGCCTGGGTGGCTCAGTTGGTTGAGCAGCTGCCTTTGGCTCAGGTCGTGGTCCCAGTGTCATGGGATCGAGTCCCATATCGGGCTCCTTGTTCACCAGGAAGCCTGCTCTTCTCTCTGCCTCTGCCTGCCTCTCTGCCTGCTTGTGTTCTCTCTCAGTTAAAATAAAATAAATAAAATCTTAAAAAAAAAAAAAAAGAAAGATTCTCCTCATCCTGAGAGTACAAAACTATTTATGTTGATTTCCAGTTTTGTTTACAGTTTTATTTTTACATCAAATTCCATATGGATTTAAGAGTTTATTTGGTATGATATGAGGTAAAGCTCACCTGCATTTTTTGTCACATAGTTAACCAGTTGTTGATGTAACAATTACTAATTCATTCCCCCTTGATTTTAAATGTGTCTTTAATCGTATTGCAAATGCTTTTATTTCTGTGCTGTCTGCTTTGTTCTATTGGTCTATTTATTTTGACCACTTCTTTAGTAAGTACAGTTTTAAGACATATTAATAGGTGGCAATGTAAGTCCCTATTGTCATTCTTATTTTTTAATGTTTTCTTAGATATTCTTATCCATTTGTTTTTCTAAATTCTAGATCATTTTGTCCAGTTCCAATAAAATTCTATTTGTATGAGAAGTAGTTGTAAATTAATTTCAGGGAAATTTAATATTTTAATAAGCTTCCTATCTAGAGGCATGAAATCTACATCCCTCAGTAAAATTTAATGATGTTAATTTACATTTTGCATTTTATTACATTTACTCCTATTTGAGTTGTTGACTTTGTTGCTGAGATCTTTTTTTCTGTTACATTTTCTGATTATTGCTGAAATATGGGAAAGGAATTGGTTTTTGTATTGTTTTTCTCTAGTGTAGTCATCCTTTTATCTCCAATATTTACATGGCTTTCTATTAAATAGAGTCTTATCAGAGGCAAATTTGGGGAATATATCCCAAGATTTAATGAATATTTTGTATTTCCACTAGATTCTATGCTGTGAAGCAATAATTAACTCCACAAAGATGTGTTAGAGTTAGGTACACTATTCACTGTAATATTTCCTCAAATCTGACTTACAAAAAGAGTTTTGTCTCCATGAATCTGACCTTTAGTTTTAGATTGTAGAGTTATATGATTTATTTATTTATTTTTAAAGATTTTATTTATTTATTTGACAGAGAGATATCACAAGTAGGCAAAGAGGCAGGCAGAGAGAGAGGGGGAAGCAGGCTCCCCGCTGAGCAGAGAGCCCCATGTGGGGCTCGATCCCAGGACCCTGAGATCATGACCTGAGCCGAAGGCAGAGGCTTTAACCCACTGAGCCACCCAGGCGCCCCGAGTTATATGATTTAAAAAGAAAATCACTACAGTGTGTGATCTGTGGGGCTAGATTCCACTGAATGTAATTTCTTCTCTTAAAGTCTTATTTTCAAAGACTTCTGTCCTTCCTCTCTTCCCCTACCCTGGGAATATATTTCTATGTGTCATTGATTGGCACTGGCTACTTACAGCACTACTAAAGTTAAGTCTAGAAAGCTAATTAGATAATACTCCAAAATATTACCGTAAACTTGGTCTTGGTGTTGCTCATAGCTAGTGTTTCTTAAATTGCTACTTAAGACAATTAAGTAGCAAAGACAAAAGAATGCCAGGACTCCAGTCTGGTGATTATAGTGTTGTAAGTAGTCCACGTCACTACCTTCTGTCATAATTAAAGTATGAATTGGCCATGTTTGCAATCTAACACAGCTATTAACTTTTACATATGCAAAAAAACATTAGCTCACACTTGCTTTGCTCTGGAATTGTTATTTTTATGTGTTCTGTGTTCTGCTTCCTCACCAAGACACTAGACTATGAATGAAGGTATGTCTTTTATTTATAAATCCCTATAATCTTATGTATAATGTCTTAAACACGATGACCATTGTACTATGACCAATATAGTAGTAAAAATTGGAAAAGATTAATAAATATTATGTATGACGAATAGTATGTGTATGTCCACATGTGTTCATACAGGTGAGAGTTAAGCAAAGACGATCATAGATGCCAGACGCAAAGTGAGTACCAAGATGCTGGACAGTAAGAAAAGGTCAAAAGATGGAGACCTTACCTTCTAAGAAGAATATTAAGACCAAGTTACTGGGCTTTTGGTGGTTATAAACTTGCATATATTCTGGGAAGTCAGAGTCTTTGATATCTCTATTTGGATCTTCAGTGGGCATCTCAAATTTAATACATTCAAAACAAATCTTAATTACCTACTTAGTTTCATTCTTTCAACAGATATTTACAGAAAGACTACTGTGTGCCAGATACTGTCTAGTGCTTGGAATATCCATCTTGGGTGTAATAAATATCTCTGCCCCTGTGTTGCTTATAGTCTAGTGGAGAGAAATAGGCAGTAAATAATAAACTCAGTAGGTATATTGTTAAGTACTGTAGAAAAAAGAAAAAGTACAAAAGGGTCAGTGGAATTGTGAGTGTTGGTGGGATGGGCTTGGGGATAATAGAGGGGAGAAGCAAGTAGCAACTTTAAATGGGGAAGTCAAGTTGAAATTGGAGCAAAGAGCTGAAGGTGAGGGCATTAGTCAAGCAGGGATATCTGGGAGAAGAGCATACCAGGCAAAGGGAGTAGCTAAAGCAAAGACCTGAAGTCAGGAGGTACCCAGTGTATCCAGTGAACTGCAGGGAGGCCACTGTGGCAGATGCAGAGCCAGTGATGGAGAGAGTATGAAAGAAGGCTTAAGAGGGAAGGGAAATGGTAGAAAAATCATGTAGGGCCTTAGGCCACTGTAAAGACTTTGGCTTTTAGTCTGAGTGAAAAAGGGAGTCATCGCACAGAAGAGTAACATCTGACTTAACATTCTAACAGAATCAACCTGGCATCTCTGTTGAGAAATGAACATAGAAGGGCAAGGGGCAGGTACGAGGAGAACTGTTAAGAGTGATTGAAGAAATCCAGGCAGAGAAAGGATGGTGGCTTGTACAAGGGCAGCAGCCATGGAGGTGAGGAGAAATCTTTGGATTCTGGATTTTGAAGTTAGAGCTACTCTGAGTTTCTGATTGGAATGTGACTCCAAAGGTTTTGGCCTGAGCGGCTGGAAGGGTGGGAGTGCCATTAGCCATGATAGGAGAGACTGCAGGTGGAGCAGGTTCGGAGAAGATGAAGATATGTTAAGTTTATGATATCCAGGTAGACATGTTGAATAGGCGATTGGATGTACAAGTCTGGAGCCTGGGAAAGAGGTCTAGGCTAAAGATAGAAATTTGAGAGTTGTCAGCCTGTAGATAATATTTAAACCATGAGATATCAAAGGAATAAGTAAGAGAAGAGGACCAAAGACAGAGCTTAGGCATGTCATAGCTTTTACCTTTGTTCTTCTTCTTTCAGATAGTTAATGGCACTACTATCTCCCTAGTTTCTCTAGCCAAAAATCTAGAAGTCATCCTTGATTCTGTATAAACAAATCCTTTCTCAATCCAAATCTGTCCACTTCATCTCCACTACCAACTTAGTCTAAGCTATCATTTTCTTCTAATTCTTCACTCTGCTTCCCCTTTTACCCCCCATCCCAGCAGTCAGAATCATTCTCTGAATGATTCTCTGAATGAAAGAGATTCTCTGAATCTCAGAATGATCTTTTAAAAAGGCAATTCATGGGGCACCTTGGTGACTCAGTTGGTTAAGTGTCCAACTTTTGATCTCAGCTCAGGTCTTGATCTCAGGATCATGAGTTTAAGCCCTGCGTTGCGCTCCATGTTGGGCATGGAGCCCACTTTTTTTTTTTTTTAAGGCAATTCAGATCTTATCGCACCTCTGTTCAAAACCCTCCAATGTCCTGTATGGCAAGGGAAGCAATCAACAGGGTAAAAAAGCAGCCAATGAAAAATATTTGTGAACCATATATCTGATAAAGGGTTAATATTTAGAATATGTAAAAAACTCTTACAACTCAAAAACAAACCTCACAACCTCACAAGTAATCTGAATAAAAGTGGCAAAGGACTTGAATAGACATTTCTTCAAAGAAAGTGTAGAAATGGCCAACAGTATATGAAAAGATGCTCAATATCACTAATCATCAGGGAACAGCAAATCATAACCTCAGTGACTTACCACTTGATACTCCTTTGGGATGGTCATTATCAAGAAAAAAATACGGGCGCCTGGGTGGCTCAGTGGGTTAAAGCCTCTGCCTTTGGCTCAGGTCATGATCTCAGGGTCCTGGGATCGAGCCCCGCATCGGACTCTCTGATCAGCAGGGAGCCTGCTTCCCCCTCTCTCTCTGCCTGCCTCTCTGCCTGCTTGTGATCTCTCTCTCTGTCAAATAAATAAATAAAATCTTTAAAAAAAAATAGAAAGTGTTGGTAAGGATGTGAAGAATTTGGAACCCTTTGCGTGGTTGGTGGGAATATAAAAATAGTGCAGCTACTATAGGAAACAGTATGGAGCTTCCTCAAAAAGTTAGAAATAGAATTACCATATGATTCAGCAGTTCTGCTTCTGAGTATGTATACAAAAGAATTGAAGCAGGATCTTGAAAAGATATTTGCACATTCAGGTTCACTGCAGCATTATTTACAGCCACCAAGAAACTATCTAAATGTCCATTGACGTTTGGATAAAGAAAGTGTGCTATACACATACAGTGAAATATTATTCTGCCCAAAAAAGGAAGAAACCACATCTGATAAAGGACAGTGATCTAAAATACATGAAGAACTCTTAAAACTCAACAACAAAAAATAACCTGATTAAAAAGTGGGCCAAAGACCTTAACAGACACCTTACCAAACAAGTTATACAGGTGACAGAGGCGCCTGAGTGGCTCAGTCAGTTAGGCATCTGACTGTTGATTTTGGCTCAGGTCATGGTCTCAGGGTTGTGGGATTGAGCCCTGCATCAGGCTCTGCACTCAGCACAGGGTCTGCTTGTCCCTTGCCCTCTGCTTCACCCACTTGCGTGCTCTCTCTCTCTCTCAAGTTAATAAATAAAATCTTTAAATAAAAAGAGTTATACAGGTGGCAAATAAACATGAAAAGATGTGGGGCACCTGGATGGCTCAGTCAGTTAAGCGTCTGCCTTCGGCTCAGGTTGTGATCCAGGGTCCTGAATGGAGCCCTGCATTGCATCAGGCTCCCTGCTCAGCAGGGCGTCTGGTTCTCCCTCTGCCCCTTTCCCCGCGAGTGTTTTTTTTTCTCTCTCTCTCAAATAAATCAAAATAAATAAAAGTTTAAAAAAAGAAAGAAAAGGTACTACACGTTGCATGTCATCAGGGAAATGGAAATTAAAGCAACAAATTACCGCTTCCCACCTACCAGAATGGTCAAAATCCAGAATGACCAAAATCCAGAACACTGACAACAAATGCTGATGAAGATGTGAAGCAACAGGAACTCTCTTTCATTGGTGGTAGGGGAATGCAAAATGGTGTAACCACTTTGGAAAACAGTTTGGTGGTTTCTTAAAAAACCGAACATACTCTTACTATATGATCCAACAACTCTGCTCCTTGGTATTTACTCAAAGGAGTTGAAAACTTATGTCCACACAAAAATCTGCATACGGATATTTATAGTGGCTTAATTCGTAGTTGTCAAAACTTGGAAGCAACCAACACATCCTTCAGTAGTAGGTAAACACGTAAAGTAAACCGTGGTACATCCAGACAATGGCATATCATTTAGCACTAAAAAGAAAACATCAAGTCATGGAAAGACATGGAGGAACTTTAAATACCTATTCCTAAGTGAAAGAAACCAATTTTCTTTTGAAAACCTTTGAAAAGGCTATATACTGTGTGACTCCAACTCTATGACATTCTAGAAAAGGCCAAGCCGTATGGAAATAATAAAAAGATCAGTGGTTGCCAAAGGTTAGGGAGAGGGTGGGGTTAATAGGTGGGGCACAGTAGATTTTTAGGGCAGTGAAACTATATGATACTGTAATAGTAGAAACGTGGAAGATCTGTGTCCTTTCTCAATTTTGCTGTGAACCTAAAATTGCCTTAAAAAAGTCTTAAAGGGGCGCCTGGGTGGCTCAGTGGGTTAAAGCCTCCGCCTTCGGCTCAGGTCATGATCTCAGGGTCCTGGATCGAGCCTCACATTGGACTCTGCTCGGCAGGGAGCCTGCTTCCCCCTCTCTCTCTGCCTGCCTCTCTGCCTACTTGTGATCTCTGTGTCAAATAAATAAATAATCTTTAAAAAAATAAAATCTTAAAAAAAATCAAGTGATGAGAATGATAAGGTAATAAACTTTCTACAGAACGAGTATGTGGGCTTATATGGGTGTAGAAGTGGTGAAGGTAGTTGGCTGTGGATGCTTATTTCCCTTTTTACTTCCCTCTTCCATTGAACACATTTTGAAAGGGTTTGTTGTGTCTCACCTCTCCCCCCTCCCCCGATTTGTGCAGCTGCACCACCCTAGATTTGGCCTTTCTTTTTTCTCTTGCCACCTTCCTGATAAAGGGAAGTACCGTTAGAATAGTAAGCACTTAATAATGCTTTGGCAGGAACATCCTTCACAACTTGAAGATCATGTGTACCTTTCATGCTCATGCTGTCAAAAATCTTAACCTCTCTCTCTCTCTCTCCTGCTTCTCACATTTGTAAAATGGGTGAAATAATGCTTAACCTTATACACTTGTAAAGATTAAATGTTAATATTCGTAAAGCTCGTAGGACAGGTCTGGCATATGGTAAACACTCAAATGCAGGGCTGTTATCACTATATTATTGTTATTAACTGGTGTATTTGTGTTCTTCTTTTTTTTTTTTTAAGATTTTTTATTTATTCATTTAACAGAGAGAGAACACAAGCAGGCAGAGAGGCAGGCAGAGGCAGAGAGAGGAGCAGGCTCCCTGCGGAGCAAGGAGCCCGATGCGGGACTCGATCCCAAGACGCTGGGATCATGACCTGAGCCAAAGGCAGTTGCCCAACCAACTGCGCCACCCAGGCGTCCCATATTTGTGTTCTTCTTAACTGTTCATCCTATTGGTCAAATACATTTCCTTTATGTGTATTCCTTTGAGGCATTTATTCCTTTAACCTTCCTTCTTAGTCTCCTCTACAATCTGAGAGCCTTCCCAATTTCAAACAATGTTATGGAAAGAAAATTTACAGATACAGAGTTGGCTGATTTAATTTGTTTGGTCTTTCTGAGAGTAAACGTATTTTTTCCTTTATGTTACAGGTGGTATGCAAGATTACAATTATGTGTGGGCCAACTGTTTTGAGATCACACTAGAACTATCTTGTTGCAAGTACCCACCTGCTTCTCAGCTTCGACAAGAATGGGAGAACAATCGTGAGTCTTTGATCACATTGATTGAAAAGGTAAAAGTAGCTGCCTGGAAGGTTGGGGAATAGAAATAGCAGATGATAGATATAAGGGAGAAATTCAGTTGCATTGGAGTAACAATCTTTAACAGTTCTTCTCCTCTGGAAGGCTTTCTCTGATTGTCTCAGAACACTTTATAGACTGAACTAAACAGCCAAACTTGTACTGTCAGGTTCTTAATGTCGTGTGATCATATTTGCTCGAGAGCCTTTACCACACTATGAACCGTGGACATCAGTTTAATTTAAATATCAGGCAGGGTATTCAGTAGGGTACTAGGTATTCAATAGTGTACTATTCAACAGGGTACAAGGTATTCATAGGGTACTATTGAATATATCAGAAATTATTACTTAAATGAAAAATTATTACTTGTTGAGAAAACGAGAAGTCTGGTTTGGAGGAGAGGGAATTTCGAAAGCATATTACTAGTCTACATGTCAGACACATATGATTTAAGTTTAAGGGTCAATATTTTTTGTCTATATTTTATTTTCATTTGGAGGCATTGAAAAGTATGTCAGGAAAATATAAAAGAAAGATTATTATTATTATTATTATTATTTTAGAAATTCTAGTATCAATGCAGAGAGGTGACGTTCTCTTGCCTTTCAAATTGTCTTTGAGCAGTCTACTTTGATTTGTGTTTTTTTAGGTTCACATTGGGGTTAAAGGATTTGTTAAAGATTCAGTAACAGGATCTGGTTTAGAGAATTCAACCATCTCAGTGGCTGGTATTAACCATAATATCACAACAGGCAGATTTGGTGATTTCCACAGATTACTTGTTCCTGGAACTTACAACATTACAGCTGTTTCAACTGGGTAAGAATTTAGAATCTAAAAATAGCAAGCCTCTGTTTATAGCTAAGACAGAAAAACAGTCTAGGAAATGTTATTTATTGTACCTGGCTTTTGTTTTTTCCTTGTTTTCTTATTTTTCCCTTTTATAGTGAAAAAATAGCATTGCAGAGTCTTGTGACATAGTCTAACAATGTAACTGGATATGAAGCATAATTGTAAAATTGTGAGGAAGGACAGTTTTAAAAGCTTAAAAAGATGGTTAGCTGTGTAAAGCATTGCCTACAAGCTGAGTACCAGAGTAGAAGAAAACTTGGAGCCCTGGGAAAGACATTTTAAAAAGTTGTCTTAACATCAGCTTTCTAATATATGAAATGAGTGGTTTCTTACCTCCCCCGGACACCTTTCTGGAAGCTCAGTTTGCTAAGGATTTAATTGAAAATGTTTCATTTAACTTTGAACTTCCCTATTTGGGAAAGTAATCGGAATGTCAGTGTGATAAGGCACAGCAGAGGACTGCATCCCTTATTGAGGACTGCAGCAATGGTTATGGTGGGTTAGTGACTTCCATTTTATCCTTTCCTTTGCATGTAATTTTTGGTAAGCATTCTAATACATGGAACTGAGAAGAGGGTAAGAGAAGTAGTTCTTTAAAGACTTATTCTGGGATTCTTTGAGATCATGTCCTAAAAGTCTTGAATTTACCCATTTATCTTTATTAAGTTTGAGTTTTGATAGACCACTAAGTGTAAGAGTATGAAAAGGTTGTTGTGCTTTTATAATGTTAAAGCATTGTGTGTTTGAATTTAACTCTTTAAATTACACTTTTTCTGGCGCCTGGGTGGCTCAGTTGGTTGAGCAACTGCCTTCGGCTCGGGTCGTGGTCCCGGAGACCTGGGATCGAGTCCCACAACGGGCTCCCAACTTCACAGGGAGTCCGCTTCTCACTCTGACCTTCTCCCTTCTCATGATCTCTCTCACTCTCTCTCTTTCTCTAATAAAAATGAATAAATAAAATCTTAAAAAAAATAAATTAATTAAACTTTTTCAAAAAAATTTTTTTTCAGGTATATGCCACTGACAATTAATAATATAATAGTGAAAGAAGGACCAGCCACGAAGGTGAATTTTTCCCTTCGGCCAACTGTGGCTTCGGTAATCCCTGACACAACTGAGGGGGTAGTAACTGCTAGCACAGTCACTCTGCTTAATAATCTTCCTGGAACACAATCCTTCCACCAGCCAATTCAGCCAAAGGACTTTCACCACCACCATTTCCCTGATATGGAAATCTTCCTGAGAAGGTTTGCCAATGAATATCCTAACATCACCCGGCTTTATTCATTAGGAAAATCGGTAGAGTCAAGAGAACTTTATGTAATGGAGATATCTGATAACCCAGGTGTCCATGAACCAGGTAATTAGCATGGTCTTATACGTAATTTCAGTAGCACCTTTCAGAGCTGTGCACCATATTTCTGTGTTTCTTCTAGAAAGGTCACCTTAAGTATGTATAACTAGAACAAAGAAAATGTAACCAATCTTTTGCGAGAAAAGAAAGAAAATCCAATTCATAGTCCATGGTAGACACACTGTTCAATATAATGCATAGATTAGATTTTTTTCTGCTAATGGTATTTTTATTTTCATATTGTATGGCACGTGCTCATAAGTGTGTGTGTGTGTGTCCTTTCAGCCTGCACAGATATATATATATTAGTAAAGAAGCTGCTTTATGAGATTCTTTTTCGTGCTTCTTTTGCCAAAATATATCTTTTCTTAAATTTTTGGTTCAGGGTTGGGTTAAAATTATAGTCCATGGTAAAAGAAAAAGGAAAAAAACTCTCCCATGTAATTGTTTTGTTTTCAGGTGAACCAGAATTTAAGTACATTGGAAATATGCATGGAAATGAAGTGGTTGGACGAGAGTTGTTATTGAACCTCATTGAATACCTTTGTAAGAACTTTGGAACAGACCCTGAAGTGACAGATTTAGTTCGCAGCACTAGAATTCACCTTATGCCATCCATGAATCCTGATGGGTACGAAAAGGCCCAGGAAGGTAAAGAATAGCTAGCTATTGGTGAATGCTTAACCTTTCTGGTTATCATATAGTGTGATTATTTGGGAGTAGAAGAGACTTTGAATGGGTTGTTTCCTTGGAATTTATTATTTTGTTCTTATGTAATTGTTCTGGCTCTTGTATTCTTTTTTTTTTTCTTTTTTAAAGATTTTATTTATTTATTTGACAGAGAGAGACACAGTGAGAGAGGGAACACACGCAGGGGGGAGTGGAGGAGGGAGAAGCAGGCTTCCCTCTGAGCAGGGAGCCAATGTCGGGCTGGATCCCAGGACCTTGGGATCATGATCTAGCCAAAGGCAGATGTTTAATGACTGAGCCACCCAGGTGCCCTGGCTTTTGTATTCTTATAAGATAGGCTAGTTCATTCAACAATTTTGATGTCAACTTTATATTTAATGGAGTTCTCCACTTCGGTAATGGCTCTTATTTCCTAAAAAATAATATAAAATCTTAATAAAATTTTCCATTTTAACAATAATTTTAAATAACTTAATTATTTGATGAATAATAAATTAATGAATAACTTAATAAAGTAAGTTAAATTATTTTTTTAAATTACCATTACCCAGTAATTTTGTTAAATTACTGCATTGGGAATACTACCTCATAGGTGAAAACTCACACCAAATCTCTTTTGAAGCCAGTGACTGTTTTGACTCCCAGTTGTGCTCCCCATGCATATTCTAAACCTGCTGAGGTATTTACTTACCGTTCCTCTGCCTCCTCTGGGCCAGCCCATCTCCCCTGGGGCAATACAGTCAGAGGAGGGGGGTGGGGACTTGCTTCCAGGGGCCACTTTATGCCGAACACTAGGGGTGTGAGAATCTGTTTTTTCCCCACCCGTGGTTCCTTCCAGGCAATCATAGCAGTGAGCAGAGTAGGTACCACCATATGAATATGCAGCCATGTGACTCTCACTAACTGAACACTGAGAGAATCGACTAACGAATCACCAGGTTAATCCATTTTTTATTATTCAGCATACTTCACTAAGGACCTTCCTTATACTTTGTTACCCTCACAAATCCCTCCACATTCCTCTTTTGAGAACTTGCTGAGAGATAGAAGGACTCACTACCGGCGAACCCTCCAGTAGGTTTTTCTCATTCACTTGCAAATTTTTCTCATCGCTATGATTATAACAGGATTCCCACTCCTTATTAAAAAAGAGTAAATTTAAATTCAACGCTTTCTTCATCAGGTTAAACTTTCAACTGAGTTCTTGACTGCCTACCTTTATGTGATTACTTTCCTGTAAGCATATCACAGTTTTCTTCTTTTCATTGGGTCTGTTTCTTTACGATGTTTTAGTGACGCGTATACAGGTACAGTAGAAACTACCTCTGATCAGTCATGTCCACTCATCATTGTGATCATGTCATTGTGTATGGATTATTGACAATTGAGCAATACTTTTTTGAGTCCGTACTTTAACATAATTTTTATAGTTGGATTTTTTTCCCCTCAAAGTATGAACAGAAGGCAGAAATCAAAGGATAATGGTTTTACCTTTCTGCTCAAAAGATCTGGATGAGATATACTTTTTTTTTTTTTAAAGAATTTTTATTTATTTATTTATTTGACAGAGTGAGATCACAAGTAGGCAGAGAGGCAGGCAGAGAGAGGGGGAAGCAGGCTCCCTGTTGAGCAGAGAGCCCGATGCGGGGCTCGATCCCAGGACCCCAGGATCATGACCTGAGCCAAAGGCAGAGGCTTAACCACTGAGCCACCCAGGCACCCCTGGATGAGATATACTTTTTTAATGTGCAATACCCAAAAATGTATGTTTAAATCATAGTGTGTGATTAATCGTAGTGAAGCCTGATGTGTTCACATTTACCTTTGAGTTAAGACAACTAAAGTAATATACGTTGGATTAAAATGTAGATGAAACATGGCTTAAATTTAAATACTTTATCATGCAGGAGATTCAGTAAGTGTCATTGGCAGAAACAACAGCAACAACTTTGACCTGAACCGAAATTTCCCAGACCAGTTCTTTCAGATCACAGATCCTACCCAACCAGAAACTATTGCTGTAATGAGCTGGATGAAGTCCTACCCGTTTGTACTGTCAGCAAACCTGCATGGAGGTAATAGCAACTTGATATTCTAGTAATTAGTTCTTGTTGAGAGCATTTGAAAATCCTGGTGGAATGTTATCTGTTTATAGTCTCAGGCTATCTGAAAATGGGTTATCCTATTATCGCTTTTACGGCAGAAAATAATAAAGATCTTTTCTCATTGTTTTTTAAGCCAATTTCCTGGCTATTCCCCCCCCTTCCTTTCCCCTAAACTCCTTCCCACTTTTTCTCCCTCTTTCCCTTCTCCCTAGCTTTCTCCCCCCACCCCTTACTTAGTTCTTCAAGTGTTTTATATTTATCCTTCACATGTGTTTTATATTTATTCTTCTCACTGGAAATTTGGTAACATACTCTTTGTCATTCAGAAAAATTAAACACTAACAAACTGGAAATCTTTAGTCCTATTCTTCCCTAAAATTTAATACTCTTTTGTGTAAGTTTGTAAGACATCCTCTTACTTTTTCCTTGCCATGAATTTAACTGCAGCACAATGGCCTCATTCTCCTGTAGTGTTTGGGCGTATACACTTTCACATAATTCAGAGGGAATTGGTCATTTGAATAAGATGAGAAGTCAAGATTAAAAATCCTCACAATGTCCAACTAGGGCTATATGAGTAAGAGTGAAACTATAAATACCAAAGAGACCTGAAAACATATGTCTACATGTAAACTTGTACATGAATATTCATAGTAGCGTTATTCATAATAACCAAAAGTATAAACAACCCAAATATCCACCATTTGATGAGTGGCTAAATAAAATGTAGTGTACTCATACAATTGATTATTATTCGACCATGAAAAGCAATGAAGTCCTGATGCATTTTACAACAAAAGTGAACCTTGAAAATATGCTAAGTGGTAGAAGCCAGTCACCAAAAACCGTTTATTACATGATTACATTTTATGAAATGTTCAGAGCAGGTAAATATATAGAGATAGATAATAGATTTGTGGTTGCCTCAGGCTATGGTGAATAGTGGTGGGAGGAAATGGGAGTGACTGCTAATGGGTACAGGGTTTTCTTTTGGCATGATGAAATGATCTATAATTAGATAATAATGATGGTTTTACAATCCTGTGAATGTATTAAGCAACATTGAATTATATACTTTAAATGGTTGGGTTGTATATTACGTGAATTACAGTTCACCCCCGAACAACATGAGAGTTAAGGGGGCTAGCCCCTGTGCAGTTGAAAATCCATGTATAACTTTTGACTTCCCCCAGACTTAACTACTAACAGCCCACTGTTGGCCAGAAGCCTTACCGATAACATTAACAGTTGATTAACATGTATTTTGTATGTTGTATGTATTATATACTGTATTCTCAGAATAAAGTAAGTTTGAAAAAAGAAATATTCATGTTACCAAGAAAATCATTTTTAGAAATACATTTTTTAAAAGATTTTATTTATTTATTTGACAGAGAGAGACACAGCAAACACAAGCAGGGGGAGTGGGAGAGGGAAAAGCAGGCTTCCCGTCGAGCAGGGAGCCTGACCGGGGGCTCGATCTCAGGACCGCAACCCGAGATCATGACCTGAGCTGAAAGCAGACGCTTAATGACTGAGCCACCAAGGCTCCCCTAGAAATACATTTCTGAAATCATTAAATACACATATAGTACTGTAAGTATTAAAAATCTGCATGTAAGTGGATCCATGCAATTTAAGCCCCCGTTATTCAGGGGTCAACTGTTCATCTCAATAAAGCTGTTTCTTTAAAAAAAGAGCAAAAGTATTAGCATCAGGGGTAAGGGAAGTAATTTAACATCAACATATGTTGGATTAACTAATAAAGTATCACAGATGAGATTTGATGGACCTGCCATTTTATTTTTTATTTATTTTTTTATCTGCCATTTTAGAATAACAGTACACACTTATGATGTTTATAATACTAGTTATATTCCAATGAAAATAATTTACAGATTTACACATGTGGTATCAAGACCTTGGCGTTGTGGGGGATACATCTTCAATCATGTGGACTTACTACTTTCCAGGACATATTTTGCTATAAACTTTCCTCTTAGAACCACTTTTGCTGCGTCCCAAAGGTTTTGAACCAGTGTGTTTTCATTTTTCATTTGTTTCTATGTACATTTTTCTTTCTTCTTTTATTTTCTGATTGACCTATCCATTGTTTAGTAACATGCTATTTAACCTCCATGTATTTGTAGTCTTTCCAGATTTTTTCTTGTGGCTAACTTCTAGTTTCATAGCATTGTGGTCAGAAAAGATGCATGGTAGATGACTTCTATCTTTTTCAATTTGTTGAGGCTTGCTTTGTGGCTCAATATGTGATCTATTCTGGAGAGTGTAACATGTGCACTTGGAAAGAATGTGTATTCTGCTGTTTTAGGTTGAATATATCTGTTAAATCCAGTTGGTCCAATGTGTCATTGAAAACCATTGTTTCCTTGTTGATGTTCTGTTTAGATGATCTGTTCATTGATTTAAGTGGGGTGTTAAAGTTTCTAGTTATTGTATTACTATCAATTAGTTCCTTTATGTTTATTATTGTTTTATGTATTTGAGTGCCCCTCTATTGGGTACATATGTATTTTGAGGATTTTATTTATTTATTTGTCGGACAGAGAGAGAGAGCACAAGCAGGGGGAGCGGCAGGCAGAGGGAGAAGCAGGCTCCCTGCTGAGTAAGGAGCCCGATGTGGGACTGGATCCCAGGATCCTGGGATCATTACCTGAGCCAAAGGCAGACACTTAACTGACTGATCCAGGCATCCCTGGGTGCATAAATATTTACAATTTTATATCTTGTTGGTTCATCCCCTTTATTACTATATAGTGTCCTTCTTTGCCTCTTGTTACAGTCTTTGTTTTAAGGTCTATTTTGTCCAATATAAGTATTGCTACTCTGACTTTCTTTTGATATCCATTTGTATGGTAGATGTTTCTCCATTTCCCTCACTTTTAATCTGCAGCTGTCTTTAGGTCTAAAATGAGTCTTTTGTAGGCAGCATATAGATGGATCTTGTTTTTTATTCATTCTGTCACTCTGTGTCTTTTGATTGGAGCATTTAGTCCATTTCTATTCAGAGTATTCGATAAATATGATTGATATTTGATCAAATATGATTGATAAATTGATAAATGTATATTTATTGCCATTTTATTACTTGTGTTATGGTTGTTTCTGAAGATTTTTCTCTGATACTCTCTTGTCTCTCTTCCATGGATTTGCTGGTTTTCTTCAGTGATATATTTGGATTCCCTTCTCTTTATTCTTTACAAATTTATTAATTTGTGATTTGTGGTTACCATTAGGTTTGTTATTGATTTTGGGTTTGTTTATAACATCTGCATATAGCAGTCTATATTAAGTTGGTGGTTATTTAAAATTGAACCCATTCTTTACTCTTCTTCTCCCTATGTTTTAGGTATATGGTGTCATATTTTACATCCTTTAATTTTGTGAGTTCCTTGACTAATTTTTTTATAGGAATATTCATTTTTACCACTTTTGTGTTAACTGCCTTTATACTGTCACTTTTAGTCTCTCCTTTTTACTCAGGGAATCTCCTTTCATATTTCTTGTAGGGCTGCTTTACTGTTCATGAACTCCTTTAGTTTTTGTTTGTGTGGGGAAACTCTTTATCACTCCTTCCATTCTGAATGGTAGCCTTGTCAGACAGAGTATTCTTGGTTGTAGGTTTTTCTCATTTAGCACTTTGAGTATAAGTGCCCCCTTATAAAAGCCCCTCCTTTCTAAATTGGGAGGTTCCTGCATAAAAATCTGCTGATAGCTTTATGGGATTTCCTTTGTATGTAATGGTCTTTTGTCTTGCTGCTTTTAATATTTTTTCTTTATCAGTATATTTTGCCATTTTAATTACAGTATGTCTTGGTGTGGATCTGCTTTTGTTGATTTTGTTGGGGGATCTCTGTGGCTCCTGGATCTGGATATCTGTTTCCTTCCTCAGATTAAGGCAGTTTTTCTTCAAATAAGTTCTCTGTCCCCCTTTCTCACTTTCTTCCTCTGGGACTCCTATAATACAAATGTTACTGTGTTTGATGGAGTCACTCAGTTCCCTAAGTCTAGACTCGTTTTGCATAATTTTTTTTCTCTTCTTTGTTCAGCCTTATTACTTTCCATTACTCTGTCTTTTAGGTCTGTTCATTCCATCAAACATTCAATTTATTGACCCATTTAACTCTGCTGTTATTCCTTGTCTCTGTGTTAATGGTCCCACTGATGTCCTCTACTCTTTTCTCAAGTCCAGTGGATATCCTTATAATCATTGCTTTAAATTCTCTATCAGGCATGTTATTTATATCTCTGGCCTTGTCCTGTTCTTTCATTTGGGACACATATCTCTGTCTTCTCATTTGTCTAAATCTCTGTGCCTGTTTCTCTATGTTCGGAAAGTCAGCTACATCTCCTACCTTGAGGGTAATGAGCTTATGAAAAGGTCTTCTATTGTCCTTCTCTGTCATCCCCTCTTCCCCTAGAAGCCTGGTGCTTCTAGGGGTGTCTTCAGTGTGTGTTGTGTGTGCTCTGCTGTTTTGTCCTGGTTGCTTTATCCTTCAGGCCAGTTGCCTTCAGAGGCTCTCTTTGCCAGATGTGGTCAGTGTTTGGTCCCTGGTCTGAATGTAGTGAGTTTTAACTAGATATGCTCTGGTTTGCTTGTGAAATGAGACCTGTTGCCACTACCACCAGAACTGAGGCCCTACAGAACTCCCAGTTCAGGAGACGAATTGTGGGCAGGGGCTTGGGCCAGTCTCCTGGGGGAGGGGGCCCCACAGGGCTGGGACTCAAATAAGTGAGATTGGGAAGGGTGGTTCTTCCAGAGCATGGAGGTGGGCAGGTGGGGGAGTGGGGGGATGGGGCTTGGTGTAAGCAAGTTAGGTAGTGAGTGTCAGCGTGCACTGGTTCCCACAGGTGGCTGAGGAATGGGGGAGGGAGATCACTCTGGCCAGTTTCTTTGTTCCTGGAGAAGTTCCTCCATAAAGGCTGCCTCTTTGGGACACAGTCTGAGATGCGCAAGTAACCTCCCCACTGTGTGCCCCAGGTGCTCTTCAGATGCTGCTTCCATGCTGTATGCCCGCAGGCTATTGCCCCTGCTTTCTCTTCAAGAGCAGCCCCAATGTTCTCTAAGCCCTCCCAGAGCCAAGCCTGCTAACCTTTCAAACTCCAGGCTTTAAGCCCCACTGGTTGCAAGGACTCCTGGAATTCAGGCCTTTTTGCTTTCCAAACCAATTGCTATGGGGGTTCGTTTTCCTCCGTGCATCCCTCTGTGTCTCTCGACCTTCTCTGCAACCATGGTTCTCTCTCCGTCGCAGCAGCCATGATCCATTTCTCTCCTGAACCATATCTCCACACTTCCTACCTTCTTCCATGTGGCCTCTTCTCTATGTTTAGTTGTGGAATTTGTTGTGCCAGTCTTCAGATTGATTTCTGGGATATTTATGGTGATTTGATAGTTATCTAGCTGTATTCATGGGATGAGGTGAGCCTAGGGTTCTCCTATTCTACCGCCATCTACCCCTCTCTCTTCATGACGGATTTTGTTTTATCATCATAAAATCTTTAAATGGGTTTTGAAATCTTAGCAAAGAAATTTAAAAGAGGATTTCTTTGGTGTCAAAAAATTTTTTTTCTTTTTTTTTAAATTTTTATTAACATATAATGTATTATTTGCCCCAGGGTACATGTCTGTGAATCATCGGGCTTACACATTTCACAACATTTGCCATAGAACATACCCTCCCCAATGTCCATATCCCTACCCCCCCACCTCCCAGC
>CM052804.1:37931461-38042454 GCA_028533885.1 Nasua narica
CCTGGGTGGCTCAGTGGGTTAAAGCCTCTGCCTTCGGCTCAGGTCATGATCCCAGGGTTCTGGGATCTAGCCCCACATCGGGCTCGCTGCTCAGCGGGGAGCCTGCTTCCCCCTCTCTCTCTGCCTGCCACTCTGTCTACTTGTGATCTCTCTCTCTCTCTGTCAAATAAATAAATAAAATCTTAAAAAAAAAAAAACAAAACAGCACATCACTTACCTTCTCTCTAAAGAACTTCTTTAAAAAAAAAAAAAAATAATAAAAAGACAGCCTAATTGAAAAATGGGTAAAGGATTTGAATCCACATTTCTCCAAAGAAGATATACAAATTACCGAGAAGTACACAAAAAGACAATTACCATTAGCTATGAGGGAAATGCAGATCAAAACCACAATGAGATAACCATTTTGTACCCACTAAGATTGACTATAATTTAAAAAATGGAAAATAAGTATTGGTAAAGATGTAGAGAAACTGGAACGCTTCTGTATTGCTGGCAGGAATGTAAAATGGTGCAACTGCTTTGGAAAACAGTATTATAGTTCCTAAGAATATTAAGTATAGAATTGCCATATGATCTGACAATTCCACTCTTAGATAGATGCCCAAGATAAATGAAAACACACGTCCACACGTCCTGATTATACAGTTGACCCTTGAACATCCACAGGGGTTTTAACTGCCCGGGTCCGCTTGCATATGGATCTTTTCCTATAAATACAGTGCAGTACTGCAAATATATTTCTCTTTCTTATGATTTTCTTTTTTTTTTTTTAAGATTTTATTTATTTATTTGACAGAGACATAGTGAGGGAGAGAACACAAGCAGAAGGAGTGGGAGAGGGAGAAGCAGGCTTCCTGCCAAGCAGGGAGCCCGATGTGGGGCTCGATCCCAGGACCCTGGAATCATGACCTGAGCCAAAGGCAGATGCTTAATGACTGAGCCACCCAGGCGCCCCTTTCTTATGATTTTCTTAATAACATTTTCTTTAGTTTATTGTAAGAATACAGTATATAATATGCAAAATATATGTTATTTCACTGTTTAGGTTATCAGTAAGACTTCTGGTCAACAGTTGACTGTTAGTGGTTAGGTTTTGGGGGAACCAGAAGCTGTACTTGGACTTTTGACTGCGTGGGTGCACTGGCACCACTAACCTCCGTGTTGTTCAAAGGTCAACTATACACGAATGTCGTAGCAGCATTATCCATAATAGCCAAAAATGAAAACAATCCGAGTGGCCATCAAATGATAAACGGATAAACAAAATATGGTATATTCATGCAGCGAGTACTATCCAGCCATAAAGAGGGATAGAGTACAACAAATTACAACTTGAATAACTCTGAGAAACATTATGCTAAGCGGAAGAAAGTAGTCACAAGAGACCACGTATTGTATGATTCCGTTTATATGAAATGTCCAGAATGGGCAAGTCCATAGAGACAGAAAATAGATTGGTGGTTACCTAGGGCTTAGGAGGCAAGGAGGGACAGGGAGGAGGTTGGAGGAAAATGAGGAATGCTAATGGGTGTGGATTTCTTATGGGGGGATAAAAAGGTCCTAAAATTTACCATGGCAATTATCATACAACTCAGTAAATATCCTTCAAAAACCATTGAGATGTACACTTTAAATGGGTGAGTTATCTCACTAAAGCGGATTTTGAGAACCTTAAGAAGACTGAGGGGGGGGGGGGCATCCATTCCCATCCATCCCAGTTTATGTAGAGGCCAAAAAGAGTCTAGAAGTTACATACCAAAGTATTAAATGGTCTTTGGCTTGCATTTTTTCTTCTTTTTGTGCTCTTGAATTTTCTAATCTTTTTATAAGAACATTTCTTATATTTTAAGTATAATGAAATTCAATGAATTCAATTAAGTGAAAGTGAAGAAACAGCTTTCTGTACAATGTGACAGATACCAAGTGACAAGAAAATTTCAAGGAGGCATTAGTGGAAAAAGTAGTGAATTCTGAAGAAAAATTAGTTTATTTTCGTTAACAGTATCACACCAGTGTTAATTTCCTTGTTTTGATCATTGTAGTTTGGTTACATAAGATGCTAACATTAGGGAAAGCTGGATCAAGGGTATATAAAACTGTACTATTTTTGCAACTTCTCTGCAAGTCTAAAATTAGTTCAGGAGAGAGCAAAAGAAAAGAAGGAAACTGAGTAGTCTCTTGTCTTCCCTTCCTTCTTGTTCTCTCCTCTTAGTTTATTGTCATCTGTCTTCTGCCCACATTATTTTACCTGGATGTGCCCCCTCAAAAGTTACCAGAAATCTGTTGTTTTTTTTTAACTTTCTTGACCTCTGAAGTCTGACACTGTTGTCTTCTCCCCGTGATCCCTGCCTTATTGTATAGTAGAAAGTTCTGGGGGTTTTTTTCTCTTTTGTTGGCTGGACATTGTCTCTTTTACTTTTATTTTTACTTTTACTCTCTTTTACTTTTTTTCCCCCTCCATCTTCCATCCATTCCAGCCATTTTTACCACCTTAGCAATTGTTTTACCTGTCACCACTGTGTAGATGTCCCTTTAAAGAACTGTAGACCAATGAAAAGATACAGGCAAACAAGAAGAAAATAAACCTGGAGAGCACCCATCATTTAATTTCTTGGTATATGACTTCTAGACTGTGTGTGAACTGAGACTGGACATTCTCACCCTCAGTCTTCTTTAAGTTATCAAGCTGTTTGCTTGAAAAATTTAATTCGGTTTTTAAAAAATGGTCAGAGTAGCGAGAATTAAAGGAGATAACAAATGTACATGATAAAATCAAAGGCCACAACTCTCTGGGGGCTCATGATCTAACACTTGGATTATTTCAGTAGTACTCTGATGGGTCTCCCTCACTTTGGTTTCTTTCTTTCTTTCTTTTTTTTAATTTTATTTATTTATTTGACAGAGAGAGACATCACAGTAGGCAGAGAGGCAGGCAGAGACAGAGGAGGAAGCAGGCTCCCTGCTGAGCAGAGAGCCCGATGTGGGGCTTGATCCCAGGGCCCTGAGATCATGACCTGAGCCGAAGGCAGAGGCTTTAACCCACTGAGCCACCCAGGTGTCCCTTGACTTTGGTTCCTTTTTCACATTATTATTTGGATAAACTTACTAGAGCCATGAATATTTCACATATCACCCTTTCTTCAGAGATTTTTAGTGACTCTGTATTACTCTGAGAATAAAGTTGAAATGTTAATAGCTACATCCTAGAAATATGGTGTCTGTAGTGAGGTTTATACTAGATGACCTATTAAGATATAGGAAGAACATATTAGAAATTCTATTTATGTTTTTCAATTTATCCCTTAAATATTTTTTATTTTTATGCAGGTTTATATTATATGTATTGTATTAGTATAGTAGTACATATATAATTTATAACTGAATGGATAGATAGACATAGAAGGTGCATGCACATCTTCAACAAGGAAACCAGAAAGCAAAAGAGCATGTACCCAGGTTATTACAGTAATCCAAAATAATAATTTTTATTTGATAAGAAAGCAGTGGGATCATAAGCTTGTAATTGGTATGTTAAGTTTATGAAAGGGGATTGTTTATATATATATATTTTTTATGTTAAATCCAGGGATTTAAATACATACATGCATAAAACATGTATATATATATACACACACACATAAATAGATATATAAATTTTTTTTTTTAAGGATGCTCTAGGCCTAACATGGGGCTTGAACTCATGACCCCGAGATCAGGAGTCGCGTGCCCTACCGACTGAGCCACCCAGGCGCCCGTTTATGTATTTTGAAAGTTAAATGGTTAATTCTCAGTAGCAGGAAAACAGGAAATCGTTATTTTTCTTTTCATGTTTTCTGTACTTCTTTTTTTTCTATTTCCACAAGAAAGAAATGAAGTTTTTAATTATCTTTCAAAGCTTGATTTCTTCAGGAGACCTCCGCTGCCGCTCTGGCCAGTGATCTTTCCCTAGATTCCAGTAGCACTTACTTGTGTCTCGGTGGCAGTTTGTTTTACTCTTCCTCCGGCAAGCTATTGCGCATGCGCTCTGCTAGACACTGCTAGATACTGGGGACACAAAGGCACGCACTGTTTCAGGGAGCAGTGTCTTGTTTTTAGGAAAGAAAAAAGATGCAACCTGTTGTAACCGTACAGAATGTAGACAAAGCACAGAGGGACCATCTAGAAGTGAGAGAATTATCTGCGGGACTTTCAAGCTTCTTAAAAACATGAGTTGAAAAGATGAATATGAGGGCTTTTTTGTGGGATGTTTTTGGAGAGCGATTGAGCTGGGTTTTCTATTCCTTGTAACTGCAAGTCATAAAGTCTGTTTTGTTTTTTTTTTTTTACAGAGCATGTGTAATTTTGATTTTTAAAAGTAGGTAATAAGTTCATATAGTAAACAATCAAAATGGCATAGAAAGTTAGACATTAAAAAGTCTCAGTGCTTCCCCTGGGTCCTCACACCCCATTCCCACCTCCAGTGCACCCTGTTGATAACCACATTTATTATATTTCCTTATCCTTCCTGTGATACAAACAAATGTAAGTAAAGATTCTTAATTTTTTTTTTTTTTCAGGAAAATTCCCAGATGTTTCAAGGTAGACCTTGTAAGAATATGTACCCTAATGAATATTTTCCTCATGGAATAACAAATGGAGCTAGTTGGTATAATGTCCCAGGTAAACATTCTTTAACATCAAGGCCATATAACTTGATAGATTTCCTGTCCCCCTGGACGGCGCTGCTGCTTACTGATTTTTTTTTTTAACTTTTTTTTTTAACTTTATTTATTTCTTTGACAGAGAGAGATCACAAGTATGATTTTTTTAATTTTGAGAAAATACCGTTCTTTTAAAAATATTGTTTAAAAAATAAATAAAAATAAAAATAATGTTTAAATAATTTAAAACATTCAAATAACCTTTTCAACTATTTTTTAATTTGGCATACTTGGAGTTTTGAGTAAAGAGATTGTACTAAAACTTTATGCAAGTGTTATATTTTATCTCTGGCTGTTATAAAAAAAAAACTTAGGTGTGCTAATAAGTAGTGGGTAATCTATACTTGAATTCTTCTTGAACATGAAAGTGCGGGCGTCTTACCTGTACCATAAGCATCAAGGAGCTCTCAAATGAACATATTATTGTTTTTCAACCAATGCCGAGAAAAGATAGATTTGGCTTTTTTTACCAGGAATGTTGCTTACTTTTTGGGATCTGACCTAGTCCTACTTCTTCAGAGTTACTGTTTTAATTTTCTATCCTTTAGGCGGTATGCAGGACTGGAACTATTTACAAACAAATTGCTTTGAAGTGACCATTGAGCTGGGTTGCGTGAAATACCCATTTGAGAAAGATTTGCCAAAATTTTGGGAACAGAATCGAAGATCTCTAATCCAGTTTATGAAACAGGTAACCGTTTAGGAGTGAAGTTTGAAATTTCTCCCAAGAGCAAGAATATTTTTGCGTGTACCTGTAATTTTTCACACGGTGATTTTCAAATACTCCCTTGTGAATTCAGCCTATTCGTGTTTTAGTGTGTTTATCTAGAAAACTCATGGGTGAAAATGAGTTTATTTGTATGCATGGGGAGGAGTTGAAAATGATTAAACAGGATGGTGGCGATTTGTTGTTTTTTTTTTTTTAAAGGATTGTATATATTTATTTGAGAGAGAGAGAGAGTGCCCAAGTGGGGGGAAAGGGCAGAAGAACAAGCAGACTCCCTGCTGAGTGCAGAGCCTGATGCAGGGCTTGATCCCAGGACCCCGAGATGATGATCTGAGCCCAAGTCAGATGCTTCACTGACAGTTTCCCAGACACTCCTGGAGTGGATCTTTTAGAACAAGGATATCTATATCTTTATCTATCTCTTATACCTATATCTTCAGGTGCCATTATCTTACCAAAGAAAAATTAATAGTAATTCCCTAATACCTAGTGCGTAGGCCACATTCAAATTTCCCTTTCTTTTACCCCAAAATGCCTTTTCATAGCTATATTTTAGAACCAGGATCTAGTTAAGATTTATTCATTGTATTTGATTGTTACATCTCTTTACTCAACTTTAATCGAGAGCAGTCCTTTCGTTTTTTAAAAATGACGTTTCCCTTTTATTTTTCTTTAAAGATTTGTTCATTTGTTTAAGAGAGAGTGCAAGCAAGTGAGGGAGGAGCAGAGGAAAAGAATCTCAATCAGACCTCCTGCTAAGTGTGGAACCCCAACATGGGGCTCAAAATGGGGCTCGATGCAGGAGTCAGTCTCTTGATCTTGAGATCTTGACCTGAGCTGAAATCAAGAGTCAGACGCTCAACTGACTGAGCCATGCAGGTGCCCCAACATTTCCCTTTTAAAGAGGGCAGGACAGGGGGTGTCTAGGTGGTGAGTTGGTTAAGTGGCTGTCTATGGCTTGGGTCATGATCCAGAGTCCTGGGATCGAGCCCCGCGTGGAGCTTCTGCTCAGTGGCGAGGCTGTTTCTCCCTCTCCCACTCCCCTCTGCTTGTGTTCTTTCTCTCTCTCTCTCAAATAAATAAATAAAATCTTTGAAAAAAAATTAAGAGGACAGGGCAATTTTTTTTTAGAATGTCCTATAAACTGAAATTGTCAGATGTGCTAAAGTTTAAACAGTGTTATTTATATTCCTCATGATAAAGACAAACCTAAGCTATAAAAAAATTAGTCTTTCAGAAACTAAAATATTTTGCTTAATGGGTGTTTACATTTAGCTTTACAATCAACTCTTAAATTCCTGCTTGTTCCACATGTTTACTTTATTATCAATCTGTTATTTTGGATATGAGCTCCCCAAATAATTAGATGATGATCTTTACCATTGACATCTGGGTGTCCTTTTACTTTATCCAGGTTCATCAGGGTGTCAAAGGATTTGTCCTAGATGCCACGGATGGCAGGGGTATATTAAATGCCACGATTAGTGTTGCTGAAATTAATCACCCAGTGACTACCTACAAAACTGGAGATTACTGGCGTCTCTTGGTTCCAGGAACTTATAAAATCACAGCATCTGCTCGAGGGTGAGTGACTGAATACTTTGATATTAAGTGCTTGAGGAAAGACAAACATGGTTCTATTCTAAAAGGTTATTGTCAGAAAGCCCTCGAGAAGTCAAGCAACCTTGAGTTTAATGCTGGGAAGTTTAGAGCTGGCTACACATTTGATTCTCCTCCAGAGATAAAATGAGTACATAAACTGTCAGAATGAAGAAATCTATGAAAGTCTGCACTTTGAACAAGTCCCCTGCCCCATGTCCAGATGTAAAGCTGTGGTGAGTGCTTCCTTCACTACTGGTAAAAATTCTGGGAAGTATCTGTTAGTTGGGAAGAAAAGACTCCTGTTCTGCTGCATACTTCTAGTCATGTTGTCCAATAAATACCACCACTTTACATTTGTTCCTGTTTAAAGCTCTTTCACACTTTTTTTCCTATCTTCACCTAAACCATTCTCTTTTTTTTTTTTTTAAAGATTTTATTTATGTATTTGACAGGGAGAGAGAAATCACAAGTAGGTAGAGAGGCAGGCAGAGAGAGATGGGGGGAAGCAGGCTCCCCGCTGAGCAGAGAGCCGGATGCGGGGCTCGATCCCAGGACCCTGAGATCATGACCTGAGCCGAAGGAAGAGGCTTTAACCCACTGAGCCACCCAGGCGCCCCAACCATTCTCTTTTTTAATTAAAATTTTTTTTTAAATATGTGTAGAGTTGACACCCAATGTTCCACTAGTTTCAGGTGTACAACATGGTGATTCAACAAGTCTACCTCTTATGCTCTGCTCACCACAAATGCAGTCACTGTACGATGCTATTACAGCACCATTGACTGTATTTCCTGTTCTATACCTCTCATCCTTGTGACTTCATTCATTCCGTAACTGGAAGTCTGTATCTCCTACTCCCTTCACCAATTCTGCTCACCCACCCTGCTGCAACCATCAGGCTATTTTCTGTATTTATGAGTCAGTTTCTGCTTTTTGTTCATTCGTTCATTTGTTTTCTGAGATTCCATATCTGAGTGAAATCATGTGGTATTTGCCTTTCTCAGTCTGATTTATTTCACTGAGTATAATACCCTCTAAGTCCATCCATGTTGTTGTAAGTGTCATGATTTCATCCTTTTTGTGGCTGCATAATATTCCATTGTGTATATACACCACATCTTCCTTATCCATTGGTCTTTCGATGGACACTTAGGTTGTTTCCATATCTTGGCCATTGTAAATAATGCTGCAGTAAACATGGGGGTGCATGTATCTTTTCGATTTAGCGTTTTTGTGCCCCTTGGGTAAATACCCAGTAATGGAATGACTGGATCATAAGGTATTTGTATTTTTGACTTTTTGAGGAACCTCCATACATTTTTCCACAGTGGCTGCACCAATTTACATTCCTACCAGTAGTGTAAAAAGATTCCTTTTTCTCCACATCCTCACCAACACTTGTTATTTCTTGTCTTTTTGATTTTAGCTGTTCTGATAGGTATAAGGTGGCATCTCATTGTGGTTTTGATTTGCATTTCCCTGATGATTAGTGATGTGGAGCATCTTTTCATGTGCCTGTTGGCCATTCGTATATCTTCTCTGGAAAAATGTCTGTTGAGGTCCTGTGGCAATTTTTAATTGGATTGTTTTGAGGGTTTTTTGGTGTTAAGTTGTAGAAGGTCTTAATATATTTGGGATATTAACCCCTTATTGGATATATCATTTGCAAATATCTTCTCTCATTCAATAAGTTGCCTTTTTGTTTTGTTGATGATTTCCTTCACTGTGCAAAAGCATTTTACTTTTGATGTAGTCTCAATAGTTTATTTTTGCTTTTGTTTCCCTTGCCTTAGGAGACATATCTAGAAAAATGTTTCTATGGCCAATATAAGAAAAATTACTACCTCTGTTCTCTTCTAGGATTTTTTTTTTATGGCTTCAGGTCTCACATTTAGGTCTTTCATCCATTTTGGGTTCATTTATGTGTATGCTGTGCGGAAATGGTCCAGTTTCATTCTTATGCACGTAGCTGTCCAGTTTTCCCCGCACCATTAATTGAGAAGACTACTTTTTCCCTATTGTATATTCTTGCCTTTTTTGTCATAGATTAATTGACAGTGTATATATGGATTTATTTCTGGGCTCTCTATTCTGTTCCATTTTTGTGCCACTACCATACCATTTTGATTACAACAGTTTTGCAGAATACCTTGAAATCTAGAATTGTGATACCTCCAGCTTTGTTTTTCTTTTTCAAGATTGCTTTGGCTACTCAGAGCCTTTTGTGGTCCTACAAATTTTAATACTTATTGTCCTAGTTCTATGAAAAATGCTGTTGGTATTTTGATAGGGATTGTGTTGAATTTGTAGATTGCTTTTTAGGTACAATGGACATTTTAATAATATTCTTTTCAATTTGGTTGTGTCATCTTCAATATCTTTCATCAGTGTTTTATAGTTTTCAGAGTAAAGGTCTTTCGCATCTTTGGTTAAGTTTTATTCTTTCTGGTTGAATGTAAATGGAGTTATTTTCTTAATTTCTCTTTCTGTTACTTTGTTATTAATGCATAGAAATGCTACTGATTTCTGGGTATTTTGTATCTGGCAACTTTACTGAATTCGTTTATTACTTCTAGTAGATTTTGGGGTAGCCTTTAGGAATTTCTATGTACAATATTATGTCATCTGCAAATAGTGACAGTTAACTTTTTTTACCAATAAGGATACTTCTTATTTCTTTTGTTTGCTTGTTTATTCGATTGCTGTGGCTAGGACTTCTAGTACTAAAGTGACAAGAGTTGACATCCTTGTCTTGTTCCAGATCTTAGAGGAAAATTTCTCAGCTTCCTGCCTTTGAGTATGATGTTAGCTGTGGAGGGTGTGGAGTATGATGTTATTTTGGAGGTATTGCTTTGGTGAAGTTTTCTTTCTAATTCTCTAAGAAAGGCAACTTTCATCTTTTTTATAATTATTTCTACAAAGTTATACTTAACTCAAAAAAGAGAAAATGAACGTAATGACTTTTTTCTTTGGAAAAAACTCGATTTTCTTTATCTTCCCCATCCCTTACAAAACACCTGTTTTGTAAACTTAAATTTGAAACTTACCATTTTTACCCTCTTGTAGTTTTCTTTGTTGTGTTTTAATAAGTGTAGACGTTACCAGTGGATATTTTCCCCTCCCCTTACTGGCTGTCTTATTTCTGAAGAGTTAGTTTGGACATTAAATTGAAGTAAGGGTAAGTACATGAAAACACATATTGTTATTGCTACCTTTTTTTTAAAAAAATGATTTTGAATATCTAGTGGTCTATAAAGTGGGTGGATTAGAGCTTCACACTAATGAGAAATGAGATCTTTTTCTGGTTTTCTTCCATTTTGGCATAGTATTAGAAAAACGGAAACAGTAAAATATCTGAAAGATAGGCCAGGAATCATGTATTTGCTAGAAAAATATGTCCTAAGTTAGTAATATCTCTCAAATTTTTCCAACCACGTACTCTGATGACAGGCAAGTGAACTCAGATTCCAGGAGACCTGAGGTATTTACAGCAAGTATGAACTTTCTTTTGAAGTCGTATATTTTTTTTAAAGATTTTATTTATTTATTTGAGAGACAGAGAAAGTGAGAGAGAGCATGAGAGAAGAGGTTAGAGGAAGAAGCAGACTCCCCGTGGAGCTGGGAGCCCAATGTGGGACTCGATCCCAGAACTCAAGGATCATGACCTGAGCCGAAGGCAGTCGCTTAACCAACTGAGCCACCCAGGCGCCCTGAAGTCATATATTTAATCTTAAAAACGCATTCACGTTTCACAGTCTACCCATGTCTGCTCTTTGTTAATTAATGTTTAAAACAAATACTAAATTATCCAAAGTTACATATTGGACTCTCACAGGATTTAGCTCAAGGAGTCACGTATCCCCTACAGACTAGGTGTTCCCACTGCAGAAGCCTGGCTCTGATCTCTCGTCTATTACAGGTATAACCCAGTTACCCAGAATGTGACTGTGAAGAGCGAAGGTGCTATTCAGGTCAACTTCACACTTGTTCGATCTTCAGCGGATTCAAGCAATGAATCAAAGAAAGGAAAGGGGGATCGCACCCACGCTGAAGATGTCAGTGATCCAACTACCAGAGAGTTTGAAACTTTAATTAAAGACCTTTCGGCTGAGAATGGTTTGGAAGGCCTCATGTTACGGTCCTCCTCAAATCTGGCTCTTTACCGATACCATTCATACAAAGACTTATCAGAGTTTCTGAGAGGACTTGTGATGAACTACCCACACATCACGAATCTCACCAAGTGAGTGCCTCTCTCTCACTGCTTTTCTTCCTTCCTTCCTTCCTTCCTTCCTTCCTTCCTTCCTTCCTTCCTTCCTCCCTCCCTCCCTCCCTCCCTTCCTTCCTTCCTTCCTCCTTCCCTCCCTCCCTCCCTCCCTTCCTTCCTTTCTTCTTATCTCTTTTTTCAGAAGTTACATTCAACATAAGCCATGTCGAATGGTTCTTGTAATTTATTTGGGAGCTGCATATAGAGAGAATTGGGGTTTCCTTATTTTGAAACAGATATTGCTTAGAGATCTTTCTAACACTGACTCTGGAAAACACTATGAAGGAACACTGAAGGAGAATTTCTTGTTAGATTAGCAGTGGATGGTCTGTGCCTCCTGGAAATGTAAAATTTTACTCTTCCTCGTGATTACTTCGACTGAATTAAAAACCCTCTCCACTTCTCTGCTCCATATTCAAGTCCTGACGGTTACTTACTTGTTTTATTTTGCTGAGGGCAAGGGACGAATTTGGAACTGTGAGCTCACCTGGCAGGGATCATTCTTTTTTTTCAAATAGAAAATGAAGCCTGGTTGCTGTCATTTTCTGTACTCCAGTCTCTACTCACAGTTGCTGTTCCCTGAAGACTTAGGGACAGTATGTGATTGAGGGTCCTGGAAAAATACGCAGTACCAGCTTAAGCAAAGCTGATGCTGAGCCAGCCTGTTTCTTCACTTTCTGTGTCTGGCCTGTCTCACTTTCACTGTTTGATTGTAAATCTTCTCTAGGTCTCATTACAGTCACTCAGAAATTATTTTCTTCATTTGTTGATTCCTGTTGTCTACCTGTTGAGGGCTTTACTTGACATTTTTCCCTGAGCTTGTAGTTTAGTTCTCTACTGTAGTTTAGTTCTCTACATACCTAATGAGCATTATCTAGCCTTTGACACTTTTACTCTGTTTTTCTTCACTGGTCCTTCTAATTTTACCAGTACATTTAGCTTCTCAAATACTGGTTTATAATGTTCCTAGATGCAAAAAGTGTTATTTACTTTGGTAATACCAATTATAATACCAATTACCTCTCTTCCTCAACTCATTCTTGAATATTTCTGCCCAATTCAGGTTTTAATATTGTCCATCTTAGTGCCGTATAGAGCTTATAGACTTTTCTTATTTTAAAATAAATGAAAAATTGGACATTAGTTTTGCTATCCATCACTTAGTTTTAATTTAAGTTTTTTTTAACCTTCCAATTCAAGATGCACTTTTTAGTTAAATATTTTCCCTGAAATATGCAACACCTACTAGTGGTGAGATTTAAGACAATTCTAGGTTGTTCACCAATGGGCACTAAGTATCACTGAATAGAATCGTGGGAAACCAGTAATTTTTCTATTCTATTAACCTGTCTCAATTTAATGCTAATATTTTTTTCTATATAACTCTTGTAAATCTCTCTTTCTAACAAAGAATGCAGGCCTTAAGCTCAGAGCTCTTGGGAAAGCACAGCACTTTATTTTTTTTTTATTATTTTTTTATTATTATTTTTTTTAGCACAGCATTTTAAATGATTTTTGCTGTAATACTAGTATTGCATTTATAGTAAAGTATAAAGTGTCTTATTTATGTAAATTAATTTATATTTAGAAAGTAAGGTCCTGTATATTTATGTATGTATAAATTTTTCCATAATAAAACATTTAAACCAGTTAATTTAAAAGACATATGTTAGCTAAATAGTAGTCTAGATTATAGAAGGTAGGGCAAATATTGTGAAGATGATATGAGAATGACCGAATTTGGAGGACCGTTGAACCATATCATATTCTTTCCTAAATCTGATAATATATCATTTTTATTTTCTTTGGTCAAGGAAAACTAATTTTCTTAAGGTTTTCTGACACAACGATTCATTCTTTAAAGACTTTTAAAGGCTTTTCATGTTTGTTTTCATGTCTTTTTTAAAAATCTGAATGTCAACATTTACAGAATGCCCGATACTTCTGACTTTTTGTTTCTGATTTTTGAAAGTTTGGGACAGAGCTCTGAATATCGTCACATTTGGTCCCTCGAAATCTCCAATAAGCCCAATATATCCGAGCCCGAAGAACCAAAGATCCGTTTTGTTGCTGGTATCCATGGAAATGCTCCGGTTGGAACTGAACTACTTTTGGCTCTGGCAGAATTTCTCTGCCTAAACTACAAAAAGAACCCAGCTGTCACTCAAGTAAGAGAATAGCCTGTTTTGACATGCTTTAGAAGGAAAAAACTCAGTTACACTCTGAGATCAATGCACCATTTAAAATTTTTAAGGACCCCTGGCTGGCTTAGTCAGTAGAACCTGTAACTCTTGATCTCGGGCTTGTGAGTTCAAGCCCCACATTGGGCCTAGAGCTTACTTTAAAAAAATGTTTTAATTTCCTATTGGATTTTACATAGAGGCACTTTTAGTGCATTACAGACTTTTTATAGATCTTGGTCTATACTCATCAGTAATAGCATCTTTCCATTATATTTCTTTGTGTGTAATTAAGAAGCATAGAAGAAAAAATACTAAAGATTTGCATTCAGTCCTTTACTCCTTTATTTAATAGTCAAATTACTCTTCCAACCTTTACTCACCATTCTGTACATTCTAACTTGAGGGACTTCCATTGCTAGTTCCTTATAATTAGGATACTATATTGAAAATGACGTGGAAGACAAATAGTTTTTCTTTTCATGTAAGAAGTTCAAAATTATTGGAGATCTTGGCTGCTAAGAGATTTTAGAAAAAGCAATATGGCGTTGTCTACTTTAGCCACCCATAACTACAGAAAAAAACCTTGATCTAGAGTATTGGTCATATATGATTGAGTAACCTAGTTCCATGTTGTCTTAAAGAAAGGAAGGAGAAAGTGTGCATCCTTCTAGAGTACTCACTAATTGGCACTGTCTATATAGACTTTAGGAAAGGGGAAAGGAGCTAATATTTGTTTAATACCTACTGTGTATCAGGTGCTTACACCGAGTACTTTACATTTATTATAATTTAATCCTCAATTTATGTTATCTTCATTTTATAGATGTAAAGACTGAGGCAGAGATATTTGATAACTTACAGGAGGTCACGCAGCTAGTATGTGGTAAAACTGGGTTTTAACCCAAGTGTGTTTCACTCTAAACTCTATGCTCTTTTGTTTTACCATACTACCTCCCCTAAAAGAAATTTGGGAAGCATTTATGTCATGGTTAGGATCAGAAAGCACCTATGGGATTAGATGAGATGAACTTCAGTCAGACTTGACCAAAAATTATTTTACCATTTTCAGAAAATTGTCTGTCTTTCTTTCTTTCTTTCTTTCTTTCTTTCTTTCCTTCCTTCCTTCCTTCCTTCCTTCCTTCCTTCCTTCCTTCCTTCCTTCCTTTCTTCCTTCCTCTCCTTTCCTCTCCTTTCCTCTCCTTTCCTCTCCTTTCCTTTCTTTCCTTTCTTTCTTTCATTGATTTCTTAATGTAAGTTGTAAGGAGTATCCCAAGGACATTTCGTTATTCTTTTTTTTCTTTTTTTTAAGATTTTATTTATTTGACAGAGAGGAGAGAGATCACAAGTAGGGAGAGAGGCAGGCAGAGAGAGAGGGGGAAGCAGGCTCTCTGCTGAGCAGAGAGCCCGATGCGGGGTTCGATTCCAGGACCCCGAGATCATGACTCGAGCCGAAGACAGAGGCTTTAACCCACTGAGACACCCAGGCGCCCCTTGTTGTTGTTTTCTTAAAAAATGAGAGTATCTAGGATATTGGTTCTCAAGACTACCCACACATTAGAAACATTTAGGAAGTTTTTAAAAATACAAATGCTTGGGCCCCATCCCCAAAGACATCAGTATTCCTTTAAAAGCTCCTTAGGTTATTCTAATATTTGGCCATATTGCTACTTACTGATATTATGGTTATAAGAGACTATATGTCCTAGTTAAAATACCTACCAGGAATTTCAAAATTTCTAGTTTATGAGACTTTGCCTCAGTTGGTCTAATTAGGCTTGAGCTAGTAATATTACTCTAGATTGCCATTTGTTTAGAGATAAATAGGGGTGAGAATTATCTGGCCAGTTCAAGAAATATACACATACCCAGAGACCTGTAGCAAAGCCCAAGTGTGTACACTTTAGAAAAATGTCTCTCGGGGCGCCTGGGTGGCTCAGTGGGTTAAAGCCTCTGCCTTCGGCTCAGGTCATGATCTCAGGGTCCTGGGGTCGAGCCCCACATTGGGCTCTCTGCTCAGTGGGGAACCTGCTTCCCCCTCTCTCTGCCTCTCTGCCTACTTGTGATCTCTCTCCAAATAAATAAATAAAATCTTAAAAAAAAAAAAGAAAAGAAAAATGTCTCTCTCCCAGGGGAGAAAATTAAGAACCAATGAATTTAGGGTTTCCAATATTTTCAATCTATAGACTATTTTAACAGAATAAATAAGCCAGGGATCATTTATTCTGATTTACTATCAGAAATAAATAGGATGAAGTATATCAGAAATTAGTTTAAATGCCACATATGCAGGTATTGACGCCTATGGATTATCTGAAGAAGAAATTATTACGAGTAATACAAGTATCTACTTCATTTTCTTTTTCTTTTTTTTTTTGCTGATTTCAATTCTTCTGTTTCATTGTTCAGACATACACTGATACTTGTTAGACGATGCATTTCAGTTTTGTTTTTAAGATTACTTATTTATTTATTTATGTATTTATTTATTTATTTGACAGAGAGAGAGAGAGAGAGAGAGAGATCACAAGTAGGCAGAGAGGCAGGCAGAGAGAGAGGGGGAAGCAGACTCCCTGCCAGGCAGGGAGCCCTATGCGGGGCTCGATCCCAGGACCCTGAGATCATGACCCGAGCCGAAGGCAGAGGCTTTAACCCACTGAGCCACCCAGGCGCCCTTGCAGTTTTTAATCTGGAAAATACAGTCTATTATTATTGGTTTCAGCAAGTGGTCAATAAAGGTTTTCTATAAAGGGGCAAATAGTATGTATTTTAGGCTTTGTGAGACAGCTGTTCTTTGTTGCAACTATTCAACTCTGCTGTCGCAGCCCAGAAACAGTCATATGAATGGGCGTGGTGATGTGCCAATAAAACCTTATTTACAATAGCAAGCAACCGGCTGGATTTAGCCTGCAGGCAGTGGTTTCTGACCACTTGTACATCTATCAACAACTTAGCTAATTGGAGGAGAGAGGTCAGATCTAAAAATGAGCTAGCTTTATTGAGTGTAGCCTTCTTGTCACATTTGTTCAATTTAGTTCACAAGCATTTATTGAACAATTATTATGTCTTTGTAAGTCATCAGGAGGTCTCTGGGAATATTAGTTGTGCAGTAGTTTTTCATTTGTTTTTAAATTTATTTGGAGCAGAGAGAATTTTCTGTGTATTTATTTTTAGTCCTACCTTTTAAGTCTGTTTAAAACAAGAAAGACTTGGGGCGCCTGGGTTGCTCAGTGGGTTAAGGCTTCTGCCTTCGTCTCAGGTCATGATCTCAGGGTCCTGGGATCGAGCCCCGCATCGGGCTCTCTGCTCAGCAGGGAGCCTGATTCCCCCTTTCTCTCTGCCTGCCTCTCTGCCTACTTGTGATTTCTCTCTCTCTCTCTCTGTCAAATAAATAAAAAGTAAAATCTTTAAAAAAAAACAAGCAAACAAGAAAGACTTTGTGCTCGAGGCATGGAAAGGGTATCTTATGATTCCACATAGAGCTAACTGATTTCTGTTTCTGTTTCAGCTGGTTGATAGGACTAGAATTGTGATTGTCCCTTCCCTAAATCCAGATGGCCGAGAGAGGGCACAAGAGAAAGACTGTACTTCAAAGAAAGGACAAACAAATGCTCATGGCAAAGACTTGGATACAGACTTCACAAGTAAGCCTAATTTTTAGGTCATTAAAGTACTGTGCAGATAATTTTACTTTTCTTTACTAGGAGATTGATAGATTATGTAGATGAGTAATGGGGTTATTTTCCTTCTAGATTGTACATATAACATATAAATGATAAGCTAGAAACTTGTCGAATTTTTCTCCTTTATTATTTATTAAAGTAATTCAAGTTTTTGCTTAGAAATTCAATCAGTAATATTGGAGGGGTTCCATCACTAGCCATACAGATAGGTGTATTTTCTCTCTCTATCCCCATATATACATGTACACACACATATACACGTGCACACACACGGTGGGTGTGTGTGTGTGTTATTTGATGGAGTCTTTCTTATTGACTTAAATAGGATCATCAACTGTACATATTGTTCTGCAACTTTTTTCATTGAGTATATCTATTTCACGGATATCTTTCCATTTCAGTACTTCTAGATCTCCAACATAGTCTTATTAATGACATCTTAGTATGCTGTTAATACTCTAGTTTATTCAACAATTTTCCTACTAATGGACATATAGTTTCTTTCTAATTTTTTGCTCTTGCAAACAGCACTGCAGAAAACATCCTGATTTCTGAAAATATTATTTTCTTTCAAAGATAGGTTATATAGTCTCGATATTATTTTTTAAAAGAGGATATATCCATCCCTTTTTATTTCCAAAAAACACTTTCTTAACCTTGCTTAGATCATTAACCTTTACACATCATCCGAAGTATATAAAACTCAAGATAATCTACCTTCTAGAGCGTGTCTTTTATGCTGTTGCGATAGTGGCTTGTGGGGTAATAAGGTATTTGTATACAGATTTTTTAAATTAGCCTGATTGTGTTCATGTACAGAATATTTTCTTAGCTATTCATACTAAATTTTAAAACTTGATATTTTATATTTGCCTTTGATATGTTTTAGATAACGCCTCCCAGCCTGAGACCAAAGCCATCATTGAAAATTTGATTCAAAAGCAGGACTTCAGTCTTTCTGTTGCTTTAGATGGCGGTTCAGTACTGGTCACATTCCCATATGACAAACCAGTGCAAACAGGTATGTAGGATGTCAGTTTATTATGTGCTATTCAGGCTTAGGTAGGAAATTCCAATTAGGTAATGTCCCTTCTACATTTTTTTGAAATCGTGAGCATTTGCACACACTCCATGAGCAAATTACCAACCTAGGAAGATTGTACATCTATCAACACCTTAGCTAATTGGAGGAGAGTGGTCAGATCTAAAGAGGAGCTAGCTTTATTGAGTGTAGCCTTCTTGTCGTATTTGTTCAATTTAGTTCACAAGCATTTATTGAACAATTATTATGTCTGTAGAGATTGGGAATGCAAAAGTGAATAAGACATAGTGCCTACCTCAAGAAACTCATTATTATATGTAACCAAATATTAACAATACAGAACTCCCCCCCCCTCAGTCTTGACTGACTGGTTATATACCTAAGATGAGATTACCAACTGCTTGTTGAATCTGTCTGGGACCATTGTATATGGAAGTTGTTTGTGTTGTTTTCAGTACAGCTTATAAGAAATACTGTTATTAGGCCACAGTTGTCCTAAAATGCAGTAAAACATACTGAAACAAGTTTTTATTTTAGTGTGGTAGCCTCTTTGTAAACTAACCATTATTACCTAAAAGTTATATAAGGAATATACATATAAGATGTATATCTTCTTTGTCTGATTATCCTGGGCTAAATAGAACCATGTGGTTAATTATAATAACTCCTTGATGAACTTCAGTGAGGTACAAGATTTAGTAGAAGGAGAGAAAGATGACTTTTATATCCATGAAGTTGAACTTGGAGTAAAATCTTTTGAATTTCTCCAACTCCTGAATTTTTCTTTTTATAGTGGAAAACAAAGACACTCTGAAGCATTTGGCATCTCTTTATGCAAATAATCATCCATCCATGCACATGGGGCAGCCCAGTTGCCCAAATAAATCAGGTAAGTATTTTCCATGCCCTTTGTTACTGTTGCTGCTTTTGGGGATAGAGGGTGTCTTACCTTAAGGTCTCGTTGATCCTCTGTCTCTCGATGCTTTTATAGATGAGAACATCCCAGGAGGTGTAATGCGTGGAGCAGAATGGCATAGTCACTTGGGCAGCATGAAGGTATGCTCTATACAATACCGTGAGAATAGAATTACAATTATTGGCCATTCAGTGACAGAATAGGTGACTTTCCTGATATAATCAAAGTGAATGGCATCTGCTTCCTGGCTTTCTCGACAAGATAGCCCTCAACCTCTGACAGCATTTTTTTGTTGTTTTTTGTCGCTTTTGCCATTGTAATCATGTTTAACTGTACAATTAAGTGACATTAATTATATTTAAGTGTTGTGCAATCATCACCATTCTAAGCCATCTATTTCCAAAGCTTTTTTATCACCCCGAACAGAACCTCTGCATCTGCTAAGCAATAACACCCGATTCTGCTGGTAGCCCCCAACTCCTGGTAACCTCTCTACTTTCTGTGTCTATGTTTTTGCCTATTCTAGATATTTCTTGTAAGTGGAAGCATATAATATTTGTCCTTTTGTGCCTGGCTTCTTTCACTTAGCGTAATGTTTTCAGGGTTCATCTATTTTGTTAGCCTGTATCAGTACTCCAGTCCTTTTGATGGCTGAATAATGTTCTTTTGTACGTATATCACATTTTGTGTATCAGTTCATCTGTTGATGGACACTTAAGTTGTGTCTACCTTTTGACTATTGAGAATAACAGGCAATGAATATTGGTGTACAATTGTAATTTTGAACCCTTGTTTTCAATTTCTTTGAGGGTGCATACCTAGCTGTGGAATTGCTGGTCATGTCTGAATTCTATGTTTAGCTTTTTGAGGAACCAATAAACTGGTTTTCACAGCAGCTGAACTGTTTTACATTCCCACCAACAGTGTATGAGGATTCCGATTTCTCCACATCCTCACCAACACTTGTTATTTTTCTTTTTTAAAAAAATTATAGCCATCCTTAGCAGGTATGAAGTGCTACTTCATTATAGTTTTGATTTGCATTCCCTGAAGACTCAGAATGTTTGACATCTTTTCATGTGCTTATTGACTGCTGCTATATTTTCTTTGGAGAAATGTCTTTTTCTCCATTGCCTATTTTATTTATGTATTTATTTTTATTCCATTGCCTATTTTTAAATTGAGTTGCTTATCTTCTTGTTGTTGGGTTATAAGAATTCTGTATTTACTTTGTATTTACTTTGGGTGTTAAACACTTGGTTCACCAGCAGTTTCTCCCATCCTGTGGGTTTCATTTCATTTTCTTTTTTTTAAGATTTTTTATTTATTTATTAGAGAGAGAGTGAGAATGAGAGGAGAGAAGGTCAGAGGGAGAAGCAGACTTCCCGCAGAGCCGGGAGTCCGATATGGGACTCAATCCCGGGACTCCGGGATCATGACCTGAGCTGAAGGCAGTTGCTCAACCAACTGAGCCACCCAGGCGCCCCTTCATTTCATTTTCTTAATAATGCCCTTTGATGCACAAAAGTTTTTAATTTTGATGAAGTCAGATTTATCTGTTTTTTCTTTTGTTCGTCATGCTCTTGTTGTCTTATCTAAGAATTCATAGCCAAAGCCAAGGTCATGAAGATTTACCTCCATGTTTTCTTCTATGAGTTTTATGGGTTTAGCGCTTATGTTTAGGTCACTGATACAGCTTAAGCTGGTTTTTGTATATGATCGGAAGTAGGAGTTCAACTTCATTTTTTTGCATGTGGAAATCTAATTGTCCAAGCATCATTTGTTGAAAAGACTATTCTTTCCCCCACTGAATGGTCTTGGCTCCCTTGTCAAAAATAAATCGACCTAGATGTATGGGTTTATTTCTGGACTCTCAATTCTGTTTCATTGGTATTTTTGTCTGTTCTTCTCTTAATATCCCTGTTTTGATTGCTGTAGCTTTGTGGTAAGTTTTGAAATTAAAAAGTGTGAGTACTTCAACCTTTTTATTTTTCAAGGTGGTTTTTGGCTTTTCAAGGCTCCTTGCAATTCCATTTGAATTGAGGATTGGTCGGTCTTTCTTTTCTTTCTTTCTTTCTTTCTTTCTTTCTTTCTTTCTTTCTCAAAAAATCCTGTTGGAATTTTGTTAAGGATTGTGTTGAATCTGTAGATCACTTTGGGTTATATTGACTTCTCAATAATATTGTTTTCCTATTTGTAAGCTCAGTTATGTCTTTCCATTTACTTAGGTCTTCTTTAATTTCTTTCTGATAATATTTTAATTGGTTGTCCATCCACTTCAGATTAGTAAGGAGCTAGTGGATGAGTTAGCTCATCATTTTATTAACATGTGCAACTAGAAATTTGACTTCATTCTCATCTCTACCTACCTTCTCTCCTTTATTTACTAAGACCTTACAACTTGTGAGGCACTTTGCTCTACTAGTGATAAATAAAATATATTTCCTATCCCATTGTACAAATAACTGTGTTACAGAATTAATTGATTTGACCTCAGAGAGAGCAGCTCTCAGTTTGCCATGAGAAATTAAAGACAGAAAAGATTACACCTAGTGAAAGATAGAGTCTTCTCTTCATAGAGGAAATGCCATTTGGGATGTAGAGATGGTGAAGCAGAACATTCCAGAAAGAAGCAGCAGTATGGGCAGAGGTCAGTAAACAGTCTAGTTAGAACAGGAGGTGTAATGGAGAGCGGCAGAAGACAAGAATGGAAGGAGAGTTAGGGGCTCTGAATACTTTGTTTTAGTAAGGAATTCAGCAGGTATATAGAAGCATGATCAGAGCTCTGCTATGGAAAAATTAATCTCTCAGCAGTGGGTTAAGATAGTTTGGAGGAAGGAGAGACCGGTACAGGGAGACCGGTGTAGAATAGCGTAGACAAGAAGTTAGGAGGGCCTGGATTAGGGTGGTGACAATGGGAGTGCCGTCAAGGGATGAAGTTACAGAGATGCTGCAGAAGTGGAAATGACAGGAGTTGGCAAATTATGGATGATGGGGAGAAACCAAAGTCAGAGACAAGAGACTTCATGTCTGCATGAGAACATGGATTAATACCATTAACTGAATAAGGAGAAAGGAGAGGTTTGGGCTGGGAGGGGGGAAGGTGGTAAGGTAGGTTTTGGAACCTGTCCACACGAACAGTTCCTGTGCCTGGAGACTTGCTATCCGGGAAGCAGTGGCTGCTGTCACCAGCAGGGTGAGGGCGTCAGAGGGCAAAGTGCTCGAGCTTCTGCCTCCCGGCCCCAAGGATGGCTGTGAAGTCGGGGAGCTGAGAGGGGAGCTGGCCATCCGCGTGCCCTTATTTATTCACTCATTTCTTCAACAAACCCTGATAAGGCCCTTCTACCTGCCAGCCCCCGTGGCAAGCACTGGGGATACAGCAACGAATTAGACCTCATCCCTAGTCTCAGGGACTCTCAGCAACAGCCGTGTTTGTGACTGATTATAATACTGAGTGATTTATTTACGTTTGCTGTGAAATGCTTTACAGATTCTTTGTTTATATCCCCCAGGTTTTCTTTCTCTTCCATTCGTTGGATTACATAGCCTCATTCTTATATTTGTTCATTTTTCGACATTTGTTTTTGAATTTTGTATCGCAGGATTACAGTGTCACCTATGGCCACTGTCCGGAAATCACCGTATACACAAGCTGCTGCTACTTTCCTAGTGCAGCACAACTGCCTTCCTTGTGGGCAGAAAATAAGAAGTCTCTTCTTAGCATGTTGGTGGAGGTGAGCCTTTCCCTTTTAACTAGAGGCAAACTCCCAGGAATATGTTCAACGAAAAGCTTTATCAAAACAGTTTCTTAATCTTTTACTAATAATTTATATTGTTGTTTTTAAATATATAAATAGAAAGAGTTTTGTTGAATTTATATCACCTGAATAGGTGCCATGATTTCAGATAATCTGGAATCTGCTGTAATTGAGGTAATTTAACCCTGTGAGATGTGGCACATTTTTTCATTTGAATACCATGCAGAGACAGTGTACTGTGGTGGAAAGTAAATCCTCAAGACATCAGAAGATTTGGGTTTGATGGTATCAGAATTCTTTTCCCTTATTGCTCTGAAGCAAGGAATGAGTAGCAAATGAGGCCAGAGTCAGTGGGGAAGGACCAACAAGCCAGTTTTATGGGGGGTTTTGTTCTTGCTTTGTTTGTGTATTGTTTTTGTCTGGAAACAAATTTATGTTTTATTTCTTACAGGTTCACAAAGGAGTCCATGGTTTTGTTAAAGATAAAACTGGAAAACCAATTTCTAAAGCAGTCATTGTACTTAATGAAGGAATAAAAGTACACACGAAAGAAGGAGGCTACTTCCATGTGCTGTTAGCCCCGGGCGTCCATAACATCAATGCCATCGCTGATGGGTATCAGCAACAACATTCCCAAGTAAGAAACTCAAGTTTAGTAGTATCATGTAAATTCTTAATCTTAATAGTATTTCCTTTTTATTTCGAAACTCTTGTGAGGAGTAAAGAAATAAAATGTGTAACCAACTCTGGATTTTTTTTTTTTTTAAGATTTTTTTTTATTTGACAGAGAAAGAGATCACAAGGAGGCAGAGAGGCAGGCAGAGGGAGAGGGGAAAGCAGGCTTCCTGCTGAGCAGAGAGCCCGATGCGGGGCTCGATCCCAGGACCCCGAGATCATGACCTGAGCCAAAGGCAGAGGCTTAACCCACCTAGCCACCCAGGCACTCCCCATCTCTGGATTATGATATCTTGTTATCTTTCTGTCCTTCGGCAACAAAAGAGAATTTTTATAGCATTTTGTATACTTCTGAGGACAATGACTCATCTCCTTGTTTAGTATAAAGGCCTTAGGAATATTTCTGGGATTCAATATACGAAAAGTTGTATTGTGTGAAAAGTAAACTTTTCCGTAATTCATATTGCATGAAGAGTTGTATGTTGTATGAAAAGTAAACTTTTTTCATGATTGTTGCATTTTTTCCCTCTAGGTCTTTGTGCATCATGACGCGGCTAGTTCTGTGGTTATAGTCTTTGACACAGATAACCGGATATTTGGTTTGCCAAGGGAGCTTGTGGTAACTGTATCAGGTAAAGAAATTTAAATTTTTAGTAGTTGAAGTTAAAACTAGTTCTAGTCCCAGTTTCTAGTAGCTTCTAGTAGTTGAAGTTAAAACTATTTCTATTCCTAGAAACCAATATTTTACTGTATGTTAACTAACTAGAATTTAAATAAAAATTTGAAAAAAATAAATCAAACCAGTTCTGACATTTCAGTTTGAGAGTGGATCACCTCCCCATCTCCTGAAGCTAATCACTTTTTTTCTAATATCTTTTTGACACAAGAACCTTGGTTAATTTCTAAGTGCAATTTGGACTTGACTCAGAATAACCAAGTTTTATTACAGGGTGTGTGGGGGGAGAGATTCTTAATTAATAGAGGATGGTATATTGGAAACATAGTCAAATCATAGAGTCTCTCGTTGAAGTGTTTAAAATAAAGAATATTAGCTTGAACCAGATAAAGTGTGAATAACTTACTTGTTGGAAACATAGGACCTAGGGGTCAGCAACGGTTTAAATCTGGCTTTCCCACCCATTTGCTGTCCTGAACTTAATTTTTATTATGATTTTATTATTATTATTCGCTGTTACTAAGACTCTTATTTTGATAACATGTGTATAAATATTTTGAATAAATGAGGGGTTTGGAATGAGGTAAAATTTACTGGGAAGGATCAGTAGAAGTCACTGATAGAGAGCCCGCTGCAGAACAGTAGACTGGTTTCACCGTGGTAAAAGAAAAATACGCATATACATACACATCCACGAAGAAAACTCGGGAAAAATACTCATGAGCGTTGTTAAAAATGATCTCTGGTTAATGGAGATGTGGTGTGGAGTTTCGGGTTGGGGTTTTGGTGTTTTCGTTTATCTGTATTTTTCTGATTTTGCATAGTGAACAGGTAGTGCCTGTCTAATAATAAAAAGCTGTTTCTCAGTGTATAAAATAAAAATTAAATAAAGGGCCTATCATCAAAAGTGTCATTGTGAGCAGAGCTTATGTAGACGCTTAAAGCGGAACAGCACTCACATGGTGGTCTTGTGTCGCAGGAGCCACGATGTCAGCCCTCATCCTAACAGCCTGCATTATCTGGTGCATCTGCTCCATCAAGTCCAACAGACACAAGGATGGCTTCCATCGGCTCCGGCAGCATCACGATGAGTACGAAGATGAAATTCGCATGATGTCAACAGGCTCCAAGAAGTCCCTCTTAAGCCATGAGTTCCAGGATGAAACGGACACTGAAGAGGAAACATTATATTCTAGCAAACATTGAAACACAGACTTCGCACATCTCCCAGCATAATAAGTACCAAGCAAAATTAACAGTTCCTTTTGGGAGACCCTGCATTAAGAAGAGAGACTCTCTTGCTTCTTCAAAGAGCTTTGGGAAGTTAACTTGCTAAATTTGTATCCTCTGTGAATTTGGCTGGCAGTTTTGAACTTCCCCCTCCTTTAAGTACTCTTACCTTTAAAAAAAAAAAAAAAAAAAAAGATCTGCTTTCTATTTATGCAGCAGAGATGGGACAGCCACCACTTTGTTTTTCTTTTTAATTTAAGATGAGCTGTTTGGAGCTTATGTTATAAAGCCAACTAGTGGATGTTATATTTTGCACATCAGGTGTTTACTAGTGGCTTGACTTTTTCTCTTTATTTTAAATGGCCAAAAGAATCCAGAAACATTTAGGCAGGGACAGCAGTCAGAATCTGACATAAAGCTTTAAAAACTCAAGGTTTTCTCAACCTACTGAGGAGTACTTCTCTCTAGTTATTAAATAGCTGGAGTTTCTCTTATCATTCAGGTTTAATGGAGGCTGAATTGATTTTTAAATATATATATAACATTAGGAAATGAACAAATGGGCTTCCGCATTTGGCTTTCTACTTGTTCCAAGGTTAGATCAGAACTGGTGGGCTATGCTCTAAGCAGGATTTCACTACCTCTCTTATAAGGCTTAGCAAAGTTCTAAATACCCCCATTTTAAGGGAGAACTTGTTGACTTTGTTGTAAAAGATCTAAATGTCCATTTGAGTAGAACTGAGAGGGGGATCTACCAAAAGCTAAAACTTGTGTTGCATATCTTTCAACTTGGTAATAATCCCACAGGTGCTGCTGCTTTTTATCTGTGAAGCACTAGTTTATTCTAGGAATGCCTAATTCTTTAATATTTCCTAAATTTGAATCTTTTTCTGTGTTGTACACTTATGGCTTTCAGATGACCTGGCAATGTACAAGATCTGAATTCAACTGAAAACATCTAGAAGTGTGGAAGAGACCTACTTGCACATTCTTTAACCGACTTTTGAACACAAAATACCTACAGTTCATGCTCCAGTTCAAGCCTACGGATATCCTACTGTTATTGAAACATCTTGGCCAATCTTATTCATGTAGACCTCTGCAAGTGATTGGGTTCTTTGTCCTAATGTTTCATTTGACCATCTCTTTTTGATCAACCAGTTTTGTTAAAAGTCCAATTGAAAGCATTTAAATATGGCTCCCTCCATTAAAAAAAAATGTAAACTATGGACTTCCGTGTGCTATAACACTGTGGTGAGAAAGTATCATCTTCACTGCCACTCAGGTTATTGCAAAGACCTGAAAGATTTGCATTTTACTGTGTCTGTCATATCATGCTTTTCAATGGAATTGATGCTTTTTGTAGTATGAGTCTTACCAATGATCTAATGGTTTAATACCTTCGAATGTTTTTAATGGCCAAGTTGCTGCTGAATTTTGTACTAAATCAGGGGATCAAAACACTTGCTGTCATCCTTTCAAATTGTATTCTGTATGCATTAATGTACCAGTCATCCCAAAGCCTTCATATGGAATGGTTTATCACCCGTGTAGGTCAATGCAAGTTTTGTGAGGAATGCGCCCAAAGCGGCTTTATATAAAGAGATTTGGTTTAGCAGGAATAAGGAGGTCATGACACTTGTTAGTGATTATGATAAATTTGGGTGGTTCAAGGTTAAGCCATTCTGATATTAATCCTATTAGTAACAACTCTAAATGTTGAGCCCTTGCCACCCACTCTCACCCCACCACATGCACAGCGAATACTTAGTGAAATCTACATGATTTAATGTCTTCATATAATACTTGACATTTTCTTTAAGGGGGTGATGTGGTAGCATTGCTCTTTTTAGCTTTACTTTTAAGAGTGCAAAGTCAAAACCCACAAAGGGCCTGAATGGCAGGCCCTGCTTGGGATAGTGCAGGTAGAAATGAAACGAAGTTGATGTGGCAGCCTTTACTTGATTAGCATCGGTCTTCACTAGAGGGTGCCTTTTAAATTCATTTCTCTTTTGAATTAACCGTGTCTTTAACTGTTCACCACAGTGGCTGGAGTCCATGTCTTTAAGCATGTATCCATTTTTTTATTTTTTATTTTTATTTTTTTTAGAAACGAACACACAAATAGTTCTTTTAGTAATTTTTCCTGGAAGTAAAACCAAATTCTGCTATAAATCTTGAATCTTTAATGAATTTCTGAATCATGCATTGCTCTGGAAAATAAGACCTTCTCAGCCTGTGTTAGCCATGAACATGAATGTATAGGATCATGACTACTAAGATTGTGTTCTCAGCCCTGCTTTGTCTTTTTATTTGTGGCTCTAATCTTAGACCACATTAACTGCTTAAGGCATTGAAGCCATATGGAATGGGGAATGCATTTCTTCAGTGTTTCTCCTAGAGACTTTCCACTTCCTTGGAGTCATGGAGGCAAGTAAGTATCACAGTATTAAGAAATTTGCCCAAATCTGCGTTGTGCCTTTCTTTACTCACAAGGCATGTTTTTTTGTCCTCGTGATCAGTTTGTAAGCCTTCTTACCTCCCAGCTCCTTAATAAAAGCAAAGTGATTGAGTAGGTAATTTTCAAAGTGTCTGCCTGTGTAAATGTACTTGTACTGGTTATGCAGTTCGATAAGATGAACGCAAGTTAATTTCAAATGGGTGGAGACACCTTCTGGTTTTGTTGTATTTTGCTGAACACTTGCTAAGTGTTTGGGATCCTGTCCAGTTGAGGAATGCTTGCACTTCTCACTGGAGGGAATTTGTTTTGGGACTTTGTCATCCTCCAGAAAGGAAACCTAATGTATATTTGGCCCAGTATGGTTGATTGGTTAATCTTTGGTAAATTTCACCTGGATGAGATTTGCTGAATTAATGAATATTGAACTTAAAAATCATTATGAGTTGACAAATAAATAAAAGGTAGTCCTTATGCCTGAGCTTATTGTGTTTCTAAGCTAATACCAGGTTACTCAGTAACCATGACCTACTCCTCCATTTCCATTTATTCTCAATACTAAATAGTTTTCTTGTTGCTGGAAACGCACTTGTTGCCAGGTTTTGTCCCTGCTGTATTAAAAGCTTCTTGGCTATGATGGCGCCCCACCTATGGTTGTCAGGTAGAATTGTTTTGAAAAAATAGCAACTTTATTGCTACTACAAAAAAATTCCACTGTGGTTGATGTTCGGTAACTTTCTACCTAGCAACTTTTTGGTAACTCTTTGAGTTTCTGATTTGTTTTACCTGTAGCAGATTCTTTGGGAGTGATTAGGGCTCTTGATTAATGTCAACTAAAACTTGGACTTCCAGTTCATAAAGAAATATCTCCCAACACCCATTTCTCCAATCTTTAGCAATAATGAATTAATATTCCACCTGATTTTTCAGAATTTTGTCCTAGTTGATTTTGGTTAGACAGACCATAGTATGAAATTTGAAAATAGGCTATCATTTTAAGGCAATTGGATATAACTCATGTAAATATGTACGATTATGACTTTTATACATGGCATAACATGAATGTACTGGCTACATTCTATGCTGGCCATGCGCAGATTTTCTGGAGGTATGACGTAATGGTATTTTTTTATGCTCAGAGTAAAACTCAACTTTTCACCTCTCCCATTTTTTCTGAGTGACGTTTCCAGGCTCCCGAACAATTCTATAGCTAATTCTTTGAGGTGCCCAACACTCATTCATCTCAAGTGCTTCAGTCTTTGGTTTATTTCATGCACTGTGCCTTCAAAATGAAATTTTTAAAAGGGACTTTAAATGAAGTTGGATAGTAGTTTTAAAGTCAATCTGTGTAATTTATGTGAAATCTAATTGTAACGAGGTCCTTTCTGTTTTTTATATGTAAACAGATCTACTAATCCTGTATAAAAGTTATTTTATGATGTTTGTCTTTCTTTGTGTTTTGTCTCATAATCTTTTTTCAAAAGCAATAGACAAGAAAAGATTATTGTCTCAATTTGAAAAGTTATGTATTTCGTTTTCCAACCTATGCTAGGGGAAAAATAGTAGCAGGCTAGGAATACAGAGTGTCACCTGTAGAGTGTTTTTCTGTCTTCATGAATTGAATCAAAAGAAAGTTGTTTCTGAAATGATCACATCGTACGGTAGCCAGACTTCTCCTTTCTGTTTGTGGCTCAGCTAGACTGATATACGTCCAATCACTCCACAGCAAACGCCCCCAAAATGGCTATTGAAAAGTTTATGTGCACATTTCAAACTTGTTTGTTAAAAATTTTGTCCTTCTTCCAAATAAGCCACATTTTATAATGTGTCCTGCCACGTTAGGCACAGTGGTGATGAATTCACCATCCGCTTTCAGTTTTTGTTGCTACTGCTGGTCCAATAGGAACAGGGAAAGTGAAGTTATGTAAAAGATGGGCTCTGCTGACAAGAACTCATAGTCCGGAGAAATAGAAAGGAGAATAAAGCTGTACTTCCATAGTGGTTGGTTCCTCTAAGAAGAAAATCTCTGCTGGAGGGGAACTATAACATGGAGATTTGGACACGCGCGTTGGAGTTGGTCCAATCTGTGGTAGATTCTCAGCTCTCCCACTTGCTTCCTATGTGACCTTGCATTGTACAGGTTTCTTCACATTCTCTAAGTCTAACTATTCTCTACCAGTTAAGGAATAATACCCAATAGGGTTGTATTGAGATACTACTTGACTCAGAATTGAATGCCCGTGGTAACCAGCATCATTTCCCTTCATTTGGTGTTTTCTGATTGTGTGAAAGAAGAAAAGAGAGGTATTGATCAAATATATGAAGAAAGATCTGTTTACAGGTGGCCATTTAATTTAGAAGACATCCCTACACATGAATACTAAAAAACAAACAAACAACTATAAAATTTTCCATTATGTAGTCTCATAGATTGTCTATCGCATGGTGGTAAAGTTTTTAGAATTGTGCCAAATGCTTCATATTTGTTTTTAAATGAAAATAGATTGCATTTATGCCTATTCGGTGAAAAGAGCCTTACTTAGCTGCGGCAGGAAGTCTGAATAGTAATAATGGTTCTTTCCGCCTCAATGCCAACATGCAAATATTTTCCTGAATTTTTGTCAGGAGTTTTCTCATAACTGATCAAGAACCTTTTGGTTTATATCATAAATGGTGATCTATCAATTATGTTTCATTTTTCACATCTCTAGATGCTAATTCGCATGATGCTCAGTGCTAACACAATTCAGTTATGAATAAATGCCATTGTGTTAGGGCTTCATCTGCCCTCTCTCACCCGAAGCTAGAAAGCCAACTGACTGTATGCTGTTAATTGCAGACTTCAGATAAATACCTCAGTTATTATTCACAATTTAAAACCAATGAAATCAGCATATGAAGCCCAACTTTAACATCACAATTTCCACCTACATTAATCAGTAGAATATCAAAAACGAACATGTTACTACTTCTGCATTTTCCTATTCTCTATTAACTGTGTAAACAAATGTAGACAAGGCAAGCAAGAATTGGAAGAGAAAGTTGTCCACGTTTAGAGGCCAGCCTGGACAAGACTGAAGACAGAAGGGTGAAAAGATCGAATGTGTGTGGTCATTGGAAGTGGGAATACATTGAGACGAACACCTCAAATTCAGCAAAGACAATTTAGGGGTTCAATTATAAGCAATATAAAGAGTCTGTGATGCAATCGAAGCTGTAGGTGGAAAATAGCAGCAGGTGGAGAAATTTAAGATGAAACATCCGGAAAGAGATTGCAGATTAAATAGAAATTGTTATAACATGGATTACATTCTGTGATTGTCACTGGGGTCATGGGGAGAGACCTAGATTGCTAGAACTGAACCACTACTGTTTTTGAGTAAAGTTATTTTAGTGTTTCTAATTATTGTTGTCACTTACTAGGTAGTGTATGATTCAGTAGAGTTGTTCAAGATCAAACAGGCTTTTGATTTAGCATTTGAAAAATGTGAGGTGCCCATAAGAATCAATCCTAAGGAGAGGGAATGAGATAGGTGGCGAGTGGGCTGATTATGAGAATGGATTTTTTTCTAGAAAATAATTTTAGAATAGTTTTACGTTTACAGAAAATTTGCAAAGATAATACAGAATTGGCAATTGGTTTTTACTTGGAGGATGTGAGTGGTAGGAGGGCAACAGAGGAAGGATTGTATATATAGTTTTCTATTTAGCAGGACTTGAATGGAACATGTTTGAAAGGGACTGGGCACAGCGAATATCGTGTCTGGAATGTAAACATGCATGCACAGCCTACATGATCCAGGTGTCAACCCATATAGTGATACCTCTAGATAACTGAGTTAAACTTAGTTCTTCTCTAGTGGAAGGTATTTCCATCCTAGATTTGGGGGGAGACCCAATAATTTTGCAATGACCAAACATGGGCAAAGATAACCCAGCATGTAGAGAAATAAGACACCACCAACAAGAAAGCAGAAAAAGTCCTATACTGGTTTCAGGTGTTGACATTATCAGACACTGTAAAACAAATAAACTGTTTTCAAAGAATAAAAGATAAGCCTGAGACTATACCGGAAACTATAAAATAACAGAACTTGCAGCAATAAAAGTACAGAAGTTAGGATGCACAGTTACAGTGGCAGATTGGACACAGGGAAGCAGTGACCTTCAAAACAGACCCAGAGAAACTCTAATGCAGTGCACAGACAAAAGGGTAGAAAATAGGAAGGTGAGGGTAAAAGTGTGGACTTAACATAAGACTAATACATGTTTGATCATTAGAGTCTTAGAAGAAAAAGAATGAAATGTAAACTATTATGAGACTGATGCAGAATTTTCCCAAATTGATAAGTGGTATCTATAGATTAAAGGAACTCAATATAAGTGAGAAAAATAAATACCCACACCTAGACAATCAGTGAAGCTGCCGAGCCCCAAAGACAAAGAGAAAAAAAAAAAATAAAGCAGTCAGAGAGAAAATAAATTAACTTAAAAAAATTAGCAGTAAGACTAAATGACTAGACTCACTCCCAACCATGGAAACCAGAGTACAGTAAAAATGATACTTTGAAAGTGCTGGGTAAAACATTAAATAGCTTTCAACATAGAATTCTACATTAAACATACCGTTCAGTGGTGCCTGGGTGGCTCAGTGGGTTAAAGCCTCTGCTTTCGGCTCAGGTCATGATCTCAGGGTCCTGGGATGGAGCCCCACATTGGGCTCTCTGCTCAGTGAGGAGCCTGCTTCCCCCCCGCCCCCCCCCCCCCAGGTAACTGAAGTCATCGATGGCAACCTGTTTCCCAATACTTCATTGCAAAATAATGCAAAGAACGAGAAGGAAAAAGTAAACCTACACAAAAGCCACACTCAGTGTAACTTGAAGTCAGAGAATTTTGAAACATCAAACTACCTGAATAGAATGAGCAAAATCAGCAGATCTCAGCATGTACTCTCATATGCCTGCCCCAGCACCCCGCCCCCCCCATGCAAGGCTTTATAGAGCAAAGGCAGACGGAGATCAACAGAAAGAAAGACAGAAGGAGGATGCCTATGCAAGGATGTTGTAGACGTTAGTCTTTAACCACTGTCAGAAAGACCAAATCCATCTTCAGTCTAAGCCTAAAAACATGTCCAAGTAGATCAGAGTGCAAACTATAGGGAAGGGGCTCCAAAGTGAGCACAATTCAAAGGGGGGCAGGCATGATTTAAAGGGACAGCATTGAAACCAAGCTTCTGATGAAGGAAAAAAGTGAAAAAGGAGAAGCACCCTTTGACAATTAGGTGATGAGAAAGAAAAGCAGCAAAGGGAAAAATTTAAGAGTCTTGCAAGATGAGTATTGCAAAATTGGAGCACTTAACAGCCCCTCCCTATCCCTAAAACAAACCCACACACAAAAAAAAAAAACAAAAAAAAAAACCACTAAAGTGCTTGAATGTCACTAGACTTATGGAAGAGACCTCAGTCACAAAGCATGAAAATATAAATAACATATGGATATTGACACAGAAAAAGCAAATTTGTCATCACTTGCAGATTTGACTGTGCACGTGCAAAATACATAATAACCTACAGGTTACTTAGAAATAAGATAATTCAGTCGGACTTCCAGCTGTGGGTGAATTGGCTTGAAACAAAAAGACCTACCCATCAAGAACAATGAGAAAAGCTGAATTTAAAAACAAAACAAAACAAAACAAAACAAAACAAAACAAAACACTCGTTTGAAGGATTTAAGAACTACTAAGTTACCAAGGACTTATGGGGTCGAGATCCTAGAGCAAAGGGAATTCTGGGGTGAACATGATAGAAAAGTTTCACCCTAAGGCATTTGTTAATTGATAACCAGTGACTGAGAGAGATACCTAGTAGCGGAGAGGTCAGTCAAGAGGCAGAGAACTCAAGCAGAAGCTGTAGGCAGTATCATGGGGGGCGGGGGGAGGACACAAATTTAGCATCAAGGAAGGGGGCACTGTTCAACAGGCTTTCAGTTAGGACACTTGAGTGGCTACATATTAGAAGCAAGGGCTAATCAGAAGCAGACACATTTTTACAAACCCAGAATCCTACCTGGTGTTAGTCCCACCCCAGAATGGAATAAGCTAATGTGCAGCTACCCGAACTGCTTGCACGAAGCAACAGTAAACTGTCTCTGGAGGAAGAAGATAACATCTGAAGCCTCAAAATGATTACTACAAATTTTAATTTATAATATAAAGCATCCAACTGAAAGTTATTTCTATTATCAAAAGACAAAAGATGGAAGATCAAGGGAAAAAACAACAACAACAACAACAAAACCAGAAACAGTTCCATGGGAGTTACAGGCTTTTCATTTATCAATCAGAAACTTTAAAATAATGGCAATGAATAAATTCAAAAAGAAAAGATGAAGAATTTTAGTAAAGAATTGAAATCTAGTAAAAGGTAAGCGGAGGCTTTTGATTCCAGACAAAATGGAGTAGATATATCTTTCTTCTGTTCCTCCCAATAACCAGAGCAAAAAACCTCATGTATTGTCTACAAAACAAATAAGACTCAGGACGGTGGAGGGAAGAATTCAGACCAGTCAGGGACCTCAGGATCCAAGGAATGATATGTGGTGAATTCCTTGGGTTTTCTTTCTGCACCATATATCCTACAGTGTGTGTTACATTATATATCCCATAACGGAAGAGATGCCAAATGCAGAGATGCCAAAGGGTGGAGACGCAAAAAGCCCAGAAGAAAATACTTCTGTAGCCAGAGGACACAAAAAGGGGCAGCCTACCAAGATGGAAGGGTTTTAGACAGGAATTGCCCTACTCCGGCCAAATGCTACCGAGAAAACTGAGGTCCATCTCTACCCCTTGCAGCAACGGCTGAGCTGGGGACGTAGATTCCACTCTCTTCCTGTAAAGAAGCCAAGGTGGTGAGTGCTGTCAAAGAAAGCCCAGGTTGAGGCACCTGGAAGGCTCAGTTGGTTGACCATCAGTGACTCTTGGTTTCCATTCAGGTCATGATCTCCAAGTCGGGAGATCAAGCCCACCTCAGAAACTTGCTCAATGGAGAGTCTGCTTCCCCTTTTATTCTCCCTTTCCCTCTGCACCTCACCCCCACACACTCTGAAATAAATATTAAAAAAGAAGAAGACGACAACCCAGGTAAAGAGCCAGGACCTCCATCACAGCACAGTGGTTATGAGGCCCCCCATTATGGTGTCCATGGGTGCCATCTGGGGAAGAGTAACAAGGCACCCCCAATATACCAACTGGGTTATCAACAGAGGCCAGGGGAGAACCTGAACTTCTCTACTTCAACCCTGTTGAAGCAACAAGGCAGTTCCCCAACGCCCCCTACCAGCACAATGTCGGAGGAGTTCTGCTTAAACAGAAGATTTAAATATCCGGGGTCTTACACTACCTTAAAATATCCAGGGCTACCACTTAAAAATCATTCATTATACCAAGAACCCTTTTCCTTCAACTTGAAGAAAAAAAAGATAATTAACAGATGTCAATACCAAGGTGACACAAATATTGGAATTATCTGACAAGAACATAATGAAAATATTTTAATGAACAATTACAAATAAACTTAGAACGAATGATAAAAAGAGTCTCAGCAAAGAAATAGAAGATATGAGGAACCAAATGGGAATTTTAGATCTGAAAAACACAATAATTGAAAATAAAAACTCAGTGAACAATGGCAGAATGGAGGGGAAAGAGGAAAGATGCGGCTGTCAGTGAATTTGAAGACAGAACATCGAAATTACCCAATATGAATAACAGGAAACAGGCTGAAAAAAATTAGTAGGGCCTCAGGGATATGTAGTACTCTAACAAAAGATCTAGCATTTGTGTCATTGGAGTCCCAGAGGGAGAGGAAAAAGAGTATGGGGCAGAAAAAAATATTAGAAGAAACAATGGCTGAAAATCCCCCAAATCTGGCAAATGACATCAACAAGATTCAGGAAGCTGAGCAAATCCCAAACAGGATAAAACCCAAAAAATCCATACTAAGACATCTTAATCAACTTTCTAAAAAGTGAAGAAAATATTTGAAAGCAGTGAGAGAAAAGATATCTTAGCTATAGTAGAAAAACAATTCAGAGAACACCCGGTTTCTCATCAGAACTGTGGAGGACAGGAGGAATTGGCACATTTTCCAGTGCCGAAGAAGGAAAAAAAAAAAAAAGTGAACCTCAGATTCTATATCTGGCAACAATATCTTTCAGGAATGAAGAGGAAATCAAGCCTTTATCAGATGAAGGAAAACCAGTAGAATGTGTCTCCAGCAGACATACATACTCTTTAAAAAATGACTAAACGAAGTTCTTGAAACAGAACGAAAATGATAAAAGAAGGAAGCTTGGAACATTGGGAACGAAGAAAGAAAAAATGGAAAGAATAAAATATGGGTAAATAGAGTTGGCTTTCCTTCTTTTGAATTCTATAAATTATGCTTGACAGTCGAAGCAAAAACAATAACATTATCTGGTGTGGATCTTAATGAATGTAGAGGAAATCTTAAAGACAGTTCTAGATCCATTGATTCTTTGATTCACTCGACACCGGCTGCACCTTCTGCGTGCCCCCGACGGCCCTGGGGATATAGTAATGAGCAAAGCAGACAAAAATCCCCAGCCGTGTAAACAGCGGACAGTTTAGTGAGGGGGACAGATAGATAATAAACAAGAGACAGAAAATAACACATTGGGTCGTATTAAGTGCTAAGGGGAAACCTAAAAAGGCAAAGCAGACCAAGGGGACATAGCGGGGAAAGGAGCGAGTGGCAGCTTTCCAGGCAGGGTAGGGGTGCAGGGTGGGGGAGGGAGAGGTGCAGGGCGAGGCCAGTATGGGGGCAGGGCAGGGGGTGGAGAGCAGCGCGGGGAAGGTGGGAAGCAACAATCTCTGAAGCTGAGTGAAGCTGGGAGCAGCTGGAGCGTTTTGAGCGGAGAAGTGACGGAACTAATCTAAGTGTTGGCAGGATCGCGCGGGCTGCTAGGAGCTAAGACAAGGGAGGCGTTGTCAGGCCAGGGGCAGGCAGGGGGCTGGCTGTTAGGAGGCCAGTGCGGACTTCCGCAGCCTCCTCCAAAAACATCACACCAGACTTGCCCTGCCTTCTTCTGAGAGCCTTTCCAAGCTCAGGGATTTGGAAGACGCTGGCGGGGTCTTCCCCTGTTTCTCAAATGGAGGTGAATGGGCCGAAGGGGGATCTAGACTGGAGTGCCCCTGGTGGAGTGGGTGGGAGTCATCTGGGACCCCGGGGGAAAAAAAAGACAGTTCTAAATGGGAGTGGGCAAAGGGACAGGTATGACTTAAACACCTTTACAGGAGAAAACTTTTCTACATATCACTAGAACTGGTAAAATGTAGACACAAGCCCATTGTGACAATTCATGTATCTACAGGGGTGGCTTTGGACGGCTGAGGGGGGCAGGAGGAGGTACGTGGAAGCAGTTAGCACACACTTTAGGATGAAAGGGTTGGTCTTAGGAAGAAAAGAGCCTGAGGTTGGCTGAAGTTACACACTAAGAAAAGGTGAGCGAAACAGGGACTTGCATCTGACCTTGACTTTCTTGTCAGCCAAGCAGGCCCCTGCTGAGAGAGGGGATTAGCCGAAGTGAGGGCGACGATGCGGGTTTGGGGCGCCAGGAGAGGATATGAGCACCAGAAGGACAAACAACTCAGGTAGTGTCTGGGATTAAAACCCGTTTCAGGGGCGCCTGGGTGGCTCAGTGGGTTAAAGCCTCCACCTTCGGCTCAGGTCATGATCTCAGGGTCCTGGAATAGAGCCCCGCATCGGACTCTCTGCCTGCTTCCCCCTCTCTCTCTCTGCCTGCCTCTCTGCCTACTTGTGATCTCTCTCTCTCTCTGTCAAATGAATAAATAAATAAAATCTTAAAAAACAAACCCCCAAAAAACCGGTTTTCAGCCCCACCGCTCAAAAGCTGTAATGTGAAGAGTTGACCGCCAGGTGGCGGTGTAGGTGGCGGTGTCTGTGGAAGCTCACGTATCCCATCGGCCCTGGCGCCGGGGCGGAAGAAGGTGCGGAGGTAATTCTCTGGCTCGCATCGCCTCTACTCTCCTGTCCCGACTGACGTTGGACAACAAAGATGGCTGCAGGAACCAGCAATTATTGGGAAGGTGAGGGCGAGGCTTCCGTATGGCTCTCGCCAAGAGATAGAAGGGCTGGGTGGGGACGGGTCTTGGGGGAGGCGGCAGAGGAAAGAGCCTGGCCTCCGGAGCGGCGGAGCCGACGGGTGGGGTTTGTCTAGTGGGAGCCCCGGGCCTGGGGGCTGAAGAGACCGAGCGGTCTGGGGCAGGGGGCTGACCCGAGAGGCAGCGAGACCTGGAGCAGGGGTTGGGCGGAGATTGCTGAGCGGCGATGGAGTGGAAGAGGGTCCTGAGTCACTGGAGGAGGACTGGGTTGAGGGGCTAAGCGAACTTGGACGAAGGGGTTTGGGGCACGAACTCTTGAGAGGAGACGAGTTTTGAACGAGAATATTCCGAGCCCAGGAGGCTGGAAGAGTCAGCGTTTTAAGAGTTGAGGTCACTGTTGGACAGTTGAGCAGGATAAGGGAAAGAAGGAACTTGTCAGTCCGGTCCCTCGAGGGAGGTTACATGAACGAAATGTCTCCTGCTGGGTCCCCCTGGCAGCTTCAGGCTGGGACTTCGAGGATTGGGTGTGGAGTCCCGTTTGAAGGCAGAGGAAATAACTTTACCCTCCGCTGTGGAGATGAGTTTTGTTAAAAAGAGAACGTTGAGAGAACCAGTGTGAATTACAGTGATTGCATTTGCTGTACCTCTTCTGCCAAAAGAACCGTCTTGTGATTTGACAAGTACGTTTATTTAATTACTGAAAATATGTTCCGATAAAGTGCGCTCATGTAAAACTCACTCCTGGGCCGTGATGACGACCGATGATCAGAAAAGGCTCATCTTTTTATTTCAGTTGTGTCTTTGCTTTATTATAATAGAAACTACTCTCCAAGCCTCTTGGAAACAACAAGTAACAGTATTATCATTAACAGCCGCTCCTTGGTCTAAGAGCTTAATTCTAAATTCATCCGTACTTGCTTGTTACACTTTCAGAATGCTTTTACTTGACGTTTTCTATTAAGGAAGACAGTTACTCGTTACAGAGAATCATGATTGTAGTTTAAAACAGGCATTTAAATGCCTTTTTGAAATGTGTACTAGATAGAAAATATTTTAGAATTATGTACACGTGGCTATTGGTATCTTTAATACTAGTCATTAGGCTGTAGTTTTTTGAAATGCTGTGCTAAAGTAATTATAGCAGCTTATTATTGACAACCTACTCTGTGCTTTAAGCACATGGTTACTAAACCCTGAAGGTTAGGATCCTGAGATCCAGCCCCAAGTCCTGGCTGGGAGCTCTGCTGGGAGTCAGCTTGAGGATTTCTGTCCCTCTCCCTTTGCCCCTCCCCTGCTGCCCGTCGTCTCTCTCTTTGCTCTCTCCCTCTCAAATAAATAAATCTTAAAAAAAAAAAAAAAGTGGTAGTTCATAGGTTAAGTAGATTTTCAATAAATCTCAGAGTCAGTTCTCAGAATCTCAGAACATTAGGGTGAGCTAAGATTCTGAGACTTGGTCATCTCTGGCAAAATATGCTCCACTATATTACACTGCTTCTTACATCTGGTTGCTGGTAAATATATTGAAATAATGTTTTGTAATCCTTATTCCTGAAAGGTGAGATCCTTACAATATTCCTTTCTAAATTTCAGCCCTTTTATTTTGACGTCCACTTCACCGTGAATAAGAGTAATCACATCTAGATATGGGTTTCCGGCCTGGGGCTTCTCTCCCTCAACCACTGGGCCAAACTTACTATACCAGTGCTTCTCTTTGCTTCTGTTCTTTTAAAACTTAGGCCCTTATTTTGTCATACTTATATTTGACCTTGTTAGTCACATAGTTTATTATTAATTTAAGAACCTCTAAATTTTTTTCAGTAAACTTACCGAAAGACCAATTTTTTAACCTTCGTTGATTATTTTTTCTTTAAGCTTCAGTTACTAAGTCATTCTACTTAGAATTTCATAAGCTTTGGAATATAAAGAGATAGGAGAATCTCTGTCAAAAACAGTGATGGTTTCTTTTTTATGAAGTTAGTTGATAAGTTGTTATAATGCTGGTCATAAACCATAATCAGTTTCTTTATGATTTGTATTCTCTTCTGTTTTCCCCCAACTTACACAATTGTAGACATTGTGTAGACATTGCTACAGAAATAATTTCAGAGATGTTAGAACAACATTTGTTGTCTAGCTATCTTTGGAATACAGGTGAAATTTTCTGCCTCCCGCTGTTTCTCCCCTTCTTGATCCATCTGAAGTTTAAGTAAGAGACAGTTTGCTTTTCTGGGTGAGTCTTTGGCTGCCTCCTTTTAACACTTTTCTTTATGAAGAATCTAGATCAATTGATATATGATTATTTTCATAGTTTGTTCAGAATAGATTTGTAATTTTTATGTCTGCTGATTGACACTTTGTGTTTAATTATTTACTTTTAAAATTTTGTTAAAGATCTCAGGAAACAGGCTCGACAGCTGGAAAATGAACTTGACCTGAAACTAGTTTCCTTCAGTAAACTATGTACAAGTTACAGTCACAGCAGTGCCCGAGATGGAAGACGCGACAGGTATAGGTACTACCAGATTCTGTCTCTTATACCTTGAACCATAGAATGTTTTAAAGCATTAAAAAATAAACTAAAATATGTAACTCTGTAACTTGGTCTATTGGTGAATTTTTGGTATTTTTTTTGATATTGTTTATATTTTAGTGATTTATAAAAATTCTTCTTAATTCTTTTTTTTTATTAACATATAATGTATTATTTGCCCCTGGGTACATGTCTGTGAATCATCAAGCTTACATATTTCACAGCAAAAATTCTTCTTAATTCTTGAGACTAGCATTCATTTGGGATCCTCAGGAAACCTTGTGATGGTGTTAAGAGGAAAATGCTAAGGCTTAAGAATGAGTTTCTCATTCTTTTTCTAGTTCAGCCAGTGTAAGGAAATATGGTTGATTTGCTCACATCTCCTGGTTACTAACTGGATCTGAGAAACTACCCAAATGTAAAGTATACATACTGCTATTCTGGTGTTTTAGAATGAATCTAATGCAGTGTGTATCCTCACTGTTAATCATCCAAGCTATTTTTAATTTTGGTTCTTTTTTGAGAAACGGGAATACTACTGTATTGAACACCTGGAAAATGTAATCTTATCTTTGAATCTTATGCTCACTTTAGGCCATCCACTTGTTTAAAAAAAAAAAAGAAATTAGGAAATATTTAAGACACTTAGAAAGGTAGAAAGAAGAAAGGATCCTCATGTGCCTAGCTCCCTCTTTAAGAAATAATCATTATCAGTTCAGTTGATACCAGTTATCAGTATCCCATTTTCTGTCTCCCCATAACCTCCTTGTTTTTACTACATATGTTTGGTTCCTAAACAATTTATGGTATCTAACTATAATTATTTCGTAACTTGCTCTTTGTTTAATGTTCTTTGTGATTAAGCTTTGGATACATTTAACTGGCATATTCATTTGCTATATATAAGTATCATATTGTGATTGTATAGTTAGTTGTGCCTTGTAATCTGTAGATGGACATAGTTTCTAATTTTTGCTAATTAATAGTAATTTTAATAGCTGACAAAGTGTTCCTCAGGTATCAGGTGCTATTTTAAGCCTTTTACATGAAGACTGCTAGGAACATCTTTACCTATAAAAATACTGTATATCTAGCAGTGGAATTGCTGGTTGCATAGTTAGTTGTTATCCTTTATTTCACATACTTTTTTGAAGATTGGCAGTGGGTGGGATTTTTTTCCAGCTAATAATAATAAAACAATGAAACCGAGCATGGGTTTAAACCCAGATCTCTCTCCAGAGCCTGTGCTCTAAACCTTTCTGTGAACATTCCAACAAAGGACTCCTTTCAACACCATAGCCACAGTATTGCTTCTTTTTAAGATTTTATTTATTTATTTGAGATAGAGAAAGTGAAAGAGAGCATGAGAGGGGAGAAGGTCAGAGGGAGAAGCAGACTCCCTGTGGAGCTGGGAGCCTGATGTGAGACTCGATCCCAGGACTCTGGGATCATGACCTGAGCTGAAGGCAGTTGCTTAACCAACTGAGCCACCCAGGCGCCCCAGTATTGCTTCTTTTTAATAAGGGCACATTTTTAAAGACTTAAAGATAGCAAGTCCTATTGACTATAGGACCTAAAAGTAAGCTGTTGGCATGTCATATAGCTTTGACTGCAGTACACTGTTTTGGACTTGCCTTTATTTAGCAGCACGTAAAGAAAATGAAGAAGGTTCTTTTGTATGTATAATCTTAATTTTATCACTGGAAAGCATTTTTCCTGAATTTAAGTCTGCCACTTGACTATGCCAGTAAGTATACAATTTTAAAACTCTGAATTGTCAGGAGACACAATTGCATGATGCTTTTTCTGTATTTTCTGTGCTTCATGAACTTAATACTTCTTGACCTTTTTAAAGGGAAAACTATCTTGAAAACATTTCCTAAGAAATTCTACAACAAATTGGGACTGACTTTGTAGATTCCGATAGCCTTTAGTAAGAAGCCTAAGGACATGAGGATCAAGATCCAGTGTGTATTCTAAATTTGTTGTTATTGTCCAGATTGAAAGCCTGTCATAATGAATAATCTCAGTGATGACCAGAATTTTTCATCTAGGAGTAACTTTTTTTTTTACTTTCTGTATTTGAGAACTTTATGGGTCTATGAATCATCATATATCTATAAAATGAATTCAGCTAAACTGAATCGTAGTATTGTGGAGAAGGAGTTTTTGACCATTTCCCTGGACTCACATACTCTTGAGAATGGTGAATATAGAGATTGTCTCCTCACTCATTTAATGAGTATCTACCATGTGCCAGGCACTATTGTAGGTGCCTGCCATATATCTGTGCACAGGCAGTTTCCCTCTTCATGGAGCTCATATTCGTTAGCCCGTTGTTCTTTTTCATATATCTAGTAGGGGAGGATCTGTATTAGTAGTATTTAGAGCGTTTTTGCCTGGGCACATTCTAATAGATAACCACAGAACTTTGGGTTGGCTTTGACATATAAAGAACTAGATATTTGAATGTATTTTAAGGCAAATAAATTGACATGTTTTAAGGAGAAATAAAAATTTGGACCTAATTAAACATCTTGAAAGTAAAAATCCTTTTTATTAGCTACTTTTTGGTTACTTCATTGCCCATTACTACTACTGCGGAATTGTACCTGTACAATTCCAGAGAATTGAAAGAGAAGGGAAATAGTAGCTGAAGTTTTTTTGATGTTAAACTGATGACTTCTTTTCTTTTCTTTTTTTTTTTTTATAGATTTTTATTTATTTACTAGAGAGAGAGAGACTGAGAATGAGAAGGGAGAAGGTGAGAGGGAGAAGCAGACTTCCCGCAGAGCCGGGAGTCCGATATGGGACTCGATCCCGGGACTCCGGGATCATGACCTGAGCCGAAGGCAGTTGCTCAACCAACTGAGCCCCCCAGGCGCCCCTGATGACTTATTTTCATTCACCACACCCAAGCACTGTCACAGGGCAAGACAAAGTCTTCAGTAAGACTGAAGAGCATTGTCATTGCCTAGCTACTTATCTGTGTTCAGTATAACTCTCTATTAAGAGATCTCTATTAAGCTGCTCACATGATAATGCATACCATTGGGGAGAGAATGCAGGTTAGTGGTTTTTCAGAAGAGGCAAGAGAAATTTTCTGGACATCTGGTTTTAGAATTTGAATCTGTCAAACATAAATTTCACTTGCAAAAAGTTAGATTTTTGACCGACTATTCAGTTTAGAAGACAGTTGACATTTTTGTAAAAAAACAACTGTTGTTGTTTTTTTACAAAAAAAACAGTTGCGTAATATAAGTGGAAATGTAGAGAGTTGGCACTGAAATTTCCCTGCCAGATTATCTGTACTAGACTTAAAGTCAGTTCCTGATTACTTAATAACTATGTGTCCAATCTGCGGATTATGTAAATCTCAGTGTTATTTCTCTTTGGTTAAGAGTCGAGGAAAGAAGAGAGAACTTAATTTGAGGAGTCATGATTGCTTTGGAGTAAAACTTAAAAGATTATTCCTCACAGATCCCATAACATAATCCGTAATATCTTTTATGCCTCCTTTTATATGTAGTTCTATGGTTTTGTTTCACCTAATTTGGTCTTTTCGATTTAGCATTTAATTGGGCACTGCCATTGCTTAAGTTACCTTCATTTGGGAAATTTATTTACATTATTAAGGTGAGATGTATGTATGTAATAAAGTTTAGAAAACTCTTACATACAATTATATTTTATACTGGGGGTGTGCTTGGGTGGTTCAGTCAGTTAAGCATCCGACTCTTGAGATCGAGCCCTGCATCAGGCTCTCTACTGGGCATAGAGCCCGCTTAAAAGTCTCTCCCTCCCTTTCCGCCTCACTTCCTGCCCCACCCCCAACATGTATGCATGGGCTCTCTTCCCCCAAAAACAAAAAAAAAAAACAATTTTATTTTATACTGAATTTAATATTTAGAATGTGTGTGATCTTTATAGGAAAAAGTAAAAGTTATGGGTTCTTAAACAGAGAATGACTCTGGGGTTCCACTTAATCTCTTTAAGAATGATTACCTTATTTTAAGTATGTTTATAAAAGATTAGGTGTGAGTAATGGATTCTCTTTAATGGAACTTCTCTTTAGCTCTGACACAACACCCCTTTTAAATGGATCAAGCCAAGACAGAATGTTTGAAACAATGGCAATTGAGATTGAACAGCTTTTGGCAAGGGTAAGTACTTTCTGTTAAGTGGCTATTTTACTCGTCAACTGTGTTAATCACTTGATATGGTACTAGATTATGTTAACACAGACATGTTTATTGAAATCGCCCTTTCATCCAAGATAAGTGTCTGCCTTGAATTTCGATTATAGCCATTCTCAGGTCTTATGGGTATTACTTTAGGCTTTATGGACTCTTGGGAGGAAATACTGAGTCCTTCTCTGTCATTTTGGTTTTGGGTTTGGGGTGGTTTTTTGTTTGCTTTGCTCTTAGCCAAAAGAGCATACAGGCAAATAATTTACTTTTATCTCTTTATAGTGCTTTATAAAATATTTTTGTTGGTTTTCTTTTTCTTCCTCTTCTTTTTAGCTCACAGGAGTAAATGATAAAATGGCAGAGTATACCAACAGTGCAGGTGTCCCGTCTTTGAATGCAGCACTGATGCATACATTACAGAGACATAGAGATATATTGCAGGTAATATATTGGACTTGAGATTTTTAAGTTACAATAGTGTTTTTTTTTTTTTAAATCCCTGAATAGAATGCGTATAAATGTATTTAAGAGAATAAAGGGAAGAATCTTCTAGGACAGTAAATACTATGATGTAGAAATTTGTCTTGTTTTACTTTTTTTCCTCTTGGTATAATAAAATTCTGAAAATATCTGATAGCTCTTGCTTTTGCCTGATAAAAATGAATAATATTCATCACTAGGTAAATATACTTCTACTGTGGGAGACCTTGCTAGCTACCAATAACGGTAAAATAGCTAATGGTCATGCATAGGCCATAATATGGTGCTTTAGAGTATACTTTCATCAGGCTTTGAAGATAATGTGGAAGGGAGGTAATTTACTATCTTTAGTCTGTTGTTTGAGAAAATATTAAAAGTGTACCAACAAAATGAAATAAACTCTCTAGGATTTATATCCAGATGTGTTAAAAATATAGTAGTACAGGGGCGCCTGGGTGGCTCAGTTGGTTGAGCGACTGCCTTTGGCTCGGGTCATGATCCTGGAGTCCCGGGATCGAGTCCCGCATCGGGCTCCCTGCTCTGAGAGGAGCCTGCTTCTCCCTCTGACCTCTCCCCTTTCATTCTCTCTCTCTCTCTCTGTCTCAATTAAATAAAATAAATCTTAAAAAAAAAAAGATTTTAAAAATATAGTAGTACAAGTAGGAAGGCAAGTGTTTTTAATATTGAAAAAATTCAGCAATCATTTCTATTTTAAAAACTGTAAAACAGCTTGTAAAAATAGGAATAGGAGGATACTTTATTTACCTAAGGCAAAAATGTGTATCTCATGTTAAAGCTACCCTGATGCTTAATAATAAAGCACTGAAAGCATTCCTCCTGAAGAAACAAGATAAAGATATCCCCAATCACCACAGATGTTTATTATTGTTTTGGAAGTTCTTGATGGTGCAATTAGATAGAGATATAAATAAACAAGATCTAAATAGTGACAAGGAAGAGGTAAAACTTGTATTATGTAGCAGTGAAAGATTATCTAACACAACCAAGAAAAACAACTGAAAAAAATTAGAAACAAATTAAAATGGTAGATTATTAAATTAATATATTAAAGCAAGTAGTTTTCTTACATATAACCAATAACCTGAGAGAAAATATAATGAAAGAAACTAAAACCCTTGTGTATAAATTTAATAATAATGAATAGGACTTGGATGTATAAAACTTTACTGGGGAAAATAAAAGGAGATTTAAGTACAGGAAAGAATTACTCTGCCTTTGGACAGGAAGATTTCTCTCTAAACCAACTTATGAATTGAAAGCCTTCCAAATGGAAAAAGAAATTTTTGTTTCTTTTTCTTTTTCTTTTTTTTAAATTAGCAAAATGACATCAAAGTTTATTTGGAATCACAGACATACAAGTGTAACCAAGAAAAAAATGTGAAAATGAAGATAAGTAGTAAAGGATGCCTAGTTCTACCAAATATTAAAACCTGTTAAGAAGCTAGAAGAATTAAGATAGTTTGATTCGGGAGAAAACAAATATACCAATAGAACAGAACAGAGATCACATGGAAATTAAGTTTCTGATAAAGGTGGTGTCTTATTTTATTATTTTTTTAAGTTTTTTTTTAAGATTTTATGTATTTATTTATTTGACATAGAGAGAGAGTATAAGCAGGGACAGCAGCAGAGGGAGAAGCAGGCTCCCCGCTGAGCAGGGTGCCCAGTGCGGGCCTTGATCCCACCTAAGCCAAAGGTACCACTTAGATGCCCCTAAAGGTGGTATTTTAAATCACTGGGAAAAAGAGGTATTATAAATTAAACAGACCTGTAACAATTGGCTAATTATGTGCCTGGGGGCAGGGGGTGGGGAGGGACCAGGAGGAACAAACTTGAATTTCTGTTTCAACCCTCACATCCAGAATAAATTCCAAATGGACAAAGATTTATATGTAGAAAAAGAAACTATAAAAGTTCAGAATAAAGCATGGTTACAATTAGACATTTTAGAAATTGTACATTTCTAGGGGAGCCAGTGTGGCTCAATCAGTTAATCATCTACCTTTGGCTTAGGTCATGATCCTCGGGTCCTGGGATTGAGCCCCACGCCAGGCTCTTTGCTCACTGGGGAGCCTGCTTCTCCCTCTCCCCCAGCTTGTGCTCGCTCTCTGTCAAATAGATAAATAAAATCTTAAAAAAAAAAAAAAAAACACTTCTAACCAATACCTAATAGCAAAACTATAACAAATGTCTGATTTGCTTAATGTACAGAGAAATAATAGAAATAAAAAGGTAACCTAAAAGGAAAATGGGCAAAGGATATGAACTGGGTGTTTACAGATAATGTCTAAAACCATAAAAAGATGTTCAGCTACATGCCAAAAGGAAAATATACAAATCAAATTGAGATCGGATTTTTCACCTGTCAGAATAGCAACTATTGAAATATCTGTAGCACATTACGAGGATATAGAAAAATGGGCCCTCACCCACTGTTGCTGGGAACATAAATTGGTTTTTCTAGAAGGCAGTTTAGCACTATCAAAATTTAAATGTAAGATTCTTTGATCCACTTCTTCTGTTAGGCATTTACTCTTTAAATACACTTTAAAAAGAGAAAGAGTTCAGTAAAATATATATACAAGAATGTTTATTTTTCAAACAGCATTTTTTTAAAACGGCAAAATAACTAAAATGTTTACTGGTAGAGAATTGACTAAACTATGACAGTCATAAGATAAAATTCTGTACAGCTGTTAAAAAGAATGTAGATTTCTATTTGTTAATGGGAAAAGATTACTTGAAACTTTATGAACTACTGAAAAGAAGGTATATAGCAGAGTACAGCTGAGCCTTGAACAATGCAAGGATTAGCGGTGCTGACACCCTGCCTCTCCATTCCTGTGCAGTTGATACTTTGCATATAACTTTTGACTCCTAAAAACTTAAGTACTAATAGCCTACCATGGACTAGAAGCCTAACATAAACAGTTGGTTAACACATACTTTATATGTTATACATATTACATACTGTGTTCTTACAATAAAGTAAGAGAAAAAAAATAAAGAAATCTTATTTAAAAATTATAAGGAGGCCCACCTGGGTGGCTCAGTTGTTAAGCAGCTGCCTTCGGCTCAGCTCATGATCTCGGCGTCCTGGGATCGAGGACCGCATCGAGTTCCCTGCTCAGTGGGGAAGTCTGCTTCTCCCTCTCCCACTCCCCCTGCTTGTGTTCCCTTTCTCTCTGTCACATAAATAAATAAAAAATCTTAAAAAAAATTTTAAGGAAAATATATTTACAGAACCATACTGTAAGAAAAATCCACATATAATTGGACCTGTGCATTTCAAATCTGTGTTGTTCAAGGATCAACTGTAGTTTGATTTCTTTAGCATAAATGAAAGAAATAATAGGAAGTTTGTATACACAGAAACATAGTTCCTGAAAGAAAATAGAAGAAAATGAATGGAGTTAGAAGCTGTAGAGCAGGGTGGTTTTGTTTTTGTTCCTTTTGGTGCAGTTTTAGTATTCTCTCCGTGTTCATTTATATTTTTGTGTTTAAAGGGCCAGTAAGGGCTTTCTGGGAGATGGGATTATGATTTTCATCTTCCCTATACACATCTCTGAATTTTAAAAAGTAATAAATACTCCTTACTCTCTTAAAAGTATGGTAGTAGAAAAAGAAAGGGAAATATTTAAAGATTATTTTGTTCTTTACAATTCTTTTCGTTCTGTTCTTCCTTTGACTGGTTTAAGAATTAAATTTCTCTGAGAATTCCAAAAAGATGAAATTTGAAAATAAGCCCCATTGGGTATACACTAATAAGTAGAAAGAGCTCCTCAAGTTTTATCCGAGGCTATTTGGAATCATTTTATCCTAACGTTATTTTTTTCTTAATAACTCTGTCCCATAAGACAAAATACTAGAAGATACAAAGGATAGTGATTGTGGTACTGTTACCCTAACACTGAACTTTTTTCATTTGAAAGAAGTTGGTCACTCTGCAGGAAAGGGATTATAATGTTATTTTTACTTCTTTTTACTATTTGATTCTTAAATAGCAGTTTTCTTGACAGAAATTTGTAATACTATGACAATCATAATGGTTCAATAAGAGGAAAATGATGAGCTTATGTTGAGATTGAATGCTGATTTTTTGCAGGATTATACACATGAATTCCATAAAACCAAAGCAAACTTTATGGCAATACGGGAAAGGGAGAATCTCATGGGATCAGTACGAAAAGATATTGAGTAAGTTACCTTTTTATGTTATTTTGTAGGATGTTTACTCAGATTTAGACTTAGACTGTATCTGTGATTAACTGTAAATTGAATAGCAGAACCATGATTTAGATTTCAAGATTTCTGATTCTCATTTTGTAGAAAATTCTCCAGTTCTCATTTCACTGTTCTTTAAACATTGCTGAATCTAATCTACTTTGCTGGTCTTCTCTCTGGCTTCCCCTCACTTTATCATTGGCTACCGCCAACCTTGACTTTACTGTGTTAATTCAGAGTTCAGCTTAGATGCTATCTTCCTGAGTTTTTCTCTGATCTCCTACCACCCACCTTCATAATGATATTGCCAATAACTGAAGCTCTCCGTGTTTCCCTTTCTGATGACCAGCTATCCCCCTACCCTCGTTCTTGTCTTAACAGTTACATATACCTGTATCTCACAGTAGTTTTTTATATAACATATACATATGATGTATATAAAGTAACCTTTAGTTCTCTGGAATTTGAAATATCTGTGCTTTCCAGATTTTATTCAGACTTCATAGCTGAACATCAAATTATTTAAGAACTTCCAACGTTTTTATGCTAATCTGAATCCATAATTTTAAAGATTTGTTCTTCCATCCCTTTATTTCACCTTCAGTAATGCATTCTGATGTTTCGTATGGACATTTAAAATTTTTTTCATGGGACACCTGAGTGGCTCAGTAAGTTGAGTGTCCACCTCTTGATTTCAGCTCAGGTCATGATCTCAGGTTGTGGGATCGAGCCCCTGTTGGGCTGTGTGCTCAGCACGGAGTCAGCTTGTCCCTCTCCTTCTTCCCCCACTCCCTCCCCCGCCTCAATCAATCAATCAATCAATCAAATCTTTAAAAAATAAAAAAAAAAAGCGTTTTTCTCAACTGAACACAACTGACAAGGTAAATCCATTGGGCATCTAATTAAAACTAAAGACTTTCCACTTTTGGACCATCTAAGAATACCAATCATTTTCTCAATGGTGATAAATTTATGATACTTATGTTTCATAAGTAATTATTATCTCGTGTTTCATAACATAGCTATAATATACATTACCATATCATAAACTGATATGTGTCCAATGTACTCTGAGAAACATTTTCCTAGAGAACCTTTATATTATAACAGTAAGTTTTGCAAAAGAAATAATTTCATATTCATTGCATTAAAAATTTTTGCTCAAAAGTAATCAGGGATTATCCAGCCATCAAAGTTATGTTCCTATCCCCAAAAATTATCTTGGTAAATTAATTTTTATTGTTTTTTCTGTTTTTTTAATGTTTAGTCTTATGTACTTTGTGAAACATATAGAAGTAAGAAATATTGCCATAATTAGATATTTTGAAATATTTTTAGTTCTGAGGAACATGTAAGTCTTTTAATATCTGTGCAGACTATTTATGTATGTATTTTCAGGTATCCAATGAGAACCAGTATAGGGGACAGCTTTTCATATTTAGGCATTTCGTCCCCCCCAAATTTGTGGGAATTGTTAGAATATAGCCCACTGTAATAACTTGCTTTCTAAAAAACAGTCATAAAAGAAACATGTTTCATCCATTCATTAAACTATTTCCTGATTACCAGCCATGAGTAAGACTCTAGATCAGTCAGAGTAGAAGTTAGAAATGAAAAGACCAACTTAGCCCTCCTGGAGTTTATAATCCAGGTGCTGGAGGGGAGTAAGACATATATTCAAATTAATATAATACAAAGCAGAATATGATTAATGAGATGAGATATAGTAGTAATAACTGACATCTTAAAGTTTTTTGCAGTTATACACTACTTTTCCATATATTACCTCTTCTGTGGCTTCATATAATTTTTTGGTACAGATAGAAATTATTAGGACCATTTTATAAAACTAGATATTAAGAGACTTGTCTAAGGTTAACTGGCTAGTTGATGATGTGAGTATAGATTTAAATCTAGCTCACCTATTTTCAGGGTGCCTGCCTGGCTGGGTCAGAGGAGTGCACAGCTCTTGATCTTGGGATCAAGCCCCATGTTGGGTGTGGCGATTGCTTAAAAAAAAAAATCTTAATAAAAGTAAATCATCTGTCTTGTGAGTCCTGTGTGTTCTTGGTTATCTCATGCTGCTTTTCCCTGGGATTTTCTTTCCTTCTGTGCTTTGCAAATCAGCACTGCCTCTCAGCCAGTAGTTCAGTTTTATCAGCATGACCCTCTTTTGCCTTATTATAGTGTATGTGCAGTTTCTTGAATTTTTTATTTTTGTTCTTGTTACTTTGAGTAAAGAGTAGAAACATGAAAGCGTTGATTGTAATGATAGAAAGCATTTTCTTGTAAATTTTTAGTGTAGTTAAGGCCAAGACAGAAATCCTTAAGTATGCCAAAATTGGCAGATTTTAAGCTTCATTTTAGCTCTGTAGGCTCTAGTCGATAGACTACATTTACCACTGTGAAGAAAAACATTCCATGGCAGTAGTTTCTTACCCCATGGGCTGTGTAGTAATCAGTTTAAACTTTTACGTCCACTTGGAGAAAATAAAGATATACTAATAGACAAAAATAATAATAATAATAGACAAAGACAAGTAAGGTTTTTGTTTAAAAAATTGGATTATTCTGGTGAAAAATAAAGAATTAGCCCTAAATTAGAGAGAGAGTTCTATTTATTTATTATGAATGTCATTTTTAGAAGATGAAAATGATCAAACATTTTAGTTTCATTCAAAACTATGGAGAGGCTCAATTTGTCTGCTTTGGGTATTACTAGAGTCAGTTACTTCTGTTTTGCAATATCTGTCAGAAATATTTTGAAATTTTCTCTATTTTATTCTAGGTCATATAAAAGTGGGTCTGGAGTAAACAACAGAAGAACTGAACTATTTTTGAAAGAACATGACCACCTTCGAAAGTAGGTATTATTGTATACATACATACCATGTAGTTTCCCATACTTATTAATTCCTTTATTGACATAACAAACATTTTGTGGTGTTTTTTTTATGGCAAGTGCTTTTTCAGTGCTAACTCATTTAATTCTCCTAACGACCCTATTTGGTAGAAGTGGAATTGTAACTGTTCCAGCTATTAATTAGGAAAGATATTATGCTATCAAATGTCCAAAATTGACATTCACATCACTTGTTACTTGTAATATATCTTTTATTGCCATAGTGTTTCTTGTCTTTAGCAAATCTATCCCTCTAATACATTTGTTCACTACTGTAGATTATGTAGTAATGATGCTGATAATGACATATGTTTGAATGGCCTGTTACCATTTATATATGCCAAGAATCTTTATAAAGAGTGATAGGCCAACCAAAGAAATTATCATATCCAAGAATTCAGAAGAAAATTCCTGAAGACTTGAATGAACTTTATATGTGTTTTAAAACGAGTCACCATATTCTATCCCTTATTTGTGATATATTTTTCTCTGCAAGCTACTGGTTTCTTTAATATTTTCTTTGTATTTTGTTGTAGAACTTAAGGGTCAGAAAGTTACTTAACTCTGTTTAGCTTCTAAGCCCTTGAGCAGCTAGTATCCATTATAAATTAAATGTTACAAACTATGCTGATATTTGCTGCTGAATGTCATTAATTAGTCATGTCTGTATGAGCTTAATGTACTCATTTTACAATGTACAATTTATTTTTCTTTAAAGATCACCACTTTAGATATAAGGTGTTGTCATCAGAACATGGAAAAATCAAAACCTTTTTCCAGACACCACCTTTTTGCCCCAAGTTCTCTGTAAATGAAATAAAATGTAATTTACTATTTGAAAAAAAGGGGGGGGGGTTCTAAAAATTTTTTTTTAATTTAAAAAATTAAAAAGTAGAAGCCTGGGTTCCTCTAGTGTTGGATATAGTTCTTAGTGTTCTTTCTTAATCTGCTGAATGTTACTGATTGGCACAAGGGGGCAGTCTTTCCTAGATAATGTTTAGTTTATACTTTTTGTATTTGATAAAAACCTTAATAAATAAATAAATAAATAATTTGTATTATGTCCAAAGCTATATTAATACAGTCTTTAGTTACAGAGTAAATTTAAAGGATATTATACTCAAATAGCACAAAATAAAGGTTAGATTCCATCAGTGTTTCTTTATTGTCTCAAAAAGATATTAAAAAGTTAGAAATGCAGTAGTTGAATTACTTTAAGAATAATTTGTTGTTGAAGAGTATACCAGAGTGATTATATAAATTAATATCCTTTATTTCATAATTTTAAAACATACTGCTTATTATAATTATATATGAAAATTTCCAGTTTTGCATTTGTTTTAATAATTCAAAGAAAATCCATCAGGAGGTTTTTTTTTTTCCATCAGGAGTTTTATGTTGTCCATTATACAGGAAAAAAATACATCAGTTCAGGGGCATATAACAATCTAGGTTATAAAAATGAGAAGATTGGAAATCAAAAGTGTTTTCCACTTTTCTCAGTTTTACATATGATATACTTTATATACCTTTCAGTATTCTTGTGGAAAAGTTTGTACGTGCTCGTTCTATACAGAGAGAAACTGAGACAGGAACAATTGAATGGAATATGAGCTTTTGATGAATGAGGGAAGTTATCAAGACTGAAAATAAGGGTTCAGTCATTGCTCTCAATACATAGCTTCCAAATACATTTTGGAAAAATCAATCTATGTGTAAATTATGAATATTTTTAGGTGATAACATAAAATGATGGATGATATGTGTACAAATAATATGGAAAACTTTTTCTGTTTTTTCAATGTCATCTCTATGTCATTGGCTAAGTGCTTTGAGGAAGAATTGGCAAGATCTTTTCAGAACTTTTTCCATACAAAAACTATAAGTGCTCATCATAATAAAGTACTCGATTTAGAAAGCATGGATGATGCAAAAGAGACAATTCAAATCACTCATAAGTACAGGTTCTGTAATCCTTTTTTACTCATCAGTAGATTGGGAGTCTTTGCATGTTATTTGATAATTTATTTGGTTGTTTTTGCATGTTTCATAATACAGATAAATCATGATGTAACTATTTCCCTCCTGTTGGCCTTTGGGATTATATTCAGTTTTTACTATTATACATATTGAAGTGTCTCTACAAGTATCCGTAATTATTTCCTTATGATAAATTCCTAGAATTGGAATATATTCATTTGTAAAGCTTTTGATATATTATTGTCGAATTTCCCTGTAAAGGTTTGCTAGAGTCCTATTTGTAGCATATATGTAAACATTCCCCAGTGCCCTCAGCAACACTGATATTTTGATTTTTTTAAATTTATGCCAAGATAGGCAAAAATTCTCCAGTAATAGATTTTTTTTTAATATAAGGGATATATTTTCATTAGTGAAAACATGGGTTAAACAGCCAAGCAAAAGCAGCATAACGTAGTAGTAGTTAAATTAACCTGAAAGTGATTATACTAACCTGTAGTGATTATAGATTATGTAGTTCATTTGTAACTAATAGGCCAGATTTGCTGTTAGGGTAATTTTTATTTTGGCCTTTCATGTATAAAGGTTTTTAATACCCAATAATGAGGTAACTAGTTTGATTTTGTACAGTAGCATTGGACTTTTTGTGGCTAGAAGCATATGTAGATTTTTATCTGATTCTTTTTAACATTTTTTATGGTAATATAAATTTCTACAACGAGTTTCAAAAGTATATATTTTTGCCTTGAGAAAGAATAAAGCAATTTTTATAAATGAATGCCAAACTTTAAAAAAATAACAACAACACCCTAACTTTGTAATTGTTTTTACCAATTCCCCTTAATACTTTTTGTCTTAAAGGTTAACATAGGGCGCCTGGGTAGTTCAGTCAGTTGAGTGTCTGCCTTTGGCTTGGGTAATGATCCCAAGGTCCTGGGATCGAGCCCTGCCTGCATTGGGCTCCCTGCTCAGCCTGCTTCTCCCACTTCCCCTGCTTATATTCTCTCTCTTGCTGTGTCTCTCTCTGTCAAATAAATAAATAAAATCTTAAAAAAAAAAAGTTGTTAGCTTGTTAACTATTTTATGAAAGACAATAATTTCTTTTCCTGTGGAAAAGTAGCTTTCATTTTTTTTTATTTTATTTTTAAGATTTTATTTATTTATTTGACAGAGAATGAGATCACAAGTAGGCAGAGAGGCAGGCAGAGCGAGAGGGGGAAGCAGGCTTCCCACTGAGCAGAGAGCCCGATGCGGGGCTTGATTCGAGGACCCTGAGCCAAAGGCAGAGGCTTAACCACTGAGCCACCCAGGCGCCCCAAGTAGCTTTCATTTTTGACTCGTCTTTCTCTAAATCTGTTTTCAGTACATCAGTCAGAAGAAAATGGCTGACTTTGAATTAGTGTCAAGCTTGCAGCTATTTGCTTTTTACTGGGCTATAGTGTAGATGCATTTCTATGAGCTCTTTGCTTCCTATTTAGATTAATTTCTCTTCCTTTATTTAACCAGTCTCTTTCATTGCTCTTTTATATTTTCCTTTTTGAAAGAAGTGTCTGAATTAGTTTTGTATTTTAAAGTTTTTTTTTTTCTTAAAGAACTTTTACCTTTATGATCTCTCATCCTTTTAAAGGATGTAGTTTTAACAAACATGTATATACATGTACACACACACACACACACACACACTCGCTTAATTGCCCATTATAGTCAAGATACAGAACGTTTCTATCACCCCAAGAAAGTTTTATGGCCTTGTGTAGTCAATTCCTGCCCCTACAATCCCAAGCAACTGCTTACCTGCTTTCTGCCATTGTAGATTATTTTACCTTTTCTAGAATTTCATATAAATGAATTCATACATGAGGCGCCTGGGTGGCTCAGGCATTGAGTGTCTGCCTTCGACTCAGGTCATGATCCCAGGGTCCTGGGATCGAGCCCCGCATCGGGCTCCCTGCTCAGCCAGAAGCGTGCTTCTCCCTCTCACACTCCCCCTGCTTGTGTTCCCTCTCTTGCTGTGTCTCTCTCTGTCAAATAAATAAATAAAATCTTTTGAAAAATAAAAAAATAAATGAATTCATACAATGTATACCTCTTAGCATATTGTTGCTAAGATTCATCTATTTGTTTTTGTTTTTTTGTATCAGTAGTCAGTTCCTTTCTGTCACTGAATAATTTCCATTGTATGATATACTTCAGTTTTTTTATATATTCATGCATTGGTGGATATTTAGGTTAATGTTTTAGTTTTGGGCTATTACCAAGAAAGCTAGTATGACTTTATAGACAAAATTTAATGTGGCTATATGTTTTCATTTCTCTTGAGTTGTATTGTTGGATTCTAATGGCAAGTGTAAGTTTATGTTTCATTTTATAGGAAACTGTCAGTTGTTTTTAAGTGGTTTTATCATTTTTGCATTCCTGACAGTCCCATATTGAGAGTTCCAGTTGCTTTAAATCCTTGCCAACATTTGATACTGTCAATCCTTCTATGTTAGCTAGTCTAATAAATGTATAATCGTATCTCATTGTGGTTTTAATTTGCACTTCTCTGATGACTAATGATAAGCGTCCTTTCACGTGCTTATCAGCCAATTATTTATCTTTAGTAAAATGTCTGTTTATATATTTTGCCCATTTTTCAATTGGGTTATTTGTCTTTTTACTATTGAGTTTTGTTTGATTTTTTCTTACTATTGAGTTTTAAAAGATCTTTCTGTATCCTGGATACAAATTCTTTGACAGAGGTTTTGCAGATATTTTCTTTGAAGCTGTGACTTACCTTTTCATTTTGATTGTGATGACTTCCAAAAGAGCAGAGGTTTTACATTTTGATGAAGCCCAGTTTTTCTTTTATGGTTCATTTATTTTCAGCGTAAGAAATCTTGACCTAAGTGTGCAAATATTTTGCCCTTTGTTTTCTAACAAGTTTTACAGTCTTAGTATTTTTACTTCATTTTTTGTGTCTAGTGTGAGTTAAGGTCCATTCATATATTTATCACATGGATATTATGTTGTTTCAGCACTATTTGTTGAAAAGACTCTCCTTCCCCCAGTGAATTATGTTGGCACCTTTTGTTGAGAAAAGGTTTATTTTTGAACCCTGTTCTGTTCCATTGACCTACATAGGTCCATCCTTATGCCAATAGCTTAACCATTTTGATTACCATAGCTTTATTTTAAGTCTTGAAATGAGGTAATGCAGGTCTTCTGTTTTGTATTTTCAGAATTGCTTGGCTCTTCCAGGTCCCTTGCATTGCCATATAAATTTTACAACCAGCTTTAAAAAAAAAAGAAGCCTGCTGGCATCTTAAATAGGATTACATTGAATCTCTAGAACCATTTGGGGAGAATTGCCATGTTAACAGTAACAAATCTTCCAACTCAGGAACATGGTATGTTTTTTTATTTATTTAGGTCTCCCTTTACTTCTTGTAGCCTTTTATGGTTTTCACCATGCAGACCTTACACAAATTATGTTAAATTTATCTTTAAACATTTCCTCTTTAGGGGTATGATTATAAATGGAATTTAAAATTTTTAATTTTCCAATTATTTTGTCTAGTATAAAAAATAATTGATTATGGTATATAACATCATCCTATGACCTTATTAAATTTACTCATTATATAGTAGTTTCCTGGTAAATCTTTTGGGATTTTCTATGTATATAGTTCTATTACCCAGAATGTAGTTTTATTTCTCCTTTTCTAATCTGTGTTCCTTTTATCCCTTCCCTCATTGCACTGGGTAAAACCACCAACACAGTGCTGGATAGAGGCAGTTAGTGCAAATATTCTTGCCCTATTTTGTATTTAGGGAGAAACATTTATCTTTTGATATTAACAGGTTTTGCATATGCCCTTGATCAGGTTGAGGAAGAATCTTTCTCTTCCTGTTTTACCAAGAGTTGCTCTTTTTGTGTTAGGGTCTTTTTAGCTTTTTATTTTGAAATAATTTTACACTGTAGAGGAATTGCACAAATAGTACAGAGAATTTTTGTATACCCTTCACCCAGCTTTCCTAATGTTAATGTCTTATAGAATCCTAGTACAACTATCAAATTCAGCAAATTGTCATACAATAATATTAACTAAACTACAGACTTTATTCACCAGTTCTTCCACAAATGTTCTTTTTATGTTCCAAGATCCAGATCAGGCTCCTATGTTGCATTTAGTCATGTCTCCTTAGTGTCCTCAGATCTGTGACAAAATTGCCTTACCTTAATTGTCAAGAGAAAATGTCAGACAGACCCAAGTTAAGGGACATTCTACAAAAATAACCACTGCTCTTAAAGTGTTGCCATCCTGACCTTATGCAGTTTTGGCAAGAATACCATATGATGATGTTGGGCCCTTCTTGGAGCATCATATCAGGGTGTATATCATGTCAGTATGTCTTATTGATATTGTTAATCTAGATTGCTTAAAGTGATATCTTTCACGTTTCTCCACTTTAAAATTGTTTCCCATTGTAATTAATAAATATAGGGGAAAGTGCTTTGAAACTGCAAATACCCGGGCGCCTGGGTGGCTCAGTGGGTTAAGCCTCTGCCTTCGGCTCAGGTCATGATCTCAGGGTCCTGGGATCGAGCCCCGCATCAGGCTCTCTGCTCAGCTGGGAGCCTGCTTCCCCCTCTCTCTCTGCTTGCCTCTCTGCCTACTTGTGATATCTCTCTGTCAAATAAATAAAATATTTAAAAAAAAACCACTAAAATTAAAAAAAAGAAGAAACTACAAATACCCTATTCTCTGCAAACTTTTCCACTAATTTTAGCATTCCCTAGTGAATCTTGCTTCCCCAGTTATTCCTAGCTTGTTTGCCTACTGGTGATTTTCTATTTCCATCGGTCCTTGTACATTTAATAGTTGAGATTCTCTGAGGCCCCTTCTCCATCATTTATCTTATTTAATTATTTATTTATCAGTGTAGACTCATGAATATTTATTTTATACTATGGGTCATATTCCAACACTAGCATTATTTTATTGTTCACATTTTTCCAACTTTGGCCATTGGGAGCTCCTTCCCTTAGCTTCTGTCATTTGACATGCCCTATCTTTTTTTAGTCACTTTCTTTACAGTTTGTTACCACACAGTTTTCATGGCTCTTATATTTTCCCTACCTCAGCCCTGGAATTAACCACTTCTCCAAGCAACATTATTTCCTATTTTTGGAGAATGGTTCAGAAACTAAGAACTGGGTGCTAATTGTGCTTATTGCCACTGAAGTGTTACTGCTTTTAGGCTCTCTCTTGCTTAAAGTTTTTGTCATGGATAGGGTCGAACTTTTTCATATCTTGTTTTACATCTATTAAGGTGATCCATTTTTTTTCCTTCATTGCTGTAATATGGTGAATTACATTGATTATTTTCAAACATTAAAGCAATCTTGATTCCTAGAATAAACCCCACTTTGTCATGATATATTTATTATCCTTTTGATGTATTGCTGGATTTATTTTGTTAAGGATTTTTGTATTGTGCTTATGAAGAATTTCTTTAGTTTTCTTTTCGTGAGATGTCTTTCGCCCCATTAAATGAGTTGGGAAATGTCCCCTTTACTGTTTGCTGAAAGAATTTGTACAGGCTTAGTGTTTGTTATTTCTTCCTTAAATGTTTGATGAAATTTACTAGTGAACCTGTCTCAGCCTGGAGTTTTCTTTGTGGCAAGATTTTTAAATTACAATTGCAGTTTCTTTTGGAGATGGAAGACTATGGCTCTGGATTTATCCCTGGGCTGGGGGTGTGGAAGATTAGGAGGGTTACTCTGATTGGCTCAACTGGTCACAAATCCATCCCTGTGACTTAGAAAGTCTGTTATCAGAAGAGAGTGTGGCATATACAGGGCTCCAGAGAAGTTAGCAGCCAACTTAATCACTTCAGCTGGGTTTACTATACTCTCTTCTATATTCCAAGCCATAAACATAGAAATAGTTGGTTTTTTCCTAGTGATATTTATTGAGGTGGACTTTGACTTTAATAGTCCATTCTGTCCCCCACTAATAAATTAAAAAGTTTTTATGGGCCTATGGGGTTGGGTCTTTTAGGTTTTTATTTTGAAATAATTTTACACTGTAGAGGAATTGCACACATATTGAAGGGCCTATGGGGCCCGTCATCTGTATCACTCTTTCCCTTTACTTATTAGGCACCAGCTATACTGGCCTCTATTCATCTCATTCCCCAGAGATATTAAGCCTTTTCCCTTCTCAGCCTCCTTGTACTTATATTTCATTCTCTCTCTTTAAAATACTCTTTTCTTAACTTTTCATATGACTTAGTCATTAACATCTTTATAGTCTAAGCTCACCTGTCACCTCTTCAAAAAGGACTTTTCTAACTCTCTTATCTAAAATAGACCTTCCCGGGGTGCCTGAGTAGCTCATTTGATTGTCTGCCTTTGGCTCAGGTCATGATCCTGGGAAAAGCCCCTCATCTGGCACCCTGCTCAGGGGGCAGCCTGCTTCTCCCCCACCCTCTGTCTCCCTTGTTTGTGTGCACACACTCTCTCTCTCTCTGTCAAAAAAATAAATACATAAAATAGACCTTTATTTTTATTATATAAAAAAGTATTTTTTTGGCTTCTTTCATAGCATTTATGAGACTCTATAATAATTTGTTGTGGTTTTTTGTTTATTTTTTATTATTATGTGACTCTCCTTAAATGTAAGTTTCATAAGAGTAGGGGATCTGGTTAATCTAATTCTAGTTCTTGGCAGTGTAGTGTGCCTAGTTCCTGTTATATCAGAGACACTTAATATTTATTTCTTGTATAAATGAATGGATGTAAACAGAAGGTATTAATTTTGGTTTCATATACATGTATATGTAAGACACCTGTTCATTCATCTACTTATTTTCCAAATACTTATGGAATACATACTATGTATACTATATCAGTCTAGATGCTATATATACATATGAAATCTGATTTTGAGAACTAAAGAGGATATTATTAATGTGATGAATTATTAAAAATCAAATTCTTCTATGGTACCTACTGACCGTCTTTGGCAAGCATTTCTCTTATTTATGGATAAGAAACAAGATTCAGAAAGGACACAGGCCAAGCTTTCATAAGTATTCAATAATATACTACACCCACATTTCCTAACTTATTTCCATATTTGTCCCACATCATACTGCCTTCCCTGTGACTTGCTTCTTTACGATTTTATTTTTCTTGTATTAGGGATTCAGCATGCATCATGCTCTGCAGTTTGAAGGATCAGCTGCTTTACGTTTCTCTTAAAAGCAGGTGACCTGGCCTTTCCGTTTTGGGTGTTTTGGTTTTTTGTAATGGGATTGTGGCTGTCCCCTTATGTTACATGATTTTGGGGAAGAATAGCTTAAGAGTTAAGGCATTTTACAAAGCTGAAAGCACTTAAAAAATCTGAAAAGTTTGTTTCACATAACTTTTCAAATACAGGACTGTGTGTAAAGCCAGTTACACTTAAATAAATGGAATCAGTTACAGTATTGAAAATTTATTTTGTTTTCATTCCATTGACTTCAGCAGATTCAATTGTTATTCTCTGCGATGGCACACGTATCTTATATTGTAGTTGTACACTTAGGTATTGGTGAGCAAGTAAAGAATTATATTGTCAGAGGCTTACCTTTTCTCTGCTGACAATTTTTCTTACGATCTTTCTTTCTTAGCCTATGTTTAGACTATTGGTATTTTGGATTTTTTTAATTCACCAGGCTTACCATTTAGGTTAGGTGATCCACAGTTGTGGTAGGTGAACTATTTAACATAGGCATTTTAGAAAGAGTGATACTGGTTTCACTTTTTGTTTGTTTCATGATTTTGGCCAGATTTCTCTGAGGCCCCACAGCTAGTAAAAGCTGAGATGGAAACCCAGGTTCTCTGATTGTGTTGCTTCTGCAATACTGCACTGCCTCTCTAAACCAATTCTTAACGGATTCTGCATCACAGAGTTGCTAAGATAATGCATGTAAAAAAGCTTTGTAAACTATGAGGCATGTCTGTACAAAGCAGAACATAGTGAAGGTTTTAGGACTAAGAAAAGCAAATACTAAAGAAGAAAACCTTTTATATGCACTGTCAATTTACATGTCTTAAATATAACTTGAAATACTTTCGATGCTAGGATAGTCTTTGTGAAATTAAATTCTAATTTTATCAATGGACCATGACCATATTTGAAAAGTATGAGACATAGCTATGATCACCATAATTTAGTGACTTTTACAAGGAGCGGCTTTATCCCAAAAGTTTTTGGCGTAATCATGTATACATTTATTGTTTAATAAATAGTGTATGACTCCAATTAAATGATGGTCAGATTATAACATCTGTGAATTGGGTAATATAATAGACTCCTGGCATTCAGGATTTGACATTAGCTTTCTCAACTATTTATGAAAGCTAAACGTTCATGAGATTTTGTTGACATACACACTTGATCGTTATGCGTGAAGGAGCTGGTATTGAGGAAGTCACTTTGCTAACAAGTATGTATGACCTACATTTACGCTTCATCTTCACTTCTGTATTTATATTTGCTGCTTGTTGTTATTTACTTGGTAACTACCTGAAATGATTTCTACATATACATACATATACAGAAAACGCCATTGTAAAGGTAATGCTAGTGAAGTCATGCTATAAAAAGTGGTACTCCTAAATAGAAAGATGAGAAGCTTATGGAAGAAGCTACGTGTATTAGTAGTAGCCATAAATATGGGACTATGCAAAGATCTGGAGATATATCCCTTACCTGTCTTAGGGGTCTTTCGGATAATAGAGTTAAAATTTTAACATATGAAGACAGGTAGAATTTGATCATTTCACTGTGTTATCTGTCATTTCATTCATGGGATATTTTAAAATTACATGTCAAAGCCCCATTTACCCCAGGTGGTGTGATTGTCTGCCATATTGAAATAGATGACAAAGCAGATTAATAGAACCCTGCATAATATTTTTCTTGTTTTTATATTCATGTGGTAATATACAGTTTTATAAGGCAAAATAATCTAGTTTGGAGCTTTTTTTAAAATATTTTATTTATTTATTAGAGAAAGAGAGAGAGAGCACAAGCAGGGGGTGCAGCAGGCAAAGGGAGAGGGAAAAGGGAACAGGGAGCCAGACGCAGGGCTCATGACTTGAGCCCAAGCAGATGCTCAACTGACTGAGCCACCAGGGCACCTCTCGAGTTTGGAGCTCTTTTTTTCCTTCATTTTTCTTCACCTGGAGCATATTGAAAGCAAATATATCTTCAGTTGGTACATGGCTTTGTTATACAATAAAACTCACTATACCAGATGCTCTGGTATAGTGAGGAATTTTCTCTCTCCAGATACATATTTGCACAATGTGACATACACATCCTCTTTCTGCTCCCCTCCTCACCGTGGAAATTTATAAATTAACTCTGTTAACCAGGATTTATATTTTATTAATCTAACATGTATCTGTTACTCATTTACTTATTCATTTATCAAGCATTTAATGAGTGTCTCCTGTGTCCTAGGTACTATGCCAGACTCTAGGGAGTCAAAGATGAATTAGAATCAGCTTTTACTCCTTGGGAATTCATTCTGGTTGGAGAAATAATAAACATAATGATGGTATCTTGTGAAATACTATATTTTTAAAGTATTAAATGAGATAACATATATGAAAAAAACTTTGTAAGCTTTACAAATTTAAGATATTTTTCCTCCTCCACTGTATAGTACAATGTCCTATATATCCTAAATGCTTGTTTATTCTTGAATGAATTGATAAAGAACAAAGAACAAGGAAAGCATAATATTATAGTATAAAGAAGAATTAGTTCTGCCCAGATGTGTGATGATGGGAAAGGCTTCACAAAAGATGTGACTTTTGAGTTGGACTTTAAAATATAATCAGTTTGTATTGAGAATCAGGTAAAGGGATTCCAGGGCAAGAGAAAGATGACATGAAAGTGCCTTGATCTATATCAACCATGTATGCGTAGGCTTATACAGTTTACAAGATACTTTTGTTTACATTATCTCTTTTAAGGCGTATGAAAATTTTGTGTAGTGAGTTCATACAGCCAAGCACTTGAAGCTTCACTTAGAACCCAGGTCCTAGGGTGTAAGGGAAAACAGCTAGCCATTTTCTTTGTAGTTTTATGAATGTCATGATTGCTAGTATTATTGAATTTCTGTGATTATATTTATGAAAGAACTATTTTCTGGGTTATAAGTAAGTGGGAGAGAAACATAAAATGAAAAGTGTAGTTCCATTTTTATTTATGTAGGGAGATTAGCATATATTAATACATGAGGGGTTTTTTTTAGAGGTTTCAGAAACATTGGAAAGTGCTTATTTTTAGACAATGCTTTACTATTTCATAGATTCTTTGTGACTCAGATAGTTTTTTGGGATTTTTAGTCTTCTTAAACCATTTATCTAAAGAACAGACAATGGAAACTGCCATCCCCACCTTCTTTCTTAAGCTTTCTGTTTCTTCTATAGTTGAACAAATTTGTTGACATTAAAAAAATATTTTTTAGACCAAAATGTTTGGTTAAAATATTTTGAGGAGGGAAAAAGAGTAACAAAAATTTCTCTACTTATTCTTGATTTCCTGTTGTATACATATTATATGTTGTATGTAATCAAGACAGGGTGGTATTGGTGAAAGAATAAATCCATCAATGGAACAGGATAGAAAGTTCAAAAATTGACATTCACATATAATCAGCTGATCTTTGACAGAGGAACAAAAGCAATTCAGTGGAGAAAAGAGTTTTTCAAGAAGGTGCTAGAACATCTGGATATCCACATGCCATATATATACACATAGAGACACTGATCTTTCACATTTCTCCCAGAATAACTCAACATGTCCTAGACCTAAAAATAAAATACAGAACTATAAAACTTCTAGAAGCTTTATAATATTGGAGAAAATCTAGGTGATGTCGGGTTTGGCAGTGAGTTTTTAGATGCAACACCAAAAACAGCGTCTATGAAAGAAAAAACTGATAAAATGGATTTCATTAAAATTAAACACCTCTGCTTTGCTCTGCCAAAAATACTGTCAAGAAAATGAGAAAACAAGCCACAGACTCAAAGAAAATATTTGCAAAGCACATATCTAATGGACTGTACCCAAAATATACAGAGGACTCTTAAAACTCAACAAAAAGTAGGCAAAAGATCAACAGTTCATCTAAGAAAATAAGCAGATGTCAAGTGAGCATATGAAAAAATGTTCAGCATCATGTCACTAAGGAATTGCAAATTGAAACCACTAGATATCACTAGATACCTATTAGAATGGCTAAAATCCAAAACACAGCACCAAATTTTGGCAAGGATGTGGAGCAGTAGGAACTCTCACTCAAAGCTGGTGGGCATACAAAATGGTACAGCCACTTTGGAAGCCAGATTGGCAGCTTCCTTAAAACACTAAATATAGTCTTACCATATGATCCAGCAGTCATGCTCCTAGGTATTTATCTAAATGAATTAGAAACTTATGTCCAAACAAAAACCTGCACACAAATGTTTATAGCACCATTACTCATAATCATAATTGCCAGAACTTGGAAGCAACCAAGATGTCCTTCAGTAAATGAACAGATAAACTACCATATGTCTGTACAGTGGAATATTATTCAGGGATACAGGAAGTAAGCTAGCAAGCCCCCAAAGACATGGAGGAGCCTTAAATACTCTAAAGAAGCCAGTCGGAAAAGGCTACATACTGTATAATTCCAACTATATGGTAAAAGGCAAAACTATAGACAGTAGAAAGATCAGCTATTGCCAGGGGTTCAGAGTGGGAAGAGGAGGAAGAGTAAGTAGGCAGAGCACACGGGAGATTTAGGGCGGTGAAGCTATTCTGTATGACACTGTAATGATGGACACATGACATTATGCATTTGTTAAAACCTGTAGGACTGTACAATAGAGAGTGAACTCTAATGTAAACTATGCATTTTATTTAATAATTATCAATATTGGTTCATCAATTTTAATAAATGTACCACACACTAAAAGACGTTAATAATAGATAGGGAAGAATGGGTATATGGGAACTCTGTACTTAAACCTAAAACTCTTCTAAAAAATAAGTCTACTAAGTTTTAAAAAAAAGGGAAAAAGTGACTTTCTAAGAACTCACTGCTAATAATTTAGCTTTACTTTTTTTTCCTCCCTAAATTAGAATTCTGAGTCTGTCAGATGCTTTTTGTCCTTAGGTACCTTCATATAATTATAAAACAAAATTTCTATGTCAAATAAACCATGAAAAAGCAACTTAAGATATTTCTTGGTCTACCCAGACTGGAAAGAAATAAGCCACCATATTAAAGGAAGAGCTATTACAAATAATTTATACTTTCATCTTTGTTTTTCTGTATATCCAGATGTTATCTGTAAAGTAAATATGTTAGCACTAGAACAGTTTTTGTAACCTATTGAAGCTTAATTGTATTCACTTAACATATTTTTTAAAAGATTTCATTTATTTATTTGACAGAGAGCACACACAGCACACACAGCGAGAGAGGGAACACAAGCAGGGGGAGTGAGAGAGGGAGAAGCAGGCTCCCCGCAGAGCAGGGAGCCTGACACGTGGCTCGGTCCCAGGACCCTGGGATCATGACCTGACCCAAAGGCAGCCGGTTAATGACTGAACCACCCAGGTGCCCCATTAACATGTTTAAAATATATATATATATATATATATATATATATAATATATATATATATTACAGGCATTTGGGTGACTCAGTCAGTTGAATGTCCGACTCTAGATTTTGGCTCAGATTATCATCTCAGGGTTGTGAGATTGGGCCCCAAGTCAGGCTTTGCCCTGAGCATAGAGTCTGCTTGAGATTTTTTTTTCCTCCCTCCCCCTTCCTCTCCCTGTGCTCTTCTCCCTGCTTGTGCTGTCTCTCTCTCTCTCACTCTCTCCATAAATAAATTACATCGTTAAAGAAAAGATATATATATACACATATATATGTGTGTATGTGTGTGTATGTATATGTATATGTATACACACATATATATGTGTGTGTGTGTGTGTTTATACACAGAAATAAGACATAGATCTTAAGGGTCTGTTTAAGAGACTGCATCACCACAGTGTTTGATGTAAATGATACAGTTAGTTGGTGACAGCCTCACCAATTGCAGTTTATGGAGAGATCAATTTTAAAATTGTTATTTATTATGTATTTGCTTATTTTCTTATTTGCTTATTTGTTTATTAGGATAAAAGAGGATTCTAATTAGGTGTTACTAATGATTTTGCCAGTTCTTATATTTTTTGGTTTAAATTGCTTTAAAATATGTGCCTGAAATCGGGTTTTTATTCCTGAAATTTGTGCCATTTGCAGTACGTGTGTTGGGGGAAATGAATTATTATTAAAACGAGAATTATTTTAATGTGGCTTTAGTGATTCCTCCGTACAATAATTGGTGATGAAATTTGGCTCATTGTTTTCAGCTAGTTTAAATTGGTCTTGAAAGAAACAGAAACTTGTTGCTTAATTACAGACTCCAAATAACTTTATGGAATGCCTCCAAGCTGTTATGAAGTACTAGTTTAAGAAGTATAATTCCACTTGATTGTATATGTTAAGCCCCAAAGGAAAGTAATTTTAAATTTGACTTTTACTAGATTATGCCTTTTTTTTTTTTTTTAAGATTTATTTATTTGACAGAGAGAGACACAGCAAGAGAGGGAACACAGGCAGAGGGAGTGGGAGCGGGAGAAGCAGCCCTCCCACTGAGCAGGGAGCCTGATGTGGGGCTCCATCCTAGGGCCCTGGGACCATGACCTGAGCTGAAGGCAGACGCTTAACGACTGAGCCACTCAGGCACCCCCCATTATGCCATCTTTATGGAGCCCCTCTGTTGAATTGGTATCCACACTATGGTGTTTATTCAGTGGAGGGCTTAGCTAAATGAGTAAGGACTTGGAGACTTTGGGCAGTCTGAGAAGAAATTTAAAAATCACTGTCCTTCCTCTGTCCATGCCACTGTACAACCTAAGGATACTGCAGAGAGAGAGGACCTCCTTCCTCCATAGGATAGAATATTTGGGATTATAATTTTAGTTTTCTTTATAAGTAAAGCCTATTAAGGTTGGTTTCCTTTTCAGGGGAATCCAGCAAACTGTTTTCTTTGACTGAAGTTCAGATAATGCTATGAAATTATCATTATATGAGGGTAAATTGTGAATTTCAAATATATAAAATTACCTATCTCAATGAAAATGTATCCTTTTAAGAAAACCTATTGATAAAAATCTAGTTGTGTACAAAAAAAAATGAGTGGAGAATGAAGGCATGAGTATTTCGCCTTCTAAGATTTTTAATTTGATTTATATAAATAGGGAATGGTCTTATTACAATTAAAATATGACTTAAGTAAGGGGGGCCTGGGTGACTCAGTGGGTTAAAGCCTCTGCCTTTGGCTCAGGTCATGATCCCAGGTTCATGGGATCGAGCCCCACATCGGGCTCTCTGCTCAGTGGGGAGCCTGCTTCTCTCTCTCTCTCTCTCTGCCTGCCTCTCTGCTTACTTGGGATCTCTCTGTCAGATAAATAAATAAAATCTTTAAAAAAAAATATGACTTAAAAAAAAAATATGACTTAAATTGGCCAAAATGTTACTTTCAGAAAGGATACCTTTCAAGGAACATACTCATTACATAAAACAAGGATTGTATCTGTGTGCTTACAAACAACATCAAAGAATTTTCTTGCTATGAAATGACACAGATAGTTGTTCCTTAGTGGCCATTTCAACCTCACTTCTTCCAACCAAGGTCTAGTAGTTAGGCTGATTTGTTAGCTAGAGCAGTGAACTTTAGACCTGACATCTGTGGTCAAGAACATATAGAAAAGAAATGCTATTATTATGTTATATTTTCAAATCTTACAGAAATCAGGTAATTGCAATAATGAAGTGTATGTGGCAGATTTTCTGATGATTTGTGTGAAGTGCTTAGCTTTCTATTTTTTCATTGCCGTCTAGGCAGATTCACTTTGAGTTTAGTTAGATAGAAATGTATTTTCCACAGTAGTTTCTGTTGGATTTTTTTAAACACTCCTTCACCATTGTCTATTGCTTAAGTTATGTACGTTTATATTGAATCTAACTTGGAATTGGGGTTGTGTTACCATCATATGATTTCACTCCTACATGGAATTTAAGAAACAAAACAGAAGATCTTGGGGAAGGAAGGGGAAAAAAAATAAGACAAAATCAGAAAGGGAGACAAACCATGAGAGTTTCTTAACTATAGGAAACAAACTGAGGGTTGCTGGAGGGGCACTGCGTGGGGGGAAGAGATAATTAGGTGATGGGCATTAAGGAAGGCATTGGATTAATGAGCACTGGGTGTTACATACAACTGCTGAATCACTAAACTCTGCCTCTGAAACTAATAATACACTGTATGTTTAAATAAAATTAAATTTAAAAAAGAACAAGAATCTAAATTTAAAAAATAACTAGTTTTAAAACTAGTTTCCAGAGTACATCTAAATAAAAGCTTTAAAACTTTACATTTTACATTCCTGCTAATAATGTGTGAATGATCTAGTTTCTTCATATCCTCATCTGCGTTTGATGTTGTCGCTTACATTTATTTTAGCCTTTCTGATAGCTGTGTAGAGATCTCTCATTGTGACTTCAGTTTCTATCTCCCGAATGGCTAATGATCTTGAACATCTTTCCTTGTGCTTATTTGCGGTCTGTCCTCCGGTGAAATGTCTCTTCATGTCTTTTGCCCATTTTCTAATGGGATTGATTTTTTTTTTTTAATGTGAGGTTTTGAGACTTCTTTATATTTTCTAAATACTAATCCTCCATCAGATATGTGGTTTGCACATATTTTTTTCTCAGCCTGTAATTTGTCTTTTCATCTTCTTAACAGGGTCTTTCCCAGAGCAAAGCTTTTAATTGTGTTGAAGTACAAAGACTTTCTCTTTTTTTGTTCCCTTAAAGTTTCATGATTTGATGTTTTACATTTAAATCGATGATCCGTTTTGAGTTAGTGTTTGTGTAAGATGTGAGACTTGGGTCAAGGTTCATTTTTTTGCCTATGGATGTCTAATTGCCCCGACTTGATTTGTTGAAAAGGCTCTCTTTCTGACATTGAATTGCTTTTGCATTTCTGTAAAAAGCTTGAATTGTTTACTGGGTACAGTTTTCTGTTAGGGCAATAAAAATGTTTTAGAACTAGATAGAGGTGGTAGTTGTACAATAATGTGAATGTACTCTAAATGCCACTAAATTGTACATGTTATAATGGTTAATTTTTTTTTAAAGATTTTATTCGTTTATTTGACAGAGAGAGAGAGAGCACAAGTAGGCAGAGCAGCAGAGAGAGGGAGAGGGAGAAGCAGGCTCTCTGCTGAGCAGGGAACCAGATATGGGGCTCGATGCCAGGACCCTGGGATCATGACCTGAGCCGAAGGCAGACACTTAACCAACTGAGCCACCCAGGCGCCCCTTATAATGGTTAATTTTATGTTACATGATTTCACTTCAGTTTTAAAAAATCAGCTCTTAGATATCCACCTCAAGTGTTTATTATAAGATCCAAATGAGGAAAAAAAAATCATTTGGACTTATCTGTGTGGGACTATTTCTGAACACTTTTCTGTTCCATTGATCTCTGTGTTTGTCCCTCTGCTAGTATCACACAGTCTTTTTTTTTTTTTCCCTCCCGTGGCGTCTTGATTACTTTAGCTATGTAATAAGTATTGAAATTGAGTAAACTGGTTCTTCTCATTTATTCTTTTTTCAGAATTGCTTTAGCTATTCTAATTCTTTTGGCTTTCTTATAAATTTTACACGGATATTGTCTATATCTAGGAATTGCATTAAATTTGTAAATCAGTTTGGGGAGAATTGACATCTTTACTCTGTTGAGTTTTCCAGTCCATGAATGTGGTGTGTGTTTCCATGTATTTAGGTCTTCTTTGATTTCTTCATCAATGTTGTATAGTCTCCTATACAAGTTCCCTACAGGTTTTGTTAGATTTACGCTTGTGTTTTTCTTCTTTGAACAGTTATAAATGGCATTGTCTTTTTAAGTTTGGTGTCCACATGTTTTTTGCTCATACATAGAAATACAATTGATTTTTGGATATTTATATTGTATAATGCAACCTTGCTGAACTCACTTATTCTGGGAGTTTTTATGTAGATTATTTGGGATTATTTGGGACAGTCTTGTCATCTGCAAATAAAGTTTTATTTCTTCCTTTCCAATCTATTTCTTCCTTTCCAATCTTCCTTTCCAACATCTCTTGCTTCATTGCATGGCTAGAACTTCTAGCACTTTGTTGAATAAGAGTGGTGGCAGTGGGGTTCCTTGCCCTGTGCCAGATCTTACAGAGAAGTGTTCAGTCTTTCACTGTTAAGTACAGTGCTAGCTCTAAGTTTTTGTAAATACCCTATCAGGCTGAAGAAGTACCCCTCGATTCTTATTTTTCTGAGAATTTTTCTCACGAATGGCTGTTACATTTTATCAAATACTTTTTAGCCTCTTCATATATGGTGGGTTACATTGATTTTTGAATAATTTTTTAAAGTTTTTATTTGAATTCCATTTAACATACTGTATAGTATTAGTTTCAGGTGCACAATACAGTGATGGGACACTTCCATGCAACACCTGGTGCTCATCACAAGTGCGCTCCTTAATCCCCGTCACCTATTTCACCCATCCCCCCACCCACCTCCCTTCCGGTTACCATCAGTTTGTTCTCTGTAGTTAGGAGTCTCTTTCTTGGTTTGCCCCTCTCTCATTCTTTTTTCCCCTTTGCTTATTTGTTTTGTTTCTTAAATTACACATTTAAATGAAATTATACAATGTCTTTCTCTGACTGACTTATTTCACTTAGCATAATATCTCCATCTAGCTCCATCCATGTCATTGCAAATGGCAAGATTTCATTCTTTTTTATGACTGAATAATACATTATATATATATATATATATATATAAATATTACATATATAAATACTCATATACACATACCCAAGACTGGATACCATTCTCATCATTTACAGATAAACAGAAACTGAGAAAAGTAACTTAACATTGGTCACACAGTTAATAGCAGAAGTGGGATTCAGATTCAAGCAGTCTGACTTCAGAAATTTGCCTCTTATTATCTTAATAAATAATAGCTTCCTGCCCCTCTTTCTCCACAATCAGTTTTAGTTTCCCCTACTACTTCTAGATAATGAGTTACCTCTACTTTAATAAAAACCTATACTCTAAAGATTCATTCCATCTCTCTATCCTTCCCCTCTCTTATCTCGCAACCTCCATGTCACTGAAGGATCTCTCCATTCTAAATTTTATCATTCTAGGAAATAATTTAAATAGCTACAGAGGGCAGACTATCCACATTCTAGACTCAACAGTTCTTTGACCCTTCAATCCAAAGAATGAACATATGAATGCTCTTATAATTTCTTTAGACTTTCTCAGATTTGGTAACTTCTTTCCTTGTTCACCGTCATCATTCAATTTTTGTCTTTTTTTTTAAAGATTTTATTCATTTATTTGAGAGAGAGGGAGAGAGAGTGTGCAAGTGGGAGGAGCAGAGAGAAAATATGTATATATATGGCTATCTATATATATATATATATATATATGTATTACATTCCACATATAAGAGAGATCATGTGGTATTTATCTTTCTCATTTTTTTTTAAGATTTTATTTATTAGAGACAGACATCACAAGTAGGCAGAGAGGCAGGCATAGAGAGAGGGAGAAGCAGGCTCCCGCTGAGCTGAGAGCCCGATGCGGGGCTCGATCCCAAGACCCTGGGACCATGAACTGTGCCGAAGGCAGAGACTTAACCCACTGAGCCACCCAGGCACCCCTCTTTCTCTGTCTTGACTTATCTCACTTAGCATAATGGTGTCATGGTCTATCCGTGTTGTTGCAGAGGGCAATATTTCTTTTTTACCACTGAATAATATTTCATTGTATATATATCATAATTTCTTTATCCATTCACCTGTTGATGAGCTTAGGTTGTTTCTATATCTTGGCTTTTGTAAATCTGCAGTGAACATGGGGAATATATGGGGATGCATATATTTTTTTGAATTAGTATTTTTGCTTTCTATTTTTTGCTTTTTATTTCAGTTCTCAGAAGTAGAATTACTGGGTCATGTGTTCCATTTTTAGTTTTTTGAGGAAATTCTATATTGTCTTCCATAGTGGCTGCACCAGTTTACATTCCACCAGCAGTGCACAAGGTTTCCCTTTTTTCCACATCCTTCCAACATTTGTTATTTCTAATCATTTTGATAATGGCCATTTTAATAGGTATGAGGTGATACTTTGATTTGCGTTTCCCTGATGCTTTATGATGTAGAGCATCTTTTCATTTATCATCTATCTTTTGGCCATTGGTATGTCTTTTTCGGAAAAAATATTTATTCAGGTCTTATGCCATTCGTTATTCAGATTGGGTTTTTGTTTTGTTTTGTTTTGTTTTGTTTTGCTGAGTTCCATATAGGAGTTCCCTATAAATGTTGGATATTAGCCTCTTATCAGATACATGATTTGCAGATATTTTCTCCCATTCAGTAAGTTGCCTTTTCATTTTGTTGATTGTTTCCTTTGCTGTGCAGAAATTTTTTAGTTTGATGTAGTTTCACTTGTTAATTTTTGCTTTTGTTGTTTTTGGTGTCAGATACAAAAAATCATCACCAAGATCTATCAAGGAGCTTACTACCTGCATTTTCTTTTAAAAGTTTTATGGTTTCAGGCCTTATGTTCAAGTCTCCAATCCACTTTGAGTTAATTTGTGTATGGTGTAAGACAGTGTTCCAGTTTCATTCTTTTGCATGTGGCTGTCCAGTTTCCCCAATACCATTTATTGAAGAAACTGTCCTTTCCGCATTGTGTATTCTTGGCTCCTTTGTCATAAATTAACTGACTACATACGTGTGGGTTTATTTCTGGGCTTTCTGTTCTGTTCTATTGATCCATATCTGTTTTTATGCTAGTACCATACTAGTCTAATTACTATACTTTGTAATATATAGTTTGAAATCAGGGAGCATGATGCCTCTAGCTTAGTTTTTCTTTCTCAAGATTGTTGTGGCTATTCAGGGTCTTTTATGTTTCCTTGCAAATCTTAGGATTGTTTTTGTTTCATTTCTATAAAAAATGCCATTGGAATTGTGATAGGAATTGCATTGAATCTACATATTGCTCTCGGTGATAGGGACATTTTAACAATCTTAGTTCATCCAGTCGATGAGCATGGAATATCTTTCCATTAATTTATCTTCTTCAGTGTCTTTAATTAATGTCTTGTTTCCAATATGTAGCTCTTTCACCTCCTTGGTTAAATATATTCCTAGGTATTTTGTTCTTTTTGATGCAATTGTAAATGGGATTTTCTTAATTTCTCTTTCTTATAGTTCATCATTAGTGTATAGAAACAACAGATTTTTGAGTCATGGGTTTTATATTCTGGATTCATTTATTTTAACAGTTTTTTATTGAGTCTTTAGGGTTTTCTAAATATATAAATACATAGCTATACATGTCACGTGCACATAGCGACAGTTGCTTTCATTCCAATTTGGATGCTTTTTATTTCTTTTTCTTGCCTAATTGTTCTAGTTAGGACTTCTAAAACTGTATTGAATAAAAGTGGGAAGAGTGGGCATCATTGGAGCGCCTGGGTGGCTCAGTTGTTAAGCTTCTGCCTTCAGCTCAGGTTATGATCCCAGGGTCCCGGGATCAAGTTCCGCATCAGGCTCCCTGCTTGGCAGGAAACCTGCTTCTCCCTCTCCCACTCCCCCCTGCTTGCGTTCCCTCTCTCACTGTGTCTCTCTCTGTCAAATAAATAAATAAAATCTTAAAAAAAGAAGAAAGAGAGGCATCCTTCTTTCTGATCTTAGCTTTCAGCTTTTCATCATAGATGATATTGTGTGCTTGTCATGTATGGGCCTTATGTTGAGGTGTATGTCCTCTGTACCTGCTTTGTTGAGAGTTTTTATCGTAAATGGTTGTCGAACTTTGTCAGATGCTTTTTCTGCTTCTGTTAAGATGATCATGATTTTTATCTTTCATTTTGTTAGTGTGATGTATTCGGTGACTGTAGATATTGAGCCATCTTTGCATTTCTGGAATAAATCCCACTTAATCACAGTGTATGACCCTTTTTTAATTTATTAAATTTGGTTTGCTGACATTTTGTTGAGGATTTTTACATCTGTGTTCATCAGGAATATTGGCCTATACAGTAGTCTCCTCTTATCTGTGGTTTCGCTTTTCATGGTTTCAGTTACCTGTGGTCATCTGTGGTCCAGAGGCAGGTGACCTTCCCTCTGACATACTGTCAGAAGGTCAGTAGTAGCCTCATGCTACTATTCATTCCCCTCCCTTCATCTCATCACATAGGCATTTTATCACCTCATATTATCACAAAAAGAGGGGTGAGTACAGTGCAGTAAGATATTTTGAGAATGATGCAGCCATCAAGAGAAACGAAATCTTGCCATTTGCAACAACGTGGATGGGACTAGAGGGTATTATGCTAAGCGAAATAAGTCAGTCAGAGAAAGACAATTATCACATGATCGCTCTGATATGAAAAATTTGAGAGGCAGGTCAGGGGGTTATGGGGGGTGGGGAAGAGAAATGAAACAAGATGGGATGGGGAAGGAGACAAACCATAAGAGACTCCTAAACTCACGAAATAAACTAAGGGTTACTGGGAGGTGGGGGGGGGGGTAGGGATATGGACATTGGGGAGGGTATGTGCTATGGCAAATGCTGTGAAATGTGTTAGCCTGATGATTCACAGACCTGTACCCTGGGGTAAATAATACATTATATGTTAATAAAAAAATTAAAAAAAAAAGATATTTTGAGAATGAAAGATCACATTCACATCACTGTTATTATAGTATATTATTACAATTATTCTATTTTATTCTTAGTTATTGTTGTAATCTCTTACTGTGCATAATTTATAAATTAAACTTTATCAGAGGTATGTATGTATAGGAAAAAACATAGTATACATAGGGTTCAGTACTGTCCATGGTTTCAGGTATTCTCTGGGGGTCTTAAAATGTATCCCTCATGGATAAGGGGAGAGCATGGATCGCAGAGAGTCTGCTTCTCCCTCTGCCTCTCCCTCTGCCCCTCCCCTGCTTGTGTGCACTCTCTCTTTCCCTCTCTCTCTTCCCCCTCCCCGTCTCAAATAAATAAGTAAAATAAAATAAACCGGTTCTCTGAGATAGGCAATGTAATTATTTACTTTCATATTGTACTTCCTGCATCCTAAAAGTCTTAATTTTTTTTGCCCTTTGATACACTAAAAGGCTCTAATGAGGACCGTCAACCAAACCATTTTGTTGAACAAGGAGATATTAACCCAATTCCAGTTAACCACTCCATTTTTTGTGAGTTTATGACCACCTTACCAAGACACCTGTAGGCATATGTATTGTCTGTCTCCATAGTAAAGTCTGTAGAAGTTATACCTTATCTTTGTAGCCCCTGTCTGATGCAGCTCTCTTCCAGGGCACTTCCATACACATTTGTTAACAAGATAAATGCATGCTTATCAATAGAATTTAGGAGAACAGCAGGTTTATTTGGTAATTTATATCAACTTTATGCTTAGTTTTAGAATTAGCCCATAGTTACTGAGAAACTACTGTAATAATAGCAAAAAATACTTAGCATTTACCATGTACCAGGTTCTGTTCTAATCACTATATATAAACTTCTCTAATCCTCTTAACAGGTAGGGAGTTTTTGCTTTTTGTTTTGGTGGGGTTTTTTTTGCTTGTTTATCATTCCCATTTTACAGGTGAGAAAACTTAACCATAGAGTAATTTACCTAATGTCAGATGGCTATTAAATGGTAGAAGCCACATAGTCTGGCTCTTAATTCCTCCACTATCTTTGTAATTTTTGGGGGAAAAAAATTTTTTTTTAAGAGGGGGAGAGGGGTGGGGAGGAGCAGGGGAAGAGGGAGAGAGAGAATCTTAAGCAGGGTTCATGTCCAGCACAGAGCCCAACACGGGGCTCCATCTCACGACCCTGAGATCATGACCTGAGCCCAAAACCAAGAGGCAGACGCTTAACTGACTGAGCCACCCAGGTGCCCCATGTTATTTTTGGAATTCTTTTTTTTTTTTTTAAGATCTTATTTATTTATTTGACAGAGAGATAGCACAAGTAAGCCCAGCAGCAGGCAGAGGGAGAGGGAGAAGCGGTCTCCCCACTGAGCAGGGAGCCCGACAAGAGGCTCTATCCCAGGACCCTGGGACCACAACCTGAGCTGAAGGCAGCCACCCAGGAGCCCTATTTTTGAAATTCTTAATCACAGGGCTTATATAAGATATTTATGACATTTCCTAAAGTTCATCTTTGTCCCCTAATTTCTGCAGTCACAGATTTCCTGGTCCACTACTTTATTATGAAACTTCCAGTTATTAATTGATACAGTGAATTTAAGAATTCTTTTGGAAAGAAGTAGTTAGAAAAAAATATGCAGGTATTCGGTGGAGAGCCTGCTATGCACTCGCACTCTGCCAAATGGATGCAGATGTCCAGGAGTTAGTTCTCCTGCTTTCTGCTGTGGAGCGGCACCTTTACCCATTTTGATACCTATGAATTCCTTCCTAGAACAGACTTCTTTCTTTCCAGTGTGTGATGCATAAAGGCAGATGTTTTACACATCAAAGGTGCATTTAGTGTCTTTATTCAGATTCTTGAATTGTAACGTTTGTGGGCTAAAATTTGGTTTCGTTTCCAAAACAAAACAAAACAAAAATGTTTCCCCAAAATGGAAGGAACTTTAAGGTGTAAATAATTACTACTTATAGGCATCAGAACTGTATTTCCTTATCCTGTCTCAACAAGTTGGTTGTAATTCTTCAGTTTTGAATAGTTGGTGGTGACAAGTTTGAGCTATCTAGATTAAAGAAGTTTCATTTCTTTATGCTGTCATTGAAACTGTTCTGTCTTTAATCATCGAGTATCTCTGTGGAAGAAATAGATTTAAGCTAACAAATACACGTAAGATGAAAATTATATATGTACATGAGTTAAATTTATTTTAGAGCCCAGAATATTCTCCAGATGCTTTCAAAAGTCTTGGGCATTCTGTTTATATAAGTGGCTGAGAGGTTAATCTCTAAAATGTAGAAAAATTAAGAACAAGTTTTAAATGTACCTTAATAATTTCAGAATTTTAATTTCCATTTTATTTGCAGCTCAGATCGTCTGATAGAAGAGACAATAAGGTAGGAAGAAATTTTTGTTTTACTTTAGTGTGTTTTTTGTTTGCTTGCAACATAAATAAATAGATTAGGTTAACCCTGTAACTAGAGTTAAAGTTAATTTATCATTCTTAAAGATAGGAGTTTTACTAGATTGTGATGTATTTTTACTGCATCCTTCTCTTACCAGAGACATTTGAAGCCCAAAGTATTTGTTTCTAGAATTAGAAACAAATTAGGCTGATTTACGTAGGTTAATTTTTCTGATTAATTTATACTCAGTACTTTCAGCTTCAGTTTTTTTCATTCCCACTTTTTAATGGAAAACCATCTTAGTCACGTGATTTGGTAAATGTTTTTTTTTTTATGCCATTTGTGTCGATTCGGTTTCTGTCACAGCAGCTGCAGAAAGTCTTCTGCAGTAATATTTAGTATTATCTGTAATAACACTGAAGTAGTTTATTACTTAAGGGACATTTATTTGTTGGTTTGAACTGCTTAATTCTGTAGGTTTGGTGAATTTTTAGATGCTGTCTTATGGTAAAAAAGTAAATGAACTAGATATGATCTCTACAGTTTAGAATTTAGCGATGTCTAAAGCATTTTTTGGGAAAGATATAATGGAAACATCAACAAACATATGTACCCTTACCGGAGGCTGTGGTATACAGTGCTTTGCATGCTTTATTTTATTTAATTTCTGCAATAACCCATGAAATAAACACTATCAAAACAAAAAAGAAAGTAAGGTAAGTAATTCGCCTATGGTCACATGATTGATACATTGTGTTGAGAATTCAAATTCTCAAATCTGAATCTCTTCAATTCTAGAGCCAGAGCTCTATCTAAACGACTACTACATTTACCACCTTGTAGACAGAGTACAAGCTTTGGAGTGTAATTTGGTTTGTGCTACTTATCAGATCTCTGTGCTTGGATAAGTTACTCAGGGCCTTCATTTTGTTATGTGTTTAAAAGCAGGGATTGATGATAATAGCTACCCCAAAAGATTATTGTGAAGATTAAAGATAATATGAGATCAAATGCCTAATACAATGCCTGGCTGATAATAGGTGATCTGTAAGTAGTAGCCGTATTATTAATGTAGACTTTTTTTAAACCTTTTATTTTGATACTTAAGATTTCAGAATAATTCCAGTAGTATAAAGAATTTCCATAATACCTTTTACTTAGATTCCCCACCTTAACATTTTGCCCCATTGGCTTTTTCACTTTTTTTTCCTGAACTATTTAAAAATAAATTGCAGACTTGATGCCTCTCTACCACTAAATATTTCATCGTTCATATTTAAATATGTATTTATATTGATATGAACTCATAGATTCTTTTTTTATTCAGTAGGTTATTATAATGTTTCTATCATTATTTAATAAAGCATAATCTCTTACAATAATATGCAGTTATCATATCTGGAGAATTTGTTTAAATTACATGCACTGGGTTGGCCATCTGAACAAAGTTTTTGCACCATTGCCTAATCGTCAACTGAAGTATTTTCCTTGTGACTCCTACCCTTTCATCAGCACATAAAATGAAATCACATTTGCTAAGAATTTTTGACTTAAAGTTTCCCTATTATCCCTTTCCTTTTTTTCTTCCTTTTATTTCTTCCTCTTTCTACCTGATCTTCTTTGGGCCAGACTTCCTTAATTAAGCTTTTCAACTCAAAGCTGGCCTATTGAAGGGCTGGTAATTATGAGTATAAAAATTTGGGATACTTCCTAACTTAGGAGCATTTGAGAACTATTGAATCCCTGCTACTACTATTTTGCCAGTTAAAAAGCAAAAAAAATGTAATTATAAGGTTTTTTTATTTTATTCTTTCTCTTTGTTTAAAAATCTGGTAGGTACCACAGGTGAAATTTTATTGACCCTTAAGCTAGTTATAATTACTTGTAGACAATATAAAATTTAAGTGTCAGACAATTATTTTTGCATATTCTATATGTAACAATTTACCTTTTCCTTTTGGAGATTTTAAGAATATGTGCACAACTGAATATAGGCTCTGGCATCAATTAATTGAAAAGAACTAATATTTTTAATATTTATTCTTAAGCCTTAAGTGTATAATTAGTATTGTCTGTTGTTGAAAAAATAAGTGTCAGTTTAGTTTACAGAGCAGGTAAGGAAGTTCCAGTAAGCACATCAATGATTTATCATTTTAAAAGCATTATATATTATTTGGAGCTTATGTTTTGCTTCCGAGTATTTGACCCTTGAAACAACAACAACCTAGATTTCACTCAGCTTGACTCCAGTGATGCAATGAGATGGGAAAGTATGTCTAGATATACTCTGTGTGGTACTGGCAATCATACATATTCAACAAGATAATAACATAATGTATGATGATAATATCCATTCTCTAAGGAATACAAAGTGCTTTGTGGAAATTATTTTTTAATCTTCTTTATCTCTTCTGAGTCAAAGTGCGTGGGAGATGGTGATAGTCCCAGTGTAAAAAACAAAGGTATATATGATTCATAGGTTGCCTTCAGAAGCTCAGCCTCACTTTAAATCAAATTGTGTTACTTTATACAAAACCATAATACCTGCTTTAAAGTACATTATAAATTTATGTTATAACAACCACATTTTAAATGTATCGCATTCTATCACAGACATAATTATGAGTAAGAACTAAAGATGCAAAGGGTATTGTTAGTTTGGACTCTTGTGTTCTTTTTGGTTTTTGGATCTAAAATTCAGCGTAAAGTTAACATTGCCGGCTTCCTTCCATTTTACTCTTGTCTGGTGGTTCTCCAGGCCTGCTCAACTGTACTGGTCTTGGGGTGCCCTTTTCCTGTTACCTCAAATAACCTCCTTTATTGGATCACCTATTTCTTGAATTTAGTGTCTTCCATTTTCTTAGTTTATTCCCTCATTATGCTGGACCACGTTCTTTAGTAGTTTCCTAAGAAAGAATAGGAGGTACAATTTTGAACTTTTCACATCTATTCTTGATTCATTGTTTAGCTAAGTTAGAGAGTTCTAGGTTAGAAATAATTTTGAAATTTTCGAAGGTGCTATTTTCAAAACTTTTATTTTAAGATTTTATTTATTTATTTGACGGAGAGAGAGCACAAGCAGGGAGGGCAGCAGGCAGAGGGGGAAGCAGGCTCCACCTTGAGCAGGGAGCCTGATCTGGGGCTCAGTCCCAGAACCCTGGGATCATGACCTGAGCCGAAGGCAGGAGCTTAACTGACTGAGCCACCTGGGCACTCCTTCGGTATTATTTTTTTTAAGTCCAGTGCCAATTAAGATATCTGGTCCTTGGTAAGTGATGAGCTTTGTTCTTCTGGAAGCTTTTAGGGCCATCATTTACCCCCCATGTTTTGGGTGTTTCTTAACCTCCCCATAGTGAGCTTATCATGCATCTTTTCCAGTTCATTGCACTGGGCATTGAGTGGGTTCCTGCCATCTGGAAACTCATCTTCAGTTCTGGGAAATTTTCTCAAACTATAATTTTCCCACCTCCTTTTTCACTGTTTTGTTTTCTGGGTTTTGTTTTTAATTTTAAAAGGCAATAAATATGTTGGGTCTTCTGTTGTTCCTGTCTTACCTTTTCTCCATTTTCCGTTTATCTTTTTTTCTACTTTCTGCAGGGTTTACTCAATTTTTCCTTCCGACGCTTCTGTTACATTTTAATTTCCATCCTTTTTTAAAATTTACACCAGCTCTTTTCTAAGGGGTGGGTACACTCACACATGCATATACACAAGAATATATACATGTATTCATATGTTTCATGTGATGCCTTCTTTTCTCTCTGAAAACATTCAATATAATTTGATTTTAGAGTGTCTTGAGCTTCTATTACTGCCTCTGTTTCCTCAGATTCACTTTTCTGTTTGCTGATTTGTTTGTTTGGGTCTCTGCCTTTCATTAGAGGCTCTTCTCAAATTTGTAGTGACTCTTGGTTCTTTGTTCATATTTTTTTTCAAAAGATTTTATTTATTTATTTGACAGAGGGAGGGTACAAGCAGAGGGAGCAGGAGGGAGAGGGAGAAACGGACTCCCGCTGAGCAGAGAGCCCGACGTGGGGCTCAATCCCAGGACCCTGGGATCATGACCTGAGCAAACACTTAACCAAGTAACCACCTACACACCCCTCTTTGTTCATATTTAAAGGTGAGGCTCCAAAATCCAGTACTTGGAAGCTCGTTCTGTGTCCGTGGCTTGTGGGACACTTGCCAAGTGGTAGGCTTCACAATGGATGATCAGAAGGGGGCCTGGCTGTTTTGTTGGGAGCTTCAAAGTGTCAGTATCTCTAAGGTCTCTTCTAGGTTAGATCTTCCACTGACCTGGGCGCAGTCACCTGACTTCACGGGTCAGGGAAGGTAACATAGGGGTCTGGCACTACCTTGTACAAATTTCTAAGAATTTCCATCTTTAGCCCTATTCCACAGTTTTGCCTTCAGAGACACCTGTTCCCCTCAATTCTTGATCTTTTCTAGGATCCGAGAAAAACTTTTCTAAATCACTGCTTGAATCGTAGTGGTACTGAGGCCAGTAACTGCAGCAGATTGGTGCTGATGATGTTATTCATTTTTCTTAGTCACTCAGGTGGAGTTCCTTCAATTTTCTTTTCAGTTTTCTTTATTAGAGATGTATATTTTAGAAAACTACAATGTTTTTATCTTAACAATTTAAAAGTAAAATGTATAAAGAAAAAGTTCATCCCCTGGTAGTGTCCCTGCATTCCTATCCCCTGAGTAACTTGTAGTAACTGACAGTTGTTAATATCTAATACGCTGTCACTGTCATACAAACATATACAAAGATGTTTTATTGCTTGAAATGAAAGAGGATTCATGCTTTACACATTCTGTGGCTCGCTATCATTCAGTATGTCAGAAACATCCCTCCAGGTTAATAGAAATAATGCCATCTTATTCTTTTTAATAACCAAATATTATCTCATAGTAAGGTTGTATCAGCATCCGTTAAACCATTCCAAAGTTGTTTCCATTGGGGGAGAGTTGTTTCTGTGTGTTTGTCTTTTACTATGTCAAACAATGCTCTGCTATATATCCTTTTGTCCTCACACACTTTTGTTTCTTCTTTGCCTCCTTCTCAAATCTCGGAATTTCAGTTTTGATTCACCATTTGCTTAGAGTCCTCCCTCTAGCATTTTCCTCCACTAGGATACCTGGTGTTTCTTGTTCAAAAGTATCTTCGCTCAGCTCCCAGACAGGCCAGGCTATCGGAGAGCCCTAAGCAGAGGCGTATCGGGCGCTAGTGGATGGCCCAGCACGGTTTTCTTCTTGGGCTGGGCATCACAGCAGCTGGCGGACTGTCCGCTCTCAGCTAATAGGTTCCTCTGGTTGTGCGTACAGTCGTTCACCGGCTGCAGGTACCGGGAGCAGCTCGTCCATCCCTGCAGCTCCCATGCATGCACCTCCATCTCTGCCACTCTCTGGGCCCCTCATGATGCAGTGAAACCTAGGTCTTTGCTCCAGGCTTGAAGAAAAGTCTGGTCTCCCCGGCCATCAGTTCCTTGGTTCTTCCCTTGCTTGAGAGAGTATAGCCTACCTAGCTTTCTTCCCTGGAGATTTCCAAAGAACTTCGGATCTCAAATAGATCAGGCCCTGCCTTCACATCTGCCTTGTTCTGGTGTTCCTCCATGGAGGAAATTAGACCAGAAACAAGGTCAGGAGTGTGTGCTCTGATCATCATCTTCCCAGAATCTCTTCATCTCTGTTGCCTTTTTTTTTTTTAATGTCTCATATATTTTCAGAATTATTCAAGAACATTCTGTTTCCTGCTGTTTCTTATAATATTAGTATCTATTGCACTCCCCTGTGTATTACATATCAAAATGGATACTGACCCTGCCCTCTAGGTTTGTAATGTCCAGGGAGATAAGGCTATTGAAAGTGAATCCTGGCAGTGATAGCAAAAAAATATTAACTGGGATTCTTTTAAACAGTACATCAGAGTAGTCACATGGAAAAGACTATACAAAGTATAGTCTTTGTAAGAGAAGGGACTTTTCCCCATCTCTCTCAGTCGTTTAGTGAATGTGTAACCTTTGTCACCTGGCTTGGAAACCCAGGAAAATGTTGAATGTGTCTCCTAAAATCTGCCTAGTTGGGGTGCCTGGGTGGCTCAGATGGTTAAGTGTCTGCCTTCAGCTCAGGTCATAATCCCTGCATCAGGCTCCCTTCTCTGCTGGGAGTCTGCTTCTCCCTCTCCCTCTGCCTGCTGCTCCCCCTGTTTGTGCTCTCTTTCTCTCTGTCTGTCAAACAAACAAACAAACAAACAAACAAATAAATAAATAAATAAATATGGGTCCTCAGTCCTTCCTTGGGTGTCTGCTTTCAGCTCAGGTCGTGATCCCAGGTTCCTGGGATCAAGCCCCACCTGGGGTTCCCTGCTCGGTGGGAAGCCTGCTTCTCCCTCTCCCACTCCCCCTGCTTGTATTCCCTCTCTCGCTGTCTCTCTTCAAATAAATAAATAATAATAAAAATAAAATCTGCTTAATTGGTTCTCAAGTAGAATTCTGGGACATAATCTTTTCATAAATTAAGGACTGGTTATATATGAATATTTGTGATGTGTTACACTTTTGGTTCTATTTTTATTATCGTAATTTCCTACTTTCTTCTCAACAGTTTTCCTGATTAAGGGCATTTTAGTAGCTGACCCTTTTCAGAACCATTTTTTTGAAGATCTTATTTATTTATTTCAGCAAGAAAGAGACAAAGAGAGTACAGAGGGAGAGGGAGAAGCAGGACTCAATCCCAGGGCCCTGGGATCATGACCTGAGCCGAAGGCAGATGCTTAACCGACTGAGCCACCCAGGCGCCCTTTTCAAAACCATTTTAAGAAGTTTTTGTAATAGTGATTTAGTCTGTTATTTCATTTGTTACTTTGGGAAGAAGCACAGGGAATGACCTACTGCTTTGTCCAAAAAGACATCAGAGGATAGCAGTGGGGATGGAAGGCAGCTATGTTCACCACTATACCACCAACGCTTGCTAGCAGTGGGGATGGAGTGGCCGTGTGGGAAAAGGACAGTGTGAAGGGTGACTGGGGAAATGATTTTTTTCTGCACGTGCTTTTGAAGATGATGTTGCTTATCTTAGTTTTCTGTTCAGTTTTTAAGGGTCTGATGGATCCATGCAGGATAATTTTAAATGCCAATGTAATTATCTTCTCTTTTTCCCCCGCTTCAGCATCGCTATGGCAACAAAAGAAAATATGACTTCCCAGAGGGGAATGTTGAAGTCGATTCAGAGCAAAATGAATACTTTGGCCAGTATCCTTTTTGAAAGTTTGAAATCTCTAGTTTTTGGCAGGGGGGAGGTGTCTATGCTTTTTTTTTTTTTTTGGTCAGGTTGCCATCATCAATAGCAGTTGAGGCCATTATTAATTACATAATATGAATATGCCTTGCATTCCTACTTTATAAAGGTAATACTGTTTAGCGCCATTTGTAAAAGAGTGTACACTGTCTGATATTAATAGATTTAGAAAAAAATTATAAATGTGAATTTTCCAATTATTCACAAAATTATTTTACATTTTAAAAACTCTTGAATCCATGTTAGAATGCCACAGTATGTATTATTCTTAGCGCAACATTGCAAATGACATGCTTTTTCTTCTTTTTCCAGTTTGGAGAATTAAGTCAGTGGCAGATGCTTACTTAGAAGGAGAAGGAAGGAGACAGACAGCCATACATGTAGATGGGTATAACTGCCAATAGAGTATTTTCATGTGACTTCATGCACATGCTGAGTGCTAAGATAGTTTATTGTGACCTCTACCTTTTTAATTCTTAAGTCTCCTGATTTGTGTTAGGATTGCTAATACTTCCATGAAACCCAGCGGAGAAACTGGTAAGCCTGCTACCCTGAAACATTTTGTTTACTCTCTGAGAAGTCAAGCCTTCTGGAGAAAAAAAGTTTTCTTTCCCAATTACTAAGGGAGGAAGGACCCATAATTTTCAAAAGTTGAGTATCTTCTGGTCCTGATGATTTCAGGTCACATTTAGTTTGATACTTATTTGCCTAGGGAATATCCAGAAGTGTATTGGTATTTTCCAGTTTTTTTGTGAATTTTGTTCCTGTTTTGCTATCCTAAGTAGAAAACCACACATCCACAATCATATCTGTTTTATGTAGAGACGTACCATTTACAGAGTACTGCTATATACAGTGTATATAGTTCTAATACTTCCAGAAGAATGTGTATCAAAAAAGTAAAATAAAATGGGTATTGGGTCTCTGTGGAAAGGTAGTAACAGAAACCTAAGTCAGACTGACTTAACGGGGCAAAGGAGGGAATTAATTTGTTTATATTTATCTAAAATTCATGGGTAGAATTGGGCTTAAGGCATGGCTAGTTTCAGGAGCTCAGATTTTATTATTAATCTGCCTTTCCTCTCTCTTTTCCCCCTCCCTACTCCATCTCTTATCTTTCCTTGTGGTTGGCCTCATTCTCAGGTTTTCTCCTCATGGTGACAGAGGTGGCTATAAGAGTTGCCTTCTACTAGTTCAGAAATCCCCATGGAAAGAGGGATTCTTTTCTAACAGTGGTGGTTAAAGTCTCCAGAGGACTGTGGTGCTGCAGCTAGAGTCACTATAAACACTCGTCCTGGCCAGTCCTGAGTTTGTACATACACCCGATGGCAGAGGACAAGGTCAGCCCACACTATTACATGGGCGGCGGAACTAGATGACTGTAGGAGGTAGAGTGCCTGTTAGAGTGCCCCCAGTAAACTGGGCAGAAGTGTGCCCCTTAGAAACATTTCCTAATGCCCAAAGTTTGCGTACTCTTAAGGGGATTGTTCTTCCTTTTACCAAACAAAAAAAGATCAAGCATTTGCTGTGTATGAGATTCGTACCTTGCAAAAGTTTTTGCCCATTATTTCGTGCTTCCTGTTCTTGTGTATTTTAAAAATTATTTCTGCAATTTTTTTTCATTATTTCAAAAAGCACCTTACTGCTTAGCAGTATGTGAAGCTCTATTCTGGGTGGACAGGGAAATTCAAGATGGCTAGAAGACATGGTCCTAAACATATAACACGTAGAATGCATAAGTACACGAATATAGTCCCTGCTGAGTGGTTTAATTCCCGGAAGACGCCGCGAGGATTCACGGGGCGGAGGTGCTATTCTGGAGGTGGTTTTTGTGGGTGGTTTTGCTGACGTTGATAGGACCCCTCTGTTAAAGAGGGCGCACCTGCAGGCACGTTGTTGGAAATGCCAAACAACATAGGATGCGCAGGCATTTGCTTTGGTCTACAGCGTCCAAACTAGAGTCTGAAGACAGTTTAAAATACTAAGTAAAATATAGTTGTGACTGTGTTTAAGCCTCTAAAATTGGAAATTTCCCGTCTTTTTTTATGTTTCCCAAGTAGGACAGCTAGAGCAGTATGACCCACTTTCCTACCATATCCTACCTACTGCTGCAAAGTAAATTTTAAAATTTACGTAATTCACCAGCGACTGATGTATCGAGACCCTAGATTTAGTTCCCACCAATGGACCGATTCAGGGCGGTTATCACCCTGTGAGGAAAGGATCAGTTACTTCTTCAAAACTCTTCTGGCAAAACTCTCTACTCTCCTGAGAGAAGGGGTTTAAAGAGAGATGGAGAGGTGGGGGGGGGAGGGGGAAGGGAGAGAGGGAGGGGGGTGGAATGGGGCGGCAGTAGCCGCGATGGTTGCCCAGACCTGTGCCTCCCTGCCCTGCGCCGTTCCTCTCCTCACACGCCGGCTCCTCTGACCTGAAGCCTGGTAGTAATTCTTCAGGTTGGGACCTTGAGCAGTAGGACATTCCCAGCTGGGACGTGCGTTCTCTAAAGACCCCCTCAGTGTTACTTTCTTCCCCTGTATTTCTTCTTCTTCTTCTTTATTGTTTCTGGACCACACTGATCTCTATTTTTGTGACTCCTGTGACTTTGCACTAAAGAGGCTTCTTCAAATATGACCTTAATAAAGATTTCCCAAAGATCGTTTTCCTGCCGTGAACAGCCTGATCCAGCGGATCAATCTGAGGAAGCGGCGAGACTCGCTCATCCTGGGCGGCGTCATTGGCGTCTGCACCGTCCTGCTTCTGCTGTATGCTTTCCATTGATGGAGCGCCTCCGGGGACTCTTGGCGGCCACCGCTTTCACACCCTGATCTGGGATAAGGCGCCGGAGGAAGGAGAAGTTCACTGCCCTGGTGATGAGCCCGAGCGGCAGGATAATTCCAGACTGATAGCGGCGGACTCTGTGACGTGTTCAGGGTGAGCTGAAGCCACAGTCTCTCTGTGCTGTCTTTTCTAACACACATTTCCTTCTGTTTTGAGTTTAAAAAAAAAAAAAAAAGTTTCAGTTGCTTTTGTCTTCCCAGGAGGTAAGTAAACCCACCAGAAACAGAGTTTCTGTGCTTCCGGAATAGCACTGAAGGCTGATGACGAGCCGGGTCTTACAGCTGGACTCCAGAAAACCGGGTTTCTCTGTATCCAAAGACTGCTTTCCTTTTAGCCCCCAGACTGGGTGGTGAATAAAAATAGGTTTTGTGCTTTTCTTTTACACTCATGATGAGAAACCACAAGTCATTTCCTGATAAGCTGTACTATAAATTTCTACTCTGTGTCCCTGTTTTGGTATTCAAGGAAAATTACATTTCTCGCAGATGCTTTGAGATGCCAACAGGTCGACTTCAACACAGTTGAGGTTGTCTGAAACAGAAGACAAACACTGCAAAAAAGCTCTTTTTTCTTCTTCTTTTTGTAAATTGTATGCACACCGGGGGTGACTATATTACTGGAAAAGCATCAAGAATAACAGGCTTTTTTTTGTCAGTCGTTGTTTCGATTTTTTGTTTATTTCTTCCACTGGATTAATATTTGCTACTACAAGTAAATGAAATTTCGGTTCTGCCGTGATAAAAGTCACTAGTAGCCAGTGTCCGCCATCGTCCCCACCAGTTCCTCATCGTGTCAGGATTAACCCTGAGTGAGGAGACTGCTCAGTGTTCAGCTGACCTCTTCAACAGGCCACATGTAAAAAGACATTGACTGAGGGGTCACCATCCAGATAATTCCATTTGTAAACGCTCCATGGTCTAGGAGCAAAAGTTTGAGAACTACTGCCTGCTGTACTGGGAATTCTGGGTTTCATGAAAACCTGTTCATTCCAAATCTGTTAAGATTTTCCAGACACCAGGGAATGGTTTTATGGTTGAAGGTGCACGTAACAGAATCGCTCTCCGTCTGCACCTGTCTTCCCCTGTCATCCCTGGACAGTGACAAATATTTTTAAACCACCCCCCAGAATTCTTTTCAGGTTTAACCATTTCTCCATCTCTGTAAATGTATGACTTGTCTAACCGAACTGATAGCCTGAAGACTTCAGCGTCTCAGCGTCTACACTCCTCACCGAGAAAGCAGGGTGCTCCTCACCACTGGAATTGACTGTGGTATTTGTAATATTGGGTTCAGACTGCGCCCCAGGGAATAAAAGGATAGTAGCATGTAGTTCTTAACTGCATCACAGTGCGTGGGTGGTGACATTCGAGTGAACTGAATCACAGGCTGATGGCTGTGCTAACCCCTGGTCTGGGACAGAAGCTGAGAGATTTCTCCTTCTGGTGTCAAAGTTTTATTATGTCCTGGGTATGAAAGGCATTTGATACTTTTTTTTTTTTTTAACTACGGGGTTTATTTTTCTAAATATGGGTTGATCGATCAGTTACTTGATTGGGGATGCCCTTAAAAGAAAGTCTGTTTTCCCAGCGTGAACCTTAAAGGATCAGAGAAGCTCATTTATTAAATTCTCTGTTGGGAGAACAAAACTTCTCTCCCCTGACACTTTATTATTATCTTTGATTTTTCAAAGGGCCTTGATTGGTGGTTGTGCCTCAGCTAGAATTTATGGGACTTTCATTGCTATATGGTTGGCATTTATAAAATCTGAAGTATCATAAATAAAGTTATTTATTTAATTATACTACCAGTCTTTTTTACTGGTCTTATTATTTGGTACATTCATTCAGGCTGATTGTATGAGGGTAAACCAAGGGCCTGAGCTAATTCAGCTTGCTGCACTAGGCAGATACGTACTTTTGATGGGTGTTGAGCCTCTCAGTTAGGGTTATGCTTAAACGAAGTAATAGAATTATATTGGTTATTTTCGTTATGAAAATAAACTAGTTCTTCCAAGGAAGTTGAAAAAGCTTGGTGTAGATGATGGTATCAGGTAGGTCTATGTGACTAACCGCCCGGTGCTGTAGCCCATAGTGAGGTGACCCAGGGCAAATGTAGATAGCTAGGACAGGGCTCATCCTCTCCTCTTACAGTTCCTTCATTCGCAGAAACAAGCCCTGGAATAAGGAAATAGAATTATGCCATGTCATTTACAAGAAGAGGATTTGAATCCCACGATAGCTGATTTGAACTCTTTCGGTTTCATGCCATTTAACTTTATTATTATTATTATTAAGCATCTTGGTTTTCTCCCCTTTTCTTCTGCCCTTACAGACCTGCTGGTGGGCTCGGGGGCCAACTGTAAGTTGCTTGTTAGAGCTGGGAGGTCAGAAGGAAGTTGCCTCTTAGGGGAAATTATTCTCCCTCGGCCATTGTCTTATGTAATAATGGATCTTTCCTTTGGGATCATATTAGTAACCATTCAAAACTTTCCTTTTCACTAAGTATGAAAAACCATGGCAGCACAAAGGACAAAATTCCCAAAAGTATACTTCTGAGATTTTGTTTTAATGTGTGCTGATAACTTTAGGTAAAATGTTTAATTGACTACTAAGTTCAAACCCAGATTTCCAGGTGCTTCAGCTGATCTGTCTTGACTCTCTCTCTATTCTTCTTAGTGTTTTTAAGGATGCTGCAGGATTCCCTGTAACCTGCATTGCTCACCCGTTATTTTTCTAGTGTTAGAAAAGGGCTTTCCTCCTCCACTATTCCTCTCTCCTTTGTACCAAAATTCACTTGTATAGAGAATACCTTTTTCCCTACTGCAGATCAGGCATAGAAGTAAAATCCTAAGAACTGAGACAAGTGAAGAGAGGAGACATCACGCAGGCACTTTTTATACCTGAAGCCAAATAATACTTACTTTAATTCTTTCCTATCGGATGCTGAATACGTCTGAATAGGAAAATGTACTTATTGAGCCTTTTGATGTCACGACTTTTGGCCTCTATGGAACTGAGGCACCTTGGACTTGCATTCCCACTATTGATTTTCTATTTCACTTTAATAATCTCAACCTGATGAAAAGGACTTTAAAGAACTGGACTAACCTTTTTGGTTTTCTAATACCTCATGTTTGATTGTTAGCCAGATAGGATTTCTTAGAAATTGACCCAGTTCTCTGACTTGCCGTGGAGGATAAATGGCCGTGTCTAGGATGACACTAAAGTCTCTGGCAAATGTAGCTAAAGCACAAATGGATTCCACTCAGAAAAGTAAAATGATTGCGCTCCATTCTCCTTTTGGGTCAGAGGTTGTTTAGCCCGGTCTCTACTCAGATGCAGAGCTTTTCATCGTGGTCTTTATAAACCAACCTTGTCTTTCTTTTTTATAAACCCGCATACCCCTAAGCTTCTCTGGGAGAAGAAAATAAGGAAGGACTCAGTGACTGAAGGATGTTCATTGGATAAAAAGCTGAGACAAAGCTGAGCCATGTCTTGAGGGATCTTTCTCATTTTCTTTGTGCCTAGCATCTCACTTTAGTGTAAGAGTATTTGCATCTGTTCCTGTCCTGTTAGCTCTTAGAGAGGGAGGGAAATCAATTCCAGTCCCACTTTGCCGTGATGAAAGAGGTTTCCTCATGAAAAATGCCAATACAGATTTTTAAAAATCTATTCCAAATGCACTTTCTCTCTTTTTTTTTTTTTTTGCTTTTAAAATGGCTTCTTGGAACCAGATTTATTGTATCTGTGCTTAATTTCTGTTCTCATCTAAATGTGCATTTTCTGACTGTATAGAAGCAGCTTTGTGATGTAATTTAATAATAAATCAGAAATCTCAATGGTCGTGCCTGTGGTGGTTTGTATTGAAACGGTACCGTCGAGGCAGTTGGTGATAGCAATTATGGACTCTTTGGGACCATAAGTATTGGTCCTGATGTCCTAGAGCCCAGGGCGAAGCACTGCAGGGACAGAAAAGCTGCCCCACCGCCTATCATTCGAAATCATCGTATGAATATTCCACTGATAACTCAGCCCAAGAAACGAAGGACAGTCTTTTCTCAAAATGTAACTTCAGGAGGTGTGGTGGAAACGTAAAATTGTAGAATTTAGCAAGAGACATGGGTTTTTACCCTCCCTAAATAATGACTTTTTATCCTCCAGACCAGAACTGATTCTCTACCCCACCAGGAGAATTTGAAAATCCATTCGTCTCCCAAATGTCCTCCTTGTTCCTGTTTTCTGCATGCTTTTTTAAATTAACAGTATAGTTGAAATAAAATGCATGCGCCATAAAATGCACCCTTTTAGAGTGTACCAAAGGGTTTTAGTGTATTAGTTGTGCAGCTAGTACCACTAACTTCAAACCATTTTTATCACCCCAAAAAGCAGCACCGTCCCCATTAGCAGTGACTCCCCACCCGCATCTCTGGCCTTTTTATCCCACCAGACTGTTCTTACTGTTTTGGCCATCCCAGTTTTTCCATCTCATCCATTCACATGGGTTCCAGAGTATCCCCTTCTTTCTTGAGATCCTGACCTTCTTTTGGCTACAAACCTGTGCCCAGCCCTGTGTGTGTGCACCCTCACGTAGACCTACATAAAGTCCAACACCACTCTTAATGAGGTTAGCCATCCCTCTTACAGATAAGGGGACAGGCCCAGAAGGATTCAGTAATTTGCTCAAAATCAGAGTGAACAGTAAAACAATGATTTGAATCTTTGGGGCTTTTTTGATGCCAAATATGGTGCTAGTTCTGCAAAATATAATTTAATTTGTGCTGCATGATGATGAGAGGGGTTAGGAAAGAACCACCAATTTGGCCTGGTTTTAAAAGCGGTACATTTAAATCTCATCTAAAGTCCTGGAGCTTGATTATTTTCAAGGAATACTGACTAGTGGCAGAGTGCTTAGTAAAGAGGATTCATTTGTAAATCATTTCCTTTACGAGAACTAATGTAATGCATTGAAGTTGTCAAAAAAAAAAAAAAAAAAAGGTTTTTAGTGGCTTTAATTGGACCAAACTTTCTGTTCAACTCTTCCTACCTTCTAGTTTAGAACCTCGCAGGTCTTCCTAGAGACGGCCAACTGGCAGTGGCGCGCTGCATTTTCCTTTCTGGGCGGGATGGCTTTAATGGGCTGCCTCTCCTAGGGAACCTGCCCTTTCCTTGGGAAAGGGTCTGAATCCCTGCCCCAACCTGCCTTGTCTGATGGCAGGGATGCCTAGAATTTACATTTTTTAAAAAAAGAACGGTGGCTGGAGAATCTCACTGAAGGCGTTTATTATCAAGACATTTTCTCAGGTTTCTCTACAGCAAAAGCCAGGAGAAAAACAAGTATATTCCTCCTCCTGAAGATAGAGATTTGCTGGCTGAATTGGAACAGAGAGGAATGCACTTTAGCCTGATGCCTTCCGCTCCGCCCGGCTAAGATTCCCCACCTTGGCAGAGCTCCTCAGCCTGCAAAGCTCCTTACTCTCTGGAAACACTTAAAAGCTAAGAAGATCAGGTGCTGAAAATCAACTGCTTAGAGGAATCCCAGAGATCACTTGACGATGTTCTGCTGCTCTCATCAAATTATCATCTAATTTGTTATCCTGATCTCTGGTATTCAGTTTCCCTCCTTTGGGATACAGAGCTCTTAGGAAACCGTCACTTTCTCTTAATTAGTGCATTTCTTTGAGATATTCTCAAGCATCCAATTAGTTCATGCTTTTACTGGTGAAATTGCTGACAGCTTGAGGGAGAGCAGGCAAATATGATTGGTTACGACTTTTAAATCACTGCTGAAAAAGTAGGGTTTAAACATAATCATTTCCCCCAAAGTGACGAGTTATCTCTAAATTCATACGATTCTCCCCGATGTACGTGCACTCACGGATAATGTGCTAAGAATATGGCATTTGTGTTTTTCACTCTGGAATAAGTCCTCAGTCCCCACCTTGTCCTCTTCTGTCCCCTGTTGCATGTCCCACAAGCTGGGGCCCTGTTATTCATGACTAACTGCTTGTGCCGGTCCTCAGTTGGGAGTCCTGCTTCTCTTCTAACCCCTCTCAACGTGCTCTCCACACAGCTGCCTAGTTTATCTTCCTGAACGACTTCCAACCTCTCATCGCTCTGTTCCAAGTAGCTGGCAGCTCCCGATTATGTTTGCCAGTGTGGTGCATGGTGGCCGGTGAGGCTGCTCGGCAGCCAGGGTCCCCCTCCCCGCACCCCAACAACCACCAGCCGCCCTCGTGAGCTGCTCGCTGCAGGGCCGCCTAATGCAGGAGGAAGAACATGTCCTGTGTTCTGCCGCTGGATCGGACACTTCTGGGCGGTGGGCAGATGCACTACACAGCTCAGCTCAGCTGGCTTATCTGCAAAATGGGCTCCTAGCAACTTGGCGCAGTTGTAAAGATTGAATCAAGAAAAAGAGAACGATGGTACAAAATTCCCCAGAATGTTCTCCAGAAATAATGGAGTGGGGTGGGAGAGGCGCAGTTTTCCATTAGACCGCAAGTCCCTGGGGGGCCAGGGCAGTGTTCTGTTCTTAACATCATGTGCATGAACTTTATGCAGAAACTGTCACGCAACTCCTCTAAATTCAGTGAAATCTGACTCGGAGCGCCATCGTCCGGGGCTTAGGAAAGACAAGAAAGAGGAGGGGAGGGGAGGGGAGGAAGAGGGAAAGGAAGAAAGGAAAGAAGGAAGGAGGAAAGAAGAAAGAGAAAGAAAAGAAAATCGTGGCCATAATTGAATCGCCTCCCTTTGCCTCTGGGTTGTGCAAAGCTTCCCAGAGTCTTTCAGGGTCCAGAATGTTGGGGGCAGGTGCTCCGATCCACACTGAGCCCCACTGATACTTTCCCATCTGAGCCCACAGAGTCCTCCTTGATGCCACCCGCCGCTTTGCCTCCATCCCACCTTTGGGCACGGGGATCTTGGCCAAAGCGCTCCTGGGCCTGGGGCTCAGCCTCCCTCGTGCACCCCAAGCCACAGCCATTCCCCTGAGGTGGGAGCCCTGTGAGGGACGGGGACACTGGCAGAGGGCACGGCCCCGCTGATACCAGTGACCACCCGCCACCACCCCTCCCCGCCTCTGCCAGCGGGCTCTCGCGGTCCCCCGGCTCTTCCCACCTTCCTCTTTCCCCGCCCTCCCAGGATGAGACCCCACTGTCTCAGAAGCGGACTGTCCAGACCTCTGGGGGGCTGCTGAGGTGAGAGGATGGGATGCTAACTCCCTCAGGTGCTCCTCCCCCCTCACCCCCACTGTAGCCCCAATACCGGGCACAAGGTAGGCATTAAGTGCTTGTTGAGTAAATGGCGGAAGGAATTAAAACAAAACAAAACAAAACAACACCACAAAGTTCTAACACGGATTTGCTGCGTCTGGAAGCCCAGCTCTCGGGGCTGGCCCTGCCCCGTGTCTTGTTCCCGGGGCGGCTCAGACGAGGGCCCCCCAGAGCACCCCGTGATTTGCCCGCTCCTGAGGCCTGGGGACTACAGCGTCGCAGTCCTTCCAGGCCCCTCCCTCACGGGACATTTGGCAGTGCCTGGAGACATCTTTGGTTGTCACAGCTGCGGCGGGTTCGGGGGTAGAGGCACGCACGGCGCACAGGACGGCCACGCCCACCGGCGGGCAAAGAACCATCCAACCCCAAGAGCCAGGAGCACCCATGTTGAGAAACCCTGGCTCAAACTGAGTTCACGTTAAAGTTGACAGCATCCCTCCAGGGATGCAAATTACTCAGAGAGGTCCGCTAACCATGGATTCCTCCTCACCGCCCTTGACTGGTTCCAGGTGCTTATAGGACAGAGCCGGCACACGTGATCTTCACCGTCCCTCGTCCTGCCTTTCCCTCCTGCTTCACCCCGTCCCTTCCTCAGCCCGCGGCATACACGCCGGCACCGTCCCCGAGGGACTTCATGTGCCAAGGGCTTTGTAAAGTTCCTCCTTTGGAATGAATGACCTCCTTTGCAAGCCTGCCTGTGAAACACGCCCTGCTTGTTTGAAAATCCTGCCTGTGGGAAGTAACTGCCTAATGGGTATGGGACTTCTTTTGGGGGTGAGGCACTGTTTCAGAGCTACATAGAGGTAGTGGGAGACCAGTGATGTGAATGTGCTAAAAGCCATTGAACTGTACACTTTAGAGTGATCTGCCTTGGGGTGCGTGGTTAAGTCGGTTAAGCTTAGTTGGCTTAGTCAGTTAAGCATCTGTCTTTGGCTCGGGTCATGATCCCAAGGTCCTGGGATCGAGCCCCACATTGGGCTCCCTGCTCAGTGGGGACTGCCCTCTCCCCCGCTCATGCTCACTCTCTCCTCCTCTCACTCTCGCAAAAATAAATAAAGAAGTCTTTAAAAAGGTGAACAGTTTGATCGCCATAATCAAGCCAGGAGACATCCATCATCCCCCAAAGTTTCCTTGTGTCCCTTTGTAAGTCCCTCCCTCTAACCCCTCCTCACCCCCTCATCCCCAAGCAACCACTGCTCTACTCTCTGTCTGTGTAGATTAGTTGACATCTTCTAAAGGTTTATGTAAGTGGCATCCTACAATATGTGCCCTTTTGGAGTGCGCCTGGCTTCTTTCACTTAATGTAATTATTTTGAGATGCATCCATGTTGTGTGTACTGATAGACCATTTCCTTTCTTCTTGCTGAAGAGTATTCCATTGTTTGTTCCATTCCACTGAACGTAGCACAATGTGCTCGTCCACTCCTCCGTTGTTGGACATTTGGGTTGTTCCCGGTTTGCGACCATTACAAATAAACTTGCTGTGAACACTCACGCACCTGTCTGCGTATGGGCATATATTTCCCTTTCTCTTAGGTAAGTACCTGGGAGTGGAAGGACAAGATCCATTGGCCAGTGTGTGTTTGACTTTTTAAGAAATTGCCGAGCTTTCCAAAGTGTACCATTTCAGATATATTTTTTAAGATTTTATTTATGTACCTGTCAGAGAGAGAGAGGGAGAGGCAGCACAAGCAAGGGGAGGAGCAGAGGGAGAGGGAGAAACGAGCTTTCTGCCGAGCAGGGAGCGTCACGCGGGGCTTGATCCCAGGACCCCGGGATCATGACCTGAGCCCAAGGCAGATGCTTAACCGACGGAGCCACCCGGGCGCCCCCAAGGTGTACCATTGTATGATCTAGTCTATCAGGGTTCCAGTTCATTCACATCCTCGCCGATGTCTGGTATAAGTCTGTTAGAGTTTAGCCATTCTCATGTCTCATTGCGGTTTTAGTCTCCATCTCCTTAATAACTAATGATGTCGAGCTCTTTCCTGTGTTTATTTGTCACCTATATATCTTTTTTGGTGAACTGTCTGTCTAAATCTTTTGCCCGCTTGTATGGGTTATTTTGTGTGAATATCGAGAAAGGTATTGGAGACGGTATGAGCTGCCGCCTCTGGGAAACAGAGTGAGCAAACTGGAGGCCATGGTCAAGGACTCTTCATTTCTCACCCTGCACATGCTGCCTCTTATAATTGCTTATGGTTTTTAAAAGGGAAATAGGCTGCTTAGAAAAATGTCAGTATTGAAAGCACGTTTTATTACAACAGATAGATGGAGACTGTCCTGTTTATAGCCAAGAGCAGTTCCGAAACACCACAGGTAGGAAATTGGAGCACTGAAGCCTTAATAGAACCGGGAGCTTTTTACATCGCTTCATATTTAATCATTCCTGGTGGCACACCAGGGACAGTGCTGCCTCCTGGGCCAGGACTCCTAAGACCCCATCAAGCAGGGCTTGGTATCTATGGTTTTGTTTTATTTTTTCATTATAAAGATGTTATTTATGTCAGAGAGTGAGAGCACAAGCAGGGGGAGCAGCAGGAGAGGGAGAAGCCCGCTCCCCGCTGAGCGGGGAGCCCAATGCGGGGCTCGATCCCAGGACCCTGAAATCACGACCTGAGCTGAAGGCAGATGCTTAACCCACTGAACCACCCGGGCGCCCTGCTTTATATTTATGTTTAAGTGAATATTGTTCCAGTTTGTTCATTTCCTCCCTCTTCCCTGCTGAAGCTGGCCTACGGAAAGAAAACCTTGTCTGTGATGGAAGATTTGGTAAAGGGGGCGCCTGGGTGGCTCAGTGGGTTAAAGCCTCTGCCTTCGGTTCAGGTCATGATCTCAGGGTCCTGGGATCGAACCCCGCATCGGGCTCTCTGCTCAGCGGGGAGCCTGCTTCCCCTCTCTCTCTGTCTGCCTCTCTGCCTACTTGTGCGCTCTCTGTCAAATAAATAAATAAAATCTTTAAAAAACAAAAAAAGAAGAAGATTTGGTAAATTTTCCTTCCCACAGCCTGCTTCCCAATTCCAGCCCTGCTTCTCACCTGGGACATGACTTAGATTTGTAGGTTTTCTGAACCAGGGGAGGTGACTGCCTCGTCCAAGTTCATGTCCTTTTAAGAAAGCAATATTGAATTAATAAGAAATGCTTTATCTTCTAAGACCTCTTTGTAACTATTCTGGTCCTGCTCTTTGATCCAACCCACTAATTAGTTCATAAAAATTTCACATAAACTAAAATTCATCTCCTAGGCGGGGCTGGGCTCTACCAGATAAATATTTAACTCCAAGGAAGCATGGACGTTTGCCTTAAAGAAGTTCTTGACTGTAGGGAAGGATCTACACTGTTGTCATTATTTGAATGTCATTGACATTTTATTTCTGCCTAAAACTTCCTGTATTCCTCTGTTGAAAACACGAAATTCTTAGGGATCAATTCACGGGTTCATTCATCATCGAAGGGCTTTTGTATTACTTTTTTCCTGACAAAAGAAATGTGCGTTTATTATGGAAATAAGGATCGAATAGAAAAATTCAAAGAAAATAAAAATTCCCTGTTTCACCAACATTCCGTGACAATGGCTAACACTTGAAATGTTTTTCATTTTCGAAACTATCTGAACACTTACGTGCATATATTTTTCTAAAGTGGGGATCATGTGGTACATATTATCAGACATTTTCAGGGAGTAGAGCATATACAACTTCTATATCATTACATTTTCATCTGCAGCATACTTTGCCGTGGCTGCTCTGAATTTCATTAGGCAGACACCCCACTCCTGATTGTTCAATTATACAAATACGAGCAACACCCTATTTTTCTTTAATTTTTTATTTTACTTATTTATGTTTGAGAGAGAGCACAAGCAGGGGAGAGGGGCAGGGGGAGAGGAAGAGAGAATGCTAAACACACTCCACTCCCAGTGCGGATCCCAATGCGGGGCTCGATCCCACGACCCTGAGATCATGACCTGAGCTGAGATCCAGAGTTGGACACTTAACTGACTAAGCCACCCAGGGGCCCCACCAACACCCTATTTTTTAAATCTAAAGTGGTTTCCAGTTTTTACCCCGTTATAGATAACTGAGCAACACTTGATTTTTCTTTTTAAAAATCTTTATTATTTTTTATTTATTATTCTTTTATTAATGTATAATGTATATTATTTGCCCCAGGGGTACATATCTGTGAATCATCAGGCTTACACATTTCACAGCACTCACCATAGCACATACCCTCCCCAATGTCCATCACCCAGCCACCCCATCCCTACCCCCATACCTGCCAGCAACCCTCAGTTTGTTTCGTGAGTTTAAAAGTCTCTTTTTTTGTTGTTTTTGTTTGTTTGTTTGTTTTCTTTATTTATTTGACAGAGAGAGAGAGATCACAAGTAGGCAGAGAGGCAGGCAGAGGGAGAGGGGGAAGCAGGCTTCCTGCTGAGCAGACAGCCTGATGCGGGGCTCGATCCCAGGACCCTGAGATCATGACCTGAGCTGAAGGCAGAGGCTTTAATCCACTGAGCCACCCAGGCGCCCGAGTTTAAGAGTCTCTTATGGTTTGTCTCTTTTTAAAAATCTTGAAAGAAGGAAACATTCTGCCAATTCTCAAGACATCTGCTGCCTCTTGGCTTCTTTCTAGGTGCGTATGTACGTGTGTGTGTGTGTGTGTGTGTACGCATGCATGTGTGCACTTGCGTGTGTGTGTTTTGAATTGGACCTAAATGAGCTCTTCAATTTGCCATGAAGAATGTCAAGGCTCTTTCTCGTGGATATAAGAAAGAGGGATCCCAAGGAGGATGACTCCAGAGTAGAGAGAGTAGCACTCGCCTAATTAGAGTGGGCCAGGAATAGTTTTCATGGAAGAAGGGCTGCAGAGAACTAAATATCCTCTCCTGGAAGGTTCCTTTTAAAACTCTAAGTCTCGGGGCACCTGGGTGGTTCAGTCAGTTGAGCATCCAACTATTGATTTGGGCTCAAGTCATGACCTCAGGGTGATGGGATCGAGCCCTACTTTGGGCTCCGCACTCAGCAGAGAGTCTGCTGGAGATCTCTTTCTCTCTCTCTCTCTCTCTCTCTCTCTCTCTCCCCTTCTGCCCCTCCTCTTGCTTGCTTGCTGTCTCAAATGAATAAATAAATCTTTTTAAAATAAATAAAACTCTAAGTCTCATGATCACTGCTTGTTCTTTGGAACACTCCCCCTCCCATTTGTTGGTTCATTACCATGACCGTTCTCGATCCTTGTTGCACACTGGAATCACTTGGAAAAGATGGGTTTTAATATATATATATATATATACACACAATATATATATATAATGTATATTATTTTATATTATTAATTATATATAATATAATTAAATATATATTTATTTACAAATATAATATTTATATTTAAATAAATATATATATATATTTGCCAGATCTCAGATCTACGCCAGTTGGACTTGGGGTGGAGCCTAGACATTAGAATTTTGTTTTCATCTCTCTAGATGATTCCAGCTTTGCAGCCAGGGCTGAGAACCTCTGCTTTTATGGCTTTTCACTCCTTCAGTGAGGCTTGAGTCGCTGCCCTTGGTGCTGAATCTCTTTAGGCCACAGGCTACTCTCAGGGAGTCCCCACTTCCCACTCGGCTCTGCCAAAGTCATAAGCAGCTGCTTCAGAAACGCTGATGCCTGGAGGAAACAGTATCCCAGCTGGCTCTTGGTGATTAGGGTGAAAAGATCAGCATTTTACTACAGCAGCATTCACCTCCCTAGACAGCCAATTAGCCACAGAAACAGCAGACACTGCCTAAAGGAGCTCTTTCAGGGCTGAGCTTTTATGCCCAGAAGCACATTAGGTAGCTAAACAATACTGTATTCACATCAGACAAAGCCATCTTGCTTCGGGTTGCAGTATTTGCTTCCTGGAGAAAGGGGGCCTCGCCTTCGAGCTGGAACTTAGTAGCACCTGGATAGGTGGAGAAGAGGGGGGGGGCGTGCCTTGGATTCTGGGGACACAGACGGCTATGGAGGTGGGGACATTAGGCCCAGAGTCAGAAGATGTGGGTTTGAATCGCCTCTCTACTTTTGTCTAGCAGCAGAACCGTGCAATTAATCCAGCTAATGGTCAATTCCTTGTCTATAAAACGAGGGTAAAGATGGGTGCCATAATTATGTCATAATTATGCACTAATTACGTTGTCAGAGTTATGGGAGGTAACGTTCATAAGCATATCAACAAATCCAGGGGTGCGGGGATGACCTGACACAAGAGAGATTTTTGAGTTTGTACTAATGGTCAGAAACCAGGCTTCTTATGCTTCCTCAGTCCCCACTCCTGCTGATGTGGGGGAGGAGAGAATACACAGTGGCCGGCGGCTGGCAGCCATCTTTAACAGTGGTAAAAACAGCTAAGGGGGAAAAATGTGAGATCTATGTGGTGGTAGGGGACAGACAGCAATCTGGAGTTTAACAAGCCCTCCAGGTGATTCTAATGCACACAAGTAGCTGAGAACCATTGTTCTGGACGTTTCTTTGTATGAATACCCACATTCTGTTTAGCCATCCTGCTGTAGGTAGATAATTGTCAGTGTGGACCTATTACAAAATGGGCTGCTCTGAACATTTTTGAACATGGGTTTGGGGACACATATGTATACTTTTCTGTTGGTTATGTATACCTAGGAGTAGGGTTATTGGATTAAGGTCTATACATATATTTAGAATACTTACCTTTAGGATATACTGTCACAGTTTTCCAAAATGATTCTACCAGTTTCCATTCCCGCCAACAACGTATGAATATTCCAGTTTCCACCGACACTTGGCATTGTCAGTCTGAATTTGCATACGATCCAGCAACTCCATTTGTGGGTATATGCCCCCAAAGAATTGAAATCGGGGTCTCTAAGAGTCACGTGGATGCTGATGTTCATGGCATTATTTACAATAAGCAAAAGGTGTGCCTAAGCAAAAGGCACAATAAACAAAAAAGTGAAATCTGAGTATCTATTTTTTTTAAAGATTTTATTTGTTTATTTGACAGAAGGGAGAGAGATCACAAGTAGGTAGAGAGGCAGGCAGAGAGAGAGGAGGAAGCAGGCTCCCCGCTAAGCAGAAAGCCCGATGCGGGGCTCAATCCCAGCACCCTGAGATCATGACCTGAGCCGAAGGCTCAGGCTTAACCCACTGAGCCACCCAGGTGCCCCTCCAAGTATCTACTGATGGATAAATGGATCAACAAAATGTGCTATGTATGTCCCATGGAACATTATTCAGCCCTAAAAAGGAAGGAAATCCTAACACCTGCAACGACATGGATGAACCTTGAGAACATTAGGCTGAGAGAAGCCAGTGACAAAAAGACAAACACTGTATGGTTCCATATATTATATGAGGCACATAGAGCAGTCGAATTCTTAGAGACAGAAAGTAGAATAGAAAATATATAGTTGCCAGGGGACTCGGGGAGGGGGAGGGGGCAACGCGGAGCTAGTGTTTAATGGTGCAGGGCTTGCGTTTTGCAAGCTGAAGAGAGTTCTGGAGACGGATGGTGGTGGCGGCTGCAAAGATGTGAATGTATTTAACACGACTTACTGAACCGTACACATAAAAATGAGTAAGAGGGATGCTTGCTAAAATTGGAATAAGGAGGGGGTTAGGGATGGGGTGGTTGGGTTATGGACATTGGGGCGGGTATGTGCTATGGTGAGGGCTGTGAAATGTGTAAGCCTGCTGATTCGTAGACCTGTACCCTGGGGCAAATAATACATTATTTGTTAATTTTAAAAAATAATTAATTTCACTAAAAATAATAATAATAATAAATAAAATTGGAATAAGGGAAGATAAGCATGTGCCCAATACAAGGATAACATGCAAATTCATGAAGCGTTCCATTTCTTTTCAAATGAGATGGTAAATTTTATATTACATGTATTTTATCACAATTAAAAATGAAGACTAAACCCTGTGGGCTTAAAACTGAAGACAGAGTCTCTGCTGTCAGGGTCGAAGCCAAAGATGTCATTTTCATTCTGCGGTGCTCCTGGCTGTGTGTGACCACAGTAACTTGAACATTTATAAACATTTGGGTTCTTATCTGTAAAGTGGGAAAACTAATTCCCCTTTAAAAGAGGTTGTCACAGGGGCGCCTGGGTGGCTCAGTGGGTTAAGCCTCTGCCTGGGCTCAGGTTGTGATCTCAGGGTCCTGGGATCAAGCCCCACATCGCATCCATTGGGCTCTCTGCTTGGCAAGGAGCCTGCTTCCCCCTCTCCCTCTGCCTCCCTCTCTGCCTACTTGTGATCCCTCTCTCTCTGTCAAATAAATAAATAAAATCTTAAAAAAAAAAAAGAAAATGAAAATCTGCAGTTTGCTATTTAACTCATCTGTGCACTCTACTAACCATCTGTAAAGGGGTGACTTCTTCATGTCCGTTATCTCCAAACACATGTCCATGTCCCCAGATGGAGGGTTTTCTTAATTTCTGCCTCACTGAATTCCTTCTCTGAGGCAGGAGAAGGCTCAAGGGAGGTGGTTTTCCTTCCCTGCAGGACCAACTATCCCCCTGAGAATGAGCCTCCAGGGCTGAGCTTCCCCCAACCATACCCCCCACCTCCCGCACCCCCGATCTGCCCTGGGGAGATTCCCCCCTGGGAATCTGGGACATCCTGGGACAGAGGGCTCTCAGGTCGGCAGCTGCTGGGACATGCCCGTCTCAAGGAGGCTCCTGGGCCAGGCAGGACTTTGCCCTTGTTGTGGGTGAGCCAGTCAGAGCTGCCCCAGGGGCCAGAACTGGGCTGGAGGAAACATTTAGGAACAGACTCCCCAGAAACCCCAGAAACATGAGCAGCAATCCAGAGTTGGCCTCTCATTAAAATGACGGTTTGGCCTCTGAAGTTAAATCCATACAAGATCTCATATTCTGGTTTTGGAAGTGCTGACGGCTGTTAGTGACCAGAAAGAAGACTGACAGCCTTGGAGGAGGCAGCTGGGAGAGAGCCCGGATTTGGGGAACAGAAAGACCTACGCTGGATTTTAAACTACAGACTGTTGGGAGCTGTGGTGCCGGATCCCACTTGTGAACGGTTGCTGGTAGGAGACAGCAGGTGCGACAGTCGTCTTTAAAGCCGCTCTGAGATACTTTTTGGTTTGGAAAGAGCAAAGCGGGACATTTTATTTTTAATTAGCAAGTGCAGTTGACAGATTTTATTTGAAATTGTGAATATCATACAATTGCTAAACCATTACCCTGTCCTGCCCACCACCATCTCCTGTGGGTGATCACCGCAGAGAGAAAACCTACACATTGGCCTGCATTCATTCATTCATCGGATATGCACGGAAGCACCTCCTAGGTGCCCAGCCTTTTCCTGGAGCCTGGGCATTTACTGGGTACGAGACAGACTAAAGACAGACTTTTGGGCTTTGGTGCAACTTAACTTGTATATGCTGCGTACACACAGCCAACCGAACAAAAACCCAGCAGCAAATGCTTAAAAATAAATAAATAAATAAATAAATAAATAAATAAATAAATAAATAAATAAATAAATAACTAAAAGAAGAGAAGCGGTCGGTTGGGCATCTGCCTTCAGCTCAGGTCATGATCCCTGGGTCCTGGGATCGAGCCCCGCATCGGGCTCCCGAGCAGAAGCAGGGATCCTGCTTCTCCCTCTCCCACTCCGCCTGCTTGTGTTTCCTCTCTTGCTGTTTCTCTTTCTGTCAAATAAATAAATAAAGTCTTTTTAAAAATAAAATAAATCTTTTTTAAAAATTAAAATTTAAATGAAAAAAAGATTTAAGATTGTGGTGGGGGAGAAATCAACAGTCGACAAGCAAAGCAAATAGACCAGTAAGGTGAGCTCAGAGGGTGGTCAGTGCCTACAGACAATATGCCCGCTGAATGTGAGCGAGAGTGACTCGCGTATGCAATTTCAGGACATTTCTGTCTTGTTCATTACACTATTTGCATTTTCCCAGTCTGTCCCGATGAAGCAGTATTAATTTTGTAATCAGAATGAAATTAAGGAAGGAAGAGACCACTGCACACTCCTGAGAAGTCACCCAGAGGGAGCAGAGGGAAGCTCATACACACTGGGGGGGTTGGGGGGAGGGAGCGCTGATAAGGGGTTTTTCCCTGTTCCCCTCCCCCCCCCCCCCACCTTTTACGCTGCCATCATTATAATGAAACCCGGTGCACAGGGAGCCGCAGTCGGTCTCCTCACCGGCGTGTGTTTACCTCCTGCCTATTTAACCAACATAAAACAGCTCCCACGGGCCGTGATCAAAACATGAGCTCACCGCTCTGGGTTCCTCGGGGAGCGCAAGCTGGCCAGACCTATAATCGCGTGTCTCCCTCTCCAGGGAATGTCCTGAGACCCTAGAGGGAGCCTGGCCTGGGACCCACAGATGGATGGGTTTGGGGAGAGGTATGAGCTGGTTTGAGGGACATAAGGAAACCACAAGGGCCCATCCAGGTTGAATCCCATTTCGTGGCCTTTCCAGCATCCAAATTGTCCCTTATGTGGACATTTTGCTATGGCCACAGCCCCCCCCCCCCCGAAAGCTTGGCACATAGAAAAGGGCTTCTGAGCTCAGTAGGGGAAGGAGGAGGTCCTGGAGGTATCCGCCTCCAGTTGGGGCAATGGGAGGGCAGGGTTCCAGTGCAGGGAAAGTGGGGCAGGGGCTGAGAGAAGGTCTGAGACAAGAGCCAGGCCGAAGCATCCAGTTCTAGGGCGAGGGCCGAGAGCAAGAATTGAATCCGAAGCAAAGGTCAGGAGAAGTGAAGCCTGGGGAGGTCCCTGGAGGCGAGGCCCAGGCCAAGGGAGGGAGGTTTCCTGGAGATCAGCCCAGTCGGTCCAAGGAGACAGGGAGCTTCTCTGGGCTTCCAGGCCCTCTGAAAACAGCCCCCCATCCCACCCAAGTTGTGTTCTTTTGTGTGTCCTTTCAGTCACGTGAGGCCGGCATGTGTGAGGAGGCCGTTTTGCGGGAAATAGAAGGTGACAGCTACTTAATCTCCTCAAGGTCCAGCCCCAGCGCCAAGAGCCCTGAGCCAAACCCTTTTATTATTGAGCAACTTGCCGTGTATCGAAAACAAATTCCTTTCTGGAAGCCTGGACGAAAAATGCTCAGGTATTCACATTGATTGCTTCAGCTAATGGATTATGGGGAAGATGGTCTCCTCCCTTCTACATTCCTATTTTTAAATATATATATATTTTAAATTGTGAGAGTAATACAAAAAGAAAGCTTGTTGTAACAGTCTGAGGATAGGAAGTCTATGGACTAAAAACTGGGCGGAGGCCTCTCTCTCCTCCCCAGGGGTGCCTGCTTATTTCACTTTGGGGTGTATAACTTGTATCGTTTTTATGTTAAAAAAAAAAAAAAAAGGTTAAAGAATGAAGGTTGCACAGGCCCGGGAACACCAAGTTCTTATGGAGGAGGGTTGCTGACCACATTCGAGGTGCCTGAGAGGTCCCCTGGGATGCTGGTCCTTGCGCCACGCACGCTTCTTTTGCTCACTTAGTTCCTGGGGGGAGGGGGATCCCAGGAAAACCAGGTCCCCTCTCCCCCAGAAACCTCAGCCCCTGACAGGCCACTGTGCATGAGGGGATCGCTGTTAAAATGTCCTTGAGGAACCTAGAATTCAAAGCGAATTAAGACGTGTAGAAGGGGCGCCTGGGTGGCTCAGGTCATGGTCTCAGGGTCCTGGGATCGAGCCCCGCATTGGGCTCTCTGGTCAGCGGGGAGCCTTCTTCCCCCCTCCCTCTCTGCCCGCCTCTCTGCCTACTTGTGATCTCTCTCCCTCTGTCAAATAAATAAATAAAATCTTTTAAAAAAATTACAAAAAAAAAAGACATACGTAGAAGAAAATTCATCTGGGGAAAACAAGTGGAGAAACTTTGGAGACATGGGAGGAAACTGAGGCAAGAATGTGGGCTGATCGACCCCCAGCCACCCACCTCTCCGCTCCTGACTTCCGCTGCCCACTTCACCCCTACGGGCAAATATGATGGGAGAAAGAGGCTCCTGGCTGCCGATCCTGAGGGCCTGGGGGTGCCAGGAGCCGTGCAACCTTGCTGAGCCATGCCCAGCAATGGGAGAAAAGATAACCAATAAATAAATGATGGTTTATACATATTATACAGCCACTAAAAAGGATGTTCACAAAGAGTCTTTAATAACATAGGGAAATGTCCAGCCCTGCAAATCTAAAGTAGGTTTGCAAGAAAATGCTCCTCAAAGAAAGGGCTTGGCTGTGCCTCAATTTTAGGAAATACCGCATCTCTAGCCTCTCTTGGAGATTCACGTTGCAGGCAGGCGTATTCAAGGCTCTGAGAAGTCTTCCAGTCAAGCACCCGTACTTAGCCTTATTTAATTCAGTGTTTTCCTGATCTATTTGATGATAGAACCGTCTTCTGTGCACCCCTTTCCCAGCCACGGGATCAGGGCGGGTCACCCCACCTGCCTCATTATCTCCCTGTTGGGTGGTCGTGTCTCCAGCCGATGGTTGGCTCCCACACTTCCTCCCCGGAGGCCCCAGGAGCTCCTTGACACACAGAGGTTGCATTTCCTTCCTTCCCCTTGCCTCCAGTTCCCACCGTATGGCCTGGCATGTGGGAGTTGGCGGTAACACTTTTTGGAGTGAAGAGTCCATGTTCATTTCCAATGTAGATACTGATCATCTGACTTTTCCTTCCTTCTTCTTTCATTGGTGTTTCTGATGGGTTTTATCAGCATAAGATGAGCCATCAATCCACCCCTCCACTGTCATTGATTTACCTATAATAAGGGATTAATCACCTACCGGGCAGGAGCATGGGTTTAGAGGGGGGGCAGACCATGGTCCATGCGGCGATTCCAGTCCACTGCATGTTTTTGTAAATAAAGTTTTATTGGAACTTGGCCATATGCACTCATTTCTAGTATTATCTATGGCTCCTTTAGGGGCTACTCTCTGGCCCCTTACAGAAAAACTTTGCCAGTCCCCGACTTAGAGGTTTTCTCAATGCGTTTTTTCCCCCACATTTTTATTTATTTATTATTTTTTTTAAAGATTTTATTTATTTATTTGACAGAGAGAGACACAGTGAGAGAGGGAACAGAAGCAGGGGGAGTGGGAAAGGGAGAAGCAGGCTTCCCTCAGAGCAGGAAGCCCAATGTTGGGCTCCATTCCACGATCCTGGGATCATGACCTGAGCGGAAGGCAGACGCCCAAACACTGAGCCACCCAGGTGCCCCTCCCCCACATTTTAAAAATTAACATATAATGTATTATTTGCCCCAGGGGTACATGTCTGTGAATCATCAGGCTTACACATTTCACAGCATAGCACATACCCTCCCCAATGTCCATCACCCAGCCACCCTATCTCAATGCGTTTTATTTATGATTCACCTCAAGTGATAAGGAAAGGGAAAGTGTTCCGACTGATGATATGTTGCAAATACTATTTCAAAGCAAGAAATAAGCAACTTGTACTTTTCAGCAATTACTAACTGCCAACTAGCTGCAGGTACTCGTAGTAACAATAACGACGATGGTGAATTTCATGTTGGTCATCTTGGCTCTGAGCGCCCTCGGGAAGACGAACACAGTTGAGCAATAAGAAGGAAGCATCTGGGGGCACCTGGGTGGCTCAGTGGGTTAAAGCCTCTGCCTTCGGCTTGGGTCATGATCTCAGGGTCCTGGGATCCAGCCCCATGTCGGGCGCTCTGCTCAGCAGGAAGTCTGCTTCCTCCTCTCTCTCTGCCTGCCTCTTTGCCTACTTGTGATCTCTCTGTAAAATAAATAAACAAAATCTTTAAAAAAAAAAAAAAAAAAAAGGAAGCATCTGCTTCTGATCTGGCCACTTAAAGAGCAGATAGCTCAGTGAGAAGTCAGGCCCCGCTTCTGGAGAGACAGTGTAGTTAGGGACAGGCTCCACTTAAGACAGAAGCAAGAAACAACAAATGTCTTCAAGGACGGAGTCCTGGACGCAGGCAGCAGCTCCCAAGCCTCCGGGGATCAGTCAGGTCCTCTCCACCTGTCTGCTCTCACCCCTCCCAGGCTGTCCAACGGCGTGATGTCCTGTGTAGTGCAGGCCACGCCCCTCCAGACCTCTGCACCTTTGCTCAGGCTGTTTCCTAGGATGCCCTTCCTCACCCTCTCTTCCTCCCACTCCAGCACTTAGCTCAGCTCAGACCTCAGTTCTGCGGGGAGAACTCTGGCCCCTCCTCAGCGCTGCTGGGGTTCCCACTGCTTACCCCCATCTTCGCACAGCCCTGACTCTGTCTACTTTGCGTGTCTCTCTGCCTTTCTAGGCCGTGAGCAGAGACCAAGCCATGTGACACAGCTGTGGTTAAAGAATGTAAAGCAGAAGTCATGAGATGGGACTTGCAGGAAAGCTCCTAAAATGGAGTCCACCCAGCCTTCACTGGCCCTTTCTGCCGTCCCCCTTTCCTCCTTACAATAGCGGGAATGGCCGGAGCCATGGCAGCCATCCTGCAGCCATGCGGAAGGTGAAATGCTGGAATGCGCAAGGGCAAAAGCCCCAGACTCAGAGAGTGAAGCAGAAGACTGCAGCCACCTAAATGACGACCCCATGGGGGTGCTGCCCGTCCCTGGGCTGCCTATCTCCAGACTTCTTGTTAAATGAGAAAAAAGAACCCTATCTTGTGTACACTGGTGTTGGGAGGGCCTCCACCAAAATCATGTCTTAATAGATTCAGTGCGGAGATAATGGAACCATCCATGAGCATTGGAGAGGGCGGAGGAGCAGAGGAGAGAGAGAACGGAGACTGAAGAGGGGAGGGTTGACCCCACAGCCAGACTGTTGTCACCCCCGATCCCCAACACCTCAGCCTGCTGCAATCCTGAACTGACCAAGGTTAAGTCTCTGCCACCAGGCTGCATGGGGGCAAAGGAGAAATGACACTT
>CM052804.1:38042554-38066836 GCA_028533885.1 Nasua narica
TCCCCCCCCCCCCCCCCCCCCGCACACACACACAACTCCTGCCCTCCACTGCCAGCCCCACACCCCCTGAGGCTCGGACTGCACCCCACCCCAAGCGGACTTCATCATCCGCCCCCCACCCCTTCCCAGCTGCTGCCCTCAGCCCTTCGACAAGACCTGGACGGCCACGACAGAGCCACCATTTATCATAAGTGGCATCGACATCAATAAGGAGTTTACGGAGCAGGCGCCGCAGGTCAGGACGGCCTTAGGACCTTCACAGGGGTAAGGATCCAGTTCATCAGGGAAGTGAAAGGGCTCAACATGTGGACCCAGGTCCAGGGACTCTAATGCCCCGGGCAAGCGGCGGGAAGCCTGGGCGGGCTGGGTCCCCTGGCTGCTGGGGCTGCAGGCTGCTCTGTACCAGTTTAGCCCGGATTCCACTCCCAAACCAGCAGGGCCTTTCCTGGATCCACCCGCGGGCAGGAGGAGAAACTTGAGATTCAGCAGGGCCTCCCAAGAAGCCCATTAAGCAAAGAGAAGTAAACCCTGAGTTCCGCGAGGTGGGAGGAGCTTGGCTGCCTCCCATTTGCAGACCTCAGAGCTTCCTTCCGCGGATGAATTATTCAAGTCCACGTCCAGGCAGCGGATCAATAATGCAGAAGGCAGAAGGCTCGGCAGGGCTCGGCTTCCAGCTGACCGGCTCTGCCTGGGGCTCCAGGGAGGGAACCCCCACAGCCCTCCAGCAACGGGGCAGTGTGGGCAGGCCTCCGTGCTCTGGTCTCTGAAATCCATGGCCGAAACCCAGCCATCCCTCAGGGCTCCAGGCTGGGAGCTGGGCTTTGGACATATCCAGGAAGGGGACTTTTTTTTTTTTTTTTTTTTTTACCATTTCCGTGCTTCCTCTGCCTGGAGGGGCCCGTATGTCCCTCAGCACAAAGGAACCCTGGGTACCGACCCAACCCTGGGAGTAGAAATTCCTGTCGCAGGCTGAAGGTGCCAGAGACGTCCCCCACTAGTCCTTTAGGACAGAGAGTCTGGCGGGTAGAAACTCAGGAGAGCCAGAGAGTTCATTCCGGTGGCCAGTAGAAGTTTTCATCCAAGCTGTAACTTGAAGACACCTGTTTGACTTTCTCTAGGTCACTAGCAGGTTCTAGCAGGTTCCAGCTGGTCCACAGCGGTGGGGGCCAGAGGCTGGCGAAATTTTGTGCTTCTTTCGGAATGGTTCCTTGGGGGCATGCCCACCATGATGACCCTCTGACTCCCTCCCTCACACACACACACATGCACGCACGCACATGTGTGCCTCCTACATACAGCCGCCTCCTCCACAAAGGGACCCAGCCTCCCTGGGAAACACTCTGGGAAGGGGGTGCAGACCGCTGCTGCTGTGAATTGCCAAACTTATCTAGGGTTTCTCTCTTCGTCCTTCTCTGTTTCTCAGTCTTGCCTAGATTTTCTCAGTTTGTTACAATAGATCCTTGCAGTCAGAAAGAAAGGAAATGACTGTTGTTTTGGAGGGGACATAAAAGACTGGAGAAGGTACGTCTGAGGTGAGACGAGCCTGCTCCCTTTCAGGCGTCCAGACTGGAGCTTCCCCAACGTGCAAATGAACGACCTGGGGATCTTGTTAAAGGTAGATGTTCTTGTCCAAGCTCAAGGTGTGGCCCGAGTTTCTGCCTTTTTGCCAGCTCCTGCTGATGTCCAAACTAATGGTCCGGCAACCACACTCTAAGTAGCAAGGCTCTAGAGTCTATCCCAGTGGCTCCCGGCCTCGGAAGACCATTGGGATGCCCCCTGGAGAACTTTTAAGAATCCAGATGCTCCAGCCACACCCCGGAGCCATTTGAACCAGATTGTCCAAGGGTGGAGACCAGGCATCAGCATCTCCTGAAGCCCGAAGGTGATTCCATTGTCCAGCCGGGACTCAGAAGCCTGCCCTAGACCCACTCAGAGAGCACACAGGGTCGTCTTTTATGGTATATGGGGGAGTGGCGAGGGGGCAGGTAGGGCTGGGGAAGGAGGACAGCGGGGACTCAAGGGTCAGGATGAGATGCCCAGAACCACCCAGACTATGGGACACTCTCCTGGCTGGGGTCAGGCTGTGCTCCCCGCATGGATCGAGCCCTCACGGTTCACCAAGGAGGGCCATCAGGCTCCGAGAGCCCTGTGGGTGTGCAGAAGCGACGATCTCCCCATTTACAGATGGGGAGTTGAGGTTCAGAGAGGCCAGCCAGACCCCTGGTCCCAGGGAACCGCCATCCATCGTGGGAGGCCTCCTGCATTGCAGAAGCTCTAACTTTCCCCTCGCCGGTTGTAAGGCACGTGTACCCCCTTCCCGTTCAGTTTCTAGAATTGGAGTGTGTCTGACAAAGGATGCTTTCAAGCCTCAAGCCAGGTACTGAGGGGATGTGAGCGTGACTGGAGCCCATGCCTAGGAAGTGTCCATTCACCTGAGTCTTATTAAACCTGACAATGGTGGCATTTCATCTTCATTTGGATCCCTGTGTGGTTCTTCCATTATTTTTGGGAAGATCAGGAGAGGCTCCTGGTGGAAGCCACCTTCCTGCTCTTGGCTCCCCTGACCTCTGTCCCATATTCCCCTCCCTGCTGCCCTCATCTAAGGGCACACTGTCTTCCCCTGCCCCCTCCCCTTGAACGAACTCTCTCCTTTAGATCAAAGGTCATAGGGTCCAGAGAGCCTGTCCTTTTCATCTTGGTGTCCTCAGGGTCCAGTACAAGGCCTGACGTGTTGTAGGTGCTTGTAGATGCAGGTGGAGGCAGGTGGAAGCAGAGCGAGGTAGAAGGCCCGCAGTGACCACCAGGCTGAGTACAAGTGGGTCATGAAGCGACCCACCTTGAGATGACCATAGGCCCTAACCAATTACAACCAGGCGCAGTTCTTAAGATTACCAAAAAAGGAAAACATCCCCTACGCTCCCGTGCTCCCTCACTCCGGCCTGTAACTATGGCCCCCTCACCACCACCACCTCACCCTGGAGTCTCTCCCTCGTTGTCCCGTCCTCTGCTCCCTCCGGGTGTATTCAATAAACTTGCATCTCCTTTGTCCTGCCTAGGGTAAATCCTTTCACCTCCTGCACCGCCAGCCCCCATCCCCACGTTTGGTGCCCTCCCCATCCGATCAGAGCGCCCCACACTTAGTACGAGTTTGTGGAAGGAGAGACGGAGGGGGCCCAGCCCAGAGTCCTTCGGGGAACCTCCCTCCCAGTCCCAGGCAAAGATGGCTGCTCCCTTCTTGGCTCTCCCAGGGAGTGCCCACTGAAACACCTCCCACTGCCCTGGTCTGAGCCGTGTCTCTCTGGGGTTCCCTTGTCAAAACCCTCCCCCTCAAGCTGATGGTATTAAGAGGTAGGGCCTTTGGGAGGCGCCTAGAGGCAGAAGAGGCCCCCAGAGGGATTAGATCAAGAGGGTTCTGGGATTAGCGCCCTTATAAAAGACACCCCGGGGGGGAGGGAATGAGAGGGGAGGGGGTGTCACTCTGCCTACACTCACCTTCCCCCTTGGCCTGCCCTCCTGCAGCCTGGGGAGTGGATCCCTCGTCCCACTTCTCTTCCCTCCATCTTGCAATTTGCTTCCCTTTCACAGAGCTTTCCTCTCTGGGTAGCAAAGCATGGTGGCAAGAAACCCACTTCGGGGTGAGCCCCAGGAATAGGGTCGGTTCACCAACATTTATTCAGTATCTCCTGTGTGCCTGGGACAAGTCCCTGAACATCTCTGAGCCTCTGTTTACCAATCTGACCCGGGGGCTGACCCCAGCGTATGTGAAATCCCCAGCATGTGCCCGGCTGTGGACAGGCATTGGGCTCCCAATCTCTTCTTTCCATGCCTGAAGTCCTTGTTCAGAGGCAGAAAGGCCCCCAGAGGGAAGAAGGGTCCGGTATTCCTCACTGGAGAAACTGAGGCCTGGGGAGGACAAACTTGCCCAAGGGAGCACCTCGAGCGTGCCCAGGCGGCCCACTGCCCAGCTCCCGGCCCCGACCCTGGAACCAGCAGGTTGAGTGATTTCCCCTCCGCCCTGCTCCCTGTTGTTGGGGACCCCTGGACCCCAGAAGCACAAAGACACGGGCCCACGAGGCATGTGCACTTTCAACTTTATTTCAGTCCATGCCGAGCAATACAGAGGAGCCAACTGGAGAGTGGGGTGCCGGGTGGCGGCGGGAGTAGTTCGTGCTGCTCCCTCGGGGACACGGAGAGGCCGTCCTGAGCTGGAGGACCGCTAGGTTCAGGCAGCCAGGGGCAGGACCCACGGTGGAGCTGGGAGCAGCGGGGTGAGCTTCGGGGTGCCAGGCTGCCAGTGGGTGGAGGCAGCAGGGGAGTCAGGGACCCTCCTTCCCAGGCTGATCTCGGCGGGGTTCCTGGTCCTTGGGCTTGTGCTCCTCCGGCCAGAGGGATCGGGCTCTTTCCACAACCCTCAGAGCCTCTGAGCTCCCTCTGATCACCACCTTCTCCCTGGGACGCTGAACCTGGGGCCCCCGGGGCCTGTCGGAGGACCCCCAACTCATGAGCCACCATGCCCATAGACCTCACGACTCACCTCCTGGCCTGAGCTGCCTTCGCAGGTGACACAAATCCTCTGGGCTTCCTCCCTCCCTCCCCCAACAGGGGCATCGCCGTGGTGGCCTCAGAGGTCTTGTCAAGCAAAGCCAGCCCCTCCTTTAGGGTCTGGAGAAGTTGGAGTCTGCTCCCCAGGTGGGGAACTGACGTAGGAACGCAGGCCCCAGAAGGATCCACCCAGGGCCCCTGGGCCCTGCACCACTCCCCTGCCACAAAGGGCCTCCTAGAAGGCTTGGAGCTGCCCTTGGGACTCCTCCTGGTAGACAGAGCCTCTGTGCTAACAGACTCCCTTCCGGAAGTCTCTGCGGAGTGTGGGGGAGACAGGCAGGAAGGGCCCTGAATGGGTGCTGGGGAAACAGTCTTTGCCAGCCTGGGTTAGTCTGGTTGTGACTGGAGAACCCTGATGGCTGGGCAGGGCCTCCCAGGGCGGGAAAGCCTGGAGCTTTCCTCTCTGTAGGTCTGGGAGCTGAAGCCAGTGAGGTAGGTGGGCATCGGAGGGGTCCCTGTAGGCAGAGCCTGTGCCGGCTGAAGTGCGGGGAGAATCCCAGGGCTAGAAACCAGGCAGGAGGTCAAAGGACCCTGCTCAGTCCTTTCAGGAGACTCTGAGGTCCTGAGACAGAGGCCATAGTGTCGCCGCCTAGCTCCGGGCATGTGAGTGTATTCCCAAGCCCAGGGCCTCCCACTCCCCCAAAGACTGGCCCCTTCAGCCAGGCTCTTCCTCTGTGTTAGAACTCTCTAGACCAAATCAACAATAAACCTTCATGAAAACCCTCTGGGCTACCCCTCTGCTTACAGCCCAGGAGCTCCGGGGAAGTCCTCCCCCCAGAGGTGGTCCCCAACACCCCTGTCCCCGCCACAGAGAAAGCCTTTGTGCTTTGTGGATGGCCAGGGGCTCAGGGTAAGTAAGGCACAGAGAGCATCAGGTGCTGCTGGGCCGGGATTCGGGGCCCAGGCCCCACGTGAGTCACTCCGCATGGGGCCCCAAGAGCGCAGCCTGGACCATCAGGGAGGCCGTGGCAGGAAGCAAGCTCAGATCCAGGCTCCTTCTCGCTGGCTGAGGGGGCTGGGGTCAGGCCCCAGGAGAACGCACGGGGAGCAAGGGAACAAGAGGCGGACTGGGTCATTCCAGGAGACAGGTTGGGACCAGGGTTCTCAGCTGAGATGCTCCTGAGACTGAAAAGCTGGAGAAGTCTGTGGGTGGGTCCTGCAGTTCCTGAACCTGTCTTCACCAGCCTACCTACCGGTGTCTCCACCTGTTGGGCATGTGACTGTCACCTCTCTCCAGATAGCTGCTCATCTTAGGTACCCAAGGGGTTCCCAGGGGGGACGCCGAGCAGCAGCTGGGCCCTTGAGCTGGGATCACAGCAAGCATGTGGCACAAAGCATGCAAATAATCCTTTTTACAGCCGCCACCCCCTCTCCCCACCAAAGAAAAATACAAAAAGAGCAAGTCCCATGTCTTGGCTCCCCGTCCTCAGACATGCGAGGAGTGTGCGGCTTCTCTCCTGCCACCGTCCGGTCCCTCTCATGTCCGTCTCCTCTGTGGGGCTGGTTCCCCCTCAAACAGGCAGTATAGGCTGTGGGGTAGATCCTGGGAGACGGTGGGGATGAGAAGCCAGCCGGTGCACTGAGGCCTAATACAGGGCCGTGTCCAGGAGATTAAATCCCATTATTCGTTCTTGGCGCTTTTTGCATCTGAGGTGGGCTGACAGTGGGGAGACCTGGGGGTTTCCCTCCAAGTCGGTGCTTTGGGAGTGCAGGGACGTCCCCGTCCTGTCTTCCCGTGGGAGGGGGTGCGCGGGAGTGTGGAGGCCTCGGGTTGCCCAGGGCCGCCTCCGCCTGCACAGCGCCCTGGTCCGTTTCATTTATTCTGCACTGTAACGAGAAGAACAGCCGGCAGCAGAGGGCTCAGAACAAGTCTTCAAGCCCTTTTTTGGAGGATTTGGGGTTTTGTTTCCGGGTCTGACTGGGGGGTCTCTTGGTGGAAATGAGCTGCCTGCCACCTGTGGCAAGGCGGCAGCCTCGGTTTGCAGCACCACGGGACCCTCCCCCCGTACCAAACAGGGAACCATTGAGGCCTGAATTTTTTAAACCACTCCCTTTGCCAGTTTGAGTTCTGCAGGGGTCGTTTGCCATCGATGAAGTCGTGGCAAGCGTGACAAGCAGCGGGAGGACAGAGGAGACCAAGGCACAGAGAGGGGGTTCCCGAGTTAATGCCCGGGCTGGCGGGTCCCCCCCCACCCATGTACCTGCCCGGCCACCAGCCCCCCCCCGAGAGCATGGGAGGCGCTTCATTTCAGACACTGGGAGACGTGGGTTTTAAACCCAAGCAGGATGATTACAAACCTGACCTCTCCTTCCCTTTCCAAAGTGGCCAAGGTTGCCTGCCACCCCACCACTGAATCCCAGGCTCTCTGCCCAGATTGAACCCCCCCGGGTTCTAGATCAGTGTCTCCTTTAAGGACTGGGCCAGGAATCTTACTGAAATGTAGATACTGAGTCAATGGCTCTGGGCCGGGGCCTGAGACTCTGCATTTCTGACCCTTTCCCTGGGCTCAGCAGCCACTGCCACTGGTCCACGCGTCTGGAATAGCAGAGTCTTTAGGGGAAAAGCTTAGACTGACCAATGCAAAGGCAGAGAGGGTTGGGGGCTTCGCAAGGCCGGTGCGGGCAGGGAGGCGAAAGGACAACGCCGCCCCGCAGAGCCCAGACTCTCAGAGTTACACTGGCCCATTGAGCCGCTGAAAGTCTCCTTTAAAAAGCATGCCCCTGGTTGGTTAATTTCCCTGGGCCAACCCTGGGGGCTCACGAGAGGGTTACTGCCGGATTCCATGACAAGCGTTGTTTATGTCTGGTCCCTGCTGGCCGTCTCAACAGGAATGCTTGCCGAGAAAGCCCACTGTTCACCAAGTGGCATCGCAACCATGATCTTGGGGGACACTCGCCCAAGGCTCAGCCAGAGGCGACTCTGGCCCAGGACCCGAGGCCCTCTGAGCTGGACTAGGAGCTGGCCACCCCGGGTTCCCAGGCCTGGGCTCTTTGCACACTCTTCCCTAATGATCCAGGCATAAGGCAAGGCAGAAGCCAGTCTCACTCAGCTGGGTCCTGCTGGGATGGGGGTCGCTTCTCAGAGAGGATCAGCCCGTGTCCCCCCACAGGCTCTTCCGGCATTCCCACCGCCCCCTCCCCAGGGAGCTGGGCTGCACCCTTCCGTGCTCCTCACCCCGAGCAAGCCGGCTCGTTGAGCTCTGCGCGGCTGGGCCTCACCTGCGAAATTGACGGTCACGGCCACGATGATGATAATGATCCCCATGATGATGAAGGTGATGCTGAGCAGCCGGGCCAGACGGCCGAGTCTCCGGGCCCCGTCCAGGTCCCCCTGTTGCACGCTACTTCGGGACTGCAGAGAGAGGGTGGCAGAGACCTCAGGAAGGCTGTTCCTAGCAGATCTGTTCCCAGCAGATCTGGTGGGGACGGGGCTTACCTGGGCCTCCAGAACCCACCCAGCCCCCACTGCGGGCCCTATTCCGGCACCCAACTTGGGAATGGGAAGCAGGCTTCTCCTGCAGAACTGACCTGGGCTCAGGAGGCTCACACCCCTTGTGGAAACCCCCAGCCGGACAGGGTGGTGGGTGGCGTGGTGGAGCCCGAGGGTCCGGGAGGGTGGGCCGGGGCCAGGCCATGCTGAGCAGGCGGGAGCAGATAAGCCAGGCCTCCCTGGACCCCTGTGCAAGGCCCCCTGCTGCAGTGACACTAATGAGGCCCCTTGGCCTTTTCTGTGGTCCGAGGGGCCTGCCTCCTTTCCTCTGTGACCCCCGTCTTCCACACCAGGAAAAAAGTATCATTGATCCTCCCTCCTCCTCGTTCCCACCCAGGAATAACATCCTTGTTCAACCAAGCCGACTTCCCAAATCGGAAAGGGTTTTGCGGGGTTTTGCGGGGAGCCATGCCGGGCTTCATGGGGGCCCGTTTGCTGCTTGACTCTTTCTCAGTGAGCTCCGTCTTTCTTGGCCTTATTTAATCTTGGCGAAAACAGGTGGGGTAGTGTGGGGATGGCCGGAAAGGATCTTGGGAGATCCTGGAGTGGTTCGGCAGGAGCTGTGTCCCAAGCGTGTCCGTGGAGGTCCCACACCCCTGTCCGTGATGGTTCAGGACTCAACCTGCTGGCCAGGGCTGGCCTGTGGCCTCCAGACTCCTCCAGCTCCAGAACTCTCTGATGCTTCCTGGATTTCTAGAACAGCTCCAGGCAGGAGTCCCCGAAAGGTGTGACTGCTTTCAAGGTCTTAGGCTGCTTATTGGTTATTTTATTCTCCAATTATTGGAGGCTCCTGAGTTCAGCATGGAAATGGAGTGGAGTCCGTTGATGATGGTGGCGGTGTTGGTGGTGATGATGATTTAGCAAGTGCTTAGTTTGTGCTGGACAGCTTGCTAAGGACTGTACCTGAACAATCTCACTGAGGCTCAGAACCGTCCTGTGCGGTTGCCTGGGTTGCCCACTTTTAAAGAGGTTGAAGTTCAGGGACGATACCCTTCCCATTTCTGTTCTCTTCAGGAGGGCACTCCCGTCTCCCAGGTCTTGTCCTTTTCTTCTCACAGAGACTTAACTAAACCCCTACCCCACCCCATGGCTCCCTGTCCAAGCTCCTCCCAGGATAGAGCCACCTTCTGCCACAGGGTGTGATGCCATTGGATTTGCTTTGCCTCCGATCTGCTCCTGGCCTTGTGCTCCTCTGTCCATTTGCCCCATTATTGGCCACGGCCTGGAGTCCTCCCACTTGGTCACAATACCTCTCCTTTGCCACCTTTCCTCTCTCCTCTCCCTGTCAATTCCATTTCAGTCATCCCTGGCTGCCTTGCAGCTTGCCCTGGGTCCATGCCACTTCTCACTCAAGCCAGCCTAGTGGCTCCTGAAGATCCATGCCCCACTCTATACTCTCTTCCTCTCCATGCTGCTCCCCACACCACCATTCCACTCCACAGAGGTTTATGCCAGGCCCTGTGCTAGGCCCCTCGCATGTGGTCGTGGGGCGGGATCAGAGAAGAGGTGGAGAGTTGGGAGCTGGTGCACGAGTTCAAGGACATGACAGTGGCTTAGCCCGTGACCCTGCCCAGCATCTCCCACGGCCCCCCACTGTTCCCAGAATGAAGTCCGAATCCAGGTTAGCTTTGCACTTCCAAATTTTATCCTCTACTCTTCCCTTCCATGACCTCTGGACTCAGCCAGTCTGAACCCCTCCAGGTCTGAGCTCCTGCCAGTGCAATTCTCATGCCCGTCTTCCTGCTCCCCCTCAACCACCTGTCCACATCCTCTCCGTCCTCCGAGGGCTTCTGGTGTGAGAGAAGCAACTGGAGAAGGGGAGAAAGGCAAAGTCAGGTAGGGCCCTATCACAAAATGGAATCTGGACTTTGTCTTGTAGGCATTGGTGGGTGGGCTACAACTATGTGAGTCCAATAGACGATTTCCTCAAAACAAGAGAGGGGCGTCTGGGTGGCTCAGTCATTAAGCATCTACCTTTGGCTCAGATCATGATCTCAGGGTCCTGGGATCGAGCCCTGCATCCAGCTCCCTGGTCAGCGGGGAGTCTGCTTCTCCTTCTCCCACTCCCCCTGCTTGTGTTCCCTCTCTTGCTGTCTCTCTCTGTCAAATAATAAATAAAATATTTTAAAAAAACAACAGGAGAGAAAAAGATCCAGTGAGAGGGAGAGGCTGAAAAGACCAAGAAGTGATTGGTACCCCAATATCCCAGGGCAGCTGAGAGAGATCTGAACTTGAGCACAGGGCTGAACTACAGCGAGCAGGGGAGAACACTGCTGTCCTCAGAGACTGGACAAATGTGGGTACAGGTTGTGTCACACCTGAACAGGTCTGTAGGTAGGTCTGGGCAGAAAGTTGTGAGCCTCCAGGCCTCTAGACCTGAGGATGCCTGGTGACAATGGATGACTGTCATCCTGAGAGAGGTTAAGGAGAAGGTGGGTCTGGCTTGAGGCATGGGCGGGGCTCAGGCAGGAGCCCATCCTGAGACTCACAGGTGCACCTGGACCTGGCAAAGACATGACAAGGAGCAGGTGCAACCTCCCAGCTCCCTACAAGGGCAGCCTGGGGGGAGCACAGGTTTCAGAGCCAGATCTCTTGGGGGCCTGTACCCACCCTTCACAGCTGTCCCAGCTGCATGACCCTGGATGAGGGACTTCTTCGCTCTCTCTGCTCATCCTGAAATACAATCATGTATGAATTTCTGACCTTTCTAATGTCCCTCAAGCCTGTCCCTACCTCTCCAGCTGACTCCGCTGCCCTAGCCCACTCCTACAATAGATTTCATCAGGAGACCGCACCAGCCTCATCCTCATTAGTCTCTCAGCAATTGCCTTGCCCCCAGCCAACCTCTTCTCAACAGCCACAGTCAGGTCTTTAAGCCATAAACCTGGTCACATGGCTTCCCACAAAAATGGATACCTTTTTTAAATTAATTTTTTCCTCTTTCTTTTTTTAATTAAAAAAAATTTAAATAGGCTTCATGTCCAACATGGAACTTGAACTCATGACCCTGAGATTAAGAGCCGCATGCCAGATGCCCCCAAAGGGACACATTTTTATGTGTCGGTGCCTTTTCATGGACTGCTATCTCTGCTGGAATGTCTTTCCTCATTACTGTGTTGCTACCTCAGCAGCTCTTTCCCACCCTTCAAGAGTCACCCCAGTAAAACTTCCCTTGGTACCCACAAGCCATTAATCAGCCCCTCCTTGGGGCTCCCATAGCATCTTACACCATGCTCTTTTCCTCCCTTCCCACCTAGTGTCATTAGTTCTTGCATCAGTCTCTTTCCCTAGATTTGAAGACAGGGACCATGTAGCCTCAAGCTTGGTGTCCCTCTTACGTAACCTAGGGACTGGCCCTAAGAGGCGTTGAGTGAGTATGTGAGGAAACAAAGAATAAAAGAAGAGAAGAAGAGTACGAGGAGAGTCTGTTTTCTAACCACTGAACTTAGCCAGTGGAAAGCTCCAAGTTAATAGAAGATTCATGAATGAAATGAAGGCAGTGGGTCCCCCAGGAAAGATATCTGTTATCTGGGTATTGGTATCACCCACTAACCCATGCCACCTCCAGCTCTCTGCATGGCCAGCCCAGGTCACTGAACGAATGACTTCAACACCAAGGAAACACCTTCCTTCTGGGAGGAAGAGGGGGCAACACACAGAAAGCCATTTCCAGGAAATTCGGCTTTAGAAAGGCTGGGGCTACCTTGAATCATTACCAAGAGACTCATTCTCAGCTGTAAGCATGGCATGTAGTAGGAAGTTTCATGGGGTTTGAGATGAGTCCTTCTCCTCAATTGCCAGAGGAATCCTTGTGCATGGGGCAATGATTCAGGACCATGGAAAGAGGCGCATGTGTGGTTGCTTGGGTACAAGAGGTGGGGAGGAGAAACGAGAGGAGAAATGAATTTTTAGCCACTCTAAACCCAATCCCGCTTCTTCATCCACAAATCCATCAGCCTATTCATCCCAGTCATGCCTGTTCCTTTGAGCCAGAGAGACAGCGTTGAGGGAGATGCACTGAGAATGGCCGGATGAGCAAAGGCAGACCTGACTGCACCTGCTTTGTTGGGTCATACATATTATGGGTCATGCGCTGTCACAGCTCCCCTGTAAATCTTAGTTTTCTGACCTGTAAAATGGAGGGAACAGCTGCCTTGAAGAGTAGAGCCCTATTTTTATATCTAGAAGTTACTCACCACTAGCTGGCACTCGTTTCCAAAGTCCCTCCATTAGTTCCCAAATGGAAAGCCCATCCCTTGACCTCAGGAATGGAAGACCCTTCATTACTTTTTATGAGTAAATTACCAGCTGCATTTCAAACCCCACTTAGTGGCATCCTCTTCCCCTTCTACAAAATGGCTCAAGTTGAAGACACAATGATAATTGCAGTAATGGTTGTAATGACTGTGAATTAATAGATCATTTGTGATTGCAATGGTTGTGGGAATGGTACGGGAGAAAATGAATTCAGGTTAATAGACCAGTGAGGAAGAGCATTGAAAAAAGTCCGAGAGAGCTGGTAGGGGTAGGGAGGGAAGTGGATGGGGTAGGGAAGCGTTGGGGAGAGCTGCCAGGGGATGAAACCAGCCAGGGGACGGTGGCAACAGAACTTATTGGGAAAGCGTTTCCACCCCCATGAGGCTCAGCCCAAGCCCCAGCAGGTCTGTGGAGATCTGTTGGCATCTGACAAGATGTGATCAGCTGATCGCTGATCAGCTATTTGTCCTTCCACAGAGATGGAGCAAATCCCAGCAGGTCAAAGCCAAGAAATGTGCTTCCCCATACCCCATTCATGTCCCTCTCTCTACGACAATGCAATTATTTCTGGAATGCCTCGATTATAGTTCCTGGAGAGTGGGGAGGCATGGGGAAGCATGGTCCTGGGGAAGGAGTCAGGGCAGCTGCCAGTGTGGTGGGTGGGAGTGGTTGAGGATGCTTAGGACCTGCAGACAGCAGCTGTTTGCCAAACCATTGAGAAGTATGTCAATATTCTCAAACCACACATCTGCTTGCCAGCCAATCAGTGCTGGTTGGGGCTCAGCGCTCTCGCTGAGTGAATGCATGAATGCATGAAAGGGAGCCTGCAGCGGGTCGGGTAAATAACCAGGTCATCCAGAATACCCAAGAAAGGGAGGGTGAAGCCACTCTGGACCTCTTCCGTGCTCCCGCATGTGGTAGGAAGAATTGACAGAGAAGGGGCTGCTCTAACACACAGAGCGCCCTGCCCCTCCCATCGATAATGGCATGAGGGCTGATACTCCAGTCTTCCCCAAACTGGCTAAAGTCAGAACTGCTTGGCCACTGGGGATCTGCCCTTTGCTTTGAGAGTACAAAGTTTTGTTTAGTGTTAATGATAACAGTAACCGCTACTCTTTTCTACGTGGCAGGCTCTGTGCTGGGTGTTTTCACACATATTAACCCCGTTAATCCTCCCGACAGATTTATGGGGTCCATGGTCTTATGACACCTATTTTACAGATGAGACAACTGAAGCTACAGAAGGGGTTTGAGGGACTTGGACACGGTCATGTGGCCTGGGAAGCACACCCAGGTGTATCTGATGCTGGTTTAAGCACTGTTGTCAGCTGAAAGCCTGGGGTCGAGCTCCCTTGGTAGACAGGAGACTTTGCTGGCATCGGGAACATGGCCATTTCTCAGCCTGACTCAGGAGTAGAATGGATGAAGGCAGCCCTGCCATGGCCACCTTGGGAGGCTCACAGGAGGCTGCAGTGCTGAACAGGGCTGGGTCTGGATACCTGGGATCCCAGCCCTTTGAGTTTAGCCTCTGTCTAAGGCACAGTGGGAAGGACGCTGCTGGCCCATTAGCCTCCCACTGATTGGAGTCAGTAGGGGTGGGGAAGGACAGCTGGGGATGGATGGCAGGGGGAGTCAACAGAAAGAAGGAAGGAAACAAATTCTTCCTTTCCTGCACAAATGCCTCAAAGGTTTGGGTTTCCTGGGAGGGTCATACCATCCCTGTTCCCAGAGGTAGATGCAGGGCGGGATCATGGAGACAACACTAGATTCGGCATCCAGCTGACATGGTTCTTACCAGTGTGTGACTGTGGGCAAGGCACAACTTAAGTGTCTCTGTTGTCTCGTGTGTTAAATGAGAACAATTAGCCCTTACCACAGGGCTCCATCGGGCTCCTACCTCCTGGATTCTCATAGTTCTCTTTGGAAATCCATTTCCACAACTGTACTCCACCTCGCCACCACCCCACACGACCCCTCTGCTGAAATCGCAGCCCCCGGCATCTCTCATGGCTCTCTTGCACAGCAGCTGCCCTTTGACTTCTTGGAGCCTCAACCTGTGACCCTTCCCTCTCCTCCAAGGTCATCACCATCTTCCCAGCCTCACACCCTCCCAGTCTAGCCCAATCCTTGAGCGTGCCACCTCTGCCCCCACTTACCAGCATCATTCTGTGCCAGTGGGTCTGCCCTCATGGCAACCCTGCCACCCCCAGCCTCAGGTGGGTCAACATCCCATCTGCGACTCTGTACCAAGAGCTGGAGAGAAAACCGCACCACTACACAGGCTGGTAACAACTCAGACCCACAGGGTCCATCCTCAGCAGAGCCCTCAGGCTACTGACCTCTCTGTCCCTTGTCACTTCTCTTCTCCTCTGTCACCAGGTCCTTCTTTCTCAAGTGCCCTTGAGAAATGCCCTTGCCCTCCAAATGTCCTTGCCCTCCACATCATGCCACCAGGGATGCCATACAGCATGAACCAGCTCCTTTTTCTTTGAGTACTTCTATCTGCTTCTGCCATTATGGCCTTTCCTGCAGGCTCCCAGGGACAGGGTCCTTCCTCGAGATCCCATCTCCGCACTCTTCATGAACGTCATCAGTCACCTCTCTCCTTTTTGCCTAACGCTGAAAATCACCAAGGTCACTGGGGGTTGTAAATGGCCCAGCCATTTTGGACCTGACCTCTGCACTGCATTGGACCATCCCTACTCCTTTCAAACTCGCTCCTCTCTGGGTGTCTCCCCCTCTCTTCTAGTTTGCCTCCCATCCCCTGAAATCTTTTCAAGACTCTTTCCTGTCCACTTCTCTCTGTTCACCCCTTAAATGCCACAGTCCCCAGAGCTGTCTTAGAGACACCTCTATCTTGGAGCTGGATAACCAGGAGTGTGAAGAAAGTATTGCTACTTTCTCTTCAACAATTCTCTCATCAGTGCCCTCCTTCCTAAGCCACTGCTTGGTCCATGCCTTCATTAGCCCTCCTTGAATCTCAAGAGCTTCCTTCCTATGGGGTCTCCCTGTTCCCAGTCCTACCATCCCAAGCTCATTTCCCACAGTGCAGTTGGGCGTTGGTTTTAAAATATGAACAGACTACATCACACATCTGCTTAAAAATTTTCAGTGGCTCCTAAGAGCAACTAGGATAAAACTTAAATTCCTAGAGCGGGTCCCTGTCCACCTCCCTCCATGATCATACTCTTGCATCCTTTGGCCATGTCAAATAGACCACATCATCCATCTTCCCAAATGTCTAATATGGCGCCTCACTGGTAAAAGGGATGTTTTCATTCATGGGGGACCCAATCATTCTCTACCACTTAGTCGCCTCCAAATAAGCAACTTGCCAGTCAAGTGAATGATTGACTGAATTAATAAATAAATGGTCTGTGTTAACAACTGTTGGGTTTCCAGAAACCCTTTCTGCCCCTTGCCAGGGTGTTGGTCCAGACCTCTTCATTTCTCACCTAGTGCTCCTGCAAAGTTCCTTCTCCCAACTGCCAGGCTCAGAGGGGACCCTTCTGCCCCTCCTCTTACCCCGCACCAGCCTCTCCACCAGAACAGAAGCCTGACCACACCTCTCTCTGGCTCTGGACCTTGTGATGTAAATGCCAGGCGAAGCTTTCCACCAGTCCCAGAGGACCACATGCTGTATGATTCCACTGGTATGAACTGCCGAGAAGAGGCAAATCCATAGAGACAGAAAGCTTAGTGGTTTGTTAGGTCTGAGAGGGATCAAGGGAGAGATGGGGTGATTTAAAAAAAAAGGGCAGGGGGCTTTTCTGGAGGTGAGGAAAATGTTCTAAAACAGACCGTGGTTATGGTAGCGTGGATCTGTGAAAATATTTGAATTGTATACTTTGTACAGGTGACTTGTATGATATGTGTATTATAGATCAAAGCTCTAAGAAAACCCCCCAAAAACCATGATGGCTTCCCACCCCCAGCCAGGGAGACACTCAGGAACCACTCAATTTATGGCTGCTGTGTAAGAGCCCTTGCCCTCAAGCCCTTTGTGCGGTTCATCTCCCTTCACCCTCACACAGCTCTCCAATGTAGGTGTTATGTGACACCCATTTTGCAGATGGGAATACTGAGGAGAGAGATTTCAGGGACTTGCCCGAGGCCCCACGCTGCGCTGTGGTTTGGTTCTAGCAGGAGCGCTTCTTACAATGGGTTATAGGATCTGTTTCCAAGTTTCTCCCCGCTGGCAGCTCCTGGAGTTGGTGATGGTGTCTAGTTTTGGTTTAGCACCGGATTCCCCGCCCCTGGCCCAGTGAACTTCAGAACTGACTCAGGAGCCTGAGAAGCCTGGAGAAATGTGCTGGGGGTGGGCTCAGCGGCCTCACAGTCAGGTGCCTTTGACAAAGGCGTCTGCACCCTGCCTCCCCCACAAGGAGACGGATTCCAGCAACTGTTCTCTCCTGGGCCCTTGTGTGGTTTCCCTCCCCGAAGCCTGTCTCCCCTCCTGGGGCTTCTCCCTGTAACCAAGAGGTTGGCCCTGCCCAGAGCTCCCGGCTGCACCCCTGGGATCCAGTTCTGCCCTCAGCTGCCCCCCAAGGGCAGCAGGTAGCCCAGGAAACGCCTCAAAGACCCCCGCCTCTGCCCCCGGCCCCTGCTCAGCCCTGGCTGTTGTGCTCATGCCAAGTCTCAGGAATGCCACCGGGGTCCCCTGACGTCCTGGCAGGTGGAGCTAGATCTGCCAGGGGGTCAGGGAGGGCATTACCGGCTGGACACTAGGCCTCCGTGAAGCGGAAGGACGTGTTTGAGGAGACAGGCGCTCTCTCAGAGGACAGGCTTGGGGGGCAGCAGAAGTGACCCCAGGTCCTGAGGACTCGGTGATCAATGACTCAGCAGGGGCGTCACTCCAGAGGGAAGCTGACAACATCTCCCCGCCCTGTCCCCCAGGCTGGACCAGCCCTGGGGCTGGGGGTTTCCTACTCCTGCTTTCTTTTTTCCTTTTGGAAGCCATGGGCTACCCCAGCTTTCTCTCTCACACCCGCTCCCTCCCTCCTTCCCCTTCCTGGACCTCAAAAGTCACTTGCCAACATCCACGGACATTTCCTGTGGATCTTCTGTAAGTAGCTCTATCCAAACAACTCGGTTTGGGGACAAGCTAAGATAGTCTACTCAGAACCCTACAGGACACGTAAGTGTGTGAGAAGCGAAGGCTAGCCCCCAAGCTCCTCCTTGGCAGGGCCGGCCATGCCCTCTGACACACATTTTTACCCATGGCCCAGACCTCCCCTCCCCTAAAAACAGGCTAAAGACAGATGCTGAAATCACCGTGAGCGCCAAGGCCCAGAGGTCCCCAGCAAAAACAGTCCCCACCAAAGGAGCAGCCTCGGGGGAGCCCGGCCCCAGGGCCCCGTGCGCATGGCAGGGAAGCCACGGCCGGCTCTTGGAAACCAGTGCTGGCAAAGGCCATTGGAACACCCAGGTGGCCTGGGGTGTGGGGTGGGGGCAGCTGGCTCCCTTCCCGAGAGCTCGGGTTCCTGAGACCCCACGCTGGCCACAACCTCTACCGACCCACAGCCCCACTCAGGATGACACCCCCTGCAAAAGGCCAGCCCCTCAACTTGGCCGCCTTTCTGCAGTGTAGAGTTTAGCTCCGGGTGGCTCCCTGGGGTCCCTTCCCCAGGAGGGATGAGTGCAAAGTCAAGCTGCGGTGCTGAGCAGAGGAAGGACAGCAAACAGCAGGTCTCCTGGCCCCGGCCCCCCTCTCCAACAGGGCAGGAGTAGTAGGGCCGGCGAGAAAGGGAGCCTGCCCCAGCCCCCAGCCCCCAGCTCTCTGTTCTTTGCGCCCCAGGCCGAGGGTCTGGCGCCTGCCCGCCCGGGGAACGCAGCTGCCGAGCCCTGGAGCAGAGAGCAGCACTTACCATGATGGAAAAGATGAGGGGAATGAGATTGAGAGGCCACACGGGGCAGAAGCAGGAGGCGATGGCAAGGATGAGGTAATCTTTGGGGACCTCTTGGTCCTGGGCAGAGGAGGCGGTGGCGATGGAGGACGCCCGCCTCGAGCTGGCCCGAGAGGCCGACCAGGGCAGTGCGGCTTCCGGGCGCCCCTCTGATACCACCTTGAAGGGCAGGCCGTGGCCATTCTGCTCCAGGTCCAGGGCCCCCGAGAGGGACGTGGACAGCTTCAGGGACTTGTCATCCTTGCCTTCCACCTTCGTGAGGAGCTTCTCCATCTCCGGCAGGTCCAGGGGTGAGGCGGTGCCTGGCTCGTGGGCTGAGGGAAACTGAGGCTGCCCCGGGTTGGCCATGTTGGCTCGGGCCTGGGGTTGCTCCAGCTTCAGGCTGAGACGATCGGCTGCGGAGGGAGCTCAACACATCATTCCTCAGCCCCAGACAGGGGGCCGCCGGGTCAGGGGCTGAAGCGTCCCCCAGGGGAGTGAGGGCTTAGCTGGGAGCTGGCCAGGTCGGCTTCTCCGGGCCTCTGGAGCCGGCCTGATGCCCCCGCGGAGCTTCGGGAAGCTGGAGCTCTCAGCTCTGCTCAAGTTTGAGGCCAACTTTGCCGGTGCTGCTGACAGCACAGATGGGCGGGGAAGTGACAGAAAGCAGCTGCGAGAGACGAGCAAAGAGGCTCCTCTCCTGGGTGAGGCTCAGGCTAAGTCAGAGCGAGAGAACACACCACACAGCCTCCTTCCCTCCCCACCCTCCTCAGAGATGCTTTTCCTTTTCAATTCCCCTCTCCCCTGAGAGTAGCCAAGCAGTGCGAGCAGTGCGCTGCCTGGGCCCCAGTCCAGCCCAGCCCAGCCCAGCCCAGAGGGACTTCCGTGGGCCTCTCGTTTCCACTGCAGCCACAAAACCTGCCTCTCTGGTCTGGGGGCTCCGGATGGGGGAAACAGACCAAGTGGGTCACAAAGGAGTGTGTCCTCAACTGTCCTGGGAAACGCAGCCCTCTGCTTCTTTTGCTGGAGCGCGTCTTACTTCCTCCTATCTTGGCCCTTCCTCCTCTCTCGCAGGCAATGCTGAGCCCCGGACCTACCCTAGGGCGTCCCATCTCGACCCTGACCTCCAGCCCCTGGACGTGTCCAGGCCACACAGCCTGGCTCCCAGCTCCAGGAGAAGAAGGCAGACTAAGCACCACGGGAGGATCCTGCCTCAGTGGTCTCTGAGCCCCGCACCAAGGGTGTTAGGAAGGAAGTGTGGGCTCTGTCTCATGTCCATCAGAGATTTTCTGGGGTGCTTTTATTTATTTTTTAAAGACTGTATTTATTTATTTAAGAGGGAGAGAGAGAGAGCATAAGCAGGGAGAGGGGCAGAAGGAGAAGCAGGCTCCCCGCTGAGCAGGAAGCCCAATGTGGGGCCACATCCCGGGACCCGGGTATCGTGACCTGAGCTGAAGGCAGACGCTTAATCGACTGAGCCACCCAGGTGCCCCTCTGGGGTGCTTTTAAAGAACTGCTAAGATACTTCTGTTCAGGAGCTCCTGGTCTGAAGGACCTCGGTCCTGGTGGTCTGTCCTCTGATACTGTCCCTCTTCACTCCCTCTCCTGTCTTCTCCCCGTTTCAGCCTCCTCCTCTAGGCTCTACCTCTCCCCTGTGTCCCTGATCTCTCTCTCCTTACAGTGTTCCGGAAGCGTGACCTGGAACCCCCAGGTGTGTGTGTGTGTGTGTGTGTGTGTGTTGGGGTGGGCAGTGGAAGAGGGTAAGAGGAAAGAGGAAAGACCCTAAACCCCTAGGGTCATGCAGGATGGGGGTGGGAAGGCAGAGGCTGGACGGGGGCTCAGAGGTGGTGGGGTTCAGATCCTCTGATATCCCAAAGAGAAAACTGAGGCCAGAAATGGAAGAACACTCATGTCAAGCATACATCAGTCCCTTGTCCTGGGCCTGGGGCTGGTTTGGAGCAAGATGAACCATTGCAGTAGAAAGAGATAGCTTTGGTTTGTGTGTCAAGCTAGCTTCCGAAAGGCTGCTTCCAGCAAGGACTGTGCCCAGGTCAGGGAGAGGGGGGGCGGCGTGACTGGCTGAGAGAGGGGAGATGAGAGGAGAAGAGCCACCTGCTACGGGCTCCGGGGAGTCTGGGGAGCTGAAAAGTCTAGGGAACTTAGGAACCTCCCAGAGGCCCATAAGTTTCGAATATACGGCAAAGCACTGGCTTTGGCACAGATTGTCAAGTTCGGTAAATTTAACTATATTAAGTTAAGAATTCTGGGGCACTTGGGTGGCTTAGTGGGTCAAAGCTTCTGCCTTCGGCTCAGGTCATGATATCAGGGTCCTGGGATTGAGCCTCGCATCGGGCTCTCTGCTCAGTGGGGAGCCTGCTTCCCCCTCTCTCTCTGCCTGCCTCTCTACCTACTTGCAATCTCTCCCCTCTCTGTCAAATAAATAAATAAAATCTTAAAAAAAAAAAGAATTTGGGGGCGCCTGGGTGGCTCAGTGGATTGAGCCTCTGCCTTCGGCTCAGGTCATGATCTCAGGGTCCTGGGATCCAGCCCCGCCTTGGGCTTTCTGCTCAGCGGGGAGCCTGCTTCCCCCTCTCTCTGCCTGCTTCTCTGCCTACTTGTGATCTCTTTCTCTCTGTCAAATGGGTAAATAAAATATATATTTTTTTAAAATAAGAATTTTTGCTCCATAAAGGAAACCCATTGTTATTTGCAAAATGCAAGCCTCTGGGGTAGGCAGAGAGATTGTTGTTCTCTGTCTGGAGAGAGAGAGAGAGAGAGAGAATAGGGACTTCCTCCTCATCTCAGTTCTTAAAGGAGGCTCTTCCTTCCCCAGGCCAGGGGTGGGGCAGGAGAGAGAGCTGGACTTCCTTGCCCAGGAACTTCTGGAAATGTGCTGATGTCTTTTTAAACATGAAACCTCCTGCAGAGGGTAGGAAGTTGAGTGCCTGAGACCCACTAGACTCAAGTCAGTTTCTGGCTGGGACAGAATTCCATACTGCAGCCGGAAGCTGACCCTGGGCCCCGCCCCCCCCAGGGGGCCTCCAGCTCTCCAGACCAAAGATTCCATAGCTTCAGGCCAAAGGGGGTTCTTGCGCCCCTGAAATGTAGCTGATTTAAACTGAAACGTGCTGTAAGTATAGATCATACTAGATTCTGAATACTTAGTCCAAAAAGGAAAGTAAAATATCTCATGAATACTGTGTACATTGATTATATATTAAAGTGATAATATTGTTGCTACATTAAGCTGAAAAAATTAAAATGAATGTCACCTCCATCTTTTGGCTTTTTAAAAATATGCCGACTAGAAAATTAAAAATTAAAAACATGGGTTGTATTTACGTTTCCAGTGGGCAGTGCTGGCCTCGAGCAGAATGAACCTGACATGAAGGGGTCTTTTTGACTTAATAAAAACACTAAGAGGAAAAAAAAAAAAAGCCAAGAAGTCCCCAGGGCGGCTGGAGGCTGTGAGGTTGCAGGGCAGGCTGGCTTTCCCGGTCTGAGGGTGGTGGGGCTCAGGGTTGCCCGGTCACTGTATGCCGCTGGGCTCAAGGTGCCATCTAGTGGCCTGGAAGTGAGGAGGGGAATGACCAGAAGTGGGGTTGCCGGCCCCCGCTCCGGAAGGGGAGAGGCGGGGAGGAGCCTCAGGTGGGGGCTCCCAGGCTGGTGAGCCCAGCCCAGCCAGCTGCCGTGTCTGCAGTCTGCAGTGGCCACCTCCCCATGCCCCCCACTCCCAACTGGGGTCTTCCACGGAGGCCCATGGGCCATACTCATCATCCAAAATGGGTTTGAGCTGCACGGTGTTAACTCAATATGTACCTTTAAAAAAATCCGTTTCACGTGGACGTGGAGCTTCAGACTTGTAACGTGAATATCCAGGGACTCTGGGACTGTTTTCTGCAGAAGAGCGAGGTGCTGAGTCAGCTGCAGCCTCCAGCTCCACCCCCACGAGGCCTGCCTGCCTCCGGTGGGGGGGGGGGGGGTGAGCTGTGAGCCCCTGCAGCCAGACAGATAGACTGACCTTTCTGTTTCACTGCTGTCCTACGTGACTGCTGAAGAAAGTCACTTCTTCCCTCCCCGACTTTCCCAGTGCCGCTGCGAGGTCCGGGATGCGGCAGGTGTGCCCCTCTGGGGTCCCTTGCCCAGGGTCGGGCCCAGTTACAGCTGGCTAGCTGGAACAGAGGAAGATGAAGACAGCAACCACGTGCCTCGAGTGTGTCCACAGGGACACTAGTTCCTACTTCTGTCTGCCCTGGGCTCAGCTCAACCCGCACCAGGGGCCTCTGGGATCTGTGCGAGCATGTGCGTGTGCCCACACGCGCCCCCCCCCCACACACACACTGTAAGAAAACTTGATATGGGGCCCGGGTGGCTCAGTCAGTTGGGCATCTGCCTTCGACTCAGGTCATGATCTCAGGGTCCTGGGATCGAGCCCTGCATCCGGCTCCCTGCTCAGCTGAGAGCCCGCTTCTCCCTCTCCCTCTGCCTGCTGCTCTGCCTACTTGTGCTCTTTCCCTATGTCTCTGTCAAATAAATAAATAAAATCTTTTAAAAAAACCAACTTGATATTATCCAGCTCCTATCGGCAAGCGCCCAGGTTTGACATCTGGTGAGGTGGCATCCGTCTGAAGGAACCCTCTCGGGATACTCTGTCCTCGCTGTCCTTGCTCAAAACATTCCCCTACCCCTCTTTGGAAGGCGCTCTGAGGAGACAAATCTTTCATCTTGAAAAGGCAGTTATGAAGAACCTAATAGATACCAACTCTGTTTGCGTCCCTCCAAATTCTCTTAGGGTATGTTCGTGTACCTACATGTCTGTCTCCAGTTATAATCAGTGGGCACAGACCATTTTGCAATGTGCTCTATTCACTCATGATTTGCACTCTGTTACAACACCCGAGTTTGCTTTCCCCAGCCTCGACCGTTGGGCTCTATTCATACGATTGCAAATCCTTCCCCTTGCCGTGCCTTTTTGCAAATCTGCTTTTCTTGTTTGGATTACTCCCTTGGAGTCTTTTTCTTGTGATTTTGCCCATATTTTTTTTTTTCTACCAAACAAGGAACAAAGACGCGGGACAACTAGTAATCTACAAATGTGCCCTTTTCTCTACACCCCTGACAACATCAGTCTTACGGTTATTACTTATTTTTTTTTAAGATTTTATTTATTTATTTAACAGAAAGAGGGATCACAAGTAGGCAGAGAGGCAGGCAGAGAGAGAGAGGGGGAAGCAGGCTCCCCGCTCAACAGAGAGTCCGATGCGGGGCTCGATCCCAGGACCCTGAGATCATGACCTGAGCTGAAGGCAGAGGCTTTAACCCACTGAGCCACCCAGGCGCCCCGGTTATTACCTATTTTTGCAGGTATGTCTCTTTCATTGCTAGACAGACAAGGCACTGCTCCCCGTGACGGGGGCAATGAGAATAAAGGAAGGGGTTGGAAGGTGCAGACTTCCTAAGAGAAGCCAAGAGATCTCGCATATCAGAGCCCTGGTGAGCTATGAAGCTGCAGCCAGTATCTGTCATTCTTCTCTGCTCCCCTCACCTTCGAGACTACTCCAGTGGCCAGTTGCTCTCAAACTTATAGATATAGGATTTCTGTCTTAGGCATACCAGTCCTTCATATCTATTTTTTTAAGATTATTAATTTGTTAGAGAGAGACAGAGAACATGAGCTGGGGAAGGGGCAGAGAGAGGGTATCTCCAGCAAATTCAAGGGTATTCCAGCCCAGAAGACCCTGTCAGGGAGAGGCAGGGAGAACCTGTTAGGTCAACTTATACACATATGCACACACAAATATTCACACATCTGTGTGTCTATATAAGCACTCACATGATGTGTGGATGTCAGAAAACGTTTATGACAAACAAACAAACCTCTTTGAGGGGCCCCTGGGCGGCTCAGTCGGTTAACCATCTGTCTTTGGCTCTGGTCATGATCCCAGGGTCCTGGGATGGTCCTTGCTCAGCGGGGAGTCTGTTTCTCGATCTCCCTCTGCCCCTCCCCCTGCTTGTGTGTGCGTTCCCGCGTGCTCTCTCTCTCTCTCTCTC
>CM052804.1:38066936-38130399 GCA_028533885.1 Nasua narica
TGGTCATTTTACTATGTTTCCAGGGCATAAAAACCTGGAGCTGAAGAGCGGCGGAAGCGCTGTCCAAACTGGTCGTAAGATTATAATAATCTACAAACAGTAACAATTTATGGAACACCTTCTCCTTGCCAGAAACCGTACATTATGAACGAATGTTAACCCTTCCAGCCACCCTGAGTTGGAATCTTCTGTGTCAGCAGTGAGAGACTAGAGGTCTAGAGAGGTTGAGTGATGCCAAGGGTCGCGCAGGGAGTGGGGGCAGAGCAGAGGTTGGACCCCAGGGCAGTCTGGCTCTTTCCTTTCGACTGTCGACAGTGGCACTGCCTCCCCACAGATGGAGGGCTCAATGGGCAGACTTGGGGCCAGAGTCGCACGTTCTGTTCCTGGTTGGACCCCATGACTCCTCTGCCCAGAATCAAAGCCTTCCTGGGCTCTGTGCTGCAGACGCCTGCCCCGTGGAATTGGGAACCCTAACACCTGTGGGCTGGGGAGAGGACGCCACGTGTGCCAGCCAGTGTCTTGCCTGCAGAAAGCAAAGATATTTCAATAATGGCATTGGGCCTCACCTTAACTGTTTGGGGGACCCCTCACTCATCTCTGGGTCTCCAGGCATCTCTCCAGCTTCTGTGATGTCCCTCATTCTGAGCTGGGTCACTTTTCTTCACCCAGCGGGCATGTTTCCTGCTCTCCAAAGAGACCAGAGAGCCCTCCCCTGGCACATCGAGGTTCTCAGCCCAGCCAGCAGTCCCCCAAGAACAGCCCATCGGCTTGAGTGAGGCCAGAGACCAGCTCAGGAGTGCTCAGTTTAGATGCAGACCTCTCCGGGAGGGCTGGTTGTGCCTCCCACTTTCTCAGCAGACTTGGCCTGAGACCCTCATCTCATTCCCTTAACCTCTTCCCCATAATCTTTCCTGATTCCAAGTCTGCCCCTCATCACAGAGGCCCTGGCCGCACTGGACCCCTTTGCCCTGGGAGCTCCAGGCTCCAGGTTCAGGGTACAGGCGGGACTTACTGGCCTCCCGTCCCTGGTCTGCCCTTAGACTTCCTTGCCTGAGACTGGCCCAGACTCCACGTCCCGTCCCCTGAGACAGCAGCTCAGTGGGGTGTCCCGTCCAGAGATGAGACCGACTGCATTCTGAGTCTCTTAGAGCCACTCCCCATCCTCAGATAATGTCCTCTCTCCCACGGTGCTCCTCCCGGTGCTCAGCCACACCTGGAGTCTTGCCACGGATTAATGGCCCGGGTACCTACCTATGGGCCTCAGGCCCTGGGCCCAACATTCCACCATGAGCTCCCAGACCTCAGGCCTTCCTGTGACCTGATAGCAGACAGAGATGAGAGCTTTTCTGTTTTTATTTGGCTCCTTCTGTTGCCTCTCTCAGATGACAGACTTGGGGGACCGGCACAGGCAGGGGATGTGGATGCCACCTTGTCATCAGACCACACCTGGCGTCACCCACACTCCCCACTTACAAGTCCCCCTGTTCCAAAGCTCCCTTTCTCCTAAAACAAAACAAAACAAAACAAAACAAAACAAAACAAAACAGCAAGAGAATATAGGGCTCAGAGGCAGGGGAATGCCAAGTTCACTTTCCCAAGAAGAGGTCATCAAGTCCAAATGGAAGAGCCCAGCAGGATCCTCTCCTTTCTCAGGGCCACCACCCCCCTCTGGGATCAGGGCAGCGAAGAGGGGTGCTGGGGAGTGCAGCCCTGGGCTCAGGGTCCTTCCCAACCGGCAAGGCGGCTCCTCTCTCTCTCTCTCTCTCTCAGGCCTCAGCCATTCAGTTTTTCTCGGTCCAGGACGTTTTTAGCAGTCTTCCCTTTTGTAGCCATCCTGCCACTGGTGGCTCCCCCGCCGGCCTCTCTCCAGGCGCACTGGGTCGCTCCGGGGCGGGTCAGCAGTGCTGGAAGCCCAGCCCGGGGCCCGCACGCAGGTTCCCCCGCGGCCAGGGGAAGGGAGCCCCGGGACCTCGGCGCCAGCTTCCCGAAGACGCCTGGGCTGCGCCCTGAGCTTCGGCCCCGGCCCGGGGTCTGCCCGGGGGCGTGAGCGGGGAGCACGAGGCGCAGCGCAGCGTGAAGGGGCCGGCAGGCGGCTGGGCGGGCGGCGGCGGGCTGGAGCCCGCATCCCCGCTGCCCCCGGCGCGCGCGGCCTGGCCGTGGCACTCCAGGTGCCCGCAGGGCCAGCGGGGCGCAGGGCTGGCGCGCAGGACCAGGGAGAGCGCCGCGATTCGGTGGATGGCCCTGCGCAGCGTGGCTATCTTGGAGAGCCTCTTGCCACCGAGGTCGTGCCGCAGCGCCCGGCGGAGCGCGTTGAAGGCTTCGTTGTAGTCCAGGATGCGTTTGCGCTCCCGCACGTTGGCAGCCATGCGCCGCGCCTTGGAGCGCACCGGCCGGGCGCGCGTCCTGCCACCCGGCAGCTCCTCGGCCTCGCCGCCATTCTCCCTTATCACCCCCAAACCCCTCCCGCCCTCCAGGGAAGAGCCCCCCAAGTCCTCGGAGGAGCCCTCGGCCCCCTTGAGGCCTCTAAGGCCTGGTCCTGGTGCGCCTCGGTGCATGGCCTTCCCCTGGCCTTGCTGCCCCGGCTCCGGCTCACGGCGCTGACAGTCCACCTTCTGAGCGTTGACTCCCCCAGGCTGGACACTCCCCGGACGGGCCCTCTCTAGCTGGGCTTTATGGCACCACGTGGCTCTCCACCCTTCCCATCCATCCATCTCCCTCCTCCTGCTTTATTACCTGCCTCCAGGTAGGCTGGCGAGGGAGGAACCGGGAGGAAGGAAACAAGGAAGGGAGGAAGCATGCAGATTCTTGTAGGAGGGGACCGGACGGGCAGCCCGGCCACGCCCGGGGCAGTGCTCCAGCCGCCCCGGGAGAACTGGCTCTGCCTCAGCCCAGGGCCTCTCTCTCTGGCGGCCATGTTGAACGTTCTCCCTGGGGACCCCAAATAACAAATACCAAATGCCAAATTTGGCCTCTGGGCGGGAGTGCTGATAGGGGCAGGGAAGGGTCGCAGGCGTAGTTGAATGCCTTTCGAGAACCTTGAAAGCTCTTATCAAGGCCTGTGGACAACGCAGACACCATAAGGCACCCAGAAGGGAGGGACTAAATCTGATACAGCAGGGCCCCCCAGGTAACAGGGCCGCAGAGCTTTTGCTTTGTCGGCTACCAGAGTGAGAATGGCTGAGGCTCTGGGTTTGGGTTTTGATTGGGCCTTACTCTCCCTCTCCCTCTCTTCGGCTCCCACTTCTGAAGGCAGAGCGGGACTGAGTCAGCAGAGGTGTGATGGGGTTGGGTCTTGAGGCCCTCCGGCTCCCCTTGTGGTACCCACTGCGGTATCTCTTGGTATTCAGGGCCCTTGGGCCACTCTGTCTCATGACACAGCCTATCTGCCTAGGTATGAACTCAGTGAACCCATCCCACCCACCCATTCCTGGGGATTTGAATTTTATTTTATTTTTAAGATTATTTACTTATTTGGCAGAGAGAGAGATCACAAGCAGGCAGAGAGGCAGACAGTGAGAGAGGGGGAAGCAGGCTCCCCTGATGCGAGGCTCGATTCCAGGACCCTGAGAGCATGACCTGAGCCGAAGGCCGAGGGGCTTCAACCCACTGAGCCCCCCAGGCGCTCCAGGGATTTGAATTTTAAATAGAGTCTTGGAAAAAGGATAATACTTAATCCTAGAGAAAGACTCTCAGTGCAAGCGCAGGCATCCTTGTGAGTTATTTGGAGCACCAAGGTCAATCTCATTCCCAGCCACCATCCAAATGCCTCCCAAATGCAAAGGTTTGCTGTGGCCTCAGCTGGGATGGGTACAGGGTTCACATCCATCTCACCAAAGAGCATGCCAACAACCCCGTTATTTCAAACTATTCACTGCTCCGCGGAGGACGAGAACGGGGCACTAGGCAACAAATTATGTACGTATCTGTGTGATTATTTGTTTTATTGTCCGTCTTGATCACTAGACTGTAAGCATCCTAAGGACGTTTGTATTTCTGGGGCTCTGTCCCCCAAATCTGCAATATCTGTGAAAGTCAAAAGGGAATGAAAGCAGAGAGAAGTGGATGTTTTCTCTTCCCTACTCGGTCTGTTTCCCATCACCCCGCAAAACACACAATGCACCCCCAATCCCACACAGAGGCATGCCTCCTGCAGGATTCTATGTAGGGCAGAGGCCCCGGACAGCTGGACACCCAAGTGCACCCATCTGGCTCAAGTAACGATGTCAGTTTCACTGGGTCTCAGAGCGAGAGACAGAGAATCGGGTCAAAACCCAGAGAATTCTGTTTCTGAGTGTTATTCTATGGCCACCTCTGCTCCCACCCCATCCATGTCCCTTAGCCCTCCATGCCACTCTAGAGAGAGAATTGAGTCACTCTCCTGCTCATGGCTTTGCCCAGCCCTTCAGAAAAGTCGGGCTGGAAGGGCCAAGGCGGGGCAGGTCAAGAGGTAGCAGGTAGACATTTCAGTCCCAGAAGGGCCAGGTGGGAGAAGTGATTTGGTGGAGGGAAACCCTCTCCTCCCCCCACCCCCCAGCCAGTGTCCCCTTCTGAAACTTCCCTTAGCCAGTGCACAGCTGGGCATATGAGTGCTTCCAGAGAATTCCACCAGACAGGGAGTCAGGAGACCTGGTTCTAGTTCTGCTACCAACTTGCTACATGACTTTGTACCAGTCATAGCTTCCTTTCTGTACCTCAGTTTCCTTTTCTGTGCAAAGAAGACATCCTCTCTACAAAAGAAGGTAGGTGGGACCAGCTACGCAATTTGCAGGGCATGGTGCAAAAGGAAAACGTGGGGTCGCTCGTTCGAAATTATCGAGAATTTGAAGATGGTGACAGCAGAGCATTAAATGGAGCTTGGGACCCTTCTAAGAAGGGGGGGTGCACAGGTCCCATGCCCGCAAAGGTGGCCTTGAGTGTAGGACATAGTAGTGCAGTGGTGATGGGCACAAGCTTTGAATCTTAACTCGTCTGAGATTTGCGTCTTTCGTAAAGACCTCGGGAAAGGCTCTGAACATCAGTCCTCTACCTGCAAAAATAAGATACCAGCCTCAGAGGTCTCAGTGAAATGGACCCCAGTAAAGAGTGGTCCTCAAGAAATACTGCAGCTGATTATCTTCAGGGTAACCTCAGTGTGAGTGTGATTGTTGACGGGTTTCCCCTCCTCCATGGTGTCTCCAGGGAGCCCATAATCCTCCCACCCCATCAGGAGGAAACAGGTGGGCCAGCCCAGAGCCCCCCCTCATCTTCACAGGATAGACGTGACCTATCCAAGGAATCCTTCCCTTCCCACCTATCCCCAGGGCAGCCTCACAGGGGAGAGCAGGAGCTGAAAGGAGGGTGTCAGTTGGGTGATCAACAAGCTTAAAGTGTTTGCAGCATCTTTCCTCCCTCCTAGTGAGAACTCACAATCCACCATGAGCAGGATGCTGCTTAGTCCTAATTAGTAATAATGGCAATCATCATCTTAATCATACTGGTACTGACTTCTATTGAATGTTTATTATAGGCCACGCATGGTACTAAATGCTATTTATTTATTTTTACTAAGGCTTTTTAAACCTATATTATCTTAGCCCCACAACAATCCTATATGGACGGCCCTGTTATTATAATACCCGTTTTACAGACTGCGACCCAGAGAGAATTAAGGAGCTTGCCCCAAGTCGGAGGGCTGAGCCAGGGTTTCAAATAAGGCAGGGTGGTTCCTACTCTTAACCCATCTGTGCTGGACCTGCGTTCTCAACTCAGGGAGCCCCCCCACACACACCCCCACCAACCACCTGCCGGTCTTAGAGACCTGACACTTGCCCTTTAAAACAAAAGCCATTTGGGGCGCCTGGGTGGCTCAGTGGGTGAGAGCCTCTGCCTTCAGCTCTGGTCATGATCTCAGGGTCCTGGGATCGAGCCCCACATCGGGCTCTCTGCTCAGTGGGGAGCCTGCTTCCCCCTCTCTCTCTGCCTGCCTCTCTACCTACTTGTGATCTCTCTCTCTGTCAAATAAATAAATAAAATCTTAAAAAAATAATAAAACAAAAGCCATTAAGAAATGCAAATAGTTTCAACCAAAGGTTAAAAAAAAAAAAGAGCTTGACTGATATAGAGAGGGGTTGGGGAGGGAGGGAGGGAGGGTCCCACCAATGAAGAAAGACAAGCAGGAAAGAATAGAGACCATAGGCTGGAAGCCAGGAAAAGTCTAGAGGAGCCCAACTGCCTGCCTCCTGGAATGAGATCTGTTGCCTGGGGTTTCCTTCGCTAATCCTGTTTCCCATACCGGCTGAACTGATGGCCGTTGGGACTCCAGGGAGAGCACAAGAGAGCAGGAGTGACAAACCAGTGCCCCCCTGCTTACCTTCCTGCAGGTGAGCAAGGGCCCAGTAAAGCCAGGAGTAGCCCGAGGAGAGTCAAGATCAGCCTGGAGCTGATGAGGAGGGAAAGCTCTAGGCCAGAGTTCTGGATGAAGGTCAGGGACTGCAGGAGGTCACTAGCCTCTGCAGCGGCTTACTAACCTTTCTCCCTCTGTGAGGCCAGCCGCGAGCCCTTCCCCGCAGAGCTCCCCCTCTTTATTTTCATTTTTAGTTATTTTTATTTTTTTCAGATTTTATTTATGTGTTTGAGAGAGAGAGAGAGAGAGAGAGAGAGCATGAGTGGGGGTGGGGGGTGGTGCAGGGGGAGAAGTAGACTCCCCGTTGAGGATGTGGGGTTCCATCCGAGGACCCTGAAATCATGACCTGAGTCTAAGACAGTCGCTTAACCAACTGAGCCACCCAGGCGCCCCTTTATTTTTATTTTGTTTAAGATCGGTTAACATATAGTGTATTATTGGTTTCAGAGGTAGAGCTCAGTGATTCATCAGTTGTATACAACACCCAGTGCGCAGTCCATCAAGCGCCCCCCTTAATGCCCATCACCCATTTGTCCCATCTCCCCGCCCACCTCCTTCCAGCAACCCTTAGTTTGTTTCCTAGAGTTAAGAGTGTCTTAGGGTTTGTCTCCCCCTCTGATTTCGTCCTATTTTCTTTTTCCCTCCCTTCCCCTATGTTCATCTCTTTTGTTTCTTAAATTCCACATATGGGTGGGTGGTTGAGGGGCTCAGTCAGTTAAGCATCTGCCTTCGGCTCTGGTCATGATCCCGGAGTCTGGGGATCGAGTCCTGCATCCGGCTCCTTGCTCACCAGGGAGCCTGCTTCTCCCTCTGCCTGCCATTCCCCCTGCTTGTGCTCGCTCTCTCTGACAAAAAAAAAAAAAAAAAAAAAAAAGTAAATAAAATCTAAAAAAATTCCACATATGAGTGAAATCATACGGTATTTAACTTTCTCTGATAGACATATTTCCTTTAGCATAATCCCCTCATCGTGATTTGAAGGGCACCTCTACCCCAGTGTTTAAAGCAGCAAGGTCCCCAAGGGCCAAAATTCGGAAAGAGCCCGGATGTCCATCGACAGATGAGTGGATAGAGAAGATGGGGCATATATACACAGTGGAATATTACTCAGTCATTAAAAATGAAATCTTGCCATTTGCAGCGACGTGGATGGAACTAGCACGGTCCCCTTCTTAACTCCATCTCAGAATTTAGCAGATCATATTGTGCTTTGATATTCATGCTGGGTCCACATCTAGGTCCCCTCTGTATTCCCAGTCCTAGCACAGTGCCTGGTATACGGCAGGTATGAAATTTTTTCTGAGTGTTGAATAAATGGTGCAATCCCAGATCTTAAAAAAAATTCATGAAACTGGAAACGCCACCCTGGTGTGATCAAACAAGCTCTGTATTCCAGTAAACATTTATTAAACATCTACAAATACTGGGCCCAGCGTTATAGCCTTTCACGGGTGTTGACAACCACAAAGGTGTATTAACTTAAGTCTGTAGAAGCTCAGGATTGAAATAGAAGGAAATAAACTGTGCTGCCCCATAGAAATGCTTTAATATTCCCCACCCACCCGATCCCCTGGTGGGAATTTAACAGTGTCAAAGCTGTATTTCTCCCGGTGCCTGGCTGGCTCAGTTGGCGGTTTATGTGCCTCTTGATTTTGGGGGGGATGTAAATTCAAGCCCCATGTTGGGTGTGGAGGTTACTTAAGAATAAAATCAAGAGGGCCCCTGGGTGGCGCAGTTGGTTGGGCGACTGCCTTCAGCTCAGGTCATGATCCCGGAGTCCCGGGATCAAGTCCCACATCAGGCTCCCAGCTCCATGGGGAGTCCGCTTCTCACTCTGACCTTCTCCCTTCTCATGCTCTCTCTCTCTCTCTTCCCTAATAAATAAATAAATAAAATCTTAAAAAAAAAAAAGAATAAAATCAAGAAAGAAAGAAGGAAAGAAAGAAAGGGAGGGAGGAAGGAAGGATGGGCTCTCATAGTGTGTTGCAGAGTATCTGAGACCTCATCCCAGATCTATGGAATTCAAAATTCTGTGTTAACAGCAACGTGGTTGGAATGCTCAGAAGGATATATTTGTTCCTCCAGCGTCTAGCTCAGTGGCTATTAAATTTTAGCTTGCCGTAAGAATGACTGCTGCGGGTTAGTTCCACCGTGCCTTGCATACCACAATGTAAGGTTTATTCAAGGATAATTTTGATTACCCGCAATTTTCTTCTTGCACATTAACTTTAAGAAATCCCTACCCATGTGTTGGATGGAGGGAAAATTTATGCCAAGACACAACTATATGGGTCTCAAAGGAATAAAATAGCAATAGAAAATCAGCAAGGAAAAAAAAAATGAGATCGAACCACCCACCGACTTCTCTTCTGGTCCCCTAACATGAACCCTCAAACCGACCTTAAAACGAGGTTAAGCCAAGAAAATGCCCAAGCAGCCCCAGTTTCCAGGCCTGGGAAGGGACCCACCTTCCAATCCCTACCACCCTCCCCTCAAACAGTTCCGGCTCTTCTTTCCCGCCTTTCCCATATTTCCAGGCCAGCTCCCCCCCACCCCTCCGCGCCCTTCCCCGCACCGATCAGTAAATGGCCCACGGCTCCAAATCATAATTCTGAGCCACACTCTCCTGACAAATGGCCGGGGCCGCCGGAGAGAGGCGCCTCCGCCCCCCGCTGCCCACGAATCCCGGGGAGCCGCGGGGACCCGGGTGGGGGGCGGGGGGCGGGGGGCGGGCTCGCGGGGCGCGGTCCCCGGGGCGTGCGGCTCCGCGGGGGGCGCGGGCGCGGGCAGCGCGGGCGGGGCAGCCGGACTTCAAAGGCGGGCGGTGGGGCAGGTATTTCCGCGGCACCTGCGGCGGCGGCCCGGCCCTCCCGCCCAGCGGCTGGAATCCGCCCCCTCCCGGGAGCTCGGCTTCCCCCGCCAGCCCCGCCGCGGCCGGGCAGGCGGAGGGAGGAGGGGCCGCGGCCGTGATTTAGGGCCGGGCGGTTCCGCTGGCGGCCGCCAAGGTGCCTATTACCTCTCCGCTGGGCCTGGATTTCAGGAATTCCTGCTCTTCCTCTGGAAGTTCCGGCGTCGCTCGCCGGAGGCAGGGCCCAAGTCCCACCCGAGACAGAAAGCCCGCTTTCCGGAGAAACGGAGCCCGCGGGGGGTCCTGAGAACCCGATCACGCCCGAGAGCCGACCCGAGCCGACCCGACCTCCGGGGAAGGCCTGCAGTCTTCCTTCGCCTTCAACAGTTCGGTTCCGAGATAGTGTAGGGGTAGTTTGGAATCTGGCAAATGTGGACTCCCTTTCAGGCACTGCCCATTCATTCATTCAGTCAACAAAAGTGTATTGACTGCCCACTAGTTACTGGGGTAGATTCATAAATAAAATAAAAATCCTGTCCTCACGGGAGTCACATTCTAGTGCGGAAAGCAGATAATAAGGAAAATAAATCATTTATGAAAAAAATAAGTACTATTAGAAGTACATTAGGAGGTAATAAATGCTCCTGGGGGAAGACAATCAAACAAAACAATCAAACAAACAAACAAAAACACCAGAAAAGACAAAGAGTGGAGAGTGTGTACAGGTTCAGGGGTTGGGGAGGTGGGGGGAGGGAAAGCTCACTTGAGAAAGTGACATCTGAGTAAAGACTTGAATGAGACAAGGCACTGTGGCTATCTTGAGGAAGAGCTTCCTGTTAGAGGGAACGGCATGTGCAAAGGTCCTGAGGCAGGAGAGTAGGGACAAGCTTCAGGAGTGTATGGACAAGCAAGGTGGCCAGTGAGGGTAAGGCAGTAAGAAGGGAGCTTGGGTTGGTGACACGGCCACATAGGTTACTGCAATATCTTCCAATTGTACTTGGGCAAGAGATGGGAAGCCATTAAACATTGATTTCCTCCCCCTCATTTCATGGATCTTTAAAAACAAAACAGGGCTGCCTGGCTGGCTCCATCCGGGAGCTTGTGACACCTGATATCAAGGTTGTGAGTTCAAGCCCCATGCTGGGTGTAGAGATTACTTTTTAAAAAAATCTTTTAAAAAAAGATTTTATTTATATATTTGACAGAGAGATCGAGAGAGCACAAGCAGGGGGGACAGTAGAGGGAGAGGGAGAAGCAGGGTCCCTGCTCAGCAGGGAGCCTGATGTGGGGCTCGATCCCAGGACCCCGAGATCATGACCTGAGCTGAAGGCAGAGGCTTTAACCCACTGAGCCACCTAGGTGCCCCTGAGTTACACATTTATTAAGCACCTATTTGCCAGGTCTTGGATTGGGTACTGAAGATACAGTGATGAACAAAATGGAGCTCACCACAAAGCGCAGAATACTAACTCATAAACAAATTATTTCAATAGCACCAAACCAAAGAACTCAAAGTTTAGAAGTGATGTAGAGGATGGAATATGAGTTTCTCTGAGGGGTTAGGAAAGGTTTTACAAGGGACATGATGCCTGAACTAGATTTCAAAGGATGAATAGGAGTTCGCCAAGCAGACCAGGGGAGGAAAAGCATTGAAGATGGAGGGAACAATACGCGGGAGGGTCCAGAAGTTTAAGCCATCATAGTTTGATGAGGACAAGGCAGTAAACTGGCTTTGCCAAACCATACTATGAGAGACCAGGGAGTGAGGGAGAAGAGGCTGGGGATTATTAGGCATTGTGCCAAAAAGCTTGGCTTTTGGTCACTGTAGGTCCCTGGGTACCCCAAAGGATATTAAGTTGAGGAGTGAGTGACACAGTTGTATATGGATGGTAGCTAGAGCTCCTTGGAACAGTATGGAGAATGGATCTAAGGCGAACTCCAGTTAAGAGGCTACTGGAGGGGTCCAGATGACAGGGGAAGGGCCTGAGCCATGCAGGTTGTGGCGGGGCCGGGGAGGGGGGGGTGGCGCTGGAGTCAACACCTGTTTGGAAAGTGGCTTTGGTACACGGCGGCAACCAACTGGATGTAGCAGATGATGAAAAGGAAAAGTGCTATCCTCTCCCCATCCTCCTTTGAGAACCAGAGGCCTGGGATGGCTGAGCACCTCCTAGTGGTGGGCTTTCAGAACTACGGTTCAACTGTGGAAAAGGAGAAGGCTCAGGTAGGGCAGAGAGCTGATGGCATTATGGTCACCTTTGGTGGGGGGAGTGGCGGGAGGGGAGACCTGGGGCAAGGTGGCATTCCGCACATGTTTTTTGTTGTCATTGTTATTGTTGGCTAAGTAGCATGGGATAGTCTTCTTGGCTGGGGGCAGGGACCCTCCCTGGTGGGGCTCTGGTGCGAGGGATTCTCCCAGCTGGGACAGACTGGAGTCTTGACTTCAATGTGGAGCTGGTAAGGCGAGAAATCTCTCTGCCAGTCCCTGGGCCAGGAGCCTCCAATGTCCTGCAGGGAGCAGGAGGTTACTGGCTAGGTCTGGGTCCAGCCTCCCAGTTTCCTGTAATTCCCATGAGTTTCTCGGATTTGATCCCTAGCCTTTGTTTCCATTGATCTTGTGAGCTCTCAGAGCTTCCCAATAAGTTCCTCTTCCGCTTAAGTGAGGCAGATCGGGTTTTGCTGTTTACAACCAAGGATCCTGACAACCGAGGCTCCCAAGCCAATCCGTGTACCAGCTTTGAGACCCAGGCCAGGTGACGTAGCCTCTCTTAGCCTCAGTTTCCTCATCTCTAAAATGGGCCGGTAACTGCCTCCTAACCAGATCATGGTAAGTAAATGACACCGTGCACAGAAAACGCTTGGTGCTATGCCTGGGGCATCGACAATACGATTTTGTTATTAGGATCATTGTTCTCTTTCTCGCAGACTGACCACCCGGGAGTTCTTTCTTCCAAACTCATGCAGGCATAGGGCCCCTCCACCCTACCCCCAAATGCGCAGCCCACACTTCCCGATAGCTTGTTCCTTCTTGCTCTTTATAAAGCTAGAATATTCCTTGACCTACACTCTGTGAAGTGTCTGTAGCACTTCACAGCAGAGTAGTTTGGGATCTGGGGCAAGACCATCATTTATTAGCTGTATAGCCTGGGACCAGATGCTTAATTAACTGCTCCAAGCCTCAGTTTCCTTGTCTGTAAAATGGGGCCATGTAATACGGCTTCATTGGATTTGTCGTAAGGATGAAACGAGGATGAAACAAAACAGCACGTTATGCTTTCAGCCCAGCGCCTTGCTCCTCTAAGGTGTTCTACGTATGGTAACTTTCTCCTCCCGCCGCAGCCCCGCTCCCTTCCCCAGCCAGCCTGGCCACTAAAGTTGTAAATCACCCAGGAACAAAGAGCATCCTCCTCCCTTCCACCAGGGCAGCACCGAACTCCTTATCACCTCCACCCACTAATGACCCGGTGATTGGCTTCTCATTAAAGCAATGACAAAGGGCCTCTGTGATTTTAGCCTGATTCTAATCAGCCATAGATCTGCCTCAGGGTCAATCAAGGGTGAGGTAGGAATTCTGGGTCCTGGGGCCAATCTTGGTGTAGACTGAGGACTCTTGTCTCCCTGTCTCCCAGGGAGGCAGCCACTGCCCCAACCAATAGGACAAGGCACTGCTATTGGGGCAGAAAAACAGGGTTCCCTCTACCCCCAATGCCCAGGAGGCTGAGAGCCAGGTGTGGTCTCAAAGAGCCATCTCTGCCCTCCTGAAGTTCAATGTTCTCATCTGTCAAGTGGGAACACTAAACAATAACACCTACCTTGTGGGGTCGGTGTGAGGATAGGAGATAAATGGAATGTATATTTCTACAACTTTGTAGGTATCCATAAGTGGTAGTCATTATTGTTATTGTTATTGCTTTCACGATCATTGGATTTCCATTTTTATTATTATTAGAACCCAGGTGCCAATTTTTCCAACTCCATTTGGCAAATAGCTTATTATGGTCTGCAGTGCTTCATAATGCCACATCTCTATAATGCCACTCCCAGCCATTTCTGTTTAATCCTTCTGTGATCTGGTAATCCCTTGGCCTCCTTGTTTGTTTTCAGAATTGTTTTGGATGTTCTTAGCCCTTTACACTGCTATGGAAATTTTAGAATCCTTTTGTCTAGTTTAATCATCCCTCTGATTATTCTTCAGTGAGTCTTTTCTATCTCTGGTTTGTATGTTTCTTTCTCAAGGTGGCTTCCCTCATGGTGGCAAAATAGCTGCAGGAGTCCAAGGAGTCACATGCATACTCCATCATGCAAAAAAAGGAGGAGAAATCCATTATGTAGGCCCCTCAAATCCTGACCCATAGAAACTGTGAAATAATTAATGTTCATTGTTGTTTTCAGCCACTAAGTCTTGTTTGAGGTAGTTTGTTTTGCAGCAAACTGTATAACAAACTATGTCCCAGCCTTTCCTGCAGTCGACGGGGCTCTCCTCTGAATGTGAGCAGAAGTGATATAGGTCACTTCCAGTCCTGTTTCTAATAACTTCCCATAAGCAACCTCTGCACTCCTCTTCCTCCTGGCTTGAAGACGGAGGGCAGCCGTGGGAGCCACAAGCTAAAGGTGATGGAGTCAAAAGGGAAAAGAAGTCTGGGCCCTTCTTCATGCCTGGGCAGAGCTGCCTCTAACATCACCTTAACCAATATACTTACAGTGTCTTACAGATTTGTTAAAGATACAATCAATATTCATTTAAATTTGTTCATACATTCACAGATCTCTTTGCCCTGCCTTACCGCCTATATCTCAGGCATTCCATCTGGGGCCATTTATTCCTGTGTCAATGACAGTCTTTAGAGTTTTCTCTAAGGAAAGCCTGCTGGTGATGGCTCTGGCTGATGATTACATTTTTAGGAAATGACTTTGAAGATATGATGTTGTCTTTTTACTTCCACCCCCTTTTTTTTTTTTTAAGATTTTATTTCTTTATTTGACAGAGAGAGAGAGATCACAAGTAGGCAGAGAGGCAGGAAGAGAGAGAGGGGGAAGCAGGCTCCCTGCTGAGCAAAGACCTCAATGCAGGGCTCGATCCCAGGACCCCGAGATCATGATCTGAGCCAAAGGCAGAGGCTTTAACCCGCTGAGCCACCCAGGCGCCCCACTTCCATCCCTCTTGATGGGATAAGTTTCAGAGTAACTGCTGCTCCTTGCAAGGTAATTCTTTTTCCTAGACTGGTTTTGAAAGCTTTGCATTGTTTGTTTGTTTGTTTGTTTTTTAAGATTTTATTTATTTACTTGACAGAGAGAGAGAGAGATCACAAGTAGTCCAAGAGAGAGGAGGAAGCAGGCTCCCAGCCCAGCAGAGAGCCCCATGCAGGGCTCGATCCCAGGACCCTGAGATCATGACTTTAGTGGAAGGCAGAGGCTCAACCCACTGAGCCACTCAGGTGCCCCAAAAGTTTTGCATTGTTTTTAGTAGTTTCGATTGTTTTGTTCATGAGGGGGACACATTTAAATGTGTGTGTTTTTTAGCTGTTGAGCTTCTTGAATTTGTCGTTTGTCATCTCTTCTCAGACTGTTAAAATTCCTCCCCTTTATATTCTCAAATAGAGCCTCTGTTGCTTTTTGGGTTTTCTCTTCTCATGGCCCTCCAGACAAACAGGATGGACTTTCTCACTGTCTCCTTGTCTATTCTCTTCACTTTTGCTTTATTCTACAGACAATTTCTAAAAAGCATTTCCATAAACTTCCGTTTAGTTTGATCCACCTAACTCCTTGGGAGGTACATAGGGAAGAGTCCCTCTTTTGCCAACAAAGACCAATGAGACTCAGCAAGGCAAAGGTATTTTCCCAAGCTCACACAGCTCCTGGTGGAGCAGGAAGACAGTGAGGCAAGTGGTAGCCAAGATACAGTAGGATCCACTCAAAAAAGTTTAAGCTCCAAGGACAGATAGCCAGGGAGGGGTATGACTCACTAGCTTACTGACCTTGGAGAAGTCACTTAATCACGTCTTGCTGGGATTTCTCCACTTGCAGAATGGGAACCATAATGATTACCTTGCAGGGCTGTTTGGGGATGTTCACGGGATAGTATATGCAAAATTCCTGGCACCCAATAAGCATTCAATAAATATTTGATGAGTGAATTAATAAAAGTGTTTAGCCCGGTTTGGCGCAGTCTCTCAATCAATGTTAGCTATTGCTATTCTGTTTATATTTTATTTATATATAAACATACTACAGTTGGTTGCTATCAAGATTGTCATTTCCTTAAGACCCTCAGTATTTGGGAGCCTGTCAGGTGTCCTGCCCCTGCCCCTCGGGGCTCCCCTAGACGTGCCCAGCGCCCACCACAGGACGCAGGACGCGGCCCGCCTCTCCATAAATCAGACCCCGTGGGCTCCGGGCCTGTAATTAACATGCCGCACTGGGCTGGTCTGGGGCGGCCCCGCCCACCCTGTCCCTGGGGCTTCCTGGGCCTTCGTCCTCTCCAGGAGGGGGAGGGAAGGCTCAGGGAGCTGGGGGGTCTCCCCCAGCCCCCTGATTTATCGCCCGCTGTGTGAAGGAGATTTACGAGCTAAGACTCGGAGAGGGGAGGCTGGCGGGAGAGGCAGGGAGCAGGACTGGGGGGGCCGGAGGCCAGAGGCCAGGGTGGCCGGTGGTCACCCATGTAACTCCTGTGGGCTGGCTCGCGACGACATTCTGCAGTGTTCTGGTATCTGTTTACCTGTGTTACAAAGTCCCAGGGAGAAGTTCCTCCTAACGCCAGCACCTGCTTGGGGTGGGTCAGGGAAGTGGAGAAAGAGAGCAGAGTCTCCGGGTACTGCAGATGTCTTTCTTAGCTTCAGGACGGCTCTTTGCTGGGTGACCAAGCAGGCAGAGAGAGAAGCAGGCTCCCCTCTGAGCAGGGAGCGGGACACTGGACTCGATCGGAGGACCCTGGGATCTTGACCTGAGACGAAGACAGCGGCTCAACCGACTGAGCCACCCAGGCCTCCCTGCCGTGACTGTTCTTAAGCCCTTTTCATAGATGGGAAAAACGAAGCCTCCCAGAGGATTAGCAGTTCATGGGAGGTCAGGTGTCTGGACTGTATTCTTTGTGGGGTTAGGTGAGGACATAGGGGAGCACAGCTAAATTCCCGGGCACAGGAATTCACGGAGGCTTCAGGGAGGAAAGGGACTTTGGCTCCAGGGGCCTCCAGCAGATGACTGGGGACAGATGACAGATGACAGGGGACAATCAGGTCTCCCTCTTCTGCCAATATTCCCGACACAGCACGGGGTGAGCTTCCAGCGGCTCCTGGAAAGATCTTTCTTTCTCTCTCTCTTTCTTTCTTTCTTTCTTTTTTTGATTTGAATTATTTGAGAAAGAGAGAGAGTATAGAGGGAGAATGAGACTCTGTGCTGAGCAGAGACCCTGATGAGGGACTCGACCCTGGGACCCTGCGATCATGATCTGAGTGGAAGGCAGATGCTTAACTGGCTGAGCCACCCACATGCCCTAGAAGAAAGATCTTTCAATGGATTTTGAGCCAGACAGACTCAGGCTCAGCTCCTAGCTTCACCTTTGATCAGCTGGGCACCTGTGGGTAAGTTATTTAACCTCTCTGAGCCTCGGGTTCCTCATTTAAAAAATTAGGAAAATAAGATCCTCCTCAGTGGGTGGTGTGAAGGTTAAATAAGATAAAACATAAAATGCATTTGAAACAACTTCTGGCCTCCTATACAAAGGCTCTGTATAGCAGATATTTCTTCCCAGGGTACAGGGTAGAAGTTTGTTTTTGTTGGAGTGAGCTACACAATCTGCATCAGAAGTACTCAGGGTGGAATTTTGTAGACTCTTAAGAATCTTTTTTTTTTTTTAAAGATTTTATTTATTTATTTATTAGGAAAGAGAGAGAGTGAGAGAGAGCAGGTCAGAGTGAGAAGCGGACTCCCCATGGAGCTGGGAGCCCGATGTGGGACTCGATCCCGGGACTCCGGGATCATGACCTGAGCTGAAGGCAGTCGCTCAACCAACTGCGCCACCCAGGGGCCCCAAGAATCTTTTTTTTTTTTTTTTTTTTTAACATTTTATTTATTTATTTGACAGGGAGAGAGAGCACAAGCAGGAGGAGGGGCAGGCAGAGGGAGAAGCAGGCTCCCTGCTGAGCAAGGAGCCTAATATGGGACTCGATCCCAAGACCCTGGGATCATGACCTGAGCTGAAGGGAGACGCTTAACCGAGTGAGCCACCCAGGCGCCCTGACTCTAAGAATGTTGAGACAGAAAGATGATCATCTTATTTCAGGGTCCACTTAAGGTGTGGTGATGGGGGTGGTTTCTGCATTCCCCCTAAATCCATTCATCAGTACTTATGGAACACCTTCTATGTGTCAGGCACTGTTCTAGTCTAGAGAGCAGTAAATGAAACAGACAACAGACACTGTCTTCATGGGTGGAGACAGACAAATAAATAATACGTAGTTTATCTAAAATGTTACATCTAGGGCGCCTGTGTGGCTCAGTGCGCTAAGCCTCTGCCTTCCACTCAGGTCATGATCTCGGGGTCCTGGGATCGAGCCCCGCATCGGGCTCTCTGCTCAGCAGGGAGCCTGCTTCCTCCTTTCTCTCTGCCTGCCTCTCTGCCTACTTGTGATCTCTCTCCTCTCTGTCAAATAAATAAATAAATCTTTAAAAAAAAATAATAAAATAAAATGTTACATCTAGGGATGCCTGGGTGGCTCAGTTGGTTAATAGTCTGGCTTCCATTCAGGTCATGAGCTCAGGAATTGAGTGTCCAGCTCCCTGCGCTGTCGGGGATTCTGCTTCTCCTCCCTCTCCTTCTGCCACCCCCCCCCACCGGCTCTTCTGCGTGCATGCACTCTCTCTCCCTCTCTCTCAAATAAATAAAGAAAATCTTTGAAAAAAAATGAAAAAAAAAGTTACATCTATAGGGTTTTATCAGAGTGTCAGCGGAATCGATAACCCAAAAATGGTTGAGAATCACTAATCTAGGGGCGCCTGGGTGGCTCAGTCGTTAAGCATCTGCCTTTGGCTCAGGTCATGATCCCAGGGTTGTGGGATCGAGTCCCGCATCAGGTTCCCTGCTCAGCGGGAAGCCTGCTTCTCCCTCTCCCACTCCCTCTGCTTCTGTTCCCTCTCTCACTGTCTCTCTCTCCGTGTCAAATAAATAAGTAAAATCTTAAAAAAAAAATCACTAATCTAGTCCAATACCCTAAAGGGAACCCCAAATCATAGGACCAGCCAGGACTTAAGTCCAAGTCTCCGAGAGTCCGGTATCCCTCTGTCCCTTGCACCACTCACCCCAGAGAGCAGGTGATCTGAGACCTACTGGGTGCTCTGCATGTAGCGTGGGTTCGTATTTTTGTGGGTGGGTTTTATCACAGAGCCAACCCACCAGGGCTCACCTATACCTCCCACCACATCCTGGCAAAGCCCCCCCTTTGCTCCGGGCAAAGCCCCACCCTCTGTGTCCACATTGAAGGCAGAAGTCACATGGGGGGCTAGTGCAGGGAAATCCCAGCTTCCCGCATTGTAACCCTTCTGTGTCCACACTCTCCTTTGGTTTTGCGTTAGGGGAAGAAGCAGCCCTCTCTCTGTCCAGGGCCATCCCTTCAGCCTCCTGGACAAACTCACTTCATCAGTCATTCCTCCTCAGTCATGAATTGGTGTCTTTCCCCCCAGCTAATTCCCCTCAGTCCAGAAATAGGGCGCTATTCCAATGATCTATTGCCGAATGACAGAGACAGACCACCCCAGGTGGCTTAAAACACTCATCTGTTTTAATCTCATGATTCTGTGGGTTGGTTTGGTGGTTCTTCTGCCTCGTGCGATGTCGGCTGGGGTCACTAACGTGATTCATTCATCTGGGATCTTTTCTGGAGCTGGAATGCCCCAGGAGGCCCCTCTCGCCCTCTCCGGGGGCGTGTACATAAGGGCCATCTCTCCCAGCAAGATAGCTCGGACTTTCTTCCAACATGGCTGCTGGATTCTAAGCTGGGGGAGCGGGCGGGGAGGGAAACCGCTGGTTCTCTCAAGGACTGAGCTTGGTGGGAAGATCTGGGACACCACTTCTGCCAACTCCTGTGGTCATAGCAAGTCTCAAGGCCAGCCCAGAGGGAGGGAAAAATAGAGTCCATCTCTTGATAGATGGAGTGACGCGTGTGTCTGTGGATTAGAGGAATTATGTGCGATACTATTGGGAGACTATCTAACAGAAGTGATCCTGAATTTAACAAAACTTTCCCTTGATCCTGCTTCACCCTAGAAATCTCTCACTGGATTAGGCTTTCTCTACTCTGCTGAGACTTCATTAGTGAGCTCTGAAGCAGCTGACAACTCCCTCCTTCCAGAAACAGTGCTCTCTGCTTCCTGGTATGCACCTCTCTCTTGGTCTCTTCCCACTCTTTTTCTGTCTTTTTTGTTAGCTCCTCTTCTTCCACCAACCCCTTAAACGTCAAAGCTCTATTTCCAGCTGCAAGCTCTCCCCCAATATGCATATCCATGTTCCTCACTTCGGGAATACTGTTCTGCAGACATCGCAACCCCAATACGCATCTCTTCTCCCTGGCTTCCCATCTTGGCGAACGAACAAGGTCATCATCTGCCTGACTACTCCATCTGCAAACCCAGGAGCGATTCTACACACGTCCCACCCTCGATGGTCCACTACCCTCCCACATCCGCACAATCCAATGGTCCACTGAGCCTGTTGGTTTTACCTCCTGGTTTGTCTCCAGTCTGTCCCCTCCCCTCCACCCTCATGACCACTGCCTCATGGTAGAAGAGTCCCAGACTGCTCTCACTGATCTTCTTGCCTCAGTCTATCCATGCTTCATCTCTCCCTCCACCCAGCTACCCAGACACCCTTCCCAAACAAGTCTGGTCTCTCCCCTCCCTGCCACCAAGGCAGAGCTGACCACCACCCTTCACAGAGTTCGTTGTGTAGATGCGAACTGGTGTTAACGACGACAACAAAAGTTCTCTGGACAAAGACATTTGAAAAATGATGGGTTTGAACAAAACCAAGCAGGTTTCTTGGATACCTGCCTCCTGAGAGTCTCTCTCCACGGTGCCCATGTGCGCAGAAACAGAGAGAGTTGGCAGCTTTGCCAAATTTACTGATACGGGATCCTTTCCTCACAAACCATCTCCCAGGACAGGCTTTCCAGCACACACGTCTGCCGAAGAATTGTTAACTGGTTAAAACCAAACAGGAATGCAGCATAGCGCGATAGGAATGATCTTCCGGTAACCTCCTCAGCCTCTCTGCGACTGTTTATTCGGCTGTAAAATGGGGGTGACAATCAATAATCACTCAGAGGTGGTTGTGAGGATTAAATGAGACAGCGCTTAGAACATCACCTGACACGCACGAGGGATTCAGTAATGGCCGGCCCGGACACTGCCAGCTCTTCCTTGAGTTAAGCAAGCAGAAGAAAGAAGCTTCCAGAAGCACAACCAAATTCTTTCTCTTCAAAGGTATTCCCTTCGGGTTGTTTCAAAGAGTATCTCATCCTGAAAACATGGCTAGCTCAGAAAAGAACTTTTTACTCCTGGAATCAAAGGCTTTGGAACTTTGGAAAGAGAAAATTGGGAAATCTTAAACCAGGGGTGTGGGAATGCAAGAGAAAAATTGTGTGGTGTCTCAGCAGCGCTTTCTGCTGGCCAGGACGTGAAACTACAAGGAGACCGTCAATCTAGGCCTCAAGGCCCTGCTCTTGGGAGTGCCTTGCACAAAACTGTGACGCGACAGGAAATGGCTCTTTTCTGTCCTCTGGTCAGCTTCTTCCTCCGCTGCCCTCAGCCCTCAGGGGCTCTCCAAATGTCACCACATACAACCCACAGTTTTTCCATAGGTTCTCTCAGCAGGGAGCCCACCCTCACATTCCATGTCAAGGAGTAGAAATTGGGGCCTTCGGGTGTGAACCCTCAAATTCCTGCTAGGGCTCACAAAAATACCTCTCTGCACCCACCTCTCCTTCCTTCCAGCTGCCCGAGGCTTAGCCCTGCTGGCGAGCTAAGAAGGCTTTCCTTTACATTTCTTACAAAACCTAGCCTTTATTTTTATTTATTTATTTTTTACTTTTCGAAAATAGACTATTTTTTAAATGACTAGATTTACATAAAAAGTGAGAGGAGAGTACAGAGTCCCCATAAATTCTTTACTCAGCTGCCTTTTTTTTTTTTAAGATTTTATTTATTTATTTATTTGACAGAGAGAGAGATCACAAGTAGGCAGAGAGACAGGCAGAGAGAGGAGAAGCAGGCTCCCTGCTGAGCAGAGAGCCCGATGCGGGGCTCGATTCCAGGACCCCGAGATCATGACCAGAGCCGAAGGCAAAGCCTTTAACCCACTGAGTCATCCATGCGCCCCACTCAGTTGCCTTTCAATAGCATATTAGAAACATCTTCTAAGAAGTGCTCTTAAACATTCAAAATAAGCATCACCCACTCATTCAACAAACACTGTGCTAAAATCATCTTTTTTTTTAAAAAAAAGATTTTATTTTTAAGTAATCTCTGCATCCGAGGTGGAGCTTGAACTCACAACCTTGAGAGTCACATGCTGAGCCAGTCAGGCGGTCCTGAAATCATCTTTTAAAATAATCCTTTGAAAACCTTGTTAAGAAGTCTTTTTAAACATATATCTGTATAAGCATCAGAGAATGACCCTGTGTTTCACTCACTGAAACAACATTGTGATGAATGCCTCTTTCAATTCACTTCTTAGAAACATCTTACAAGAAGTGTTCTTAAATACATCAGTATAAGCACTACTGAGTGAATATATTATGTTCCACTCACTGAGATCATACTTTGCTGGAAGCCTCTTTCAAATAATTTTTAGAAAAATTTTACAAGATGTCTATTTTTTTTTTTAAAGATTTGATTTATTTATTTTAGAGAGAGAGTGGAAGTGGAAGCAGGGAGGGGCTCTCTCTTCCTTCAGATAGAGGAAGAGGGAGAAAGAATTGGAAGCAGACTTCCCACTGAGGGGGGAGCCTGACGCAGGGCTCGATCTCAGGACCGTGAGATCATGACCTGAGTGGAACCAGTAGTCACATGCTTAACCGAATGAGCCACCTAGGCGTCCTGTAAGATGTGTTTGTTTTTTTTTTTAATTCAATTTAGTTAACATATAGTGTATTTATTAGTTTCAGGGGTAGAATTTATGTTTTTTTTTAAAGATTTTATTTATTTATTTGACAGAGAAAACAGAGGGAGCGACAAGCAAAGGGAGTGGGAGAAGCAGGCACAGGGAGAGGGAGAAGCAGGTTCCCTGCCGAGCAAGGGGCCCTATGAGGGGCTCCAATCCCAGGACCCTGGGATCAGAACCTGAGCTAAAGGCAGATACTTATGTGACTGAGCTACCCACGTGCCCCCCTCAGGGGTAGAATTTGGTGATTCGTCAGTTGCATATATACCCAGAGTTCATTACAAGTGCCCTCCTTAATGCCAATCCCCCAATTAGCCCTCCCCCCCACCCATCTCCCCCGTGTAGGATGTGTTTTTAACTTCTGTATAAGCATCACAGAATTGCATATGGCCCACTCATGGAAACAACCCTGTTCCTGGCACAGAACTCCTGAAATCCTTGGACCTTCCTAAGTGATGAGAGCAATAAAAGTGTCCTTTGTTAATAAAATCTTAAAAAAAAAAAAAAGGGTGGGGGCTGGGTGGCTCAGTAGGTTGGAGCCTCTGCCTTCAGCTCAGATCATGATCTCAGGGTCCTGGGATCAAGCCCCGCATTGGGATCTCTGCTCAGCAAGGAGCCTGCTTCCCCCTCTCCCTCTGCCTGCCTCTCTGCCTACTTGTGATCTCCCTCTCTCTGTCAAATAAATAAATAAAATCTTAAAAAAAAAAAAAAAAAAGAACAGTGAAGTCACAGCAGGTTTTCCCTCAAAGGAAGCTGATGAAGGAGGCCAGAGGTGTGGGAGAGAAACCACGAGAGAAGACTCACAGAAACCAGTGAGTAGAATGTTTCAAGAAGGTGGCCACAGTCATGAACCCCCAAAGGCTCTGAAGAAGTCAGGTAAGATGATCAACCATCTTGAGGATTGGATTACGGTACTGGCTACATTATGAGGTTCTTCTAGGATACGAGGAAGGGACTTCTCAATGTACCTTAGGACAATGGTTCTCACACTAGAGCATGCATCGGAATCACACAGAGGGCTTGTTTAAAACGTGGTTCTGGGACTGGTTCCCAGAGTTTCTGGTTCAGTAAGTCTGGGGCAGGGCCTGAGAATGTGCATTTCTAACAAGTTCCCCGGCGAAGCTGAGGCTGCCGTCCCAGGCCACACTGTAAGAAACACCAACTTTGGGGGGTCTGGGTGGCTCAGTCTGTTAAGCACCTGCCTTTGGCTTGGGTCATGACCTCTGGGGTCTTGGGATCGAGTCCCATGTGGGGTGCCCCCTGCTCAGTGGGGAGCCTGCTTCTCCCTCTCCCTCTGCCACTCCCTCTGCTTGTGCTTTCTCGCCCTCTCTCGATCTCTCTCTCAAATAAATAAAATCTTAGAAAGAAAGAAAGAAAGAAAGAAAGAAAGAAAGAAAGAAGAAAGGAAGGAAGGAAGGAAGGAAGGAAGGAAGGAAGGAAGGAAGGAAGGGGGGAAACACCAACTTTGGCATTGCCATCCTCAGGGAAATGAGGCAGCAAGGACACCTGCTTGGTGGCCACATGGCGACCCAGGGACTAGTTCTACCCAGAACCAGAACAGTGGCTCATTGGCATTCTAGCCATGGAGGAAGCTCCAACAGATAAAGCAATCAGGCAGAGGGTTAAGAAGACGTGCCCTTGGGACACCTGGGTGGCTCAGTCAGTTGGGCGGCCGCCTTTGGCTCAGGTCATGGTCCTGGGGTCCTGGGATTGAGCCCAGCATCGGATTCCCTGCTTCTCCCCCACCTTCTGCCTGCTCATGTGCTCTCTCTCTCTCAAATAAATACAATTTTTTTAAAAAAGAAGAAGAAGAAATGTCCTCCCTGCAGGGAGCCAGGCCCTCTCACACATGCTACTGGGAGGGAAACTGGCATCACTATTATGAAGGACAATTTGGTAATAGCTATCAAAATAATGCAGGTATAGTCCCCTTTAACCCAGCAATCCTCCTTTATGGAATTTATTCCTCGGATACACCTGCACACAGCTGCCAGTGGAATAATATGCAGCTTTGCAAAAGAAGAGGCCCGAACGAACATGGAATTTTCTCCAAGACACTTTGTTAAGTGCGAACAGCAAGGCACAGCACAGGGCATGGAGTATGTACCTTTTGTGTAAAAGGTGGAAAATAAGAAAATATATTTGCATATACTTGTATTTGCATAAAGTTCTCTAAAGATACATTAGAAATTAACATGAGCAGTTTCAGAGGCAGGGATGGGATAGGGCTGGAAGGATGGAGAACAGTGGTAGGAAGCAAATTTTTTACTGCATACTTGTTTATGCTTTCTATTTTTTCATATTTTATTTATTTATTTGATAGAGAGAGAGATTACAAGTAGGCAAAGAAGCAGGCAGAGAGAGAGGGGGAAGCAGGCTCCCTGCTGAGCAGAGAGTTCAACCCAGGGTTCCCGGAACCCTGAGATCATGACCTGAGCTGAAGACAAAGGCTTTAACCCACTGAGCCACCCAGGCGCCCCTTTTTTATGCTTTTCAAAAAACATTTGCATTGGGGTTCCCAGGTGGCTCAGTTGGGTAAGTGTCTGCCTTCGGCTCAGGTCATGACCCCGGGGTCCTGGGGTCCTGGGATCAAGTCCCTTTTCAGGTTCCCCCGCTCACCATGCAATTTGCTTCTCCCCCTCCCTGGATCTCTCCCCCTGGTTGTGCTCTCTCTCTCCCCATCTCAAATGTATAATTTTTTAAAAATCTTTAACAAAATAAAAATAGGGGGGCGCTTGGGTGGCTCAGTGAGTTAATGCCTCTGCCTTCGGCTAGAGTCCTGATCTTGGGGTCCTGGGATCTAGCCCTGAGTTGGGCTCTCTGCTCAGTGGGGAAGGCACAGAGATTTTCCATACACTTCCCACCCCCATATATGCATCCCCTGCCCCATTACACCATCCTCCCCTAAAGTGATACGTTTCATGCAGCCAATCGAGGCACCTATGTTGACACAGCATAATCACCCAAAGTCCACAGTTTACATTAGTGTTCATTCTGGGTGTTGTATAGGCTATGGGTTGGGACAAATGTAAAATGATCTTTATCCACCATTACAGTATCGTACAGAGCAGTCTCATTGCCCTGATATCCTCGGTGCTCTGCCTAATTCATCCCCTGCCCCCCTTAACCCCTGGCAACCATCTGTTATCCTTTTTAATTTAAAACTTAAAATTATTGGGCGCCTCGGTGGCTCAGTTGGTTAAGCAACTGCCTTCAGCTCAAGTCATGATCCCAGAGTCCCAGGATCAAGTCCCACATCCGGCTCCCAGCTCCGCGGGGAGTCCGCTTCTCCCTCTGACCTTCTCCCCTCTCATGCTCTCTCATGCTCTCTCTCTCTCAAATAAATAAATAAAATCTTTAAAAAAAAAAAAAAAAAGCTTAAAAAAAAAAACACCTTAAAATTACTTTTAAAAATGGAAGACAGTTTCTTAAGTCACACTGCCTGAGTTCCAATCTCCTCCCTACCATGGTTGGGTGACCCGTGACACCTTGATTAACTTAAGATTCCGTTTTCTCATTTTAAAGTGAGGTTTGCTAATAGTAGCTATGTTGTAAGACTGCTGGAAGATTAAATCAGGTAAAACTTGAGAAGCCTTGGGCAGAGCCCCTGGCACTTGGTACACACACATCCGGGCACACACAGTTATTGTGGTTATTATTTGTCCTCTCTTCCTTTGTCCCAGCATGCACCTGGCATTGGAACCTCCAGAGAGAATCTGATAGGCTGATGTTGTCACTGTCCAATAAGGAGAATCCCTATTGGACAGACTCTCACAGGCTCATATGTGGGTGGTTGGTGGTTCTATGTCTAACCTGTGCATAGCCACTTTGGGCTTGGGCCCCGTTTTCGGAACCAACCTGTTAGCTCCAGAAGAATCGTTCAGTCACATGACCCAGGGCAAAGCAAGAAACCCCCAGAAGGTAACCACATTCCTCAGAGAAGGACTGGTGGTAGCAGACATGCAGAACTGTTTGATTCATGCAGTAAAGTTGGCTTGGACAGGAAGAGAATTGAGGAAGAAAATGACGGAACAAAGGATGAAAAAAATCTGTTATTATCGCTTTAGGGTTGTTGGGAGAATTAATTGAATCAGTCCACATATAGTACTTAGCATGGGTGCTGGATACATCATAAGCATTCAATGTGCATGGAGGAGGAGGAGGGTGACAACTGCCATCAGGTCTACTTAAGGCTTGACGAACAGGTTACAGGTGGAACGATGAGGAGAGGGAGATAACGGACAGGGGTTGTGCTCAGGAGAGAGGGACCTTAGGGCTTAAGGTTTCAAAGCAGGAGCAGTTCTAGGGAGGTAACAGTCCAGTACGAGATCCTGGAGGTAGGAGTGTGATTCGCGTACACCTGGCAGCTCCTTTCTCCCTGCATCTACGGATAGATTCAGTGTCCCAGCTTTGTGTTCCCCTGGGGGCTCACCCCTGCCCACTCTTCTTGTCTCAGCTCCATGGGGAGCCCTTTGCCCCTCCCTATGCCTTTCCAATGCACCCAATTCTCTCCCCTTTCCAGGACTGCGGAAGGGGCCAGTGTTTGCAGTCCTCCTGCCATGGAGAACGAGCGCTCCCCGGAGCAGACGGATGGCACACATTGGCGACGGGTGCAAGCTTGGGCTGCGGGGGAGGTTCTAGAACACTAGGCTATTTTTAGGCTCGCCCAGATGCCCAATTCCCAGCTAAGGGAGGGGGCGTGGTAGGTGGGAAGCAATCTTGCTTTCATCATTTATTATTTTATTAACTACTGAGGATGCTGTTGTATACAGTGAGCCTTACCCGGTGTCATCGCTAGTTTTCCTTTCCCCGATTCCTTCCTGCTTGTTAACGTCAGAAACAACTTTCATCCTCTAGGGCCAAAGAAGGGTCAAGGAGAAAATGAAATTGATCAAGTGACAATGAATGAGGGCAAGGAAGGGATAAATACTCCATCCTGCTCCATCAGCAGTGGGAGTGGGTCCAAAAAAACACTTTGCGTTACAAATTGCTCACTTATCCACTCTGTAGTGAGTTTGCTCCAAATGGTTTGGAAAACTATTGCTTCTAATCAAAGGCGTCAGTCCTGTGGCTGGAAGGGGGCCAGCAAGGGCCCAGCAGGAGTCTGAATTGCGCCTGGCTTCATTATCTTGATCTAGTCCAACGTTTTAGTGGTAGGTTTTTGTTTGGTTTCAAAGTGAGATGGTTAGGTCATTATTTGTTAAATTATAGCTTTTAATTAGCAGATCTATTGAAATGAAAAGCCTGAGAGAGGTTCACGTGCCTGGAAGTTTTGTTTGGAATTTATAATTATCGCTGTTTGGAAAAGATTAGTTGGGGGCGGTAAAGTCTTTCTTTTAAGAAAATCCTCAAATTATATGCTGTTGTGGGGGGCTGGGGGGGGGAGAAAGGAGATGCCAGTAAGCTAGACATACCTTTTACAAGTGATGCTATCTGTATTATTACCTACACCCAGGGTCCTTTTATTTGCAGAAAAAAGAGGGGGACATATGTTTTATAACGATTCATGTAACTTTTCTCAGGGTGAGCCCAAAATGGAAATCGAAGGGGATAGTGAGCTGGGTCAGTAGAGTGGGTAGCCAAGGTTACAAGGTTGTTTACCACTTATCCATTCCCGATTCTTTCCTGATTCCCCCAGAAGGTACGGGATATGGGGGGTCTCTGGATCAGACTTGGTAGATTTTCTCCCCTCGGGGGATTTGTTTTCTGCCTTTAGAAGGAACAAGGAAAGTTCTTGTTCTGACTTTCGAGTCTGAGCCTGCCTTCCTCCCACCTGGCTTGGTTGATGCTGCGCTAGTTGCAGGACGGCCCTGGATCCAGCAGGGGGCGCGCCGCCGCCGCCTGATTTGGAGCGTTTGCCTCGGGAAACCACACCCCCACCATCTTCGTCTTCCTTCTGTTACAGCAGAGGTGCTGATTTCGATCTCTGCGCAAGGGGCCTTGGGTCGAGGTGGGCGCCCAGGCTTTCTTCTTACTCAAGGAGAGCATCGCTATCTGCACAGGGGCAGAGACAGTGAGAGGCCCCCAGAATCTGAGTCATCTCTCCCAAGACTCTTGCTCCGCGCTCTGTAGGTCCCACGGACACCGAGCAGGAAGCCTCTTTAGAGCGCGGGTTGAGCCCACATCCACCCTCCCTCCGTGACCATCTCTGGCGTTTGAACATCTTGTGCCGTTGGGCCACAAACCCCATTGGGGTAGAGACCAGGGATGTCCTCTGATCTATTACCAGCACCCAGCATAGGGCTCAACCCACATACACAATAAATAAATAAGGAATGAATGAATGAATTCATGTAAACCATTATTTTAATTATTTTATTCTTTCTTTCATGTACTGAGCATGTACTCTGTGCCAGGCATAGGGACTTCAGAGATTAAGAATATAATAACCATCCTCGGGGCATCCGAGTGACTCAGTTAAGGGTCTGCCTTCAGCTCAGGTCAAGATCCCGGGGTACTGGGATAGAGGCCCATTATCAGGTTACCTGCTCAGCTGGAAACCTACTTCTCCCTCTGCCCTCTGCCCCTCCCCACTGCTCCACTGCTCTCCTAGTCTCTCTGTGTCTTTCTCTCAAATAAATAAAGTCTTTTAGAAGATAAATAAAAATATAATACCCGTCCTCAAGGAGATTATAATATGTACCCAAGACAGACATGAAAGTGGGCAACTAGAACTTGTAGCTTCCCTAATTAGTGGCTAACTAACTTCATTTAGCCAACAAAATCACATCAGTCCCACATAGTAGAGGTACATACTGGCTGGACATGACAATATCCAGCACTTCTGATCTTGGCAGTGTCCTTGACTCCCATCTTCTTGCCAGGCTTGTGAGGGCAGGGCAGGGTTCCAATTTAGCTGCCCTCAGTCTCCTGTTACTTCGATGCCCAAATTACACTCTAGATCCCATACTACATCCCATACTTCAGAAAGGTCACTTTTGACCTGAGGACCTTTGTCTGGGCATCAGTGTCTCTCGGCATGATTTATATCCCTCAGAAGGGGAAATGAGGGAAAAAAAAGGCCTGTTAATGAACAGTACATTGTTTCCTAAAAGAGTTTTGGGCTGTTGCTATTTTGGGGATTTTGTTTGTTTGTTTTGTTTTGATTTTGCTTTAGAGTGTAAATTTGACGCTCCGTCTCCCCATCTTGCTTTCATCTTTATTCCTAATGATCACATTGACTCCACTTACAGGATTAATGGAAGAGATGAAACCCTCTCCCTTTGGGAGAGAACAGCACAGATAAGCAGCCCAGAAATAGGAATTGTTTTTGATGAGCAAATGTCAAATTTTATAGGAGATTAACTTTGGGGATTGGAGGGAGGGCTATCCCTATGGCCTGGAGCAATCAGACACGTCTCTAGGGTTCTGAGAGCCAAGAAAGGCAGAACGCATGTTTGTGAAGTGGCCCAACGCATTTTGATCCCTGAAAAAGACTAGAGCATGAAATAAGTAAACGAAAAAAACGTGAAAGCTTTTTGACTCTCGCAACCACAAAAGCCAAGAGTTAATCTTTATAATTTCATGGTATTAAAAATTTACTAGAATTAAAATGTTTTAAATGACACAATTCCTCCAGTTCCAGCTGTGTGCAATGATGTGAATCAAATACCGTCTGTCATTTAGATTACACTTGTCCTCTCCATAGCCCCTCAGCAAGGGTTCCACTGGCTACAATTAAAACCACTGCACTACATGGTTTCACAGGGGAATTCTACCAAACCTTTAAAGAGAAGATGATCACAGAGCTGTCTAAACTGTTACCTACTATAGAAATAGAAGAAAAATTTCCAAAACCTTCAAAAAATATGATCACAGGACTGATATCAAACCAGTAAAAGACTTCATGAAGCCGAGAAATATATCTCAATAATGTTAGTGCAAAAGGTGAAAATGCAATTTTAGGACACAAAATAGAGCATATTAAATTAATATCAAAAAATAGATTTATTAATTAATATATCATGACCATATGGGGTTTATTACAGGAATTCAAGACTGGTTCAGCAAACGGAACTCTACTACCAAAACCCAGAACTTCTTCTTCTGGTAGTGGTAGACTGGGTAATTTTAAACAATCTTCTCCACAAAGAAAAAATTCTAAGGTGGACAAAGTACAACAAAAACTTTTAAAAAGCATCAAAGAGTTAACTAGATAGGGATCAATTACTGGATGAGGTCTGGGAGAAGCCGGGAGTGCAAATTGGTGAGCAAAGCACTAGGGTCGTGTCCAGAAACATTTGCTGAGAGTCTATGATGTACTTTGGGCTCTCCAACAGGAATGGGGGACAAAAGATAGAATCCATGTAGGGTAGGGATTCTGGTAAACTACTCCATTCCATAGTATTTACTTTATGTTTTAATTTTACAATTTTTAAAAAGATTTTATTTATTTGAGATAGAGCATGAGCATGGGAGGGGGGAAAGAAGGGAGGAACAGAGGCAGAGGGAGAAGCAAACTTCACTAAGCAGGGAGCCTAACGTGGGACTTGATCCTGAGACCCTGACCTCATGACCTGAGCTGAACCACCCAGGTGCCCCAATCCCATAGTATTTAATTCAGATAGGATCAAAAACCTCTGGAGGAGTAGATTCATTTCTCAATATACAGTATTAGAACAACTGAGTAACCGGGTGCCTGAGTGGCTCAGTGGGTTAAAGCCTCTGCCTTCAGCTCAGGTCATGATCTCAGGGTCCTGGAATCAAGCCCCGCATTGGCTCTCTGCTCAGCAGGGAGCCTGCTTCCCCCTCTCTCTCTGCCTGCCTCTCTGCCTGCTTGTGATCTCTCTCTCTCTCTCTCTGTCAAATAAATAAATAAAATCTTTAAAAAAAAAAAAAGAGAACAACTGAGTAGCCACAGGAAAAACAAAGGTGGACCCATACTTTAACATTTCATATAAGGATAAGTTCCAATTGGATCAAAGATTAAAATGGGGGAAAAATGAAACCATGAAAGTAATAGAAGAATAGAAGAAACTAATAGTAATCAATAGAAGAAGTAATGAGAGGATTCTCTTATAACTCTGAAGGCAGTAAGGCTTTTCTCACTGTATTGCAAAATCCAAAAGCTACTAAAACATATTGATAAATTTGGCTACAAAAAAAATCTGCAAGGCAAATAACATAAAGTCATAAGACAAATGGCAAACTTGGAAAAATATTTTCAACTTATACTACAGGCAAAGGGTTAATTTCCCTAATACTTAAAGAGCTCCTGAAAATTGATGAGAAAAAGATTAATAACCTAAGAGAAAAATGGGCAAAAGATATAAACAGATGGTCCACAGAAAAAGAAAAGAAACATGACTCTTATTATGAAAAGATGCTCAACGCCAGTCATGATAAATGCAAATTAAAATCACATTGAGGGGGGGTGCCTGGGTGGCTTAGTCCATTAAGTTAAGCGTCTGCCCTCTGCTCGGGTCATGATCCCAGGATCCTGGGATTGGAGCCCCACGTCGGGCTCCCTGCTCAGTGGGGAGTCTGCTTCTCCCTCTGCCACTTCCCCTGCTTGTTCTCTCTCTCTCTCTGTCAAATAAATAAATAAATAAATACAATCCTTAAAAAAAAAAAAGCCACATTGAGATCTCATTTTTGACTCACTATCCTAGTAAAAATCCCCAAATGTGGTATCACACTGTGGACTAGCAAACAAAAATTCTCATACATTGCTGGTAAATTGACACCCTGTATCAAGGACAATTTGTTCGCATTTATTAAAATTACAAATTCATATACCTTCTGATACAGTACCCACTTCCAGAATTCTTTTCTACAGATGTCCTTACATGACTACAAAATGACATTCATACCAGGTTATTCATTATAATTGTAATGGCAAAAGATCAGAAACAGCTAAATGTTAAATGACAAAGGGTTGGGTAAACAAAGGATGGTACCTTCATATACTGGAATATTATACAGCTATAAAAAGAGACTAAGGAATCTCCTCATGTATTTTATGGGAAGTTCAGCAAGATATATTCTAATTAAAAAAGGCAATAGAGCAGGGTGCTGCCGTTTGTGTAAAAAAAAGAGGGAAGCCATAAAGACTCCACCAAAAAACTACTAGAACTGATAAATGAATTCAGTAAAGTCACAGGATCCAAAATCAAGGTACAGAAATCTGTTGCATTTCTAGACGCTAAGAACCAAGCAACAGGGGCACCTGGGTAGCTCAGTCGGTTGGGCGTCTGCTTTCGGCTCAAGTCATGATCCAAGCCCGTTGTTGAGCTCCCTGCTCAGTGGGGAGCCTGTTTCTCCCTCTCCATGTGCCTCCCACCGCCACCCCCTTGTGCTCTCTCTCTCTTTCTGTCAAAAGATAAATAAAATCTTAAAAAAAAAAAAAAAAAAGACGAAGCAACACAAAGAGAAATTAAGAAAACAATCCCATTTACAATTGCACCAAAAGTAATAAAATACCTAGGAATAAACTTAACTGAAGAGATGAAAGACCTGTACTCTGAAAACAGTAAAACACTGATAAAAGAAATTGGAGATGTGGGGCGCCTGGGTGGCTCAGTAGTTGGGCGTCTGCCTTCGGCTAGGGTCATGATCCCAGGATCCTGGGATGGAGTCCCACATCAGGCTCCCTGCTTGGCGGGAAGCCTGCTTCTCTCCCTCCAGCTTCCTCTGTTTGTGTTCCCTCTCTCACTGTCTCTCTAACAAATAAATAAAATATTTAAAAAAAAGAAAAAGAAACTAAATATGACACAAAGAAATGGAAAGACATCCCATGCTCATGGATTGAAAGAACAAATATTGTTAAAATGCCTCTACTACCCAAAGCAATCTACAGATTTAATGCAATCCCTATCGAAATACCAACAGCATTTTTCACAGAACTAGAACAATCCTAAAACTTGTAAGAAACCACAAAAGACCCTGAATAGTCAAAGCAATCTTAAAAAAGAAAAACAAAGGTGGAGGTGTCATAATTCCAGACTTCAAGTTATATTACAAAGCTGTCGTAATCAAAACAGTATGGTACTGCCACAAAAATAGACACACAGATCAATGGAATAGAGTAGAAAATCCAGAAATAAACCCATAATTACACGGTCAATTAATCTTTGACAAAGGAGGAAAGAATATACAATGAGAAAAGGACAGTCTCTTCAACAAGTGGTGTTGGGAAAATTGGACATGTAGGAGAATGAAACTGGACCACTTTCTTACAGCACACACAAAAATAAACTCAAAATGGATTAAAGATCTAAATGTGAGACCTGAAACCATAACAATCTCAGAAGAGAGCACGGGCAGTAATTTCTCTGACATCGGCTGTAGCAACATCTTTCTAGATAGGTCTTCTAAGCCAAGGGAAAAAAAAGCAAAAATAAACTACTGGGACTACATCAAAATAAAAAATTTCTGCCCAGCAAAGAAATAGTCAACAAAACTAACAGTCAACCTACAGAATGAGAGAATATATTTGCAAATGACAGATCTGATAAAGGCTTAGTATTCAAAATATATCAAGAACTCATACAACTCAATATCCTGAAACCCAATAATCCGGTTTAAAAATGAGCAGAAGACATAAACAGACATTTCTCCAAAGAAGACATCCAGATGGCCAACGGACACATGAAAAGATGCTCAACATCACTTATCATCAGGGAGATGCAAATCAAAACTACCATGAGATATCACCTCACACATGTCAGATTGGCTGAAATCAACAACACAAGAAACAAGTGTTGATGTGGATGTGGAGAAAAGGGAACACTCTTGCACTGTTGGTGCAGCCACTGTGGAAAACAGTGTGGAGGCTCAAAGAATTAGAAATAGAACTACCCTGTGATCCAGTATTCACAGTACTGGTTATTGGCCCAAAGAATACAAAAACACTAAGTCAAAGGGATATATGTACCCCTATGGTATTGGAGCATTATTTATAATAGCCAAATTATGAGGGCAGTCCTAGTGCCCATCAATAGATGTGTGGATAAAGAAGATGTAATGTTTATATACATATACTATATGTATACATAAATTAATATATATTACACTTACTACTATATATGTATGTAATAATATATATATTACTATGAGTGTATATATATACCATATATAATATATATTACACTTACTACTATATATGTATGTGTAGTAAGTATAATATAAGTAATGGAATATTATTCAGCCAGAAAAAGAATAAAGTCTTGCCATTTGCAATGACATGGATGGAGCTAGGGAGTATAATGCTAAGCAAAATAAGTCAGAGAAAGACAAATATGATTTCAATCATATGTGGAATTTAAGAAACAAAAAAAGTGAGCAAAGGAAAAAGAGAGAGAAACCAAGAAACAGATTCTTTTTTTTGACAGAGAGAAAGATCACAAGTAGACAGAAAGGCAGGCAGAGAGAGAGGGGGAAGCAGGCTCCCCGCTGAGCAGAGAGCCTGATGCGGGGCTTGATTCCAGGACCCTGAGATCATGACCTGAGCCGAAGGCAGAGTCTTAATCCACTGAGGCACCCAAGTGCCCTGATTCTTAACTCTAGAGAACAAACTGATAGTTACCAGAGGGGAAGAGGGTGGGGTGATGGGGATTAAGAATGACTTGTCATGATGAGCAGTGAGTAACGTATAGAATGGTTGAATCACGATATTATACACCTGAAATTAATACAATACTGTGTGTTAACTATACTGGATTTTTTTTTTTTTTTTAAGAGAGGGAAGAATGGTGGAGGGCAGAGGGAGACAGAATCCCAAGGCAGTTCCATACCCAGCGCATAGCCCAATGCAGGGCTCTATCTCACAACCCCAAGATCATGACTCAAGCTAAAATCAAGAGTTGGACCCTTAACCAACTGAGCCACCCAGGTACCCCAATATTGGAATTCAAATAAAAAGCGAACAAAAAAATAGAGGGAGGGGCACCTGGGTGGCTCAGTGGGTTGGGGCCTCGGCCTTCGGCTCAGGTCATGATCTCACGGTCCTGGGATCAAGTCCAGGATTCTGGGATCTAGCCCCACGTCGGGCTCTTTGCTCGGCAGGGAGCTTGCTTCCCCCGCCCCCCCTGCCTGCCTCTCTGCCTACTTGTGATCTCTGTCTGTCAAATAAATAAATAAAATCTTTAAAAAAAAAATAGAGGGAAAAATAACATATATCCATAATACCTTGTATATGAATAACATTTTTCTAGAAGTATAAACAAGAAACTAAAAACAGACTCACCTTTTCTTTTCTACTTTCTGAATCTATAAATTTGCCTATTCTAGATAACTCATGTAAGTGGAACCATACAATATTTGTTCTTTTGAGTCTGGTTTATTTCATTTAGCCTAACCTTTTCCAGGTTCATCGATGGGGCATGTACCAGAATCTCTTTCTTTGTAATGGCCGAATAACATCCCATTGCATGGATAAACTACATTTTATTTATTCATTCATCTGCTGAGGGATATTTGGGCCATTTCCACTTTTTGGCTATCGTGAATAATGCTGCTGGGAACGTTGGTGTCCAAGGATCTGTTTGAATCCCTGCTTTCAGTTCTTCTGGGAATAAACATCTGTGAGTGGGATTGCTCTAATTTTGCTTTTAACCAACTGAGCTGGCCGGAGCAACACTCCTGTGATTAAGATTAAGGACTAGACGTTAAGAAAGTCAACTGTGAGGGGCGCCTGGGTGGTTCAGTCGGTTAAGTCCCACATTGGGCACCCTGCTCAGCAGGGAGCCTGCTTCTCCCTCTCCTCCTGGCTTCTGCTCTCTGTTGCTATCTCTGTCTCTCTTAAATTAATTAATCAGTCTCAGGGGGGAAAAAAGAACCTCGAGTGTGAGTTAGAACACAGTTAAGCCAGCCAATGTAAATGCGTCACAGCCAAATGGCCTTCACAGAGGACTGTGAGGCCACAGGCTTTAATACCTCCCCTCTGTTTCCACGATCATTTCCACAAATGATCCACAGTTGCATTGGTATCTCCTACGGGTTTTCATCCTCAGACTGTAAGGAATCCAAAAGATGTCCAGCACCCTTCCCTCCGCACCCCTCCGTAGGAAGGACAGATGGGTCTGCAGCTTCTACCTGCTCCTTGTAAATTGGAACCAAGGCTGTGCCTCTAACTATCACAGTTTTTTTGGCAGTCAGCAAAGATGGCCTGTGGTGACACTAATGTATCACATGCTAATGAGAACTCTGAAAAAGGCTGCAAGCTTAGTAATTTGCTGATTGCCTCCTGATAGCCTCTGAGAGGGCTTCTGGGCAGGGACACCCCGGAAAGCATTAAAACTGTGCCAAGGCACCAGTGAATTCATGAAATAAGCACTCTGCCCTGCCCACATCTCTGGCATCAGTGTGCGCTCACCCTGGACCGCGGGTGAGTGGCTATTTTCAAAGCTGCTTCCTCTACTTAAAATATTTCAAACCCAGGACACCTGGGTGGCTCAGTCAGTGGAGGGTCTGACTTCGGCTCAGGTCATGGTCTCAGGGTCCTGGGATCCAGTCCCGCATCGGGCTCCCTGCTCGGCAGGGAGCCTGCTTCTCCCTCTGCTTGCTGCTCCCTCTGCTTGTGTGCACTCTCCCTCTCTCAATCTGTCAAATAAATAAATAAATAAATAAAATCTTTTAAAAAAAAATATCTCAAACCCCGTCTCCAGTGGGTTGAGCACTGACGCTTTTGGACGTGGGCTTGGCCACCAAGAATTCCCCTTGAGGAGGAGCATAGCTGCCCCATATTGACCCTGGGAGCCATTCTCACATGGCCTGGGTGCCAGACAGATGACAGAGGAGGCTGACCCTTATCTCCAAGAAGAAAAGAGAGGGATGGCATTTGCAAAATCCGCCTTTTCTGCCTGGAGGAGGAAGAAATAGAATGGACCAGTGAACTCTTGGTAACGAAAGAGTGCTTTGAGGACCCCGAGTTCAACCTGGAGCAGACATTTTGGTTTACCAACCTCTCTTCTCCTGTCAACGTCACCCTGACTTGTGATGGGAAATTAACGTATTCCTGGTTCTCAGCTATGTGGTTTAGGTATAATTAACTCCACCCCCAATTCCAGGGATGGATTCTGATTAGCTTAAGACGAGCATCCCAACCCCTGGATACAATGATGCAGTCTAGCCCAAGCCAATAAGATGCAAGGAAATGACTGCTGGTGTTTCTGGCAAAGAAGAGCCCCCTTGTTTGGGGGGAAGCATGCAAATAAGGGAAGACATAGCCTCAGGAGCTCCTGGCAGCCATTTTGCCACCATGAGGAAGAAGACACCTTAGATTAAAACCAATACTAAGGATGATGAGAAACCAACAGAGATTTTGGGTCCTGGGCACATTGTTTGAGTCTATATCAAGCCCCACCTGAAGTTAGCCCCATCCTTAAACTCTTCGGTTATGTGAGCCAATAAATGACTTATTTTTTAAGCAAATTTGAATTGAGTTTCTGTTATTCACAACATAAAGCTGTCCGGCTAATTCAAACCTCCAAAACCAATGCTACAATAAATATAGTTCTTCCAGTGAGGAAAATAAAAATTGCTAGCTGTTTCTGTGACGTAAGACTAGATGTTCAGCAGAGGATGGGGCATACCTCAACCAAGTTACTTAACCTCTCTGAGCCTGGATTTCCTGAGCTATAAAATGGGGATATTGAGGGGCACCTGACTGGCTCAGTCAGTAGAGTATGAGACTTTCGATCTTGGGGTCATGAGTTCAAGTCCCTCGTTGGGTAGAGCTTACTTAAAAATAAATTAGATTTAAAAAAATAAAATGGGGATATTGGGATATTGATTGTTCCTTCTACATAGTGACTTTTGTGAGGACTAAATGAAATCCCAAGTATAAAAGTGCTAGTGCAGTACCTGGCATGTGGCATCCACCCTGTAAATGTCAGCTCTCCCTACCCCATCACACCGCCCTTCTCTGTAAATGTGGAATGAGGGGTCGGCAACTTCTGGCCAGCAGTGCCAGAAGTCCAGCTTTTGTAAATAAAGCTTTATTGGAACATAGCGATGCTCTTTCATTGTGTATTACCTATGGCTGCTTTCTAGCTATATGACGACAGTTGAGCAGCTGGGACAGGGACTGTAAGGCCAAAAGCCCAAAATCTTTACTTCTGGACCTTTACAGAATAGCTCGCCCATCTCTTGATGGGGAACAGAAGGCCTGAACTAGCTAAAGGAATTTCAGTCACCAGGCAGTGGGCAGGGGAAATATTAAGGAGGTGTGAAGGAACGCCTTGATGCTTCTGTGTATCTCCTGGTGATGCTATGGGCACTTGAGCTTTCCTGCTGAGGGCGGTGGCCAGTCTCTGAGGAGAATGTCCCAGGGCAAGGAAAAGTCCCAGTGGAAGAGATGGGACAGGACTCATACCTTCTCTGGGCTTTTAGGAAAGGGGCCAAAAGGGAGGTTGTCTGTTTAGACATCACATACACAGACACACGTGTACACACGCACGCACACATGCACGCACATACTGCTTCAAGGAAATTACCGGAGTGTTTGTTTTAAGTATATTAAAAAGTAAATGTGGCACAGATCTCAGGTTCTGCTCTGGTGTGAAGAAGAACTAATTCCTTTGAGGGGGGGGATGTTTTTAGTGGGCGTGATATCTGGAAAAGATTACCAGTACCCGGGTCCTAAGTATCAGTGGATCTTTGGACACTTGGGTGGCCGCGGCACTAAGCTTTTGGAACAGAGCTTAATGCCGCAAGCAGGCTACCTGACCCACCGTCCAGGGCGATTTATGGTTTTCTCTGCACATGGAACTGTGGGGGCAAATGGCACGCTCCACAGACTTAGCTGATGCTTTCCCAGGGGGTAACAACCCACGTTAGTCCCTCTGACTGTCCCTAAGATTAAGTGCCATTTGCACCCCTCCCAGCTGCAGGTAGGTCTCCACAGAAGAATCTGGCAACTCAGCAGCTGGCTTCCTCCAACAGATAACATCAGGCCCACAGGCCACTGAACAATGTGTTGTTTTTCTAAACAAGACACACCTTGTTGGGTGAGGTCAGGGGCCTCAGTCCTGGGCCCTAACTGAGTAACAAAACACCTCTAGGCAGTTTTCCTGTTTGTTTTTCTCCTTAGCTCCAAGAGAGAAGCCAACCCCCACCTGTGTGTATCCCATTTTCTTCCCAGATCTCAGGGCGGGAGATCACTCTCCCCTGTCCCCCTCACCCCCACCTCCCTGGAGAGTGGCCTTGATTAACTTGCCCTTTCTCCTTCACCCTTTTCCTGCTTTCCTCTCTCTCTTAAGACACATGCCATTTTTCATGTGTTAACCCTCTGAAGCCTTGTCACTCTCTTATGAAGTTGGTGATACTATGATCCTTATTGTACATTGGAAGGAACTAAGGCCGACGTCATTAAGTGACTTGTCCAAGGCCACACAGCTAGGAAGAGGCAAGGGTGGGAGTCAAGCCCAGGCTCTCTGGTTCAAAACCACTGTGCTTTTCTGCTTCCCAGATTCCACATGCCACAGGCATGCACACACACTGCTCACATTCTCCAGATCCTCACTGATCTGGACCCCGCTGCTGGAAGCAGGGCGCTGTCTGGGCTTCTGGGATCTGTGCATTGTCTCTCCCGGACTTCATGACGCCCTCCCCTGCTGGGCTTTGCCCCTGTCCGGGGGTGACCTGATAGCAAGTCTCACCCTCTCGGGATGATCACACAGCCCACACTGCCCTAACCTCGGCTCCTGCGGATCTGGGCACGGCGGCTGCTTTCACTCTTCAGTAGCCTTTGGTGTTCTTTGTGCATCGGAGCTTGTAGGCTGTTTAGGTGTAAGCCGTCTGTCAGTGACACCACAGAGGCTTGACGGTGCCGACGGGGACCACCCACCACCAGTCCTGACCTGGGAGCCCAAAATAGGCGAAAATGGATGGCCCTAAGGGAGCAGCGTTCTCATGTCTATTTCAAATCATTTGCTCAGATTTCCCCATTTTATAGATGAGGAAACTGAGGGCTAGCGGGGTGATGTGGTCTCCCCAAGATACCAGCTGGCCCACTGCAGCACTGATAGTCCAGCTTTGGGTCGTCTTTCCCACCTAGATGATGAAGGACATCATCGTTAGGGTGCAGTGGTCCCTAGCACCAAGTGAGGGCAGGCATGGGGTCTGGCTTTCCCCAGAACATGGTCTTCCCTACGGAAGAGATGTGGACACCGGGCAATGGCTGACATCCCCCCCTCTGTCTCAGTCAGAATGCCTGTAGGACAGGGATATCCCCAGGGTGGTGCTCACCCCCAGGTGGGTGGTTCATGAGATGATTTCAGGTGGCACCTGCTTGTTTAAGAGTAATGTGCTTATGCTACTGTGCACCAGGGAAGTATACAGTAGGCGCCAAATCTATTAATGTGTAACATGCCTGTATATGACTGCTTAAGAGGGGGGTCAGTGACTAAAAATCCAGTCAGTAAATAGTAGCTCAGGGCATTTGTTAATCTATGCCGATGACCGAAGTTTGGGAAATGCTGTTGTGGAGATTACCAGCAATTTTATGGTGGCTTAAACCAGGGACTTGCCTATAATGAAAACACCCCTCACCCCAGCCTCATTAATTACCAAAGAATTGCAAACTCCAATGAGAATGAGCTACAATTTTTCACCTTTCAGATTGGTAAAGATTATATGTTCTCACTTTGGCAGTGCGTATACTAAATTTAGAACGACACCGAGAGGACTGGCATGGTCCCTGGGTACGGATGACATGCAAATTAATGATAACTCTCCCATGAGGCTGTTGTATGAGTGATCAGGTTGGTGTTATTGAGAATGGGAGCTCTTTTTTTTTTTTTTTTTTTGAGGTGGAAATAGGAAGAGAATAAGTAGAAATTCTGTCATCCTGAATATTGATTGGAAAAGTCACTATAAATTCATTGTGGGGTAACCCAATCGGGTGGGAGGCCGGTGGCACAGGTAGTGAAAGGATTCACCCAAGGCAGAACGAAGAGATAGAAGTTTATTGAACACACCGCGAGGGAGCAGCAGGCAGGACAGCGAGGGAGAGACTGTCTGCCAGGAGGTAGTGCTGGGCTATAGTTCAGGAGGGAAGTGGGGAGGCATGGGAATGTGTGGAATTTTCCTTTTTTGGTAACCGTGCCCGGTTGTAAGTTGCCTTTTGGTTAGCTAGGGTCTGCAGCTATTTATTTTATTTTCTTTATTTAAGAGAGAGAGAGAGAGTGAAAGAGAGCACATGAGCAGGGACAGAGGGAAAGGGAAAAGCAGGTTCCCCTGCTGAGCAGGGAGCCCGATGCGGGACTCGATCCCAGGACTCCTGGGGTCATGAGCTGATCCGAAAGCAGATGCTTAAGGACTGAGCCACCCAGGCGCCCCAGGTTTGCAGTTGTCTTGAGGTGGGTCGCCTCTGCACTCAGATGGGTCTGTCGGCCCTCAGCCCGGGGGGTCCCTGCCGGCCCTTCTACCCCACTCGGCTTCCAGGGCTCACGCCCGCTGCCTAAAAGCGGCCTCTGCGTTCATGGTGTAGTTTAAATACAAATATTTCCTAGTTTCTTCCACTGAAAAGACCTATAAATAATGACTAATGCAATAGAAATAAACACCTCGAATACCTTAACCGACGTCTCCAAATGCCGTTTCCCACTAACAGGAAAACTGGGCTCTTCGGAGAAATGGCTGATTTGATGCCTGGGACAGGAAACACACCAGACAAGACAAGCCTGGAACATCTTGTCAAACAAGAAAACAATAAAGCTATCAAAGGCCACTAGGCTGAGGTCAAAAAGACTAGAAAGCCCCAGCTTGAAGAGGCTCCTGCTGGCAAAGATGGGACAATTAGAACCTCAGTAAAGACAATAGCGACAGTGGAAACAAACCCGTGAGCATAGTTAAAGCCCCAAATCAAAATTATACTAAAAACAATTCAAAGCAAAATAAAACCTCACTGTTACCTCTCAAGGACACTAGTAAACCACTCATTTTATTATTTTTTTAAGCTTTTATTTTTCAGTAATCTCTACACCCCACATGGGGCTTGAACCCACAACCTTGATATTAAAAGTTGCACGGTCCACTGGCTGAGACAGCCAGACACCCCTAAACCAACTCATTACTTTGAAAAATTGGAAATAGGGGCTCCTGGGTGGTTCAGTTGGTTAAACAGCTGCCTTAAGTGGCTCGGGTCAGGATCTCAGTGTCCTGGGATGGAATCCAAGGTCGATCGCTGTTGGCTGTGGGCTCCCTGCTCAGCGGGGAGCCTGATTCTCCCTCCCCCTCTACTCCGTCCTGCACGAGCACACGCTTTCTCTGAAATAAATAAAATCTTAAAACATAAAAATAAAACATTGGAAATAAAAGGTAAACAATCGAGCACCTATCATGTGTTTCCTGTATGAGCTGTATCTCTGGATAGCCATGGTCGATAAGGGAAAATGTCTCTTTACAGACATTTTCCAGCTACTAAATGAATAAGGAATGATGATATAACACCCTTTGCAATCATCAGCAATGGGAGCAAATTTCACAAGAAGTGACCTGACCAGAGAAGACATTTTTCCAAAGAAGACATTCAAATGACCAATAAGCATATGAAAGGGTGCTCAGCATCACTAAGCATTAGGGAAATGCAAATCAAAACCACCACTGGGGACATCAGCTCACACCTGTTAGGATGTCCGTTCTCGAAAAGATAAGATAACAAGTGCTGGTGAGGATGTGGAGAAAAGGAAACCCCAAGCACCGTTTCAGGAATGTAAATGGGTGCAACCACTATGGAAAACAGTATAGGTGCTCCTCAAAAAATTAAAAATAGAATTATCCTATGATCCAGTAATCCCACTTCTGGGTATATATCCAAAGTAAATGGAATTTACATCTGGAAGAGATATCTGCCCTCCCACGTTCATTACTAATACATACCACAACATGGATGAACCTAGAAAACGTTAAGTGAAATAAATCATAAAAGCCCAGAAGAGGGCTGGTGGCTAGTGGGTTGGGGGGAATATAGGGAGTGACTGGTAATGGGCACAGGACTTAAAGGATTCTGGAAATAAATAATGGTGATGGTTACACAAGTGAGAAAATATCTAAAAACTACTGAACTGTTCACTTTAAAATGGCAAGATTGGGGCACCTGGGTGGCTCAGTGGGTTAAAGCGTCTGCCTTCGACTCAGGTTAGGTCTCAGGGTCTTGGGATTGAGCCCACGTCAGGCCCCCCCCCCCCCCCACCACTTGTGATCTCTCTTTCTCTCTCTCACTGTCAAATAAATAAAATCTTTAAAAAAATAAAAATAAATAAAATGGGAAGATTGATAGCATATGAATGGTATCTCAATAAAAAACCAAAACAAAAACATAAAAGTCTATAATGAATCCACAATAAAAAATTACTGGAACTAACACACAAGTTTAGCAAGGTCTCAGGATACAAAGTCAATATACAAAAAACAATTATGTTATATACCAACAATAAACAGTTCGAAAATGAAATAAAAGGCAATCCCATTTACAATAGCATCAGAAAAAATAAAGTACTTAGAAACTGAGCAAAAGATGTGCAAACTTACACACTGAAAACGTGAAATACTGCTAAGCACAATTAAAGAAGACTTTAACATATGGGGAGATACACATGGTTTGGAAGACTTAGTATTGTTAAAATGGCAGTTCTCCACAAATGCATTTGCACATTCAATGAAATCCCAAACAAAATCCAAATAGATTTTTCTGAAAAATCAACAAGCTGATTTTAAGATTTATACCAAAAGTCAAAGGACCTAGAAATAGCCAGGACACATTTTTAAAAGGGCTGTTGGAGGGCTTTCACCACCTGATTCAAGACCCATTATAAAACTGTGGTAACAGGGGCACCTGGGTGGCTCAGTGTGTTAAAGCCTCTGCCTTCAGCTCAGGTCATGATCTCAGGGTCCTGGGATCCAGCCCCCCATCCGGCTCTCTGCTCAGCAGGGAGCCTACTTCCTCCTCTCTCTCTGTCTGCCTCTCTGCTTACTTGTGATCTCTCTCTCTCTGTCAAATAAATAAATTAAATCTTTAAAATAAAAAACTTTGGTAACAAAACAGCGATATTGCTGTGAAAAGGGACATAGACATCAACACAATAGAACGGAGCCTAGAAATAGAGCCACACTTATATGGTCAATTGACTTTTTTACAAAGCTGCCAAAGTAATTAGGTACAGAAAAGAGTCTTCTTACTAAATGGAGCTGCAACAATTGGATATTCACATGGGAAGAAACAGCCTCTCCCTGACCCTCTATCACACCCCTAAATTAACTAAAAGTGGATTAGAGGGGCGCCTGGATGCTCAGTCAGTTAAGCGTCTGCCTTTGGCTCAGGTCATGATCTCAGGGTCCTGGGATCCAGCCCTGCATCGGGCTCCCTGCTGAGCAGGGAGCATCCTTCTCCCTCTCCCGTTCTCCCTGCTTGTGTTTCCTTTCTCGCTGTCTCTCTCTCTGTCAAATAAATAAAATAAAATCTTTTTGTAAAGATTTTATTTTATTTATTTGACAGAGAGAGAGACATAGTGAGAGAGGGAACACAAGCAGAGAAAGTGGCAGAGGGAGAAAGCAGGCTTCCTGATGAGCAGGGAGCCTGATACGGAACTTGATCCCAGGACCCTGGGATCATGACCTGAGCTGAAGGCAGATGCTTAACGACTGAGCCACCCAGGCGCCCCAATAAAATAAAATCTTAAAAAAAAATGTGGATTAGAGACTAAAACACTAGCCCTAACACTATTAAACTTCTAGAAGAAAACATTAGAGAAGTCTTTGTGATGTTGGGTAGGCAAAGATTTCTTTCTTTTTTTTTTTTTTAAAGATTTTATTTATTTATTTGACAGACAGAGATCACAAGTAGGCAGAGAGGCAGGCAGAGAGAGAGGGTGAAGTAGGCTCCCTGCTGAGCAGAGAGCCAGATGCAGGGCTCCATCCCAGGACCCTGAGATCATGACCCAAGCCGAAGGCAGAGGCTTTAACTGAGTCACCCAGGCACCTCTAGGCAAAGATTTCTTTAATAGGACACAAAAATTGCAAAAAAATTTATAACCTGTAAATTTCATATACATATCTATAAACTATATAATTTAATATAAACTAAAAATTAATAAACTGTACTCCATCAAAATAAAAACATGTTCACTGAAAAAATAAAAATGCAAGCCACAGACTAGGAGACAATTATTTGCAAAATACATTGGACCAAAGGCTGGAATAAAGAATATAAAGAACTATTACAATTCAACTATAAGAAGACAAATATCCAGTATAAAATGAACAAAAAGATATGTACTGACACTTCACGAAGAATACATATGGATGGCTAAACCAGCACATGAAAATATGCTACACATCGCTAGTCATCAAAGCAACATAAACTAAAACGGCTACAATGAAAAGACTGACAATACCAAGCATTGAAGAGGATATAGAGCAACGGGACCCTCATCCCTTGCTGGTGGTAGCAGAAAATGGTTCAGCCACTTTTGGAAGCAGAATCTTACCAAGTTAAAAATACAGTTGTCGGGGCACCTGGGTGGCTTAGTGGTTAAGCAGCTGCCTTCGGCTTGGGTCATGATCCCAGGGTCCTGGGATCGAGCCCTGCATCGGGTTCCCTTCTCCCTCTGCCACTCCCCCTGCTTGTGTTCTCTCTCTCTCTCTCTAATCAATAAATACAATAAAAAAAAAAAAAATCCCTGTCCTTCTCCCTAGGGGAAGGTGACCTGGCTTGAAACAATCCTTTAAAAAAAAAAAAAATACAGTTGTCATACAACCCAACAATCCATTCCTGTGTGGGTTTGTTTTTTTTTTTTTTTCTGAGAGAAATGAAGACGTATGTCCACACAAAGACAACGCAAATGTCCATCAACTGGAAAGTGGATGAACAAATAGGGGTATTCATAGTATGGAATACGACTCAGCAGTAGAAAGGAAGGAATGATCTAAACTTTACCAACTCTCTTAATCTCATCAAACCATAATCCATTTATCTGCAAGCCGATGATAATACTTCTGTCACAGCACTTACGATAGAGGTTGAAATTGATAAAGTACATTAAAATGCTTATTCTCAACCCTGGCAGCCGGGAGAGGGAAGGGAGGAATGAAATATAAATACACTTAACATGGATGAGACTCAAAAACATTATGCTAAGTTTCAGCACTCAGCCTGGACACCACAAATGGCATTCATTCATAGAAAATTCCAGAAAAGGCAAAACTATAGTGACAGGAATGACAGAAAACTATGGTCATCTGGGACTGGGAGTCAGGAAAAGGGATTGCCTGCCAAAGAGCAGGAGGGAACATTTTAGGGGCTCCTGGCTGTCTCACTCGTATAGAATGTGACTCGGGGTTGTGAGTTCAAGTCCTATGTTGGGTATAGAGATTACTTAAAAATAAAAATCTTAAAAAAAAAAAAGATGGTATAGGGTAGGGGCTCAAGGGTCCAGGTGGAGTTCTAATCACTTGGTCATTTATTCATCATTTATTATTCCTCAGCAGACGTGTACTAGGTTCTGGAACCACATAGGTACTGTGGCAGTTGGAGGAAGAAGAAATGCCAGCCGGCTAGAGCTAGGGGTTCCTCAAGGAGCCATGGAATTAATTACAGTGCGGTGTAACCAAGGGAAATCCCTCTGCAGATCAGCGTGTCTCACTAGACCCAGGGAAGGGAAGGCGTTAGAGGGAAAGTCACAGGTGAGCTGGGCTTTGATAGGTGAGAGAGGATCTCACCAGTAGAGGAGAAAGCAGACACCAGGGACCAAGGAGTAACGGGGGGAATGGGGAAGCAGCTGGTGTGGCTATATCACGGGGGGCATGGGGAGGTTGGAGGGGTTCTTAGTGGAGAGAACTGAGAGGGAAAGCAGGGAAGGACACAAGGACCTGGTAAAAATATTTTAGTCAGGAGATTATCCCAGAAAGCAGAAATGAGAGAGACAGACAAGAAGAGAAAGTCAATAGAGAGCTCATTATGGATTGGTTACCACTATGAACCACTGGGGCTCATTCCTATTGGACCACTGAGTCAGAAATGCCCTCCAAAGACAGGAGCCTGGGACATTTATTAAGCAGCTCTCAATTCCACTGTCCCTGGGATGCCCTGGGGATATATTAACATCCCCCTTAGAAGCTTCCATCTGGGAAGCCCTTGAGAGCTTTGTGACTTTGGGGAAAAAAAAAACAACACAAAACCCGGGGTAGAAAGTGGCAGAATCATAGGAGTGGGGGTGCTTGAGGTGAGACCACAGCAGCTCATGGGAAGTACCCACTGCAGCTGCAGCAGAAATCTGAGATGGGCCAAAGGGAGATGGCATGAGACCCCAAAGGTATCTGCTCATGGGGAGACTCAGATTAAGGGACTGAATGGGTGTAGCAAGTGGAAGAAAAAATTCAGGAAATGGGGTTGGAAAAAGTAGGCTGGGGTCAGAGGATCCATTGTGAAGAGTCTTATAGGCCAGATTACAAAGTTTAAACTTTATTTGCCAGACCCTAGCACCTAATAGGTGCTCTCTCTCTAATTATATATATTATATATAAATTATATACATATATAATTTACTTATTGGGGCACCTGAGTGGCTCAGTGGGTTAAAGACTCTGCCTTCGGCTCAGGTCATGATCTCAGGGTCCTGGGCTCGAGCCCTGCATTGGGCTCTCTGCTCAGCAAGGAGCCTGCTTCCCTCTCTCTCTCTGCCTACTAGTGATCTCTCTCTGTCAAATAAATAAATCTTTTTAAAAAAGATTTATTTATTTTAGAGTGAAGGCATAGGTGGAGGAGGGGGCAGAGGGAGAGGAAAGAGCGTCTTAAGCAGGCTCCCCGCTGAATACAGAGTCCCATGCCCGGCTCAATCTCACGACCCCAGGATCATGACTTAAGCCAAAACCCAGAGTTACATGCTTAATAGACTGCACCCCCCGACTCCCCTACAGGGCCTCAGTAGATATTTATTGAATGAATGAACGCTAATGACAGGTGCATCTGGGCCAAACCCTTGCAAATCTACTGGGCTTTAGAATCCAGTAGACTAGCTGTGTGACTTCCATCCTCTTTGATCTTCTATTTCTCTCTCCCTCTCTTTCTTTCTCTCTGAAGTAGCAACAATAATACCTTTTTTGCGGGGTTGTTGTGAGAAATTAGATGAGATCAAAGATGTATGGCAAGTAGAACTATGGATTCAATAAATGTCAGCCACTCTACCCCTGCCCCCATGATGACCCAAAGCCAAGTAATAAAGCTGAACTATCCACCAGCTAGAGACAATGAAGGTTGCTCCTGGGATCTGTTTACAGAAGATGTATGCTGGCATTTCCAACTATATTGGTCCTCGTGGAAAAAATTAGTGGTATTAGTAACAACTTCCTTGGACCAAAAGGGAATCGTACTGCTGTTTTAATTAAAGGACAGAGTTGAAACTATCCTCTTAGGAAATTTACAAATTCAGAAATTGATGCTTGTAGTAACTTACAGGGTTGTTTTTTTTTTCTTTGTGCATTTAAATGTACATATGGAAATGTCTTCCAATCAATATGCTGTTGACTGGGGCCATCCATCCTTACTGTGCTGCATTTCTCTCCCATTCTGAAATTTTAACAGAAGCCAAGATGCTTGTGGACTCTGTTTGATGGAATACCCCTGCCGTGGCTCTCTGTAGGCATTGGGAGCTCCTCAGTCCTTCCCAGTGGACAAAAGAGATTGTGGTAGCCTCTGGGGAGAATATGAAGCTAAGGTGGGAGGGAAAGCAGCTTGAGGAATGAGGTGAAGGACAGAGAAATCACACAAACTGGGGACTACTCAATTACTTTAAATCACATTCATTCCTTCAGTTTGGCACAAGACGAACACTGTGATGAGTCATGGCACTAGCACACCAATTTTTTTTTTTTTTTTTTAGGAGAGAGAAGGAAGAAAGGATATTGGGAAAATGAGTAAACACAGACTTTGTCGAGGAAGGAAATTCCAGAGTTGAGAAGCCTCTGTGGGAAGCACATCTGCTCCTAGTCTGGAGTGATTCACAACTGGAGAAGTTGAGCAAGAGCCACAAGGTGGAAATTCATTCATCTTCCTGCTCATTCATTCATTCATTCATTCACTCACTCATTTCTTTCTTTCAGCAATGATCAGTTATCTCTCTACCACCCTCTGTAAGAAGCAGCAAGAATACAAAAGTGGAAAAGACACAAACCTGTCTTTGAGGGCTCTAAAAGTAGAGGAAACAAAAGATGTCACTAATAGTTATAATAAATTGGAGCAAGGGCAAAGATAAAGATGTGGAGGAGATGCAGTGGTGGCACAAAGAGGGGGGGCGGCAGAAAAGTCTTCTCAGGGGCGCCTGGGTAGCTCAGTTAAAGCCTCTGCCTTCGGCTTGGGTCAGGATCTCAGGGTCCTGGGATCGAGCCCCACATCAGGCTCTCTGCTCAGCGGGGAGCCTGCTTCCTCCTCTCTCTCTGCCTGCCTCTCTGCCCACTTGTGCTCTCTCTCTGTCAAATAAATAAATAAAATCTTAAAAAAAAAGCAAGCAAGCAAGAAAGAGAAGTCTTCTCACTTGGAATCCCCCAGGCAGCAGAGAGTTAGGCTGGGAGTAGGGCTGGGAGTTCCAAGGAGGAGGAAGTCACTCATAAAGAGGGAGACATCTTTGAGGACAGCGTGGAGTTGTTAAGTCTCAAGCATAGGAAGAAGGTACAGAGGTGGGCCGGGACCAGGTGTGGGAGGACCTCCTATGTCCTGCAGTATCCCATTTGTGGCTAAAAAAATGTCTTCCCGGTATCTTTGCAATAGCCAGCCTTGAGGGATGGGCTGAAAGGGATTGAGGAGTGGGTGTAGGATAGCTTGGCGGACAGTTCAGGCGAGAGGCAAATGGCAGGTGGCTAGAGGGAACGGGTTGCTGAGCTTAGCTCTAGGCCCCAAAGGGCAGGAAGAACTTCCAACTGCCAAGTCACTTTAGTCTCTTAGAATATCAATTTCCTCATCTTTAAAATGAAGGAAATATGAATCACCAATAAGGTCCCCCCGTTGCAGCAAGCACGAGACAGTGTATCAGGATCCCTCTCTGCAGGCACTGTGGCCTCAGTCGAAACCCTGGAAAGAGGAAGGGCAAAGGGCTTTGCAGCCACGTGCAGAGGGGAAGCGAAGCAGGAGCCCCTCATCCACTCCACCGCGAGTGTCCAGGCATCTGTCCCCAGCTCCTCCTTTCTTTTCCTCCCTGGGGGAATTGTGTGAGGCCAGGTTTGATTCAGTCAGGCGGGAGTACGCTCAGCTTTGAAGTCACAGGGGCCTCTAAGCAGAGCCACTTGGAGCTGTCGCCTTCCCGGGAAAAGCTCCAGTGAGCCCTGGAGAGAGCGCTTGAAAAGGGACTCGCAAAAGCCAAAGTTCACTCCCCAGTTCTGGACTGAACAGCTCTGTGATCTTGGACACGTTAGTTGAAGGCGCTCAATAAATCCTGGGTAGGGATAACCCCGCGGGCGGCAGACCGCTCCCTCAGACACCTGTCCTCGCAGCCGCGCCACCTGGCGGGCCCCCCCACCTTCCCCTTCCCGGTCCCAGGCGCCGCGCTGGCTCTGGGCAGACCAGGCCCCGGAGAGCCGGGCGGCGCGAGGTTGGCTGGGAGCCCGGGGCGCCCCCGCGCGCTCCCTCACCCGGGCTCCCGCCTCCCCCGGCCGCGCGGTCCCGCGGCCCCGCGCTCGGATGCTGGGAGCCGGCGCGGACGGCGCGCGGCTGCGGGAGCGGCGCCGCGGAGGCGGCGGGGAAGGTGCGAGCCCGGCCCTACTGCGGTCAGCTCCGAGTGTCGCGGGCGCCGCTCCCGGGCGCGCCAGCGGGGGCCCGGCCCGGCGCCACCGAGGCTCCGCCCCCGCCGCGGCTCTCAGGCAGCCCCGAGCCCGCCGGGCGCCCGGTGCCGGGCGGCGGGAGCTGCAGACCGCGGGCTCGGCGCGTCCGGCCCAGGGCGGGCCCAGGGTCCCCAAACGCCCGCCTCCGCCGCGGGTGGCCGCTTACGTCAGGGAGGCGAAACCCAGAAGAAGGAAAAAAAAAAAAAGGCCCAAGGGCGGAAGGGGAAAAACTTTTGTTTTTTCTCCTATTTTCTTCAGGGGCTGAAGTGAAGGGCAGGCGGCTGCGCCAGCGCCGGCTTCCGGGAAAAGCCCGGCGCGACCTCCGCGCGCTGCGGGCCCGGGAGGCCCGAAGGGGCGGCCGCCATGTGGGACCCCCAGGACTTTGAGCGCCACTGGCAGGCCGAGTTCCCCGGGGAGAAGGCGCCCGTCATGCGGCTGGACTCGGTGCTGGACATGGAGCGGGAGCTGGAGCGCTGCAAACTCAACCTGAAGCGTCTGCAACAGGTGTTGGCGGAGGAGAAGTTCAAAGTCTCCTACCTGCAGGCGGCCCTGGCCGAGGAGAAGCGGGACCTCCGCGGCGGGCGCTTGGAGGGCGGAGACGGCGACAGCCCGCGAGCTTGGGCGGAGGAGCCCGCGCCGGCCGGGCCGGAGCGGGCGCCGCCACCGCTCCAGAAGCGGGGCGCCGCGGGAGGCGGCGGACACCCCCCAGGTCCCTGGCGCGGGGACTCGGAGGCGGCCGCGAAGGCCGAGGCTCCTCCCTACGCGTGCCCGGACCTTCCCACCTGGCCCCGGCCGGCGGGGGCCGGGGGCGCGGTGCGCAGCCTGACCGCCGCCATCCACCAGCAGCTGGTGCAGCCTCGCCTCCTCTTCAGGCCCCAGGAGGACCACGCGCCCCCCGGCCACGATGACACAGTCCCCAGCGCCCAGAGAGAGGAGTTGTCCTCTGGGACTTGCGCGGGGCGGGGCTCGGAGGAGGGCGAGCCGGAGGATGGGGGCAACAGCAGTGACCACGACTTCGAGATGGTGGATTTGAACGAGAAATTCGTCCTCGGCCACTTACTCGTGGGCCCTTGCCGGCTCGGGGCCCGTGATGAGGCCGAAAAGCCGGCGCGGGCGGGCAGCCCCCATCGCTGGATGCACCTGATCCCCGGGGGCTGGCGGCAGCAGCACCGGAGCCGCGACCTGGAGCAACTGGAGGCGGAGGCCAAGGACGGGCGGAGCTCGCCGCTGGCGGCGGAGGAGCATCCCCCGCGCGGGGCTCGCGAGCACCTCCCCCCGTGGCGGTGCAAGAGGTTTCTGCGGGTGCCGGAGCGGGACTCGCCCAGCCACAGCTCTCCCGAAAGGGGCAGTGACTGCAGCCGCAACAGCTCGGACCACGAGGACGGCTTCTCTGCAGGTAGGCGCACCCCTCACGCATCCTGGGGGCTCCCAGCCCCTTCCTGCACCCTTCCCTGACACCCCTAGTTGGTCGCGTTTAACCTCAGGCGCTTGGGAAGAAGGGAGATGAAATTTATCTGTTTACCTTGAAACCACTTGTAGAACTGGAAGAAAAAAAAAAAAAAAGATCGTGCAACATGATTTCGCCTTGGGCGAGTTTATGAAAATAAGCAGTATGGCGATGCCAGGGGGTGAACGAATGGTGTGCTTGGCTAGACCATGGGAGGAATCTTTCCCTTCAGGCCTCAGCCCTTATGCTCTACGGTAACATCACCGCCCCCGCTCCAGTTCATCTTCCATAGGTTGGTCAGATTCCTTTGCACCACGGGATAGTACCTTTCTCAGCACAAACTACAGTGGCTTCCCATTTCCCCCAGATTCCATGATGTGAAAGTTTAAATCTTGCACGTAATTTTCCCAGCTTATCTCTTATCTTCTGAGAGTCTGTATCTTGTGTTCTGGCCAAATGGCAAGACTCTTTCACTCAGGGAAAGGTACTTAATCCGCAGTGCCCCCTCCCTTTGCTGGCTGCCCCCTTCCTAGAAGGCTGTACCTGAGCTCTCAGCTTCCAGGAGCCTTAGTGGGAAGGGGAGGGCATCGAATCACAGTTTTCAAGCTGGCCTGGTGCCCAGAGATCGTGTCTTATGCAATGTCTTAGTTTGACAAAGGAGAAAGCTGAAGTTCAGAAAGATTAAGTGTATGTTGAAGTGAGTTGAGACCCACTCAGGGCTTCTGTCATTTGTTGTTTCCCTTGACATCTGGTCTCTTTTGAGGACAGGACCTGGTCCTAGCCATCTTTGAATCCCCTTGTGGCAGTCAGTATGGTGCCTTGCACATAGTAAGTGCTCACTAAATATTTCTTGAATAAATGCATGACTGCATGGAACTGAATGTCTCCCCACCACCCAGCTCCTCATAGATCAGGGAGCGGGAGTGGGGCTGTGGAAGAAAGGACAGATAGGGACGTGAGGATGTCCTGTGACTGCTCCTTTGCTGCCCCTGGAACCGTCCTCAGTCATAGGGAAAACTTAAATTGATGTCTGGTTGGGTCAAGTCGTGATCTGGAACTTAAGATGCCTTCCTGCTCAGTGAAGGAGAAAAAAAAAAAAAAAAAAAAGAAATCATTGATGCTGGGATTGTTCCAAAATCTCCATTATTAGATCTTATCTGGGTGAGTTTGCATTTGAATGAAAAACTGTCCACTTTGCTAAAAGCACATTTGGAAGGTCCATCAAGTCATCTGTTGTGATCAATTACACTTATTTATTAGCAGAGATTGGCTGCTTTTCCCATAGGTAATGCTTTTGCTGCCCATGCTAGTAACATTTTTATGTGCCCCTTTAACTTAAGGGAAGAGTCTGAAGATTTCGCGATTTCACTCTAGTGCCAAGTTCCAGATACTAAATGGCAGCTACCCAGGTGGCCCAGAGCTGCTTCAGAGCTGGCTCCAATCCCACGTTCCCAGAAACTCACATCAATCACTCCTTCAGGTATGCCCAATGCACTGGATTTTCCCCCAGGAAGTTATTTTTATTTCTGTATGCTGGCTCTTCTCTCCCTAAGGGCATTCTGGCACAAAGAGCATCTTGATGGAGATTAGGAATTAGCATTCCCTCTGGCCTAACAATGGATTTCAAAAGGTGCCCGCTCTGGGTGGACCAATGATAAAAAGATTCTCATTCCTCTGGATTAAAGACTCTGCCCAGTCACATGTCTGGCACTTGCTGGCTTTGCCTAGTGGTGCCTGGGCTGTATTTTAGGCCTCACTCCAGGACCCCTCTGCAGGGCAGGCTTGTGGATGGAACCCCTGGACAGCTGTTTGTAGGGGCCCTGTCTCCAAAACCTCTGCAGTGAGGAAGTGACCGCACACATGTACATGCACGCCTATCCATGTATGCACAGTGCACCCAATCACATACATGTATACGTGTGTACATGGTCTAGGAGAAAGAGCCTTCAGGCACACATAGAGTCCCCATAGTGGATGGATAAAGGGCAGGGCTTTTCACCCGATGGGTGATAGCCCACTGAAATCAGTGTAGTGGGGGAATGAAAGCATCGAGAGGCTTTCCTCGGCCACTCTTGGCTATCCCTGCTTTATTTTTCTCCATAGCACTCACCAGATTACCGCTTCCGATGCTATGATTTTGCATGTTGATCTTATTCATTCTCTCTCCAGTAAATGCAAGGTCGAAGAGGGCAAGGATTTTTATCTTTTTATCCACTGACATAGCCCCAAAGCCTAGAACAGTGTCTAGCACATAGTAGGTATTCCATAAATATTTGTTGAGCGATATATTTTTAAAAATATTTATTTATTTTCGAGAGGGAGAGAGAAAAAGCACAGGGGAGAGGGGCCAGAGGGAGAAGGAGACTCCCTGCTGAGCAGGGAGCCCCCAATGCAGGGCTCAATACAAGGACCCTGGAATCGTGACCTGAGCCAAAAGCAAATGCTTCACCAACTGAGCCACCCAGGCGCCCAAGTGATATATTTTTGACTAGGTAGAATAGAAGAGAAAACATGGCAGTGAATTGCCCATGGTAATAGTGAGTATTTTCTGTTTTAAAACTTTGTTTCAATTATGTATAAATGTGTGAGTGTATATTGGGTCCTGATGTAGAATGTATTTCTGGCTGTGGATTAGATAAAAAGGTTTGAAAGTGCTGATAAAAATTGTAGGCTTTGAAGCTACACTGCTCGTGTGAACTTGGGAGAAATTATTTGAATTTTCTGTGTATCAGTTTCCTCATCTGTAAAACGAGACTAATAAACACTGCTTACATCGTATCGTTGATATGAGTAATAAGTGGGATTTTGTTTCTAAAGGACTTTGAACACGTCTTGATGCAAAGTAGGCACCCACAGTGTTAACTAACCATGACTACAGGTCATTTTGAGTTGATGCTTCAACGATTGTCATTCCTAGACCAATTCTGAATCACAGGTAGTTTGGTTTTCTATGATGCATGTGTTATTGTTTTTTTTTTCCTAGCTTGACTCTGGCTCTTTCTAGAAACTTCTGGGAGCAGAGCAGGACCCAGGGCTGAGGCTTGGCTCATGAGGCTCTCTTGCTGGCTTGGCCATCATGTTTCTCCTTCTTCACCAGCAATTGTGCCCATTATTTGTATTGAGAGATCCTCAACTGAAGGTTGGGTTTTACTGGGCCATTCAGTCTCAAGGTCTTAAGGAGAGAGAGCCAGGTGAGAGCCACATAAAAAGGCCCAGAGGCAGAGATGCCTCCCTCCTTGGAAAAGGACTATTTTCTCTTATGAGAGGTAGTTCCCATACAAAGACACATTTGGATCTGTTTCTACACATAGTACCCAAACCTCAGTATAAGTTAGAATGCCAGTTCTTTTTTTTTTAATCTTTCTTTTTAAGAGATTTTATTTATTTATTTGACTGAGAGAGAGCAAGAGAGAGAGAGCACAAGCAGCAGGAGCAGCAGAGGGAGAGGGAGAAGCAGGCTCTCCACTGAGCAGGGAGTCCGACTTGGGGCTCAATCCCAGGACCCTGGGATCATGACCTGAGCCAAAGGCAGATGCTTAATTGACTGAGCCACCCAGGTGCCTCTGTGTTGTGCATTATTATTTTCTTCATCGCTAAAGTCCCCAGCAGACCCCAGTGCATTTGCTGCAACCATCAGGGCTGCTGCCCACCCGTGGGGCTCCTGGGTGCACTTGGCCTCGCAGGGGAGCAGACCACCTGCTGGATTTTAGATCTCCCCTTTTCAGCGGGGCACTCTTGGGTAGACACAACTGCGTGCCCACATGTGGAGGCCTGGTATCTTCCCTTTCATGGTGACATGCTTCTGTGCCCCTCCTGCCATAGAGGTTGGGTTGACATTTCCTTCTCGGGGCTTCTGCATCCCTTCTGGAGCCTGTGGACTCCCCTGTGCCACGTCTGTACTCCTTGTGCACCAAAGTACACTCTTCTAGCAAAGACCAAAGGTGGCTTTTCAACCTCAGGCATCCCTTTGACTGGCAAACTATTCATCTGATATTCTGGTTGTGGTTCAGATGACTGATTGTCATTAGCATTTTAAGTTGGCAGCATTTTCTTCTTGCCTTCAACTCTGCTCAGCGGAGGGCAAGTGGTCTCTGTTTTGGCTGGCCCTTGAAACCCATTCATTCGTTCATCATTCATCTGCTCCACTCAACAAGAATTTATCGAGCTTGTACTTCATGCAGGTCTGTGTTAAGGCCCAGGAGTGCAGAAGTCCGTGACCTGTCTTTATGGTTCTTACTAACTCTTTGGCTCCTGGGGTAGAAACCATATGTTTTTAGATAAAGAAACAGCTTTCCGTCAGGTAACTTGGTACATCCTGAAATGAATGACTAAGGATGGTCCATCTGACTCTTAGCGACATTCAGGAGTCTAGAAGAGGAAGAGATCCTAGAGTAGGTCTACTCCTGCCCCTCTTAGACAGAGAACCCCAGAGACCTAAAAGTAACCTCAAAGTCACATGCTCGTGACCATCACAGCTGGGCCCATGAGCCAGGACGTGGCTCTTTCCATTGTCTTGTGGTCTTTTCTTTCCTAGAATTTGAAGCAGAGAACTCTAAAGATGTAAGTTCTGTCAAAGTCATGGTGACGGGAGTAGTAGGGCCTCTCCTTTAGTCTCCCAGCAATCTCACGGGGTGGAAATTCCCCTAGAAATTTCCTAGGTAGGTAAGTGCTGGGTAAAGTGCTGAGGCCAAGAGAGGTAATGAAGTCAAAGACCTTGTGATGGAATCAGCTTGAACTCAGGGCAGTCTAACAAAGACCGCACTCTTTAACTTCCAGCATTTAGTGTTGTCCTCGGCCAGCTGTAGAATTCTAGATTTCTGTACTTGGGAGGCCCTGCCATCAGAATCTGCCAGGCTGCCAAGCGAGATTTTTTTATTTTTAATCTTCATGGAAAGTGCACTTCCTATTAGATACTCATGTTCCCTAAATCATTTGTAACCCGATGGGTTTTCTTCCCCCCTTCTCGCGAGCGACTAATGAGATTTTAGCTCCAGGAAGAATTCCTCGTGTTCAGTGGATGTATCTGAATAACTTAATTCAAAATATTGAGTTTTCAGCCTTAGCTGTGATAGACTAATTTTTTTTTTCCCCATTCCCTGGTGCAGAGGGATATTAAAACACTCTCTGAGACACATGAGCCGCTGGTTGGCTATGATTCATTTGTCACTGGAGTTGACATTGCATCGCTGCTTGGTTTCTCAATGCTTGCTTCCGTCCACCCCTCACCCCCACCGGCTCAGCACTGTCTACACCTCAGGGGCACTCGACCAGCCTGCCAGGGAGTAGGGGGGTGGGTTTGTTAAACAAGTCCTTCCTCCTCTACATGTAGGAAACAAACCAAGGCTCAAAACTTTTCTTTTCCTTGTCCATTTGTTTTTCTTCTGGTTAAGAGAGCATTCACAAAGCAATTGACTCTGTACTTGGTTCTGGTTTGAAAATCAGGATCTTGGGGCACCTGGGTGGCTCAGTCGTCAAGCGTCTGCCTTAGGCTCAGGTCATGATCCCAGGGTCCTGGGATTGAGCCCCGCATCGGGCTCTCTGCTTGGTGGGAAGCCTATTTCTCCCTCTCCCACCCCCCCGCTTGTGTTCCCTCTCTTGCCATGTCTCTCTCTGTCAAATAAATAAATAAAGTCTTTAAAAAAAGAGAGAAGAAAAGAAAATCAGGATCTTGACATATTTTCCCAGCTTTGAAATAATGGTACAAACATATTCCTTGTCTGAAAAATGGAGTGGATGGCAGCCCGCTTACAGGGTGGTGAGGCTTACATTGCTTAGGTCTCTGACTCTAAGCCCCAGGCTCCTTGTCTGCCAGATGCGGGTGATGATAGGACTATGTCATAGATGTGTTGTGAAGCGTAAATGAGATAAGTGTGTGGAGAGTGCATAGCCCAGGGCCAGGCATATAAGCATTTAATAAAGCTTGGAGGTGGTGTTATTGTTCCAAATCCAAGCCACAGTTCACACTCCTGTCTCATCATGTGATGAAGTTCCCCCAGCCTCTTCTGCCTCTTTCTCTCCTTTCTTACTCCCTCCAGGTTCACAGGTGTCTTGCTCCTTTGGAGGGAGATGAGCTTTCTTCTTCCTTTTTTAAAGATTTATCTATTTATTTTGGAGAAAAAGAGGGAGAGCGTGCATTGGGGGTAGGGTAGAGAGAGAGGGAAAAGGAGAGAAGCAGACTCCTCGATGAGCAGAGCCCACCATGCCATGGGGCTTGATCTCAAGACCCTGAGATCATGACCCGAGCTGGAACCAAGAGTTGGACGCCCATCCGACTGAGCTCCCCAGGCACCCCAAGCTTTCTTGTTCCTTTGTGGTCCCTGGTCCTTCCCCAATCAATCCCTGTTTTCCTTGACATCTACAAAACCGCCATCTGGCTTCTCTTTATTTCCTACTCTCTACCTACTTGCTTTCAGCCAATGCTCATTCCTGCCAGTGTCTTTTCCTTTGCTCTTTCTGGCATTTGAGATGCCCTTCCTTCCCCACCCACCCAGTCACAAAGCCAACCATTCCTTTAAAGCTTGGCTTTTCTGTGGAAACTTGTATTAGTTAAGATATGGGTTTGCTGCCTATGACAAAACCCCCCAAAATAGTTTAAGCAAGATAGAGGTTTATTTTCCTTTCATGTAAAAGAATGTCAGAAGCAAGCAGTCCAGGGAGAGTATGGTAACTCCATGATCATCAGGAATTTGGGCTTCTTTTGTATTCATGCTTTTCTCTCTCAAAGTTGCCTCATGGTCCAAGTAGCTGCTGTAAATCCAGCCATCACATTCATGCTTCAGATGAGAATTAGAAGAAAGGGAGGAAGGACACATGAGTGAGTGGCAGCTGTTGGTCTGCCTTTTAAGGGACTTTCCTGGTAGCCTCTCCTAACAATTTCTGTTTAGATCTCATTAGCCACCTCTAGCTACAAGGGACGCTGGGAAATGTAGTATTTTATCTGGGCATATGGCTACCTTGAATAAAATAGGGGCTCTGTTACAAGGAAAAATGGGAGAATTGATGTTGAGTAGGCAGCTAGCAGCCTCTGGCACAAGCCTTTTCCAACTACTCCAACCCATCTTGTGGTTCTTAGAGTGAGCCCCACACTCACACAATTGTCTTATTATTGTGCCCTCTATTAATTCATTGACCCAATGAACAAACGATGACTGAACCACTGCTCTGTGCAAGGCACAATGCCTTTTATGTGTTCACCGTGAAGTGTTGCTTTCCAGCCCAGAGGTTAGCTTGGCTGCTTGAGAGCGGACCCCTGCTTATGCCTCTTTTTTCCTCCCTCGCGCTATCCTTCACAGGGCTGGGTGCAGGCCAGGCACTTGATAAGTACCTGGTTGGTTTTGGAATCTCACAAATGGGAAGTTCGATGAAAAAAATGAATCCCCTGCCTCTGTACTGGGCCGGAAAATTCTGGCTGTGTGAGGCCTGTTTCTGCATCACTGTGGTTTAGAGAAGCCAGAACGAGGAGCGTGGGGTGCGGGTCATCGCTAACCATGAGCGCCGCGCTGTAGTCACGTGGACTTGTCCAGGTGTGGGGTGGGCGTGGCTATCTTGGAAACTGGATGAGTTTGTATACCAAACTGGAATTACAAGCAGAAATCTCTGCGCCCACCTGCCTTTCTTTGCCACCGCTCTGTGTAGCTGTATTTATGCTACGCAAGTCTCGCTGGTTATTTCTGTGATAATGATGCATAGCAGCAGACCCAGCCTGCAGGCACCGCGGAGAGCGTGGGCTGCGGTGCGAGGTGCTGTTTCCCGGTCTGAGCCTTGCTCCAGTCTGCGGAGCCGAGACTGTCTGAAGGGAGCTTGCCTGGGGCATACGTCACATCTTGGGGCTGCTGAGAAAATGATTGTTTTAAAAATTTTATTTGCACCTAGGAGGAGAAGAACCTGAATGTGTTTAGCAGCTGCTACCTGCGAGGCTCTGTGTCAAGTGTTGAATGTGCATGATCACATACAATACTCAGAACAGTCTACTGTTCTTTACCGCTCTTCTCGTTTGGCAGTGGAGGGAACGGAGGCTCTGACCAGCGACCTCACAAGCCCAGGTTCCCTTAGGGCTCAGGGGTGGGGTTATTTTATTCTCCTGCTTAAAAAATTAATTAATTTTATAGGGAGATAATTCACATCGAATAAAACTCAAACTCACCCTTTTAATTTTTTTTAAAGATTTTTTGGTATTTATTTATTTATTAAAAAGATGTAAAAAAAAAGATTTCATTTATTTATTTGACACAGAGAGAGAGATCACAAGTAGGCAGAGAGGCAGGCAGAGAGAGAGGAGGGAGGAAGGAGGCTCCCTGCTGAGCAGAGAGCCCGATGATGATGATGATGATGATGATGATGATGATGATGCGGGGCTGGAAATCAGGACCCTGAGATCGTGACCTGAGCCGAAGGCAGAGACTTTAACCCACTGAGCCACCCTCGTGCCCCAAAACTCACCCTTTTAAAGTGTACAGTCATGAGTTTTTAGTATATTCACTAAGTTGTGCCACCATCCGTCATCTCTAATGCCAGATCATTTCCATCGGGTGGATGGTGGGGGTGGGGGGCAGTGCTTGAGTCCTAGGCTTCTCCTGTGACCACACCAGTTCCTCTTCTCACTCACCGCATGCAGTGATTTAAAATAACTAGGCCCAATTTGGGGGGCACATCAGGGCACGTTTGGGTGAGATAGGGGCGGGAAAAAGCCATCCGCTTTTTCAGTTGCTTTCCTGTCATTTCAATGGTCCTGGTGCCCCTTTGAGTCCCCTGGGCCGCACCCCACCTTGTCTGTGTTTCTTGGACTTGGTGCAGGGGGGCAGAACACCCCCAACTTGAGTTCCATGGACACCTATCAATCCTGCCCTAGGGTTGTGGTTGGCAGGGTGAGAGGCACCCTTGCTCTGACCTGTGTCTTACTCGCCTTGGTAACTCCAGAATGTCACAGCACATACAGGAGGTGCTCGAACAATGTTCATGAATATCTAGTCTTTCATTTCATTGCCCCTGATAGAAACCAGTGCAGTAATGGATTGTTCTGCCTCCAGCCTGAGCCTTTCTCCTCCAGGCCCGGCTGTCTTCCACATGAAAGCCAGTGGGATTGCTCTCGCCCCTAAATCTAATTATGCACCCCCTGCCTGCATTCTTCAATGACTCTCTGCCACCTACAAAGTAAAATCGCAGCTTCTTAGATGCAAATGTACCCAGCCATTTGTGATCCAGTCCACCCTCCTCTCCTTCCTCCCCAACCCCATAAAGGGCAGATACTTTCTGCTCTAGCAACACCGAACTGCTTGTAGTTTGCAAACATACCTTGCATACTTGTTCCTCTGCGTGGGCTACACCCTTTCCCTGGAGTGCCCTTTCCATATTTGCCCGTATGACAAATGACTATTCATCCCTCAGGTCTCAGTGAGGAGGCTACTTCATCTGTAAGGCCTCCCCTGCTTTCCTCAGTAGACCTGAGAGCTGGGTATCAGTTAGGGGTACACTTGGCTGCAGATAAGAGAAAACTGCCGTAATGACTGTGGTATGCAGAATAACGGCCCCCCAAATAATGTTCAGGTCCCAATCCCTGGAACCTTTGAGTAGGTCACCTTACAGGGCAAAAGGAACTTGGCAGATGTGATCGAATTAAGGACCTTACGAAACCCCTGAGTGGCTCAGTGGGTTAAGCGTCTGGCTCTAGATTTCAGCTCAGGTCATGATCTCAGGGTCGTAAGCTCATGTCCAGCTCCGCAGTCAGCATGGAGTCTGCTTGAGATTCTCTCTCCCTCTGCCCCTCCCACCACTCAGGCACGCTCTGTCTCTCTCAAAAAAAGAAAAAAAAAATTAAGGACTTTGACATAGGGAAATAATTCTGGATTTTCCAGGTGGGCCCTATGTAGTAATGAAGGTCTTAAAAATGGAAGAAGGAGGTAGAGGAGGTCAGAGTGACAGAGCGATGCAATGTGCAAAGAACTCAACTCACTGTTGCCGGTTTTGAAGAGGAAGAAAGGGGGCCTTGAGCCAAGCAGTATGAGCAGCCTCTAGCAGCTGGCAAAGGCTGGGAACTAATTATCTTCTAGAGCCTCTGGAAAGGAACTCAGCCCTGCCAGTGGCTTGATTTTACCCCAGTGTCAGACCCTGTCAGACTATAGACAATACATTGGTATTGTTTTAAGTCACAAAACTTATGATAATTTTTTTAAAGATTTTATTTATTTTTTTGTCACAGAGAAAGAGATTGTGCATAAGCAGGCGGAACAGCACACAGTGAGAGAAGCAGGTCCCCGACCAGGCAAGGAACCCAACGCAGGGCTCAATCCCAGGACCCTGGGATCACGACCCAAGCGGAAGGCAGATACCCAACTGACTGAGCCACTTAGGCGTCCTCTTGTGATAATTTGTTAATGGCAATAGAAACTAATACAATGACTTGACCAGATAGGGATTTGTTTTCCTCCAGTCCTAAGAGCTCCAGAGGCAGGCCTTCTGGGATGGCTTAGCAGTGTGGTCAGGGACCCAGACTTTCCCCATTGTGTAGCAGAAAGGTATTTGCCCTCTTGCTTGTTGCCTCCGGGTTAAAAAAAATCTGCTGCATCACCAGATGTGTGCCTTGGTGATGGGAGTGGAATGCAAAGGACTACATGCTGGCTGTCGCTTTAAAAAGCTTTCACTGGAAGCCCTACCTAGCAACTGCTGTTCTCATGCTATTGGCCAACATCACATGGCCATCATTAGCTGGAAGAAAGCTGGGAGATCAGAGATTTCAGCTCTTCAGCCCCTGTTGTAAAGATCGTTAAAGAGAGAGACTGTGATTGGCTTTTGGAAAACCAGCCCGGTGTTAGTCACACAGTTCTTCCTTGCACTTTGCACATTTCTCATTAGAACAATTATAATACGGTTTAAAAACATTTCCCTCGGGGCGCC